>CM053028.1:6281238-6881238 GCA_028564925.1 Lithobates sylvaticus | reverse complement strand
ACGAATGGTTTACTAAAAATTCTAAACGAATAACGAACTATCGAAAAGAACGAATATGAAAAGCAACGAAAATACGAAATAATTAAATTAGAAACAACGAAAGTACGAAAGAATGAAAATCCGAAAAACAGAAAACAACGAAAATACCGAACAAAGATTCAAAAATAACGAAAATCAAAATGAACGAAAAAATATCGAAATGACGAATATTCGGAAAAAAGGAAATCAAAAGAACGAAAAATACGAAATAACAAAAATTCTGCTGATCGAGAATTCGAAAGAACAAATATTAGGCTACTTTCACACTGGAGCGGTGGGGGCGCTGGCGGTAAAGCGGCGCTATATTTAGCGCCGCTTTACCGGCGTTTTAGCGTCGCATTTCGGCCGCTAGTGGGGTGGTATTACCCCCCGCGAGCGGCCGAAAAAGGGTCCAAACCGCCGCTGCATCTGCGTTTTGCGGGCGGGTTCGGAGCGCTGCCCCATTGTTTCCAATGGGAACGGGCGCTATAGGAGCGGTAAATATACCGCTCCTACAGCGAGCCAAAGATGCGGCTTGCAGGACATTTTCCAGCGTCCTGCAAGCGCACCGCTTCAGTGTGAAAGCCCTCGGGCTTTCACACTGAAGACACAGCAACAACTGTTTCGGGTCGGTTTGCAGGCGCTATTCTTAGCGCAATAGCACCTGCAAACCGCCCCAGTGTGAAAGGGGCCTAAGTTCTGATTCTGAAATATTCCATCCAGAGTCCAAATAGGGCGTGGTTGGGTGTGGTTGGGTGTGGTTGGGTCGGTGGCTCTGTGTTTTGGTGGATTTTTGAGTTAAGTTCTGACTTGTGAGAGAGAAATTCTTTGTTTCTTAAACATATAAATAGCATACACATTACATAAAATTATGAATTATGCTCCGATTACGAATCTACGAAAACAATGTTACGAATAAATCAATCTTACCAAAGTACGAATGTAACTAAATCTACGAAAATACGAATTTCGAATCAACGAAAATTAGATTAACGGAAATACGAATCTTTTTAAATCAACGAAAATGTAGCTCTTCCGAAAATACGAATGCGTCTGAATACGAAATATAACGAAAATACGAATTTCGAATAAACGAAAATTAGACTAACGGAAAAACGAATCAACGAAAAAATAACTCGAGTCCGAATACGAACACCGACGACTTACGAAATTACGATTCGTTACGAATCAACGGAAACGAACAGAAACGAAACTAAACTAAACAAATTTTTCTATTGTGCACATGTCTAATTGGCGTCAATTTTTTTCCCACAAATAGAGCTTTCTTTTGGTGGTATTTGATCGCCTCTGCGTTTTGTTTTTTTTTGCGCTATAAACAGAAATAGAGCGACAATTTAGAAAAAAATGCATTATTTTTTACTTTTGCTATAATAAATATCCCCAAAAAATATATATAAAAAAAATGTTTTTCCTCAGTTTAGGCCGATACGTATTCTTCTACATATTTCTGGTTAAAAAAAATCGCAATTGGCGATTATTGATTGGTTTGCGCAAAAGTTATAGCGTTTACAAAATAGGAGATAGTTTTATAGCATATTTATTAATATATTTTTTTTTTTACTAGTAATGGCGGCGATCAGCGATTTTTATTGTGACTGCGACATTATGGCGGACACATCGGACATTTTTAACACATTTTTGGGACCATTGTCATTTATACAGCAATCAGTGCTGTTTAACCACTTCAATACAGGGCTTTTAAACACCCTTCCTTACCAGAGCACTTTTTGCGATTCGGCACTGCGTCGCTTTAACTGACAATTGCACGGTCGTGCGACGTTACACCCAAACAAAATTGACGTCCTTTTTTTTCCCACAAATAGAGCTTTCTTTTGGTGGTATTTGATCGCCCCTGCGGTTTTTATTTTTTGCGCTATAAACAAAAGAAGAGCGACGATTTTGAAAAAAAACACAATATTTTTTACTTTTTGCTATAATAAATATATAATATAATAAATATCCCATTTTTTTTAAAAAAAAACTATTTTTTTCCTCAGTTTAGGCCGATACGTATTCTTCTACATATTTTTGGTAAAAAAAAATCGCAATAAGCGTATATTGATCGGTTTGCGCAAAAGTTATAGCGTCTACAAAATAGGGGATAGATTTATTGAATTTTTTTTTTTTTTTTTTTTACTAGTAATGGCGGGGATCTGCGATTTTTTTTTCGTGACTGCGACATTGCGGCGGACACTTCGGACACTTTTGACACATTTTTGGAACCATTCACATTTACACAGCGATCGTTGCTATAAAATTGCAATGCAATGCAATGCGCCCCCCAGGCGGCCGGAATCCGAGGACGTCATATGACGCCCACCCAGGATGGTAGATCCACCTTGTGGGCGTCATATGACTATGGGCGGGTATTGAAGTGGTTAAATGCACTGATTCCTGTGTAAATGACACTGGCAGTGAAGGGGTTAACCACTAGGGGGCGGGAGGGGTTAAGTGTGACGTGTGTGTGTTTTTTTACTGTAGGGGGCGTGGCTTGACATTCAACATCACTGATCGTCTTTCCCGATGACAGGGAAAAGACGATCAGTGACAGTCTCACTAGGAAGCACGGGGAGAGGTTTGTTTACACTTACCTCGCCCCGTTCTTCAGCTCTGTGACCCGATCGCGGGACACCAGCGGCGATCGGGTACGCAGGTCCCGCGGCTACGGTCACGGAGCTCAGGACCGGGTCGCTAGTGCTCCCCACGGCTGGGCTCTTAAAGAGCAACGTACCTGTACGTTGATATGCCCAGCCGTGCCATTCTGCCGACGTAAATGTGCAGGGGGCGGTCCTTAAGTGGTTAAAAGAGAAGTTTGGGATTTAAATAAAAAAAAAAACATTTATACTCACTTAGGTGGATGCAGCATCGTTTTGTTGCTACATCCTTACCCCGCTGGCTCTATAGTGAGAGCTAAGCAATCAAACACCGCTGATTGCTCAGTTCTCCCCCTCCGCTCTGAGCCAAGAGCGTTGACTCAGTCAGTGGCTCTCTGCTCTCCTCTCCAGCGCTCACTGGAGCGCCGGGCTGTGTAGGTGGTGGGATGGGGCTTGCTTAGGCTCTCTAGCTGATCGCTGAGAGGCTGATGCAGGTGCCGGTCCAGGCTTCCGTATGGTCAGGATCTTTCCCGAGCCCGGACCGGCTGAGGCTAATGCCGCGTACACACGACCAGACTTTTTCCGACGGACTAGGTCCGACGGTCTTTCCGACTGACTTTTCGGCGGAGTTCTGATGGACTTTCCCAATGAACGGACTTGGCCCCACACAATCACACCAAAGTCCGACGGATTCGAAGGTGATGAAGTACGACCGGACTAGAATAAGGAAGTTCATAGCCAGTAGCCAATAGCTGCCCTAGCGCCGTTTTTTGTTCGTCGGACTAGCATACACACAAACGGATTTCTCAATAAGGACTGGGTCCGGTGGAGACCCGGCAGTAAAAATTTGAAACATGTTCTATTTCTAAAGTCCGTCAGATTTTTGGACAGCAAAGGTCCAATGGAGCCAAAACACGATCGACTTGTCCGACGGATTCGTTCCGTCGGACCTTTGCTGTAGAAAAGTCCAGTCGTGTGTACGCGGTATTCAGTGTTGGTCATCTTACTTTAAAAAAGTAATTTAGTTAAGTTACAAATTACTTCTCCCAAAAAGTAATTGCGTTAGTAACTCAGTTACTACATTGGAAAAGTAATTAGTTACTCAGCAAAGTAACTGACTTTTTAAATATTCTATACGTGTAACTAAGGGGCGGGTCTAGTATTACTGTAACCAAGGGGCGCATTTATTATTGTTATATATCGTGTAACCAAGGAGCTGCTCTATTATTACTCTAACCAAGGGGCAGTTCTGTTATATCGTGTAAGCAAGGGGCGGGTCTATTATTATTATATCGTGTAAGGGGCGGGTCTATTATTATTATATGGTGTAAGGGGCGGGTCTATTATTATTATATCATGTAAGGGGCGGGTCTATTATTATTATATCATGTAAGGGGCGGATTACTACAGAAGAGGGTGAATGTTAAATTAATGGGCAGAGCTCGATATATAACAATAATAATAAATGCGCCCCTTGGTTACAGTAATACTAGACTCGCCCCTTAGTTACACGATAGACACCCTTGCAGAGTAGCACGAGCATCAGGAGCGTGCGGCATCGCCTCGTACAATTACATGTTAACTGCGCCTGCGCTGTGTAGAGTTCACTCAGAGCTGTTTAGGTTCGGCAATTTTCGGAAGCTCCGTAGTCCTTCGTACTGCGCAAGCGCTGCACCTGCGCAGTACAGGGGGGTCCTTATCCAGCGGGGGAACTTTTTTGGCAGGACACCGGAAGTACACTACTGCCATCTAGTGACGGTAGATGTAATTGCGGTAACTAAGCCAAAGTAATGGGAACTGAGTTACCATGAGGGGAAAAGTAATCAGTTAGATTACTAGTTACCCTCTAAAGTAACTGAGTTACGTAACTCAGTTTATTTTAACTCAGTTACTTACATCACTGGCGGTATTAGGCTCGCTGTCGGCTACAAACAGGTCACAGAAGTGCAGAGACTGAGATGCAGAGATGCAGTGTCTCTGGTCCACAGTGGCGGCTGGTGTTTTTTTTTTTGGGGGGGGGGGGCGGCAAACAATGCACCTACAGCCACCCCCCCCCCCCACCGGTCGGGTCACCCGCACCCCACCCCCCCGTGGGTCGGTCGGCCCCGCACTTAGCCCATCTATGAGGCGGGAAGCGATTCTCTCTGGGTGACGGGCGGGTGGCTTCTCCTGCGTCTCCTCGTGGCAGCCATGTGTCTCCTACCTCCTCCACCTAGGCCAATAGGATCACTTCTCCTTTCGGGCCAATCGGGAAATGGGTCTCAAGAACACATGTAGCTTTGGGGGCCGCATGGATAGGGTGGCGGCGTCCATGCGCCCTGCATTACGGGCCACCACTGTGGGAGAACCCCCGGGGCGGTAGCTGGGGAGGATTCAGGGCTTTCCCCTAACAGTGCCAGAAAGAAGGTTACACACATATTTTTTTTATTTGTGGTTGAACTGGATGGACTTGTGTCTTTTTTCAACCTAACTAACTATGTAACTATGTAACCTTGCCAAAGAGAGAGACTGTGTACCCATAAGGGAGAAAGACAGAGAGTGATATCCACGAGGAGCAGAAGGAGGCTATCTATACCTGGGGTTTTCTCTGAAGACACCAGCACTGAAATATGCCTCTGAAGGATTTACATATGCACGAGAGTGCCTCTAAAGCACTGTAATTGACTGGACTTCACCTTGTCAGGTATGCCAGGGCAGCACACAGCCTGTAGTTAGGAGTTGGATGTAGAAAATGTCTTGCACTTGTATGCTGGACTTTGGAATGTTCATTTTGCACTTTTTCTTGGTAAAGTATTTTAAATGTTGTCCTTACCTGGTCTGAAGTTACTAAAGAGGTGAATTGCAAGTAACCGGCACGCACATAGTTCACCAAGTGGGTCTTAACACATTGGGGTATGAAGACACCGGTATGGAGTGAAGTAATGTGCAGACACAAGTTGTTACCTAGGGTTACAGAAGTTTAACAAGCAGCCTGCCGATATATAGGTATATATATATATATATAGGTACCTGTTATAGGTGGAGCAGCCTCTAGCAGCGAGGGAGATGTTGTCGGCACTCCTCCTGCCAGCGGTCTTTCTCCTATAGCAACAGGAGCAGCTTCACGTTGCAGAGGTTCCCATCCTGTACAAAGGTACAGAGGTTCAAGGGTTGCCATGCAGAGTGGACAGCGGGGCCCACGCCCTTACTGGGGAGTAGTAGTGGAAAACTCTGGATAGGTAGATGTGGATCAGTGGCGGCTGGTGGTAATTTATTTTTTTGGGGGGGGCGGCAAACAGTGACACACCCCCTCCCCTTCCCCCTGTCCGGTCGGGCTTCACAAAAATGTTACGAACATTTTATGGTCTATCTCCACACCTTTTGGGCCATCCCCACCCAGGGATTGGAGGAGACTCCATAAATATTCAGGTCTAGTCTCTGCTCTTCCGCCCTCTATGTTCTAGAACCCTCCAGCCAGTTCCAGAAGCCAGGCGGGAGGTAACAGAGAACCAGCCCTTGGAGTCGTGTACAGCACAATACCAATTAACCCCCGACTCCTCTGCCTATAGAGGAGCTAAAACTAAATGTATCTACTCTGTACACCAGAGGGTGCTACACAAATAACAACAACAACAACAACAAAAAAAAGTATAAAAAGCAAGAATGGGATAAAAATGGCCAACAATGTCAGACAAATCCTACTTGAACTGTACAGAGATCTTGTCTGACGAATCATTTTAAAGATGTTTCTATTTGCCATCTTTCCCCCCAAAATCTCTCCATCTAAAGGGAAATTGGAGTCTCCGTCTTTGTCTTTGCTGGTAATGGGGGAGCTGCAGAGGAATTGTCGGGGCAATTAAAATACGGCTTTGGAATCCGGGCTGTGTGAAGATTTGTAATGATGTTCAGTGTGTGCGGGGTGATCCTATTAATAGAATAAAACTCTAGTCATATATTTTCTTTAACTTGCTAAAAGTCATTTCCTTAAATCGAAGTCTAATTCGAAGATTAGGAACTCAAAAGTGATTTAGTGCTTCACTTGTAATCAAGTCTAGTGACCTTGTTTTACCTCCAGTAGTGAGATCTCTTGGTCTTTTGGACGTGGCTGTCTACTTCGGGATGTTCACATTCCTGTTACATTCTCCATAATAATAATACAATAACAGGGATGGTGGGAACCCCTCATAATTGGCACAGCAGGTGTACAGACCCAGGAACTCAGCACAGGGATGGGGGAACCCCTCATAATGGGCACAGCGGGTGTACAGACCCGGAACTCAGCACAGGGATGGTGGGAACCCCTCATAATGGGCACAGCAGGTGTACAGACCCGGGAACTCAGCACAGGGATGGGGGGAACCCCTCATAATGGGCACAGCAGGTGTACAGACCCAGGAACTCAGCACAGGGATGGTGGGAACCCCTCATAATGGGCACAGCAGGTGTACAGACCCAGGAACTCAGCACAGGGATGGGGGAACCCCTCATAATGGGCACAGCGGGTGTACAGACCTGGGAACTCAGCACAGGGATGGTGGGAACCCCTCATAATGGGCACAGCGGGTGTACAGACCCAGGAACTTAGCACAGGGATGGTGGGAACCCCTCATTATTGGCACAGCAGGTGTACAGACCTAGGAACTCAGCACAGGGATGGTGGGAGCCCCTCATAATGGGCACAGCGGGTGTACAGACCTAGGAACTCAGCACAGGGATGGTGGGAACCCCTCAATGGGCACAGCAGGTGTACAGACCCGGGACTCAGCACAGGGATGGTGGGAAACACTCATAATGGGCACTGCATGTGTGCAGACCCAGGAACCCAGCGCAGGTATGGTGGGAACCCCCCATAATGGGTGCAGCAGGTGTACAGACCCGGGAACTCAGCACAGGGATGGTGGGAACCCCTAATAATGGGCACAGCAGGTGTACAGACCTGGAACTCAGCCCAGGGATGGTGGGAAACACTCATACTGGGCACTGCATGTGTGCAGACCCAGGAACCCAGCGCAGGTATGGTGGGAACCCCCCATTATGGGTGCAGCAGGTGTACAGACCTGGGAACTCAGCTCAGGGATGGTGGGGAGCCCCTCATAATGGGCACAGCGGGTGTACAGACCCGGGAACTCAGCACAGGGATGGTGGGAACATCTCATAATGAGCACAGCAGGTGTACAAGTCCCGCTACAAATCTAAGGGAGAACGAAGATTCGCAGTCCAAGGACCTCGGCTATGGAACGCTCTACCCACGAACAGCCACATGGAAGAAAACCATTGGGCCTTCAGAAAAAAACTCAAGACCCACCTCTTCTAAGAAGCCGGACAACACAGGACAGGCCAAGCGCCTTGAGGCGATTCAGTTCGCATTTGCAGCGCTATACAAATCATTCATTCATTCTCAGACCCAGGAACCCAGCACGGGGATGGTGGGAACCCCTCATAATGGGTTCAGCAGGTCTACAGACCCAGAAACTCAGCACAGGGATAATGGTATAACCCCTCATAATAACTCAGCACAGGGATGGTAGTAGAAGATAATTCACAAAAATAATTGTTTTGTTGGCTTATATATTAAAAAAAAAAAAAATTGGTTGCACCCTTTTACACTGATGCCTGGTGCCATTATTTTGGTATTATCTTGCATCACTCTATAGCCCCATACACACGGTCGGATTTTCCGATGGATTCTGTCCTATCGGACAATGTTGTCGGAAATTCCGACCGTGTGTAGGCACCATCGGACATTTTCATCGGATTGTCCGACGGACAAAATTTTCCGACAACAAAGTCCGATCACCAATTCCGATCGTGTGTAGCGAATTCCGACGAACAAAGTGCCACGCATGCTCAGATCACATTACAAGACCAAAGCTATTGGCTACTATCCTCTACGTAGTCCCGTCGTAGGCAACAAACGTCACCACGTTCAGAATGATCGGATTTTCCGACAACTTTGTCCGACCGTGTGTATGCAACACCAGTGTCGGACTAAATCCCTCGGACCAAATCCGATGGATTTGGTGGTCGGATTTTCCGACCGTGTGTATGGGGCTTATGTGTGATTCTAACTTATGATTATTACTGTTTATGAAACGATTGGTTAAACAAGTGTTTTTTACAAGTCTGGTAAGCACAGTCTTATGTCTCTGGGTCGCCTTAGCATAATTTATGTTTGATAGGGTTAGGGTTGCCACCCGTACGGGATTGACCCGGACAGTACGGGTTTGGCAACTTGTGCCCGGGTTTCTGTCCCCTGCTGACCCGGGCACAACTAATATCCAGCTCCTCTTTCTATGTCCCGTCCTCCTCCCCGTAGCTTTGTATTTATTATGTGGCCAGGGCGGCTGTGCGCCGTGTGCCTCTCTGCTCCATATCACAGACTGCCGGTGTAGCTTGTCTGTGTATGAGGCAAGCAGCCGTGAGCTCCGACCGACCTCACTGTCCTCATCTCATGGAGCCTCGCCCTCTTCCTGATCCACCACAGCTGGGGACCGTGGGAGACAAGAGGTGACCGGGGAGCCCGAGACCTTGTCAGCACAGCGGGATGCAGGAACCCAAAAGGTATGATCGCAGCGGCGGCCCTCTCCTCTGTCAGACCACCCTCCTCCCCCTCTCCTCTCTTGTCAGCCACCCTCTCTTCTTCTGTCTGCCCCCCTCTCCTCTCCTATCGGCCCCCTTCTCCTCTCCTGTTGGCCCCCTCTCCTCTCTTGTCAGCCACCCTCTCCTCTCTTGTCAGCCACCCTCTCCTCTCTTGTCAGCCACCCTCTCCTCTCTTGTCTGCCCCCCTCTCCTCTCCTGTCTGCCCCCCTCTCCTCTCCTGTCTGCCCCCCTCTCCTCTCCTGTCTGCCCCCCTCTCCTCTCCTGTCTGCCCCCCTCTCCTCTCCTGTCTGCCCCCCTCTCCTCTCCTGTCTGCCCCCCTCTCCTCTCCTCTCCTGTCTGCCCCCTCTCCTCCTCTCCTCTCCTCTCCTGTCTGCCCCCTCTCCTCCTCTCCTCTCCTGTCTGCCCCCTCTCCTCCTCTCCTCTCCTCTCCTGTCTGCCCCCTCTCCTCCTCTCCTCTCCTGTCTGCCCCCTCTCCTCCTCTCCTCTCCTGTCTGCCCCCTCTCCTCTCCTGTCTGCCCCCCTCTCCTCTCCTGTCTGCCCCCCTCTCCTCTCCTTTCTGCCCCCCTCTCCTCTCCTGTCTGCCCCCTCTCCTCTCCTCTCCTCTCTTGTCTGCCCCCTCTCCTCTCCTCTCTTGTCTGCCCCCCTCTCCTCTCCTCTCTTGTCTGCCCCCCTCTCCTCTCCTCTCTTGTCTGCCCCCCTCTCCTCTCCTCTCCTGTCTGCCCTCCTCTCCTCTCCTGTCTGCCCCCCTCTCCTCTCCTGTCTGCCCCCCTCTCCTCTCCTGTCTGCCCCCCTCTCCTCTCCTGTCTGCCCCCCTCTCCTCTCCTGTCTGCCCCCTCTCCTCTCCTCTCCTCTCCTGTCTGCCCCCCTCTCCTCTCCTCTCCTCTCCTCTCCTCTCCTCTCCTCTCCTGTCTGCCCCCCTCTCCTCTCCTCTCCTGTCTGCCCCCCTCTCCTCTCCTCTCCTGTCTGCCCCCCTCTCCTCTCCTGTCTGCCCCCCTCTCCTCTCCTCTCCTCTCCTGTCTGCCCCCTCTCCTCTCTGCCCCCCTCTCCTCTCCTCTGTCTGCCCCCTCTCCTCTCCTCTGTCTGCCCCCTCTCCTCTCCTCTCCTGTCTGCCCCTCTCCTCTCCTCTCCTGTCTGCCCCCTCTCCTCTCCTCTCCTGTCTGCCCCCTCTCCTCTCCTCTCCTGTCTGCCCCCCTCTCCTCTCTTGTCTGCCCCCCTCTCCTCTCTTGTCTGCCCCCCTCTCCTCTCTGCCCCCCCCTCTCCTCTCCTCTCTGCCCCCCTCTCCTCTCTTGTCTGCCCCCCTCTCCTCTCCTGTCTGCCCCCCTCTCCTCTCCTGTCTGCCCCCCTCTCCTCTCCTGTCTGCCCCCCTCTCCTCTCCTGTCTGCCCCCCTCTCCTCTCCCCCCTCTCCTCTGTCTGCCCCTCTCCTCTCCTCTCCTCTGTCTGCCCCCCTCTCCTCTCCTCTCCTCTGTCTGCCTCCCTCTCCTCTCCTCTGTCTGCCCCCCTCTCCTCTGTCTGCCCCCCTCTCCTCTCCTCTGTCTGCCCCCCTCTCCTCTCCTCTGTCTGCCCCCCTCTCCTCTCCTCTGTCTGCCCCCCTCTCCTCTCCTCTGTCTGCCCCCCTCTCCTCTCCTCTCCTCTGTCTGCCCCCCTCTCCTCTCCTCTGTCTGCCCCCCTCTCCTCTCCTCTGTCTGCCCCCCTCTCCTCTCCTCTCCTCTGTCTGCCCCCCTCTCCTCTCCTCTCCTCTGTCTGCCCCCCTCTCCTCTCCTCTCCTCTGTCTGCCCCCCTCTCCTCTCCTCTCCTCTGTCTGCCCCCCTCTCCTCTCGTGTCTGCCCCCCTCTCCTCTCCTCTCCTCTCTTGTCTGCCCCACTCTCCTCTCCTCTCTCTTGTCTGCCCCCCTCTCCTCTCTCTTGTCTGCCCCCCTCTCCTCTCTCTTGTCTGCCCCCCTCTCCTCTCTCTTGTCTGCCCCCCTCTCCTCTCCTCTCCTCTCTCTTGTCTGCCCCCCTCTCCTCTCTGTCAATACCCCCTTCTCTCTGTCTGCTCTGTCAGCCCCCCTCCTGTCCCCCATACTACACCAGGAGACCTCCCCCCACCCCCCAAAATTGCACTGGGAGGCTCCCCACCAAACATTACACACTGCATTTTACGGTCCGCACGTGTGAAAGGGGCCTAAATTGTACATTACACACTCTGCACTATATACACTATATTTCACATTACACACAGCTGCACTATATGCAATTGGCTACACCCACTGTTCACCGATGCGCGCACTGCATTAATACCCCCCTAGGGCACACAGAGGTGTCCCAGGTATTTTAATATCTCATAGTGTATGCTACAAAAAAAATGCCAAGACCCGCTGAAGTGTTCGGGTTTGGCTCAAAGAAAAGGTGGCAACCCTAGATAGGGTCGATGTGTGGGGGGGGGGGGGTTTGGGATAAGGGTTAGGGGTGAGGAGGGGAACAGTGTATGGTTACAATGGAAGGGTCTTTTTTTACAAATATACTTTAAAGGGCTGGATGAGTTATAATAAAGGGCTAGGGGTAAGGCAGGATAGGAGTGGATAGGGTTAGGTCTAGGGTTGGGGTAAGGATACAGTCAGGGTTGAGACATAGAAGTGTTGAGTAGAAGGCATAGTATGATTAGTGCTAGGGTTGGGGAAGAGTTAGGCTGGTACTAGGTTTGGGGTTACAGTGGAAAGATTACTCCCACAAAGATGTTACAGGCCTTGTTAGGTAAGGCATGGTCTGGATTTAAGTTATTGTTAGGCCGCGTACACACGAACGGACTTTTCCCAAATGTTTTTCCTCCCAAAAGTCTAAGACTAAGTTTGAAGTTCAGACTTAAAATTGTCCGCTGGACTCGGCAGTCCGGCAGACAATCCCTGTCTGTGTGCTAGTCCGCGGGACTTTTGAAATGAACGGACTTGCCTCGCACACGGAGGAAAGTCCGTTCATTTAGAACGTGACTCCAGGTAGACGGGACTAGCGAAAGCAGTGAATGCCGCCGCGCTAGCCCCGTCACCTGGTATGGATTTAAAGGGGAATCCCAATGACGAAAAAACGGCGTGGGGTCCCCCCCAAATCCATCTCAGACCCTTATCCGAGCACGCAGCCCGGGAGGTCAGGAAAGGGGGTGGGGATGAGCGAGCGCCCCCCCCCTCCTGAGCCGTACCAGGCCGCGTGCCCTCAACATGGGGGGTGCCCTAGGGAAAGGGGGGCCCTGCGGCCCCCCCACCCCAAAGCACCTTGTCCCTATGTTGATGAGGACAAGGGCCTCTTCCCGACAACCCTGGCCGTTGATGTCACAGTCCCGGAGGATGCTGGGACTGTGACATCATATGGGGGCGGGGTCACCATGTGACATGAGTCGGTGACCCCACCCCTTGTCCCTATATAAGTCACAACACCGCATGTCTCTGCTATTACAGCCAGAGAGAGCGACGAGTCAACATCGGAAGAAGAAGAAGAAGACGACGACGACGACGCAGAAGGCGGCGACAGCGGCAAGAAGAACCGAAGAGCGGGACAAGACCCCCGAAGGCGGAACGAGACCACCAGACGACGACGAAGGAGAAAGCTGGGCTCCTCCGCTCGTGAAAGAGCTAGGTAAAAGAGCAGAAGATAGCGGAGGAGTCCGGCTAGAAGACCCCCCAAGACTGAAGAAGACCCCGGAGCTGTGCAATAAAATATATTTTAAAAAATTGTGTCATTTTTTTATTTACACTTTTTTCCTTAGGTGAATGGGTAGGGGTACATCATACCCCATACTCATTCACATAGGGAGGACGGCTGGTATCTGGGGGCCCCCTTATTAAAGGGGCTCCCATATTCCGATAAGCCCCCTGCCCTCAGACCCTGACAACCAACGGCCAGGGTTGTCGGGAAGAGGCCCTTGTCCTCATCAACATGGGGACAGGGTGCTTTGGGCTGGGGGGCCGCAGGGCCCCCCTTTCCCCAGGGCACCCCCCATGTTGAGGGCACGCGGGCTGGTACGGCTCAGGGGGGGGGGGGGGGGGGGGGGGGGGGGGGGGGGCGCTCGCTCATCCCCACCCCCTTTCCTGCCTGGCCGTGCTGCGTGCTCGGATAAGGGTCTGAGATGGATTTGGGGGGGACCCCCACGCCGTTTTTTCGGCGTAGGGATTCCCCTTTAAATCCATACCAGGTGACGGGGCTAGCGCGGCGGCATTCACTGCCTTCGCTAGTCCCGTCTACCTGGAGTCACGTTCTAAATGAACGGACTTTCCGATCGGGTGTCGGCAAGTCCGTTAATTTCAAAAGTCCCGCAGACTTTTTCAAAAGCCGGCAGATTGTCCGCCGGAAAAGTCCGGGCGTGTGTGGGCAAGTCCACACGGTCGGAAAGTCCGGCGGAACTCCGCTGGAAAGTCTGACGGTTTGTCCGCCGGAAAGTCCGAGCGTGTGCACGCAGGGCTGGTGCAAGGATTTTTGACACCCTAGGCGAAACCTAATTTTGCCGCCCCCATTGACTCCACCCCTGACTCCACCCCCTTTTCCCAGCTCATGTGACAGAAGGATCAGCTATACAGGAAGCATCAGTTCTGCTTCCTCTAGCGCTGGCTCCAGTGCTGTGCTGCACCTCTAATTGCACTACCGGTCGGACTGAGTTAGTTACATGCTGCAGCCTGCAGAGCATGCAAACGCGGAGGGTAACCAGCGGGCAGGCGCCCCTAGGTAGCAGTGCGCCCTAGGCGGATGCCTAGTTTGCCTAGTGGTAGCACCGGCCCTGTGTGCACGCCACATTAGAGTAGGGTAGGTGCTTGTGTTAAGGTAGGATATGGGAAGAGCTACATTTAAGGCTAGGGTTGGGGTACATTCTTTGTGTTCAAATAGTCAAACCTGGTCAAGGCTGAACCCTTGACACTGGATTACCCGGGCATTGTGAGTTTTCTAAAACAAGAGCAGAACACAAAGAAAAGGAAAAGCGGTCAGCGGGACTTTAAATGAGGCCAATCACTGTATAAAGTAAACAAGTAGGATATAAAACAATGTTGCTTTTATAGGTTCCAACAAAAAAGGGGGAATTGGAGTGAGAGATGTATACCAAAAGCAGTCTTGGCAAAGAACATTTTATTATACCATGTAAAATCATATATAACATATTGAATGTCACAAAATGCATTTACAGAATCGCATTCACGCAGGGTATGCTGAAAACTGCATATAAATATTAACTCCATAGTAATAGGCATAACATGAAGTAAAAGCAAGTCCTGCACAACATGGGCCACTGGAAGGGCTGAATGATGTTAAAAAGTCTGGAGTAAAACAAAATAAGAGACATAAAATAATCTGTGTGGACATCATGCATCTATGTAAGCCCGACGCGTTTTGTTGGGGTATACCAACTCTTCAGGGGCGATTGCAATGTTGATCTATAGAGAAACATAACCATATGGTATAATGTTGTAACTGAGTAATAGGAATAAATAATGTGTAAGGGACAGGATGAACATCCCTATAGGGGCTCACGTCAGCTGCATAGATGTGAACAGAGGATCAGAGCCGTCAAACAGGTCTGGCATGGGAGCAACATTGCATTCGCCCCTGAAGAGTTGGTATACCCCAACGAAACGCGTCGGGCTTACATAGATGCATGATGTCCATACAGATTATTTTATGTCTCTTATTTTGTTTTACTCCAGACTTTTTAACATCATTCAGCCCTTCCAGTGGCCCATGTTGTGCAGGATTTGCTTTTACTTCATATTATGCCTATTACTATGGTGTTAATATTTATATGCAGTTTTCAGCATACCCGGCGTGTATGCGATTCTGTAAATGCATTTTGTGACATTCAATATGTTATATATGATTTTACATGATATAATAAAATGTTTTTTGCCAAGACTGCTTTTGGTATACATCTCTCACTCCAATTCCCCCTTTTTTGTTGGAACCTATAAAAGTAACATTGTTTTATATCCTACATGTTTACTTTATACAGTGATTGGCGTCATTTAATGTCCCGCTGACCGCTTTTCCTTTTCTTTGTCTAAAATTTGGGATGGAGGTCAATTACTTTTGGTGCCTTGGACCACATCATTCTTTAACCACTTTCAGCCCCGGACCAATTTGCAGCCAAAGGACCAGGCCCCTTTTTGCAATTCGCACTGCGTCGCTTTAACTGACAATTGCGCGGTCGTGCGACGTGGCTCCAGAACAAAATTTGCGTCCTTTTTTTCCCACTAATAGAGCTTTCTTTTGGTGATATTTGATCGCCCCTGCGTTTTTTATTTTTTGCGCTATGAACAAAAATAGAGCGAAAATTTTGAAAAAAATGCAATATTTTTTACTTTTTGCTATAATAAATATCCCCAAAAAATATATAAAAAAACATATTTTTCCTCAGTTTAGGCCGATACGTATTCTTCTACATAATTTTTGTAAAAAAAAAAAAATCGCAATTAGCGATTATTGATTGGTTTGCGCAAAAGTTATAGCGTTTACAAAATAGGGGATCGTTTTATAGCATTTTTATTAATATTTTTTTTTTTTACTAGTAATGGCGGTGATCAGCGATTTTTATTGTGACTGCGACATTATGGCGGACACATCGGACATTTTTGACACATTTTTGGGACCATTGTCATTTATCCTGCAATCAATGCTATTTAAATGCATTGATTCCTGTGTAAATGACACTGGCAGTGAAAGAGTTAACCACTAGGGGGAGGGAGGGGTTATGGTCTGTGAAGTGTGTGTTTTTTTTTACATTAGGGGGCGGGAGCTGACGTCTGACGTCACTGATCGGCTTTCCCAGATGACCGGGAACAGCAGATCAGTGACAGGCAGTGTAGGAAGCGCGGGGAGAGGATTGTTTACACAGGCCTCTCCCCGTTCTTCAGCTCCGTGACCCGATCGCGGGACACCAGCGGCGATCGGGGTCCGCTGGTCCCGTGGCCGTGGTCACGGAGCTCCCGACCGGGTCGCGCGCGCGACCCCATGGCTAGGCATTTAAAGGGGACGTACATGTACGTGCTTTTGCCTAGCCGTGCCATTCTGCCGACGTATATGTTCAGGAGACGGTCGGGAAGCAGTTAAGAGCAGAACACATGCTGCTTCCTTTCAGACTCTCTGTCTCCAACTGAAACCTCAGAAAGAGTCATACAGAGAGAAGGAAGAAGTTACTGCTCTGAATCATTCACATGTGTATGTAACATTTAAGCTTGAGCTATGGAGCTGTGTTTTTCCTTCTACAGAGGAGGTAAAGAAGACCTGGAAAACATGGACATCTATGAACAGAATATGAAGTAATGGATTTTGTGTGGACATATATAAGAGAAACTGAGTACCATAAAAACAAAGTTGTTATGTACCATTTGGAAACTAACAAAACAACATCGAAAATTACTCTCTACAACATGCAAAGATTCTGATTAGCGCTCACACAACGCGTTTCTGAAATCCTTCTTCAGGAGATCATGTGACATGACAGAATCAGTACACGGGAACCCGCTCCTAATCTTTCATAGAGTAATACCAGCCAGTAGGGTTGACTGTAATTCAAAGCATGTGTATGTTGTCCATAGAGGTGCCAATGAGTAAGTCCAAGGTGAAGCCACTGCCTCTCGGGTGGAAAATTCAGGTATTTTCAGTAAACAGCCTGTTTGGCTACAGGCTGGATTCATGTGAACTTGGTTTGTTTCTAAAACACTTATCAGGAGCCCCCTCATTGGAATATATGTGCCTTGACTACTTTAGCTACCATGCTGTCTTTATGGTGACTTACTCACATTGGGTCTGGATGGTTCCCCGCTGGGAAGTTGGGTCTTCGAGGTCAATGGCCCCATTGGGCCTAGATGACTCCTCATAGGGAAGTTGGGTCTTCAAGGTCAGTGGTCCCATTTGGGTCTGGATGGCTCCTCATAGGGAAGTTGGGTCTTCGAGGTCAATGGCCCCATTGGGTCTGGATGGCTCCTCATAGGGAAGTTGGGTCTTCGAGGTCAGTGGCCCCATTGGGTCTGGATGGCTCCTCATAGGGAAGTTGGGTCTTCGAGGTCAGTGGCCCCATTGGGCCTGGATGGCTCCTTATAGGGAAGTTGGGTCTTTGAGGTCAATGGCCCCATTGGGCCTGGATGGCTCCTTATAGGGAAGTTGGGTCTTTGAGGTCAATGGCCCCATTGGGCCTGGATGGCTCCCCATAGGGAAGTTGGTCCTTTTATTTTAAGATCATGTGTACAAGACCATTGGCTGTTTACTGAATGTACCTGAATTCCTCACCCAAGAGGCAGTGGCTTCACCTTGCATTTGCACCTCTATGGACAACATATGAATTTCAGTCAACCCTACTGGCTGATATTACTCTACTAAAGATTAGGAGTGGGTTCCAGTGTACTGATTCTGTCACATGTTCTCCTGAAGAATGATTACCAAAACCTGTCAAGTCCACATGTGAATCTTTGCACTTTGTGAACCCCTATGTGGAGAGTAAATTTTTAATGTTGTGTAATCAATTTTTAATGGAGCATAATAAAGTTCTTTTTTTAGTACTAAGTTCCTCTTCTATATGTCCACACAAAGTCCATGACTACATATTCTGTCCATAGTTGTACGTGATTTGCTAGGATGTGGACTTGCTGGTGTGTTTAGGATCATTGTCCTGCTGCAGAACCCAAGTTCGTTTTCAGCTTGAGTACACGAACAGATGGTCGGACATTCTCCTTTCAGGATCTCTTGGTAGACAGCAGAATTCATAGTTCCTTTTATCGGCAAGTCTTCCAGGTCCTGAAGCAGCAAAACAGCCCCAGACCATCACACTACCACCACCATATTTTACTGTTGGTATAATGTTCTTTTTCTGAAATGCAGTGTTCCTTCTACGCCAGATATACTTGGACACACACCTTCCAAAGAGTTCCACTTTTGTCTCATCGTCCACAGAATGTTGTCCCAAAAGTCTTGGGGATCATCAAGATGTGTTGTGGAGAAATTGAGACGAGCTTTGATGTTCTTTTTGCTCAGCAGTGGTTTTCTCCTTGGAACTCTGCCATGCAGGCCATTTTTGCCCAGTCTTTTCCTGATGGTGGAGGCATGAACGCTGACCTTAACTGAGGCAAGAAGACATATAGCACACACAGTCTGGGCCTCCCTCCTGCTACAGGCCTGGAAAACATGTGAACATGTGGTCACACACCCCCACTCTGATCACACCCCCCAGATACCCCCACCTTGATCACGCCCACTAGATTCCCACCCCCAGATACCCCCACCTTGATCACGCTCACTAGATACCCCCACTCTGATCACACCCCCAGATACCCCCACCTTGATCATGCCCACTAGATACCTCCACGCTGATCACACACCCAGATACCCCCCCCCCCCCCCCACTCTGATCACACCGCCCAGATACCACCACCCTGATCCAACCCCCCCCCCCCATATACCCCACGCTATTCACACCCCTCAGATACCCCTCCACTCTGATCACACCAATACCACTGACTTTGGTCACACACCCCCACTCTGATCATACCCCCCCCCCCCCCACTATGATCACACACCCAGGTACCACCCACTCTGATCACACCCCCCATGCTAATCACACCACCTCTCTGATCACAGCCCCTGATACCACCCACTCTGATCACACACCCCCCACTCCGATCACACACCCCAACACCTCCACACTCTGGTCACACACCCCCACTCTGATCACACCCCCCAGATACCCCCACCTTGATCACACCCACTAGATACCCCCACTCTGATCACACCGCCCAGATACCCCCACTCTGATCCCACCCCCCAGATACCCCTCAGACCCCCCCCCCCCCCCCACTCTGATCACACACCCCGATACCACCCACTCTGATCACACACCCTGATACCTCCTATTCTGATCACACACCCCGATACACCCATACTCTGATCACACCCCCAGATACCCCCCATGCTAGTCACACCCTTAGATACCCTCACCATGATAACACACCCAGATACCCCACCCTCTCTAATCACACCCCGCCTCTCTGATCAGACACCCCCCCCAGATTCCTCCACTCTGATCACATCCCCAGGATCCCTCCACCTTGATCACCCCCAAAACTAAAAAAAAATAAAAAAAAATAAAATAAATAATACTTTTGCCTTTTGTTATAATTTAATGTATATGTAAACCTAATCACTAAAATATCTCCAAACCAACTATTGGCTCTACTACATTGTTAGATGTACAGACCAGGAATAATGGACACACGTCGGCTCATTGCTTGCAGCAGAATTGTCTTATTAACAATCGTGTACATTTTAGGGGGAATTTCTACAAACAACTGAGAAAGGAATAAAAAAATCTCAGATGAATGCGTTTGGCTCTCCGCTATTGTAAATGGAGATCACTTAGCGGAATTGCAGTGTAGAGCTTTTCCAGATATGAACCGGAGTGGAAATTGTAAATAGACTTTGTAAATGGAAATGTTGGTGAATATAAAGGAGGGAGCAGGTAATAAACACAGCATGCTGATAACAACAATACGCGTTCGGTATCCCCTTAATCGGCACAAATGTTACAATGTGTTTACAGTTTACTGTTTGCAGAATGTTTTAGGAGAAATTGAAGAAAATTATTTATTTTCTCATATTTTTTTTTCTCAGTGTTTCACCCGAATAATAAACAGAATAATACGTTATATTGAAGACGACTAAAGAAAGGAAGCCTGATCTTTATCCAGATAGAAAAAAGAGCAACATTTCTGTGCCAATAAACAAGCTGCCGAGAACGCCCAAAGGCGGCCGAGAAAGGCCGAAGGCGGCCGAAGGCGGCCGAAGGCGGTCTAGAACGTCCGAAAGCTGCTGAGAATGGCCGAAGGCGGCCGAGAAAGGCCGAAAGCTGCTGGGAATGGCCGAAGGCGGACGAGAACGGCCAAAGGTGGCTGAGAACGGCTGAAAGCTGCCGAGAATGGCCGAAGGCAGCCGAAAGCCGATGAGAAGGGCCAAAGGTGGCTGAAAGGCATCCAGAGGCTCACAACGGCGGGGGGTTTTAAGGGGGAAAAGGTGCGTGTTATACGCCGCTAAATATTCATACCCCTTGACATTTCCCACATTTTGTCATGTTCCTTTGGCTTAATGGGTTCAAAGTCCCACAGAAACACTCCAAAATATTGGAGGTAAGCCTTACCAAAAGAGTGGCGTCAGCTCCTGCACAGAGTCGGAGCCTCAACCCTATTGAAAACCTTTGGGATGGATTGGGACATTGATTGTAGGCCAGGTCTTCTCACCCAACATCAGTCCTGTCCTTGAAAGTTCATATTTAAAGAACTCTATCAATAATGGTAATGGGGTCATCCTACTCCAAAAATATGGTCCAAAGGATGTGGACTCTCCACCAAACGATGGCGTTCAGGTGTCTCCAGTAAAGGGTCTTGTTAATACTCCATCATACAAAGGCATTGTAGACAATTGTGCTCTCCCAACTTTCTGGTAACAGTTTGGTGAAGACCAATTTCTGTCCCAATTTCGAGTGTCCTGCACAGAATTTCGAGTGTCCTGCACAGAACCCTGACCTCAACCCTACTGAACACCTTTGGGATGAATTGGAACATTGATTGTGAGCCAGATCTTCTCATCTAACATCAGTACCTGACCTCACAGATATTCCTTTGGCTTAATGGGTTCAAAGTCCTACAGAAACACTTCAGAATTTTGGAGGTAACCCTTCCCAAAAAGAATAGAGCCAGCTACATAAAGACATAACCAGTTTGGTGTGAAGGAACTCAAGTGCACTGCACAGAGTCGGAGCCTCAACCCTACTGAAGACCTTTGGGATGAATTGGAACATTGACTGTGAGCCAGATCTCCTCATCTAACATCAGTACCTGATCTCACAAATGTTCCTTTGGCTTAATGGGTTCAAAGTCCCACAGAAACACTCCAAAATGTTGGAGGTAGGCCTTCCCAAAAGAGTGGAGCCAGCTACATAAAGACATTACCAGTTTGGTGTGAAGGAACTCAAGTGTCCTGCACAGAGTCGGAGCCTCAACCCTATTGAAAACCTTTGGGATGGATTGGCACATTGATTGTAGGCCAGGTCTTTTCACCCAACATCAGTCCTGTCCTTGAAAGTTCATATTTAAAGAACTCTATAAATAATGGTAATGGGGTCATCCTACTCCAAAAATATGGCCCAAAGGATGTGGACTCTCCACCAAACGATGGCGTTCAGGTGTCTCCAGTAAAGGGTCTTGTTAATACTCCATCATACAAAGATATTGGAGACAATTGTGCTCTCCTAACTTTATGGTAACAGTTTGGTGAAGACCAATTTCTGTTCCAATTTCGAGTGTCCTGCGCAGAACCCTGACCTCAACCCTACTGAACACCTTTTGGATGAATTGGAACATTGATTGTGAGCCAGATCTTCTCATCTAACATCAGTACCTGACCTCACAGATATTCCTTTGGCTTAATGGGTTCAAAGTCCCACAGAAACACTTCAGAATTTTGGAGGTAACCCTTCCCAAAAAGAGTAGAGCCAGCTACATAAAGACATTACCAGTTTGGTGTGAAGGAACTCAAGTGTCCTGCACAGAGCCGGAGCCTCAACCCTACTGAAGACCTTTGGGATGAATTGGAACATTGATTGTAGGCCAGGTCTTTTCACCCAACATCAGTCCTGTCCTTGAAAGTTCATATTTGAAGAACTCTATTGATAATGGTAATGGGGTCATCCTACTACAAAAATATGGCCCAAAGGATGTGGACTCTCCACCAAACGATGGCGTTCAGGTGTCTCCAATAAAGGGTCTTGTTAATACTCCATCATACAAAGATATTGGAGACAATTGTGCTCTCCCAACTTTCTGGTAACAGTTTGGTGAAGACCAATTTCTGTTCCAATTTCGAGTGTCCTGCGCAGAACCCTGACCTCAACCCTACTGAACACCTTTGGGATGAATTGGAACATTGTTTGTGAGCCAGATTTTCTCATCTAACATCAGTACCTGACCTCACAGATATTCATTTTGTTTAACCGCTTCCCGACCGCCTCATGTAGATATATACGTCTACAGAATGGCACGGGCAGGCAAAAGCACGTACCTGTACGTCCCCTTTAATTGCCTGCCCGTGGGTCGCGCGCGCGCACCAGCGGCACGCTCGCGACCTGGTCGGGAGCTCCGTGACCCCAGCCGCGGGACCAGCGGACCTGATCGCCGCTGATGTCCCGCGATCGGGTTACGGAGCTGAAGAACGGGGAGAGGTATGTGTAAACAAACCTCTCCCCGCGCTTCCTACTCTGCCTGTCATTGATTGGCTGTTCCCCGGTCATCGGGAAAGCCGATCAATGACGTCAGACGTCAGCCCCGCCCCCTAATGTAAAAAAACACACATACGTCACAGCTCATAAACCCTCCCCTCCCCCTACTGGTTAACTCTTTCACTACAACTGTCATTTATACAGGAATTAATGCATTTAAATAGCACTGATTGCTGTATAAATGACAATGGTCCCAAAAATGTGTCAAAAATGTCCGATGTGTCCGCCATAATGTCGCAGTCACAAAAAAAATCGCTGATCGCCGCCATTACTAGTAAAAAAAAAAAAATATTAATAAAAATGCTATAAAACTATCCCCTATCTTGTAAATGCTATAACTTTTGCGCAAACCAATCAATAATCGCTAATTGCGATTTTTTCTTACCAAAAATATGTAGAAGAATACGTATCGGCCTAAACTGAGGAAAAAAATGTTTTTTTATATATTTTTTGGGGATATTTATTATAGCAAAAAGCAAAAAATATTGCATTTTTTTTCAAAATTGTCGCTCTATTTTTGTTTATAGCGCAAAAAATAAAAACCGCTGGGGCGATCAAATACCACCAAAAGAAAGCTCTATTTGTGGGAAAAAAAGGACGCCAATTTTGTTTTGGAGTCATGTCGCACGACTGCGCAATTGTCAGTTAAAATCGACGCAGCGCCGAATCGCAAAAAAGGGGCCTGGTCCTTTGGCTGCCAATTGGTCCGGGGCTGAAGTGGTTAATGGGTTCAAAGTCCCACAGAAACACTCCAGAATTTTGCAGGTAACCCTTCCCAAAAAGAGTGGAGCCAGCTACATAAAGAGATTACCAGTTTGGTGTGAAGGAACTCAAGTGTCCTGCACAGAGCCGGAACCTCAACCCTACTGAAGACCTTTGGGATGAACTGGAACCTTAACTGCGAACCTGACATTACAAACCGGCACAAATTCCTACAGACACCCTCCAAGATCTTGGGGGAAAGCCTTCCCAGGAGAGCGGAGGATGGGGATCGACTCTAGATTAATGGATGTGATTTTGGAATAGATGTCCAGCAAGCCTACATAGGTGTGATGGTCAGGAGCCCACAAACCTTTGGCCATATGTTGATTTTAGGAGACTTCTTCAACAAAGTCTCCAAGCTGTTGTGGTCCTCCAAGTCCGGCAGACACCTTAACATTCAGAAGATCACAGCTGAATGACATTGATACTTGTATTTTCAAAACAGCTCATGAGAGTTGCTGTAGAACCTCATCCCCGAAGCCGGGAAGGTTGGTGATGTTCTGCCGAGATGTAAGCCAAAGTAATTAAATTACGATTATAAGCCACGGCCATAATCTCAGCGGATGGCGGGAATCCAAACACACCTGGACAAGGAACGCATCGCTCGCTGGAAATGTCAATCGGGTTGGAAGTTACCAGGGAAACTGATAGTTTGTATTTCTGCTTCGACAAGCAAGAAAAAAAAATAATTTCTACACTGAGAGCAAAACCCGAAATGTTCTCATCTTCAAAGAACATTTTGGCAAAGAAGCGAACAATCCAACTTGTAATTTTACTGTAACTGTGAGTGATGGCTTGTAGTAGTCTCCAATCTGTGGCTCGTTACCCACATTTCTCCGGCCCTTGGAGCACTATGCACCCCACTTACACCAATGATGGGGCACGTCTCCTCCCACTGACACCAATGATGGGGCACTATTCCTCCCACTGACACCAATGATGGGGCACTATTCCTCCCACTGACACCAATGATGGAGCACTATTCCTCCCACTGATACCAATGATGGGGCACTATTCACCCCACTTACACCAATGATGGGGCACTATTCCTCCCACTGATACCAATGATGGGGCACTATTTCTCCCACTAATACCAATGATGGGCACTATTCCTCCCACTGATACCAATGATGGGGCACTATTCCTCCCACTGACACCAATGATGGGGCACTATTCCTCCCACTGATACCAATGATGGGACACTATTCCTCCCACTGATACCAATGATGGGCACTATTCCTCCCACTGACACCAATGATGGGGCACTATTCCTCCCACTGATACCAATGATGGGGCACTATTTCTCCCACTAATACCAATGATGGGGCACTATTCCTCCCACTGATACCAATGATGGGGCACTATTCCTCCCACTGACACCAATGATGGGGCACTATTCCTCCCACTGATACCAATGATGGGGCACTATTCCTCCCACTGATACCAATGATGGGACACTATTCCTCCCTCTGATACCAATGATGGGACACTATTCCTCCCACTGACACCAATGATGGGGCACTATTCCTCCCACTGATACCAATGATGGGACACTATTCCTCCCACTGATACCAATGATGGGGCACTATTCCTCCCACTGACACCAATGATGGGGCACTATTCCTCCCTCTGACACCAATGATGGGGCACTATTCCTCCCACTGACACCAATGATGGGGCACTATTCACCCCACTTACACCAATGATGAGACACTATTCCTCCCACTGACACCAATGATGGGGCACTACTCCTCCCACTGACACCAATGATGGGGCACTATTCACCCCACTGACACCAATGATGGGGCCCTATTCCTCCCACTGACACCAATGATGGGGCACTATCCCTCCCACTGATACCAATGATGGGGCACTATTCCTCCCACTGATACCAATCATGGGGCACTATTCCTTCCACTGACACCAATGATGAAGCACTATTCCTTCCACTGACACCAATGATGGGCACTATTCCTCCCTCTGATACCAATGATGGGCACTATTCCTCCCACTGATACCAATGATGGGGCATTATTCCTCCCACTGATACCAATGATGGGGCACTATTCCTCCCACTGATACCAATGATGAGGCACTATTCCTCCCTCTGACACCAATGATGGGCACTATTCCTCCCTCTGACACCAATGATGGGACATTATTCCTCCCACTGATACCAATGATGGGGCACTATTCCTCCCACTGACACCAATGATGGGGCACTATTCCTCCCACTGATACCAATGATGGGACATTATTCCTCCCACTGATACCAATGATGGGGCACTATTCCTCCCACTGATACCAATGATGGGGCACTATTCCTCCCACTGACACCAATAAATAATAATTTTTCTTTATCAGCCGGGAGAAAACACAAAGTAAACTTTTTCTCTATAATCTATTTCTTTACTTTACCTGAAAAGTTTTATCCCGATGACTTCGGAGTAATAAATAACGAAGGAAAGTTCAACTCCACTGCGGAGCGAAGACGGAATTTCACCCAAACAAATCGCTATCATTTCTTAGTGCCTTATAATCAAAACCTGAGACAGCCAATCTAATTAAATCGTCACAGCGTGCGATCGCGCCTTGAACAGCTCTTTCATCCCGCGCATCTCGGGATCGCAGCGAACATACGGCGACCTCGGAGAAACGCTTCCCAAGGAGACAGCTGTGCTAATTATCTCTAATTGTCTCTTGTAGTCCCGGGTCCTCCATCGTGTCACCCAAGTGTACCTGTCACCCGCATGTCACCAATATTACCGACAAATCAGAACTCGGCCAGACTTTGCTATCGCTCGCCCATTAAATCGCACCTTTAAGTACCTTGACAATAAATTCCAGACATGTTACTATGTACAGCAGGGGTGTCATGTTTTTTTTTTTTTTTTACAAAAAGCCATCAGTCTGCTGCAGGTAGGAGGAAGGATTTCCCCAGTCTCCTCTCCCCCAGCGATCAGACTGCAACATCGAAACGTTGCCTAGGCTGAGATAATGTCATCAGTCTGCTGCAGGTAGGAGGAAGGATTTCCCCGGTCTCATCTCCCCCAGTGATCAGACTGCAACATTGTATCTTCTCTTAGGCTGAGACGATGTCATCTGTGTGCTGCAGGTAGGAGGAAGCATTTCCCCAGTCTCCTCTCCCCCAGTGATCAGACTGCAACATTGTATCTTCGTTTAGGCTGAGATGATGTCATCTGTGTGCTGCAGGTAGGAGGAAGGATTTCCCCAGTCTCCTCTCCCCCAGTGATCAGACTGCAACATTGAAACTTTGCCTAGGCTGAGATGATGTCATCAGTCTGCTGCAGACAGGAGGAAGGATTTCCTCAGTCTCCTGTCCCCCAGTGATCAGACCGCAACATTGTATCTTTGCCTAGACTAAGATGATGCCATCAGTCTACTGCAGACAGGAGGAAGGATTTTCCCAGTCTCCTCTCCCTCAGCGTTCAGACCGCAACATTGTATCTTTGCCTAGGCTAAGATGATGCCATCAGTCCGCTGCAGGCAAGAAGAAGGGTTTCCTCAGTCTCTTCTCCCCCAGTGATCAGGCAGCAACATTGCATATTTGCCTAGGCTGAGATGATGTCATCAGTCTGCTGCAGGTAGGAGGAAACATGTCCCCAGTCTCCTCTCCCCCAATGATGAGACTGCAAAATTGTAACTTTGCCTAGGATAAGATGATGTCATCAGTCTGCTGCAGGCAGGAGTAAGAATTTCCCTAGTCTCCTCTCCCCCAGTGATCAGACTACAACATTGTATCTTGGCTTAGGGTGAGATGATTCCTCATCAGTGAAGGAGAAAAATGACCTGTTTGAAGATTTTTCTAAATTTTCTGTCTTTTTTTGAGGTGATCAAATACCACCAAAATAAACTCTATTTGTGTAAAAACAGTGATATAAATTAGTGGCTCTCCGATTTCTATACCGAGAATTCTCACAAGTACTCGGGAAATGCTCCTGATACCAAATCCGATACTTTGCGGTGCGATTTGCTTCCATACAAAATTAACGTCCGCAAATCACAACGCAAAGAATTGCATGCAATTTAAACAGGACTGCGGTGCGATTTCTGTCCGAAATGCATGCAATTTCCCGCAGCATTCCTGTGTGATCCCCAGGCTGATGTCACTATGACAGGTCCGGGTCCACACGGGAGCGGTGAGGGGAAACACACAGGACTCGCACCGCATTCCTTCACACGGGAGCGGTGAGGGGAAACACACAGGACTCGCACCGCATTCCTTCACACGGGAGCGGTGAGGGGAAACACACAGGACTCACACCGCATTCCTTCACACGGGAGCGGTGAGGGGAAACACACAGGACTCGCACCGCATTCCTTCACACGGGAGCGGTGAGGGGAAACACACAGGACTCGCACCGCATTCCTTCACACGGGAGCGGTGAGGGGAAACACACAGGACTCACACCGCATTTCTTCACACGGGAGCGGTGAGGGGAAACGCACAGGACTCGCACCGCATTCCTTCACACGGCAGCAGTGAGGGGAAACACACAGGACTCACACCGCATTTCTTCACACGGGAGCAGTGAGGGGAAACATACAGGACTCACACCGCATTCCTTCACACGGGAGTGGTGAGGGGAAACACACAGGACTCACACCCTATTCCTTCACACGGGAGCTGTGAGGGGAAACACACAGGACTCGCACCGCATTCCTACACACGGGAGCTTTGAGGGGAAACACACAGGACTCGCACCGCATTCCTTCACACGGGAGCGGTGAGGGGAAACACACAGGACTCGCACCACATTCCTTCACACGAGAGCGGTGAGGGGAAACACACAGGACTCACACCGCGTTCCTTCACACGGGAGCGGTGAGGGGAAACACACAGGACTCGCACCCCATTCCTTCACACGGGAGCGGTGAGGGGAAACACACAGGACTCGCACCCCATTCCTTCACACGGGAGCGGTGAGGGGAAACACACAGGACTCGCACCGCATTCCTTCACACAGGAGCGGTGAGGGGAATCGCACAGGACTCGCACCGCATTTCTTCACACAGGAGCGGTGAGGGGAAACGCACAGGACTTGCACCGCATTCCTTCACACGGGAGCTGTGAGGGGAAACACACAGGACTCGCACCCATTCCTTCACACGGGAGCGGTGAGGGGAAACACACAGGACTCACACCGCATTCCTTCACACGGGAGCGGTGAGGGGAAACACACAGGACTCACACCGCATTTCTTCACACAGGAGCGGTGAGGGGAAACACACAGGACTCACACCGCATTCCTTCACACGGGAGCGGTGAGGGGAAACACACAGGACTCGCACCGCATTCCTTCACACGGGAGCGGTGAGGGGAAACACACAGGACTCGCACCGCATTCCTTCACACGGGAGCGGTGAGGGGAAACACACAGGACTCGCACCGCATTCCTTCACACGGGAGCGGTGAGGGGAAACACACAGGACTCGCACCGCATTCCCTCACACGGGAGCGGTGAGGGGAAACACACAGGACTCGCACCCCATTCCTTCACACGGGAGCGGTGAGGGGAAACACACAGGACTCGCACCGCATTCCTTCACACGGGAGCGGTGAGGGGAAACACACAGGACTCGCACCCCATTCCTTCACACGGGAGCGGTGAGGGGAAACACACAGGACTCGCACCCCATTCCTTCACACGGGAGCGGTGAGGGGAAACACACAGGACTCACACCGCATTCCTTCACACGGGAGCGGTGAGGGGAAACACACAGGACTCACACCGCATTTCTTCACACAGGAGCGGTGAGGGGAAACACACAGGACTCACACCGCATTCCTTCACACGGGAGCGGTGAGGGGAAACACACAGGACTCGCACCGCATTCCTTCACACGGGAGCGGTGAGGGGAAACACACAGGACTCGCACCGCATTCCTTCACACGGGAGCGGTGAGGGGAAACACACAGGACTCGCACCGCATTCCTTCACACTGGAGCGGTGAGGGGAAACACACAGGACTCGCACCGCATTCCCTCACACGGGAGCGGTGAGGGGAAACACACAGGACTCGCACCCCATTCCTTCACACGGGAGCGGTGAGGGGAAACACACAGGACTCGCACCGCATTCCTTCACACGGGAGCGGTGAGGGGAAACACACAGGACTCGCACCGCATTCCTTCACACGGGAGCGGTGAGGGGAAACACACAGGACTCGCACCGCATTCCTTCACACGGCAGCAGTGAGGGGAAACACACAGGACTCGCACCGCATTCCTACACACAGGAGCTGTGAGGGGAAATGCACTGGAGTCACAACGCATTCCTTCACACGGGAGCGGTGAGGGGAAACACACAGGACTCGCACCGCATTCCTTCACACGGGAGCGGTGAGGGGAAACACACAGGACTCACACCGCATTTCTTCACACGGGAGCGGTGAGGGGAAACGCACAGGACTCGCACCGCATTCCTTCACACGGCAGCAGTGAGGGGAAACACACAGGACTCACACCGCATTTCTTCACACGGGAGCTGTGAGGGGAAACATACAGGACTCACACCGCATTCCTTCACACGGGAGTGGTGAGGGGAAACACACAGGACTCACACCCTATTCCTTCACACGGGAGCTGTGAGGGGAAACACACAGGACTCGCACCGCATTCCTACACACGGGAGCTTTGAGGGGAAACACACAGGACTCGCACCGCATTCCTTCACACGGGAGCGGTGAGGGGAAACACACAGGACTCGCACCACATTCCTTCACACGAGAGCGGTGAGGGGAAACACACAGGACTCACACCGCGTTCCTTCACACGGGAGCGGTGAGGGGAAACACACAGGACTCGCACCCCATTCCTTCACACGGGAGCGGTGAGGGGAAACACACAGGACTCGCACCCCATTCCTTCACACGGGAGCGGTGAGGGGAAACACACAGGACTCGCACCGCATTCCTTCACACAGGAGCGGTGAGGGGAATCGCACAGGACTCGCACCGCATTTCTTCACACAGGAGCGGTGAGGGGAAACGCACAGGACTTGCACCGCATTCCTTCACACGGGAGCTGTGAGGGGAAACACACAGGACTCGCACCCATTCCTTCACACGGGAGCGGTGAGGGGAAACACACAGGACTCACACCGCATTCCTTCACACGGGAGCGGTGAGGGGAAACACACAGGACTCACACCGCATTTCTTCACACAGGAGCGGTGAGGGGAAACACACAGGACTCACACCGCATTCCTTCACACGGGAGCGGTGAGGGGAAACACACAGGACTCGCACCGCATTCCTTCACACGGGAGCGGTGAGGGGAAACACACAGGACTCGCACCGCATTCCTTCACACGGGAGCGGTGAGGGGAAACACACAGGACTCGCACCGCATTCCTTCACACGGGAGCGGTGAGGGGAAACACACAGGACTCGCACCGCATTCCCTCACACGGGAGCGGTGAGGGGAAACACACAGGACTCGCACCCCATTCCTTCACACGGGAGCGGTGAGGGGAAACACACAGGACTCGCACCGCATTCCTTCACACGGGAGCGGTGAGGGGAAACACACAGGACTCGCACCCCATTCCTTCACACGGGAGCGGTGAGGGGAAACACACAGGACTCGCACCCCATTCCTTCACACGGGAGCGGTGAGGGGAAACACACAGGACTCACACCGCATTTCTTCACACAGGAGCGGTGAGGGGAAACACACAGGACTCACACCACATTCCTTCACACGGGAGCGGTGAGGGGAAACACACAGGACTCGCACCGCATTCCTTCACACGGGAGCGGTGAGGGGAAACACACAGGACTCGCACCGCATTCCTTCACACGGGAGCGGTGAGGGGAAACACACAGGACTCGCACCGCATTCCTTCACACTGGAGCGGTGAGGGGAAACACACAGGACTCGCACCGCATTCCCTCACACGGGAGCGGTGAGGGGAAACACACAGGACTCGCACCCCATTCCTTCACACGGGAGCGGTGAGGGGAAACACACAGGACTCGCACCGCATTCCTTCACACGGGAGCGGTGAGGGGAAACACACAGGACTCGCACCCCATTCCTTCACACGGGAGCGGTGAGGGGAAACACACAGGACTCGCACCGCATTCCTTCACACGGGAGCGGTGAGGGGAAACACACAGGACTCGCACCGCATTCCTTCACACGGGAGCGGTGAGGGGAAACACACAGGACTCACACCGCATTCCTTCACACGGGAGCGGTGAGGGGAAACACACAGGACTCGCACCCCATTCCTTCACACGGGAGCGGTGAGGGGAAACACACAGGACTCGCACCCCATTCCTTCACACGGGAGCGGTGAGGGGAAACACACAGGACTCGCACCGCATTCCTTCACACAGGAGCGGTGAGGGGAAACGCACAGGACTCGCACCGCATTCCTTCACACAGGAGCGGTGAGGGGAAACGCATAGGACTCGCACCGCATTCCTTCACACGGGAGCTGTGAGGGGAAACACACAGGACTCGCACCCCATTCCTTCACACGGGAGCGGTGAGGGGAAACACACAGGACTCACACCGCATTCATTCACACGGGAGCGGTGAGGGGAAACACACAGGACTCGCACCGCATTCCTTCACACGGGAGCGGTGAGGGGAAACACACAGGACTCGCACCGCATTCCTTCACACGGGAGCGTTGAGGGGAAACACACAGGACTCGCACCCCATTCCTTCACACGGGAGCGGTGAGGGGAAACACACAGGACTCGCACCGCATTCCTTCACACAGAAGCGGTGAGGGGAAACACACAGGACTCGCACCGGATTCCTTCACACGGGAGCGGTGAGGGGAAACACACAGGACTCGCACCGCATTCCTTCACACAGGAGCGGTGAGGGGAAACACACAGGACTCACACCGCATTCCTTCACACGGGAGCGGTGAGGGGAAACACACAGGACTCGCACCGCATTCCTTCACATGGGAGCGGTGAGGGGAAACACACAAGACTCGCACCGCATTCCTTCACACGGGAGCGGTGAGGGGAAACACACAGGACTCGCACCGCATTCCTTCACACGGGAGCGGTGAGGGGAAACACACAGGACTCGCACCCCATTCCTTCACACGGGAGCGGTGAGGGGAAACACACAGGACTCGCACCGCATTCCTTCACACGGGAGCGGTGAGGGGAAACACACAGGACTCGCACCCCATTCCTTCACACGGGAGCGGTGAGGGGAAACACACAGGACTCGCACCGCATTCCTTCACACAGGAGCGGTGAGGGGAAACACACAGGACTCACACCGCATTCCTTCACACGGGAGCGGTGAGGGGAAACACACAGGACTCGCACACCATTCCTTCACACGGGAGCGGTGAGGGGAAACACACAGGACTCGCACCCCATTCCTTCACACGGGAGCGGTGAGGGGAAACACACAGGACTCACACCGCATTCCTTCACACAGGAGCGGTGAGGGGAAACGCACAGGACTCGCACCGCATTCCTTCACACAGGAGCGGTGAGGGGAAACGCATAGGACTCGCACCGCATTCCTTCACACGGGAGCTGTGAGGGGAAACACACAGGACTCGCACCCCATTCCTTCACACGGGAGCGGTGAGGGGAAACACACAGGACTCGCACCCCATTCCTTCACACGGGAGCGGTGAGGGGAAACACACAGGACTCACACCGCATTTCTTCACACAGGAGCGGTGAGGGGAAACACACAGGACTCACACCACATTCCTTCACACGGGAGCGGTGAGGGGAAACACACAGGACTCGCACCGCATTCCTTCACACGGGAGCGGTGAGGGGAAACACACAGGACTCGCACCGCATTCCTTCACACGGGAGCGGTGAGGGGAAACACACAGGACTCGCACCGCATTCCTTCACACTGGAGCGGTGAGGGGAAACACACAGGACTCGCACCGCATTCCCTCACACGGGAGCGGTGAGGGGAAACACACAGGACTCGCACCCCATTCCTTCACACGGGAGCGGTGAGGGGAAACACACAGGACTCGCACCGCATTCCTTCACACGGGAGCGGTGAGGGGAAACACACAGGACTCGCACCCCATTCCTTCACACGGGAGCGGTGAGGGGAAACACACAGGACTCGCACCGCATTCCTTCACACGGGAGCGGTGAGGGGAAACACACAGGACTCGCACCGCATTCCTTCACACGGGAGCGGTGAGGGGAAACACACAGGACTCACACCGCATTCCTTCACACGGGAGCGGTGAGGGGAAACACACAGGACTCGCACCCCATTCCTTCACACGGGAGCGGTGAGGGGAAACACACAGGACTCGCACCCCATTCCTTCACACGGGAGCGGTGAGGGGAAACACACAGGACTCGCACCGCATTCCTTCACACAGGAGCGGTGAGGGGAAACGCACAGGACTCGCACCGCATTCCTTCACACAGGAGCGGTGAGGGGAAACGCATAGGACTCGCACCGCATTCCTTCACACGGGAGCTGTGAGGGGAAACACACAGGACTCGCACCCCATTCCTTCACACGGGAGCGGTGAGGGGAAACACACAGGACTCACACCGCATTCATTCACACGGGAGCGGTGAGGGGAAACACACAGGACTCGCACCGCATTCCTTCACACGGGAGCGGTGAGGGGAAACACACAGGACTCGCACCGCATTCCTTCACACGGGAGCGTTGAGGGGAAACACACAGGACTCGCACCCCATTCCTTCACACGGGAGCGGTGAGGGGAAACACACAGGACTCGCACCGCATTCCTTCACACAGAAGCGGTGAGGGGAAACACACAGGACTCGCACCGGATTCCTTCACACGGGAGCGGTGAGGGGAAACACACAGGACTCGCACCGCATTCCTTCACACAGGAGCGGTGAGGGGAAACACACAGGACTCACACCGCATTCCTTCACACGGGAGCGGTGAGGGGAAACACACAGGACTCGCACCGCATTCCTTCACATGGGAGCGGTGAGGGGAAACACACAAGACTCGCACCGCATTCCTTCACACGGGAGCGGTGAGGGGAAACACACAGGACTCGCACCGCATTCCTTCACACGGGAGCGGTGAGGGGAAACACACAGGACTCGCACCCCATTCCTTCACACGGGAGCGGTGAGGGGAAACACACAGGACTCACACCGCATTCCTTCACACGGGAGCGGTGAGGGGAAACACACAGGACTCGCACACCATTCCTTCACACGGGAGCGGTGAGGGGAAACACACAGGACTCGCACCCCATTCCTTCACACGGGAGCGGTGAGGGGAAACACACAGGACTCGCACCGCATTCCTTCACACAGGAGCGGTGAGGGGAAACGCACAGGACTCGCACCGCATTCCTTCACACAGGAGCGGTGAGGGGAAACGCATAGGACTCGCACCGCATTCCTTCACACGGGAGCTGTGAGGGGAAACACACAGGACTCGCACCCCATTCCTTCACACGGGAGCGGTGAGGGGAAACACACAGGACTCACACCGCATTCCTTCACACGGGAGCGGTGAGGGGAAACACACAGGACTCACACCGCATTCCTTCACACGGGAGCGGTGAGGGGAAACACACAGGACTCATACCGCATTCCTTCACACGGGAGCGGTGAGGGGAAACACACAGGACTCACACCGCATTCCTTTACACGGAAGCGGTGAGGGGAAACACACAGGACTCGCACCGCATTCCTTCACACAGAAGCGGTGAGGGGAAACACACAGGACTCGCACCGGATTCCTTCACACGGGAGCGGTGAGGGTAAACACACAGGACTCGCACCGCATTCCTTCACACAGGACCGGTGAGGGGAAACACACAGGACTCACACTGCATTCCTTCACACGGGAGCGGTGAGGGGAAAAACACAGGACTCACACCGCATTCCTTAACACGGGAGCGGTGAGGGGAAACACACAGGACTCGCACCGCATTCCTTCACACGGGAGCGGTGAGGGGAAACACACAGGACTCGCACCGCATTCCATCACACGGGAGCGGTGAGGGGAAACACACAGGACTCGCACCCCATTCCTTCACACGGGAGCTGTGAGGGGAAACACACAGGACTCGCACCCCATTCCTTCACACGGGAGCGGTGAGGGGAAACACACAGGACTCACACCGCATTCCTTCACACGGGAGCGGTGAGGGGAAACACACAGGACTCACACCGCATTCCTTCACACGGGAGCGGTGAGGGGAAACACACAGGACTCACACCGCATTCCTTCACACAGGAGCGGTGAGGGGAAACACACAGGACTCACACCGCATTCCTTCACACGGGAGCGGTGAGGGGAAACACACAGGACTCACACCGCATTCCTTCACACGGGAGCGGTGAGGGGAAACACACAGGACTCACACCGCATTCCTTTACACGGAAGCGGTGAGGGGAAACACACAGGACTCGCACCGCATTCCTTCACACAGAAGCGGTGAGGGGAAACACACAGGACTCGCACCGGATTCCTTCACACGGGAGCGGTGAGGGAAAACACACAGGACTCGCACCGCATTCCTTCACACAGGACCGGTGAGGGGAAACACACAGGACTCACACCGCATTCCTTCACACGGGAGCGGTGAGGGGAAAAACACAGGACTCACACCGCATTCCTTAACACGGGAGCGGTGAGGGGAAACACACAGGACTCGCACCGCATTCCTTCACACGGGAGCGGTGAGGGGAAACACACAGGACTCGCACCGCATTCCATCACACGGGAGCGGTGAGGGGAAACACACAGGACTCGCACCCCATTCCTTCACACGGGAGCGGTGAGGGGAAACACACAGGACTCGCACCCCATTCCTTCACACGGGAGCGGTGAGGGGAAACACACAGGACTTGCACCGCATTCCTTCACACGGGAGCGGTGAGGGGAAACACACAGGACTCGCACCGTATTCCTTCACACGGGAGCGGTGAGGGGAAACACACAGGACTCGCACCGCATTCCTTCACACAGGAGCGGTGAGGGGAAACACACAGGACTCACACCGCATTCCTTCACACGGGAGCGGTGAGGGGAAAAACACAGGACTCACACCGCATTCATTCACACGGGAGCGGTGAGGGGAAACACACAGGACTCGCAGCGCATTCCTTCACACGGGAGCGGTGAGGGGAAACACACAGGACTCGCACCGCATTCCTTCACACGGGAGCGGTGAGGGGAAACACACAGGACTCGCACCCCATTCCTTCACACGGGAGCGGTGAGGGGAAACACACAGGACTCGCACCGCATTCCTTCACACGGGAGCGGTGAGGGGAAACACACAGGACTCGCACCGCATTCCTTCACACAGGAGCGGTGAGGGGAAACGCACAGGACTCGCACCACATTCCTTCACACGGGAGCGGTGAGGGGAAATGCACAGGAGTCGCACCGCATTCCTTCACACGGCAGCAGTGAGGGGAAATACACAGGACTCACACCGCATTTCTTCACACGGGAGCAGTGAGGGGAAACATACAGGACTCACACCGCATTCCTTCACACGGGAGCGGTGAGGGGAAACACACAGGACTTGCACCCCATTCCTTCACACGGGAGCGGTGAGGGGAAACACACAGGACTCGCACCGCATTCCTTCACACAGGAGCGGTGAGGGGAAACGCACAGGACTCGCACCGCATTCCTTCACACAGGAGCGGTGAGGGGAAACGCACAGGACTCGCACCGCATTCCTTCACACGGGAGCTGTGAGGGGAAACACACAGGACTCGCACCCCATTCCTTCACACGGGAGCGGTGAGGGGAAACACACAGGACTCACACCGCATTCCTTCACACGGGAGCGGTGAGGGGAAACACACAGGACTCACACCGCATTACTTCACACAGGAGCGGTGAGGGGAAACACACAGGACTCACACCGCATTCCTTCACATGGGAGCGGTGAGGGGAAACACACAGGACTCACACCGCATTCCTTCACACGGGAGCGGTGAGGGGAAACACACAGGACTCGCACCCCATTCCTTCACACGGGAGCGGTGAGGGGAAACACACAGGACTCGCACCGCATTCCTTCACACAGAAGCGGTGAGGGGAAACACACAGGACTTGCACCGGATTCCTTCACACGGGAGCGGTGAGGGGAAACACACAGGACTCGCACCGCATTCCTTCATACAGGAGCGTTGAGGGGAAACACACAGGACTCACACCGCATTCCTTCACACGGGAGCGGTGAGGGGAAAAACACAGGACTCGCACCGCATTCCTTCACACGGGAGCGGTGAGGGGAAACACACAGGACTCGCACCGCATTCCTTCACACGGGAGCGGTGAGGGGAAACACACAGGACTCGCACCGCATTCCTTCACACAGGAGCGGTGAGGGGAAACGCACAGGACTCGCACCGCATTCCTTCACACAGGAGCGGTGAGGGGAAACACACAGGACTCGCACCGCATTCCTTCACACGGGAGCTGTGAGGGGAAACACACAGGACTCGCACCCCATTCCTTCACACGGAAGCGGTGAGGGGAAACACACAGGACTCACACCGCATTTCTTCACACAGGAGCGGTGAGGGGAAACACACAGGACTCACACCGCATTCCTTCACACGGGAGCGTTGAGGGGAAACACACAGGACTCGCACCCCATTCCTTCACACGGGAGCGGTGAGGGGAAACACACAGGACTCGCACCGCATTCCTTCACACGGGAGCGGTGAGGGGAAACACACAGGACTCGCACCGGATTCCTTCACACGGGAGCGGTGAGGGGAAACACACAGGACTCGCACCGCATTCCTTCACACGGGAGCGGTGAGGGGAAACACACAGGACTCACACCGCATTCCTTCACACGGGAGCAGTGAGGGGAAAAACACAGGACTCACACCGCATTCCTTCACACGGGAGCGGTGAGGGGAAACACACAGGACTCGCACCGAATTCCTACACACGGGAGCGGTGAGGGGAAAAACACAGGACTCGCACCGAATTCCTACACACGGGAGCCGTGAGGGGAAACACACAGGACTCACACCGCATTCCTTCACAAGGGAGCGGTGAGGGGAAAAACACAGGACTCGCATCGAATTCCTACACACGGGAGCGGTGAGGGGAAATACACAGGACTCACACCGCATTTCTTCACACGGGAGCGGTGAGGGAAAACACACAGGACTCGCACCACATTCCTTCACACAGGAGCAGTGAGGGGAAACACACAGGACTCGCACTGCATTCCTTCACACGGGAGCGGTGAGGGAAAACACACAGGACTCGCACCGCATTTCTTCACACAGGAGCGGTGAGGGGAAACACACAGGACCCACACCGCATTCCTTCACACGGGAGCGGTGAGGGGAAACACACAGGACTCGCACCCCATTCCTTCACACGGGAGCGGTGAGGGGAAACACACAGGACTCGCACCGCATTCCTTCACACGGGAGCGGTGAGGGGAAACACACAGGACTCGCACCGCATTCCTTCACACGGGAGCAGTGAGGGGAAACACACAGGACTCGCACCGCATTCCTTCACACGGGAGCGTTGAGGGGAAACACACAGGACACGCACCGCATTCCTTCACACGGGAGCGGTGAGGGGAAACACACAGGACTCGCACCGCATTCCTTCAAACGGGAGCGGTGAGGGGAAACACACAGGACTCGCACCGCATTCCTTCACACGGGAGCGGTGAGGGGAAAAACACAGGACTCGCACCGCATTCCTTCACACGGGAGCGGTGAGGGGAAACACACAGGACTCGCACCGCATTCCTTCACACGGGAGCGGTGAGGGGAAAAACACAGGACTCGCACCGCATTCCTTCACACGGGAGCGGTGAGGGGAAACACACAGGACTCGCACCGCATTCCTTCACACGGGAGCGGTGAGGGGAAACACACAGGACTCGCACCGCATTCCTTCACACGGGAGCGGTGAGGGGAAACACACAGGACTCGCACCGCATTCCTTCACACGGGAGCGGTGAGGGGAAACACACAGGACTCGCACCGCATTCCTACACACGGGAGCGGCGAGGGGAAAAACGCAGGGCTCGCACCGCATTCCTTCACTCGGGAGCGGTGAGGGGAAACACACAGGACTCGCACCGCATTCCTTCACATGGGAGCGGTGAGGGGAAACACACAGGACTCGCACCGCATTCCTTCACACGGGAGCGTTGAGGGGAAACACACAGGACACGCACCGCATTCCTTCACACGGGAGCGGTGAGGGGAAACACACAGGACTCGCACCGAATTCCTACACACGGGAGCGGTGAGGGGAAAAACACAATACTCGCACCGATTTCCTACACACGGGAGCGGTGAGGGGAAACACACAGGACTCACACCGCATCCGCATTCCTTCACACAGGAGCGGTGAGGGGAAAAACACAGGACTCGCATCGAATTCCTACACACGGGAGCGGTGAGGGGAAATACACAGGACTCACACTGCATTTCTTCACACGGGAGCGGTGAGGGAAAACGCACAGGACTCGCACCGCATTCCTTCACACGGGAGCGGTGAGGGAAAACACACAGGACTCGCACCGCATTCCTTCACACGGGAGCGGTGAGGGGAAACACACAGGACTCGCACCGCATTCCTTCACACGGGAGCGGTGAGGGGAAACACACAGGACTCGCACCGCATTCCTTCACACGGGAGCGGTGAGGGGAAAAACACAGGACTCGCACCGAATTCCTACACACAGGAGCGGTGAGGGGAAACACACAGGACTCGCTCCGCATTCCTTCACACAGAAGCGGTGAGGGGAAATGCACAGGACTTGCACCGCATTCCTTCACACGGGAGCGGTGAGGGGAAACACACAGGACTCGCACCGCATTCCTACACACGGGAGCGGTGAGGGGAAAAACACAGGACTCGCACCGAATTCCTACACACGGGAGCGGTGAGGGGAAACACACAGGACTCACACCGCATTCCTTCACACGGGAGCGGTGAGGGGAAACACTCAGGACTCACACCGCATTCCTTCACACGGGAGCGGTGAGGGGAAACACACAGGACTCGCACCGCATTCCTTCACACAGGAGCGGTGAGGGGGAAACACACAGGACTCACACCGCATTCCTTCACACGGGAGCGGTGAGGGGAAACACACAGGACTCGCATCGCATTCCTTCACACGGGAGCTGTGAGGGGAAACACACAGGACTTGCACCGCATTCCTTCACACAGGAGCGGTGAGGGGAAACACACAGGACTCGCACCGCATTCCTTCACACGGGAGCGGTGAGGGGAAACGCACAGGACTCGCACCGCATTAGTTCACACGGGAGCGGTGAGGGGAAACGCACAGGACTCGCACCGCATTCCTTCACACGGGAGCGGTGAGGGGAAACACACAGGACTCGCACCGCATTCCTTCACACAGGAGCGGTGAGGGGAAACACACAGGACTCACACCGCATTCCTTCACACGGGAGCGGTGAGGGGAAACACACAGGACTCACACCGCATTCCTTCACGCGGGAGCAGTGAGGGGAAACACACAGGACTCGCACCACATTCCTTCACACAGGAGCGGTGAGGGGAAAAACACAGGACTCACACCGCATTCCTTCACACGGGAGCGGTGAGGGGAAACACACAGGACTCGCACCGAATTCCTACACACGGGAGCGGTGAGGGGAAAAACACAGGACTCGCACCGAATTCCTACACACGGGAGCCGTGAGGGGAAACACACAGGACTCACACCGCATTCCTTCACAAGGGAGCGGTGAGGGGAAAAACACAGGACTCGCATCGAATTCCTACACACGGGAGCGGTGAGGGGAAATACACAGGACTCACACCGCATTTCTTCACACGGGAGCGGTGAGGGAAAACACACAGGACTCGCACCACATTCCTTCACACAGGAGCAGTGAGGGGAAACACACAGGACTCGCACTGCATTCCTTCACACGAGAGCGGTGAGGGAAAACACACAGGACTCGCACCGCATTTCTTCACACAGGAGCGGTGAGGGGAAACACACAGGACCCACACCGCATTCCTTCACACGGGAGCGGTGAGGGGAAACACACAGGACTCGCACCCCATTCCTTCACACGGGAGCGGTGAGGGGAAACACACAGGACTCGCACCGCATTCCTTCACACGGGAGCGGTGAGGGGAAACACACAGGACTCGCACCGCATTCCTTCACACGGGAGCAGTGAGGGGAAACACACAGGACTCGCACCGCATTCCTTCACACGGGAGCGTTGAGGGGAAACACACAGGACACGCACCGCATTCCTTCACACGGGAGCGGTGAGGGGAAACACACAGGACTCGCACCGCATTCCTTCAAACGGGAGCGGTGAGGGGAAACACACAGGACTCGCACCGCATTCCTTCACACGGGAGCGGTGAGGGGAAAAACACAGGACTCGCACCGCATTCCTTCACACGGGAGCGGTGAGGGGAAACACACAGGACTCGCACCGCATTCCTTCACACGGGAGCGGTGAGGGGAAAAACACAGGACTCGCACCGCATTCCTTCACACGGGAGCGGTGAGGGGAAACACACAGGACTCGCACCGCATTCCTTCACACGGGAGCGGTGAGGGGAAACACACAGGACTCGCACCGCATTCCTTCACACGGGAGCGGTGAGGGGAAACACACAGGACTCGCACCGCATTCCTTCACACGGGAGCGGTGAGGGGAAACACACAGGACTCGCACCGCATTCCTACACACGGGAGCGGCGAGGGGAAAAACGCAGGGCTCGCACCGCATTCCTTCACTCGGGAGCGGTGAGGGGAAACACACAGGACTCGCACCGCATTCCTTCACATGGGAGCGGTGAGGGGAAACACACAGGACTCGCACCGCATTCCTTCACACGGGAGCGTTGAGGGGAAACACACAGGACACGCACCGCATTCCTTCACACGGGAGCGGTGAGGGGAAACACACAGGACTCGCACCGAATTCCTACACACGGGAGCGGTGAGGGGAAAAACACAATACTCGCACCGATTTCCTACACACGGGAGCGGTGAGGGGAAACACACAGGACTCACACCGCATCCGCATTCCTTCACACAGGAGCGGTGAGGGGAAAAACACAGGACTCGCATCGAATTCCTACACACGGGAGCGGTGAGGGGAAATACACAGGACTCACACTGCATTTCTTCACACGGGAGCGGTGAGGGAAAACGCACAGGACTCGCACCGCATTCCTTCACACGGGAGCGGTGAGGGAAAACACACAGGACTCGCACCGCATTCCTTCACACGGGAGCGGTGAGGGGAAACACACAGGACTCGCACCGCATTCCTTCACACGGGAGCGGTGAGGGGAAACACACAGGACTCGCACCGCATTCCTTCACACGGGAGCGGTGAGGGGAAAAACACAGGACTCGCACCGAATTCCTACACACAGGAGCGGTGAGGGGAAACACACAGGACTCGCTCCGCATTCCTTCACACAGAAGCGGTGAGGGGAAATGCACAGGACTTGCACCGCATTCCTTCACACGGGAGCGGTGAGGGGAAACACACAGGACTCGCACCGCATTCCTACACACGGGAGCGGTGAGGGGAAAAACACAGGACTCGCACCGAATTCCTACACACGGGAGCGGTGAGGGGAAACACACAGGACTCACACCGCATTCCTTCACACGGGAGCGGTGAGGGGAAACACTCAGGACTCACACCGCATTCCTTCACACGGGAGCGGTGAGGGGAAACACACAGGACTCGCACCGCATTCCTTCACACAGGAGCGGTGAGGGGGAAACACACAGGACTCACACCGCATTCCTTCACACGGGAGCGGTGAGGGGAAACACACAGGACTCGCATCGCATTCCTTCACACGGGAGCTGTGAGGGGAAACACACAGGACTTGCACCGCATTCCTTCACACAGGAGCGGTGAGGGGAAACACACAGGACTCGCACCGCATTCCTTCACACGGGAGCGGTGAGGGGAAACGCACAGGACTCGCACCGCATTTTTTCACACGGGAGCGGTGAGGGGAAACGCACAGGACTCGCACCGCATTCCTTCACACGGGAGCGGTGAGGGGAAACACACAGGACTCGCACCGCATTCCTTCACACAGGAGCGGTGAGGGGAAACACACAGGACTCACACCGCATTCCTTCACACGGGAGCGGTGAGGGGAAACACACAGGACTCACACCGCATTCCTTCACGCGGGAGCAGTGAGGGGAAACACACAGGACTCGCACCACATTCCTTCACACAGGAGCGGTGAGGGGAAACACACAGGACTCACACCACATTCCTTCACACGGGAGCTGTGAGGGGAAACACACAGGACTCGCACCGCATTCCTTCACACGGGAGCGGTGAGGGGAAACACACAGGACTCACACCGCATTCCTTCACACGGGAGCGGTGAGGGGAAACACACAGGACTCGCACCGCATTCCTTCAAACAGGAGCGGTGAGGGGAAACATACAGGACTCGCACCGCATTCCTTCACACAGGAGCGGTGAGGGGAAACACTCAGGACTCGCACCGCATTCCTTCACACAGGAGCGGTGAGGGGAAACACTCAGGACTCGCACCGCATTCCTTCACACGGGAGCGGTGAGGGGAAACACTCAGGACTCGCACCGCATTCCTTCACACGGGAGCAGTGAGGGGAAACACACAGGACTCGCACCGCATTCCTTCACACGGGAGCGGTGAGGGGAAACACACAGGACTTGCACCGCATTCCTCTTCAAATCGCATGTCGTTCTTTGCAGTGATTTGCGCCCATTCAATTTTGTAAAGGATGAAAATCGCAGCGTGAAGTATCGGTACTCGCAGATAAAAACTGGTATCGGTGCATCCCTAATATCAATCGACCAGTTAAAGAAGCGCAGAGCTGAATAGCAAAAAAATGTCCTGGTCATGAAGGGGGGTAAAACCTTCTGGAGGGCAAGTGGTTAAAATGCAACCAATCCAAAAGAGAAAACACAAAGTGACTTTAATATGCAAAAAAATAAAAAAAACGTTGCAGCAAATTTTGGCTTCATAATTTATAGTGAAATATGGATTTTCCTTTATGCAAAGTCTCTTGAATGATTGTTATTCGGCTCTTAGCGGCGATCCCACGGGCGGTGAAATATCCCGCCATTTACACGGCGGAGGGAAGGAAAACCTATTTGTATTCTTTTCTTACTTCAGCGGCTCCACATTTCTGCACTCGGGACGCCGTGAAGAAAAACACTTTTTTTTTTTTTCATTACTTGTCATAACTTTGGCATTGGAAAGGCGTGCGCCGTACCCGGGTGAGAACGGGCGACTTGAGGTTTGCCGATTTTAAGATGAGACGGCTTTGAGCGGTCTGGAATAGACTTCTTAACAAAGGCGGCGGATTTCCCAGGACGGGCGTCCGTCGGCGGTTTGTTCTTCTTTGGTGGGATGTATCGAAATGCGCTTTACTTATTTGCATCGAGAACGTCGGTGGGGAGGGGGGAGCGCGCCATCGGGGGGCGATCGTTCCAAACATAGATCTGTAATTCAAACTCACATTGTGCCTGCGGCAAAAGAGCTCCGCAGATTAAAAGGAAAACCCGGAACATTATTTAATTGGATTTTGTCTGTTTTCTTTTTCATAACATAAATGACTGGAATTGTGATTATATTTGTTCAGCCTGTCTAGATCAGCGGAGCTCTCCCACCCCCCCCCCCCCAACTATGAAGAGAGCCGAAGTCCAGCGGAGCTCTCCCACCCCCCCCCCCCAACTATGAATAGAGCCAAAGTCCAGCAGGGCTCTCCCACCCCCCACCCCCCCAACTATGGAGAGAGTCAAGTCCAGCAGAGTTCTCCCATCCCCCAACTATGAAGAGAGCCGAAGTCCAGCGGAGTTCTCCAACCCCCCCAACTATGAAGAGAGCCGAAGTCCAGCTGAGCTCTCCCACCCCCCCCCCCCAACTATGAAGAGAGCCGAAGTCCAGCGGAGCTCTCCCACCCCCCCCCCCAACTATGAATAGAGCCAAAGTCCAGCAGGGCTCTCCCACCCCCCACCCCCCCAACTATGGAGAGAGTCAAGTCCAGCAGAGCTCTCCCATCCCCCAACTATGAAGAGAGCCGAAGTCCGAGCGGCCCCCCCCCCCCAAGCCCCCAACACCCCCCCCCCCCCCTACTCCAACCCCCCCCCCAACTATGAAGAGAGCCAAAGAAGTCCAGCTGAGCTCCCTCCCACCCCCCCCCCCCAACTCCCCCCAACCCTGAAGAGAGCCAAAGTCCAGCAGCGGAGCTCTCCCACCCCCCCAACTATGAAGAGAGCTCTCCCCCCCCCCCCCACCCCCCCCCCCCCCCCCTATGAAGAGAGCCAAAGTCCAGCGGAGCTCTCCCACCCCCCCAACTATGAAGAGAGCCGAAGTCCAGCGGAGCTCCCCCCCCCCCCAACTATGAAGAGAGCCGAAGTCCAGCAGAGCTCTCCCCCCCTAACTATGAAGAGAGCCAAAGTCCAGCGGAGCTCTCCTACTCCCCCCAACTATGAAGAGAGCCGAATTCCAGCGGAGCTCTCCTACCCCCCTTAACTATGAAGAGAGCCGAAGTCCAGCGGAGCTCTCCCACCCCCCAACTATGGAGAGAGCCAAAGTCCAGCAGAGCTCTCCCACCCTTCCAACTATGAAGAGAGCCGTAGTCCAGCGGAGCTCTCACCCCCCAACTATGAAGCGAGCCCAAGTCCAGCAGAGCTCTCCTACTACCCCCCCAACTATGAAGAGAGCCAAAGTCCAGCGGAGCTCTCCTACTACCCCCCCCCCCAACTATGAAGAGAGCCAAGTCCAGCGGAGCTCCCCCCCCCACTATGAAGAGAGCCGAAGACCAGCGGAGCTCTCCTACTACCCCCCCAACTATGAAGAGAGCCAAAGTCCAGCAGAGCTCTCCTACTACCCCCCCCAACTATGGAGAGAGCCGAAGTCCAGCGGAGCTCTCCCACCCCCAACTATGAAGAGAGCCGAAGTCCAGCAGAGCTCTCCCACCCTTCCAACTATGAAGAGAGCCGTAGTCCAGCGGAGCTCTCCCCCCCCCATCTATGAAGAGAGCCCAAGTCCAGCAGAGCTCTCCTACTACCCCCCCCCCCCCAAACTATGAAGAGAGCCAAAGTCCAGCGGAGCTCTCCTACTACACCCCCAACTATGAAGAGAGCCAAGTCCAGCGGAGCTCCCCCCCCCCCCCACTATGAAGAGAGCCGAAGACCAGCGGAGCTCTCCTCCCCACTATGAAGAGAGCCAAAGTCCAGCGGAGCTCTCCCCCCCAACTATGAAGAGAGCCGAAGTCCAGCGGAGCTCTCCCACCCCCCAACTATGAAGAAAGCCAAAGTCCAGCGGAGCTCTCCCACCCCCCCCCAACTATGAAGAGAGCTGAATTCCAGCGGAGCTCTCCTACCCCCCTAACTATGAAGAGAGCCTAAGTCCAGCGGAGCTCTCCTACCCCCCCTACTACCCCCCCTAACTATGGAGAGAGCCGAAGTCCAGCGGAGCTCTCCCCCCAAACTACGAAGACAGCCAAAGTCCAGCGGAGCTCTCCCTCCCAACTATGAAGAGAGCCGAAGTCCAGCGGAGCTCTCCCACCCCCAACTATGAAGAGAGCCAAAGTCCAGCGGAGCTCTCCCACCCCCCCCAACTATAAAGAGAGCCGAATTCCAGCGGAGCTCTCCTACCCCCCCTAACTATGAAGAGAGCCAAAGTCCAGCGGAGCTCTCCTACCCCCCCTAACTATGGAGAGAGCCGAAGTCCAGCGGAGCTCTCCCCCCAAACTATGAAGAGAGCCAAAGTCCAGCGGAGCTCTCCCACCCCCAACTATGAAGAGAGCCGAAGTCCAGCAGAGCTCTCCCACCCTTCCAACTATGAAGAGAGCCAAAGTCCAGCGGAGCTCTCCCCCCCCCCCCCCCCAACTATAAAGAGAGCCGAATTCCAGCGGAGCTCTCCTACCCCCCCTAACTATGAAGAGAGCCAAAGTCCAGCGGAGCTCTCCTACCCCCCCTAACTATGGAGAGAGCCGAAGTCCAGCGGAGCTCTCCCCCCAAACTATGAAGAGAGCCAAAGTCCAGCGGAGCTCTCCCACCCTTCCAACTATGAAGAGAGCCATAGTCCAACGGAGCTCTCCCCCCCCCCCCCAACTATGAAGAGAGCCTAAGTCCAGCAGAGCTCTCCTACTACCCCCCCCAACTATGAAGAGAGCTGAAGTCCAGCAGAGCTCTCCTAATCCCCCCCCCCCCCACTATGAAGAGAGCCGAAGACCAGCGGAGCTCTCCCCCCCACTATGAAGAGAGCCAAAGTCCAGCGGAGCTCTCCCCCCCAACTATGAAGAGAGCCAAAGTCCAGCGGAGCTCTCCTACCCCTCCAACTATGAAGAGAGCTGAAGTCCAGCGGAGTTCTCCCACCCCCCAACTATGAAGAGAGCCGAAGTCCAGCGGAGCTCTCCCCCCCAACTATAAAGAGAGCCGAAGTCCAGCGGAGCTCTCCCCCCCCCAACTTTGAAGAGAGCCAAGGTCCAGCAGAGCTCTCCCACCCCCTAACTATGAAGAGAGCCCAAGTCCAGCAGAGCTCTCCTACTACCCCCCCCCCCCCCCCCCCACTATGAAGAGAGCCGAAGACCAGCGGAGCTCTCCCCCCCACTATGAAGAGAGCCAAAGTCCAGCGGAGCTCTCCCACCCTTCCAACTATGAAGAGAGCCGTAGTCCAGCAGAGCTCTCCCACCCTTCCAACTATGAAGAGAGCCGTAGTCCAACGGAGCTCTCCCCCCCCCCCCCCCCCAACTATGAAGAGAGCCTAAGTCCAGAGAGCCTAAGTCCAGCAGAGCTCTCCTACTACCCCCCCCAACTATGAAGAGAGCTGAAGTCCAGCAGAGCTCTCCTACTACCCCCCCCCCCCCCCCCCCCCCACTATGAAGAGAGCCGAAGACCAGCGGAGCTCTCCCCCCCACTATGAAGAGAGCCAAAGTCCAGCGGAGCTCTCCCCCCCAACTATGAAGAGAGCGGAAGTCCAGCGGAGCTCTCCCACCCCCCAACTATGAAGAGAGCCGAAGTCCAGCGGAGCTCTCCCCCCCAACTATAAAGAGAGCCGAAGTCCAGCGGAGCTCTCCCCCCCCCCCCCAACTTTGAAGAGAGCCAAGGTCCAGCAGAGCTCTCCCACCCCCTAACTATGAAGAGAGCCCAAGTCCAGCAGAGCTCTTCTATAGTCTCACTCTTCCCCTCATTCTCACTCTTCCATTCATTCCTACTCTTCCATTCAGTCATACTCTTCCCCTCATTCTCACTCTTTCCCTCATTCTCACTCTTCCCTTCATCTCACTCTTCCCCTCATTCTTCCCCTCATTCTCACTCTTCCCTTCATTCTTGGTCTTCCCTTCATTCTCACTCTTTCCTACATTCTCGGTCTTCCCTTCATTCTCACTCTTTCCTACATTCTTGGTCTTCTCTTTATTCTTGGTCTTCCCTTCATTCCCACTCTTCCCTTCATTTTCACTCTTCCCTTAATTTTCACACTTCCCTTCATTGCTACTCTTCCCTTCATTCTCACTCTTTTTTTTTCACACTTTTTCCCTTTTTTTTCATTTTTTTGCTATTTTTTTCTCTTTTCTCTCTTCCTTTTTATTTTTTTTTCTTTTTCAATTCTCACTCTTCCTCATTCCTACTCGTCCCCTCATTCTCACACTTCCCTTCATTCTCGGTCTTCCCCTCATTCTCAGTCTTCCCCTCATTCTCACTCTTCCCCTCATTCTCACTCTTCCCCTCATTCTCAGTCTTCCCCTCATTCTCTCTCTTCCCCTCATTCTCACTCGTCCCTTCATTCCTACCCTTCCCTTCATTTTCACTCTTCGATTCATTCTCGGTCTTCCCTTCATTCTCACTCTTCCCTTCATTCCTACTCTTCCCCTCATTCTCACTCTTCCCTTCATTCTCGGTCTTCCCTTCATTCTCACTCTTCCCCTCATTCTCACTCTTCCCCCTCATTCTCACTCTTCCCCTCATTCTCACTCTTCCCCTCATTCTCGGTCTTCCCTTCATTCTCACTCTTCCCCTTCATTCTCACTCTTCCCTTCATTCTTACTCTTCCCCTCATTCTCACTCTTCCCTTCGTTCCTACTCTTCCCCTCATTCTCACTCTTCCTTCCTTCCTTACTCTTCTCTTCATTCTCACTCTTCCCTTTATTCCCCCTCGTCCCTTTGATCCCACTCTTCCCTTTATTCTCACTCTTCCCTTCATTCCCACTCTTCCCTTTATTCTCACTCTTCCCTTCATTCCCACTCTTCCCTTCGGAAAAAGAGGAAGTTCACAGGAGGAGCAAAGAGCTCAAGGTTCACCATCAATGAGATACAAGACAAGATTGCCCACGGAATTTTCCGGTGAGCTGTCCGGCACCTGAGAAGGGTTGGCATGAAGAGACTCTGCCAGACACCATCAGAGGTTGCCGGTTCAGATCTGGGTCCTGACTACTCTACACCTGATATTGATCACATTGGGCTGATACCTCGGCACCAGTCTTGGCTTTGAGCAGTTTGGTGCGGTGCTGAAACCCATCCCTCAAGAAAAGTTACAAAGTACACACCGCCACCATGACTGCAATTCCGTTTTTTTCTAAAAGGAAGGAAATGCCTTTACCGTCTTCCACCTTTAGATCCCGGCAGAACACAACCTCTCCTATCTCCTCCACCGCTTGGCCGCATTTAATTGGCTTTCTTATCTGCCAAGTCGGCCCGGCGCAGTTCGTCGCCGAGATTATGAGTTACTATTAGGAGCCGCCGTCTTGTTGATATTATCCCTGTTCAGGAGGTCTCGGGAACATAGTTCTGTAATTAATACCTATTTTATGGACAAGTCTTTCCTCGGAATTTAAACAGCTTAAGAATGTTCCTATTCCATAAAACTGAAGATAATTCCTCTCTAGTTCACAGAGCAGAGCGATCGTCTGAATTAAGATACAGCCGGGAAAATACTATATTACAGAACAGAAGGTGCGGGATCCTGGAGGAGAGACGAGATTCCCAGCAAATTTAACAAAAAACAAACAAAAACTAATATAAATATATATAATATGAATATAGTCTAACTCCATTGGTCATCGGTCATGTGTCTTCCTGGATCTCAGTGATCTTTGTGTATTTCTCCCAGATCTGTGCAGTAATCCAGTGTGAGACTTCCTGTAATAAAGCCCGCCCACTGCTGCTTTCTCTCCTTGTGCAGGGGGACTGGTCTCGTCTCCGCCCCATCCTGTAGTTCTCTGCAGTGGGTGGAGCCGGCTGGACTCCACCCACAGCTCTGCTCTCTCTCTCCTTGTGCAGGGTGACTGGTCTTGTCTCTGCCCCTCCTGTATTTTTCTGCAGTGGGTGGAGCCTGATGGGCCCCTCCCACAGCTCTGCTCTCTATCCTTGTGCAGGGTGACTGGTCTTGTCTCTGCCCCCTCCTGTAGTTATCTGTAGTGGGTGGAGCCTGTGATCCCCTCCCACAGCTCTGCTCTCTCTCCTTGTGCAGGGGACTGGTCTCGTCTCCGCCTCCTCCTGTAGTTTTCTGCAGTGGGTGGAGCCTGCTGGGCCCCTCCCACAGCTCTGCTCGCTCTCCTTGTGCAGGGGGACTGGTCTCGTCTCCACCCCCTCCTGTAGTTGTTTGCAGTGGGTGTAGCCGGCTGGACTCCTCCCACAGCTCTGCTCTCTCTCCTTGTGCAGGGTGACCAGTCTTGTATCCGCCCCTTCCTGCAGTTTTCTGTAGTGGGTGGAGCCTGTGATCCCCTCCCACAGCTCTGTTCTCTCTCTTTGTGCAGGGTGACTGGTCTTGTCTCTGCCCCCTCCTGTAGGTTTCTGTAGTGGGTGGAGCCTGCTGGACTCCCCCCTCCAGTCCATACCAGGCCCTTCACGTCAACATTAGAAAAAAAAACAGGCGTGGTGCCCCCCCCCAAAATCCATACCAGACCCTTCTCTGGGTATGCAGCCTGGCAGGCCAGAAAAGGGGGGACGACAAGCGAGGCCCCCCCCCTGAACCATACCAGACCACATGCCCTCAACATTGGGGGTGGGTGCTTTGCCCAAGACACCTTGTCCCCATGTTGATGGGGACAAGGGCCTCTTCCTGACAACCCTGGGCGGTGGTTGTCGGGGTCTGTGGGCAGGGGGCTTATTAGAATTCGTAAGTCCCATTTAACAAGGGGGGTCCCAGTTCCCAGCCGCCCCCCCCCCCCCATGTGAATGAGTATGGGTACCTCTACCCATTCACCAAAAAAGTGTACAAAAGTAATAAAAACACAGAGACAGTTTTTGACAATTCTTTTATAAAAAAAAAAAAAAAACAATGTCCCCCAATACATAAAATCATTGTCAATCACTATGCCAGCCACAGCGCCAGATCTGAATGCCTCCTCCGTAGTTTGACGGTTCTTATATAGGTAAGGGCGTAACAACCTGGCAACGTCATCTGGTGGCACCGCCCCCCTTGGGACATCATTGACCAGTCCCCTTGACATCAATAGGCGAGTTTTACACGTGGTGCCATCTGTCAAACTTGACATGTCAAGGTAAAATTGTGACACCACAAGGTGAGGCATTGTGGCCATGGCAATATGAACTCTGAAATATGAAACCCTTTGGCTGCCATGTAAATTTGGAGGTGGGTGGTTGGGAGGGGTAAAAATGGAGATCAACTACCTAGTTTTACCTCCCCTCTGCCACTTGTATGACCCAAGCCTTGGACAGATGTCACTGGTAGTGCCAGGACCGATTCATCCAGGGCAAGGATGCAGAACTTTGCCCCCCCCTCCCCTGCTGGTAATGAGTGCCAAAGAATGGGTGTACCACCCTGCACCCATTCTCTGCCCCCTGCTCCAGCTGCCCATGGTTGGCATGGAATGTGCACTGCGCATGTGCCACCAATTGCTTGCTTTACAGTTGCCTGCCACTGGAGCGTGCGCGTGCCTGGGGTGATTTTACCTTCTGCCCACCCCTTGTCCCAGGCCCAGGTCACTGGTACAGATGTTACCTTTGGATCAATCTATTCCTATTTCGTTGAGTGGCTCAGTCTACCATACTACATATCCACAATGGAAGGTCCCCATAAACATTTACTGTACAAAGTAAGGTGCATTGGCATGGACCATAGGGTGAGTACATGGATTGAAAACTGGCTACAAGGGCGAGTTCAGAGGGTGGTGATAAATGGGGAGTACTCGGAATGGTCAGGGGTGGGTAGTGGGGTCCCCCAGGGTTCTGTGCTGGGACCAATCCTATTTAATTTGTTCATAAACGACCTGGAGGATGGGGATGGGGGAAACAGCTCAATCTCTGTTTGCAGACAATACTAAGCTAAGCAGGGCAATAACTTCTCCGCAGGATGTGGAAACCTTGCAAAAAGATCTGAACAAATTAATGGGGTGGGAAACTACGTGGTAAATGAGGTTTAATATAGAAAAATGTAAAATAATGCATTTGGGTGGCAAAAATATGAATGCAATCTATAGACTGGGGGGAGAACCTCTGGGGGAATCTAGGATGGAGAAGGACCTGGGGGTCCAGTAGATGATAGGCTCAGCAATGGCATGCAATGCCAAGCTGCTGCTAACAAGGCAAACAGAATATTGGCATTAAAAAGGGGATCAACTCCAGAGATAAAACAATAATTCTCCCGCTCTACAAGATTCTGGTCCGGCCGCACCTGGAGTATGCTGTCCAGTTCTGGGCACCAGTCCTCAGGAAGGATGTACTGGAAATGGAGCGAGTACAAAGAAGGGCAACAAAGCTAATAAAGGGTCTGGAGGATATTAGTTATGAGGAAAGGTTGTGAGCACTGAACTTATTCTCTCTGGAGAAGAGACGCTTGAGAGGGAATATGATTCAAATATACAAATATCTACTGGTGACCCCACAATAGGGAGAAAACTTTTTCACGGAAGGGAGTTTAACAAGACTCGTGGCCACTCATTAAAATTAGAAGAAAAGAGGTTAACCTTAAACTACGTAGAGGGTTCTTTATCTTATAGCCTCGTACACACGATCGGACTTTCTGACGGGAATTGTGTGATGTCAGGCTGTTGGCGGACAATCCGGCCGTTTGTACGCTCCATCGGACAATTGTTGTCGGATTTTCCGTGGACAAATGTCTGTTGTCGGATTTTCCAAGCGTGTGTACACAAGTCACAAAAGTACAAACACGCATGCTGGGAAGCAAGGACGAGCCGGAAGCGGTCGGTCTTGTAAACTCACGATCGTAATGGTGAATTAACATTCGTGACGCAGCAAATTATGAAATCTGGAAATGCAGCGCACAATTCTCTTCTTCTTTAATGGGATAATAATGAAGCTGCTTTGCTGGTGATACTGATGGAGTTATTGCAAACTCATTTTCAAAGGCTTTTTTTTTCTAGTGATATCAAGAATAATATTATTATGTTTTTTTTTTTTATTTGGTCAAGTTACCACAACACCATTATCCCGCAGTTTTTAAGAACAAAGATACAACTATGTTGGTGTCCCTTGTAAATTTTACATTGTATTTTTTAAAATGTAACTGCCGACTCCCAAACTGTCATTTGGAGTAAAACACATAGCCAAGTAAAAGCTCTGATGGTTTTCCCGTCGGAATTCCGATGGAATTTCGCTCAAACTGTCTTGCCTACACACGGTCACACCAAATTCCAACCGTCAATAACACCACGGCATAAAACACGTTCGACGGCACTATAACAGGGAAGTTTAATGCTTCTGAGCATGCGTCAAATTGTTTCCGAGCATGCGCCGGAATTTTGCGTGTCGGAATTGCATACATACAATAGAAAAATCCGATAGAAAGGTTTTCCGTCGGAAAAATTAAGAACAGGTTCTCAATCCAAAGTCCGTCAGAAATTCCGACAGAAAAAGACGGATGGGCATACACACGGTCGGAAAATCCGATGAAAAGCTCGGACTGTTTCCATCGGAAATTCCGACTGTGTTATTCTCCACAATTCTTTTATTGTGCATTAAAAAAAAAAAAAAAAAATTAGACATCCTATCTGCCAATAGAACTTAACCAAAAAGTACATTCTATGCATCCAAAAATATAGAAAATATACCAAATCAAATCATTACTCAACCAAAAAATAAAATAAAAGCCTCATACATGTGTCCTGCTTCTTAATATAGGGGGTTAGCAATACCAAGAGTTGGTGAAAGCAGGGGTCCGTCATCCAGAAATAATTCCGAAAATCGTCCGGATTATTCTCCTGGAGCTCCCACAGCAAAGGCATATGACATAATTGGTCACCATTACTAAAGCAACCAATTTTTGGTCCAAGAACTCCTCCTCCTCCTGTTCCTGGACTGGACATGGGTCAAAGCAATAACTCCAAGGCCAATAATAAATAACACGTTATCTCCTCCGATTCCCCAACATGTCTGGTTGACGAACGGCCGTTCGGAAACTGACTGAAAAGCACAAAATGAAAAGTGCAAAATAAAAAACGCAAAAAGAAAAGCGCGAATCAGCACTCACCAAACTTCTATTAACATGAAATTAGCAAAGGGAGCCCAAAGGGTGGCACTAAAGAGCTGAAAAAAAAACACATAGTACATCACTACGTTTGTAATTGTAATTGTTGTGTGTAAGCAAGACAAGTTTGAGCCAACACCCTTCGGACAAAATTCCTTGCTTTTGTTGGCCAACAATCCGATCGTGTGTACAGGGCATAAGAATGGCAAGGATGTGGAATTCCCTTCCACAGGTGGTGGTCTCAGCGGGGGAGCATCGATAGTTTCAAGAAACTATTAGATAATCACCTGAACGATCACAACATACAGGGATATACAATGTAATACTGACATATAATCACACACATAGGTTGGACTTGATGGACTTGTGTCTTTTTTCAACCTCACCTACTATGTAACTATGTAATTATATAACACTTTTGGGTGGATTTGCCCTTTAACAATTCTGATATGTAACCTTTGGAAGGAGGAGGACATTTGGGGAATAAGTAGCAGATATAAATGTCATCCTGAGAGAGCAATTGAAATTTTTTTTTCCTGTTTATCATGCTCAGATAGCCGTGTGAATTATGTTTTAATTTATTCCTGCTGATGTTCTGATTAGGCTTCAATTTATATTAAATGCAACCATGGCACTCCACTTCCACTTCATTTTCCAGATCAGCCAATTAAGCGTGTTTTCCCTTCGGTTACACGGGGGTATGTGGAGTGCAATCCTGAGCCATGTATCTGCACTTTAATCCATTCTGAATTGCGTACTGAGCACCAGCCAAGCTGGGTCACTGTCGGGGGGGGGGCCCCATGGTGTGCGGCGTACAGACCCCCCAAGTGACATCTTAGATTTGGCTCTGCCATGAATAGACAGCCCCCGCTCAATGGCTACCTACATTCACCTCTTGCAGGTGAGCCAAATCAACCCTGCCCCCTTTTGTCTGCCTGCCAGTGCCAAGTTAGGTTTACCTTCCTTGATTGGATGAGGTGGAGAGGAGGGACCAGGGGTGGGCAGGGGGGACGCTGCCCTGGGCACCGCGAAGCAAAGGGGAAAAGAATGGGCATAGGGTGGAACACCTATTTTACCAAATGTATCAACAGTGGGGAAGGGATCATTGCCCTGGGCTTTGAACAACCCTGACCCGGATCAGGGAGGTAAAGTGACATTGTGATCTCTAGGTGAATTAGAAAAGGTCTGAAAAAAGCCCATCTGAGGGACAAAGGCAACCATTATCACGTACTGTACATCAAACAAGGGCAGCGCATAGAAACCTAACTGATTGCAAGGTGAATCTTAATAAACGTAAAGATTCATATATGAATAATACAGTGGTACCTTGGATTACAAGCATAATCCGTTCCAGGAGAATGCTTGTAATCCAAAGCACTCGTATATCAAAGCGAGTTTCCCCATAGAAGTCAATGGAAACGAAGATAATTTGTTCCGCATTGACTTCTATTACAAGCAATACCGCCTGTGGCCAGAGGAGGGGGGGTGCCGGAGAGCCTCGGAAATACTCAGGGACAGCTCGGCTGAACTGGGAAAGCCTTGGAAGGGCTCGGAAACTGGTGTTTCTGAGTATTTCCAACTGGTTCCAAGTATTTCCGAACCGCTCCGAGTGTCCCCAGCACCCCCGCACCTCTGGCCAAATGCGGTACTGCACACCCCATTAGCTTGAATTCTGTTCGTTTTGTGAGACAACACTCGCAAACCGAGTCAGAATTTTTTTTTTTAAAAAGTTGCTCGTTGTGACAAGAGGGCCCGTGGAATCAAGAATCCCTTGGAAAGATTGGGAAACCCATGTTTCAGCTTACCATGCAAATCTTATATCTAAGTCACCCTGTGTCATCCTGGCACAGGGTGACTGAGAAAATCTATCTTGGATTACTTAAAATGGGACAGTAATATTTACCCACAATATCTCCAAGGATATATGAAAAGACTATTCTTGGTTTTCTTGATTCTGAACTCAACATGTTAGTTGAGAGAGCTGATCACATTGGCCTCTGTACAATGTAGGAGACGGGCCGACTCTTGCTGGAGCTCCTGCTATTGTGAGAAGGTGTCCTGTGTTTATCTACCGTGTGAGGCTCGGTGACAACAAGTCTGACCTGTAGTGAAATCAGAGGCGTTGCTAGGGGGGTGCGGGGGGTGCGGTCCGCACCCGGGTGACACCCGCAGGAGGGGTGACACCCTCCCGATGGTGAGGAAAGCCCTGGTATTTTTTTTTTTTTACCCCTTGAAATCTTCCACATGTTACAACCAACACTGTTTGTTTATTTTTTTTTCCACCCCCCCCCCCGCAGCCTGCTGGGCTGAAACAACACACCTCCAGGCTCCAGCGCCGCAGCCGCGCCTGATGTGTGTCACTCGCTGTCCTCCTTCCTTCTTCTTCCAGCCTGTCACATCTCACACTGCAGAGTGCAGACAGGATGATGACGTCACTACACAGTATCTCCGCTCCGCCCGGGCGGCACGGAAGCTGCACGCTGTAAAGCTGCCCTCCTCTCCTCTCCAGACGCCCGAATTTTGAACAGGTGGGGGGGAGGTGTCCTGGTGTCCGAGCCCAGCCAGGTTGAGGTGTGGGGGGGGGGCGCCGGCGGGGGGGGGGGGGGGGGGGTGCTATGGTACTGACACGGACACACCACCAAAGAGCTGGTGTGGGAGGAGGGAGGACTCTGTGTCTGGCACCCTGGCTGACCTGTGTTATACAAGTATAATAGGGGGGGGGGGGTACAAGGTGGTCTGCTAGACACAGCTATAGATAATATATATATATATATATATATATATATATCTCGTGTAATATAGCTGGTCCAGCCGCCCCCCTCCCCCCCACCAGACCAGCTCACTCAGCTACTGTGCCTATTATATCTAATATAATATAACTGTGTCCAGCAGCACCCCCCCCCCCCTTATCAGACAGACAACACTCACTATATTATATTAGCTGACTGAGCCACCCCCACCCTGAGCTGGTCTGATGATGATGATGGGGGGGGGGGGGGGTGCTGGACAGATATATTATATTAGATATAGGCACAGTAGCTGAGTGACACACCCCACCCACCCTGGTCTCAAGCAGTCACCAGGTAGCTGAGCGGAGCCGCCCTAAGCTGGTCTGATAAGGGGGGTGTCCACAGACCACAGCACAGGTGTAGACAGACAGTGTCCCACACCCACATCAGATCCATCCAGCAAGCAGAAGGTCACAGCAACATCTTGCCATCTTCCCTGCGGCCATCAGATTCAGTCCAGCAAGCAACACACCGTGTCAGCGGGTCAGTTCCAAAATCCAAATCAAATCATCAATGCCTATGATGCCATTATCTGCTGTCTCCGGGGACAGATCCGATCCAGAGATCACCATACAGTGGGATCTCTGGATCGGATCTGTCCCTGGGGACAGCAGATAATGAAAAGTGTGGGGGCAGAGCTGCGATGAACTCACTCATCGCGTTGGAGCCCTCGGTTAGGCCCCTTTCACACCGGGGTGGTGGGTGCGTCGGCGGTAATGTGCCGCCATTTTTAGCGGCACTTTACCGTCAATTTCACTGCGCTATTTGGCCGCTAGCAGGGAGCTTTTAATCCCCACTAGCGGCTGAAAAAGGGTTAAAATCACCCGCAAAAATTATTGGAGGGGGGGGGGGGGGTGACACCATGTTATACCGCACCAGGTGACACCAACCCTAGTGACGCCACTGAGTGAAATCCTGATTAATCATAACAATGTTCAGGAGGGCATAGAGTCACATCAGCTGCTTTAAGGGATTAGTTAATTAGCTCATGTTAATTCTGTTTCTGGTTACAGTTGTATTGTTAGAGTCATATGAGAAGGAGGCAGGAACCTCCTGTTTTACTGTATATAAGACTTGTATTTTGGTTCTAATAAAAGAGTCCATGTTCAGCAACTAAACAAGTATCGTCTTGTTTTGTGCTTGTGAGCGGTTGGAATATCTGATATCTATATTCAGACTGGAAGGAATCGGTATATTACAAAAGCACTCAGTGTGGGATGTACCGTTACACTCGTCTTCCAAACGTTTGTTAACCGCGTTACTCGTAAACCAAGGTTCCACTGTTATCATAAAAAATTAAACAAATCATGTAAAAATGATAAATATTTGAATTGATAAACCTAATGTAGTGGCCATGAACCCCAGGGGCGTCCATGAATTTGCTGGGCTTACCAATTTCCTCCTTCTTGTAGCTCGTCGTTCGTTGTCTAGGGGTTCCCAGGGTTAGTACCCAGTAACTTTCAGAAGCTGACACGTAAAAGTCCTTTTTAGGATTTTTATTTGCAAGGGTAACGTTCAATTATAACACAGTCTCTCAATTGAGAATAGAGGGTACGGGTGATAAAACTCAGGCACTTCAGAACTGCTGACATCAACTGAATGTCTCTTTAGATAGCCCCGAGAGTAGCAACTGGGCGCTTCACTGCTGGATAGACCTCTAACTGTAGATTTAGCAGCCAACAAGTGACTCGAAAATTTGCAAAGTCTCTGCCACAGACTAGATTGTAACGGAAGATAAATTAGGAACTTTTACCTGGATCTTTCAGCCGCCTTGGCGATACCGTAAGAAATGTGGATTCACTAGTGTCCATACAACTTCAGCTCCCAGGCTCTTACCGAGCAGCCAGCTTCATGGCCCTCCTCTGAAGAGTCCTCCCCTGGTCGCTTGTACGAGTTGCTGTGTCTCTCCAATGCCGAGAGCACACCGGGACACCCCTGAATCCTCCTTCAGTTACTGGACCTCGAACTAGCCAATTCTGGGCCTCTGGGGCTGGTCAGGGTGACCATGCTTACGGGGGCAGCATACACTCCTGGACCAAGACCCCACATGGGGTTGGTCCGGAGCGGAACCAGGAATCAAAAGAGCAAGCCGAACCCTGAACACGTGACTTCAGCATCTTAAATACCCCTTCCCGGAATACACAGCGGGGCCAATTGCACCCACTGATTGGCTCCGAGAAAGATTGGTACCTAACGCGTCCAACCAGACTGCGTTCTCAGCCTGTCACAGGTGCCTCACTGCACCTATCACCAGGCAGAACTCCAGTACAGCCCAGCCAGACTGATGCCAAAGTAAAAGACCTAAACAAATAACTACCAGAACTCCGTTACAGTTCTGAAAAAAACAAAATTTTCATTATAGCGCACACTTTAGAAAAGTGTCGGCGCTACACTCATAATCATAATTAGACATGTGCACAATAGAAAAATTTGTTTCGTTTAGTTTCTGTTCATTTCCGTTGATTCGTAATGATTCGTAATTTTGTATGTCATCGGTGTTCGTATTCGGACTCGTTCGTATTTTCGTAAGAGTTATTTTTTCGTTGATTCGTATTTTCGTTTATTCGAAATTCGTATTTTCGTAGATTTAATTACATTCGTACTTTCGTGAGATTGATTTATTCGTACTTTCGTAACATTGTTTTCGTAGATTCGTAATCGGAGCATAATTCATAATTTTATGTAATGTGTATGCTATTTATATGTTTAAGAAACAAAGAATTTCTCTCTCACAAGTCAGAACTTACTTAACTCAAAAATCCACCAAAACACAGAGCCTCCGACCCAACCACACTCAACCACACCCTATCTGGACTCTGGATGGAATATTTCAGAATGAGAACTAACATTCGTTCTTTCGAATTCTCGATCAGCAGAATTTTCGTTATTTTGTATTTTCTTTGTTTTGATTTCCTTTTTTCCGAATATTCGTAATTTCGATTTTTCGTTCATTTTGATTTTCGTTATTTTTGAATCTTTGTTCGGTATTTTCGTTGTTTCTGTTTTCGTTTTTCGGATTTTCATTCTTTCGTAGTTTCGTTGTTTCTAATTTAATTATTTCGTATTTTCGTTGTTTTTCATATTCGTTCTTTTCGATAGTTCGTCTTTCGTTAGAATTTTTAGTAAACCATTCGTTCATTCGTACGATTACGAATGAACGAATATAACGAATTTGAACGGAACACAAATTTGTAACTAAACGAATTGCACATGTCTAATCATAATCACGTAGTGTCCATAAAAAAAAAATCTCATGCAAATCCAAACGTCCACAGGGTGTATGATTATAAAAGTAGTTATTTAAAAGAAAGATAGTGACACTTCTCAGTGCAGCAATAAAACACTAAATGTGCCCAGTGCCCTTCCTTCACCCACCAGAACACCGTTATTAAACAGCCTCGTACAGGCGCATCTCATAAAATTAGCATATCATTAAAAAGTTAATTTATTTCAGTAATTCAATTCAAAAAGTGAAACTGATATATTTTATAGAGCTTCGTTACACAGAGAGGGATATATTTCAAGCATTTTTTATTTTTTTATTTTGATGATTATGGCTTACAGCGAGGGACAACCCAAAATTCTGTATATCACAAGATGAGAATATTACATAAGACCAATAAAAAAAAAAAAAGGATTTTTAATACAGACATGTTGGCTTAGTGAGAAGTCTGCCCATGTACAGTATAGTATGAGCTCAATACTTGCTACGAATGCTCGCCATCTCCGATCACACAATACAAAAGTACCATTATTTATGAAACAACCACAAAGTCATTCCTATATAAAGACATTGATTGTGTGAAGCTTTTATGGTCCTGGAAGATCTTTGACATATAGGGGATCAGGGCTGAGCGCGACGATCCATGTACAATACAAAACAAAGGAACCAACCGACAAACCAGCAAACCTAAAATAATATCCCAGCAGTGTTTATATTGTTTTTCTTTTGTTATTCAGACCAACACAATATACAGTGGAACCTCATTCCAGGAGAATGCTCATAATCCAAAGTGCTCGCATATCAAAGCGAGTTTTCCCTTTGAAGTCAATGGAAACAAAAATAATTAGTTCCACATTGACTTCAATTGGATGCAATACCGCATGCGGCCAGAGGCGGGGGGGGGGGCGCCGGAGAGCCTCAGAAACATTTGAAAAGGCCCGAGGACACTTCCACTGACCTCGGCAAACCTCGGAAAGACTTCCTACCCAACAGTTGCTGAGGTCAGCTGTGCTGTACTCGGGCCTTTCCGTGCATTTCCGAACGTGACATTTGGCTCTGCTCGGCTCCGGCGCCCCTCCCACCTCAGGCAAAAAGCGGTACTGCACACTGCTTTGGCCTGAATCGTGCTCTTTTTGCGAGGCAACACTCGCAAACCGAGTTACGATTTCTAAAAATACAGTGCTCGTATTGTGAAACGCTCGTTAACCGCGTTACTCGCAATCCGAGGTTCCACTGTATATCTCTCCCTCTCTCTGTCCTGTTTTACGAAGGAGTCTTAAAAAGTGAACAGAACCAAGGAAATGTTTGAATTCTTGTTGAATATCGTTATATCGGCTTTTGAACCTTACAAAGGCAGCAATTTGGAGATTGGATGAAAGGTTTAGCGCTGGGAAACATTTTTTGAAAGACAACAAGTGCATTTTATATACAACTTATATGGATCAGACCAAAATGAGGGACAAATGAGGAGGAAAGAGGGACTTGGTTCTGAATCGGGGAGAGACCCTCGAGATCAGGGACAGTTGAGAACTATGGGTTTGGTCCCCCCCATATACTCCTTATCTTACATCCCTGCCTTCCCGTGATCGCAGGGGGTTCCTTCCTCTTTAGCAACTTGCCGACCAGCCGTCGCAGTTATACTTGCCGTCATTGTACATCGGCCACTTTAAGAAGCCTTAGGGGGCGTGCACGTGCACGCGCCCACAGCATGATGCCGGAAGCCGATCTGTGTGGCCGGCGGCAGCAATGTCCTCCGGCTATCTGCAATCGCTCTTCAGAGAGCAAGAAGGGGGATCTGTGTATTGACCCTCCTTTCTAGATTGTTTGGCCCTCCCCTCTAGATTGTTTGACCCTCCCCTCTAGATTGTTTGACCCTCCCTTCTAGATTGTTTGATCCTCCCCTCTAGATTGTTTGACCCTCCCCTCTAGATTGTTTGACCCTCCCTTCTAGATTGTTTGATCCTCCCCTCTAGATTGTTTGACCCTCCCCTCTAGATTGTTTGACCCTCCCTTCTAGATTGTTTGATCCTCCCCTCTAGATTGTTTGACCCTCCCTTCTAGATTGTTTGACCCTCCCTTCTAGATTGTTTGACCCTCCCCTCTAGATTAATTGACCCTCCCTTCTAGATTGTTTGACCCTCCCCTCTAGATTAATTGACCCTCCCTTCTAGATTGTTTGACCCTACCTTCTAGATTGTTTGACCCTCCCCTCTAGATTAATTGACCCTCCCTTCTAGATTGTTTGACCCTCCCCTCTAGATTGTTTGACCCTCCCCTCTAGATTGTTTGACCCTCCCCTCTAGATTGTTTGACCCTCCCCTCTAGATTGTTTGACCCTCCCTTCTAGATTGTTTGACCCTCCCCTCTAGATTGTTTGACCCTCCCTTCTAGATTGTTTGACCCTCCCTTCTAGATTGTTTGACCCTCCCTTCTAGATTGTTTGACCCTCCCTTCTAGATTGTTTGACCCTCCCTTCTAGATTGTTTGACCCTCCCCTCTAGATTGTTTGACCCTCCCCTCTAGATTGTTTGACCCTCCCTTCTAGATTGTTTGACCCTCCCTTCTAGATTGTTTGACCCTCCCTTCTAGATTGTTTGACCTTCCCTTCTAGATTGTTTGACCCTCCCCTCTAGATTGTTTGACCCTCCCTTCTAAATTGTTTGACCCTCCCCTCTAGATTGTTTCACCCTCCCCTCTAGATTGTTTCACCCTCCCCTCTAGATTGTTTCACCCTCCCTTCTAGATTGTTTCACCCTCCCTTCTAGATTGTAATCTCTAAGGAGCAGGGCCCTCTGATCCCTCCTGTATTGATTTGTATTGTAAGTGAACGGTCTGCCCTCATGTTGTAAAGCGCTGCTGAAACTGTTGGCAAACAAATGCCGCTATATAAATCCTATATAATAATAATAATAATAATTAATGTAAACAGACAGATCCCCGTTCTGACAGGGGAGTAGAGAGAGATTTGCTGTTCCTAGTGATCAGGAACAGAGATCTCTCTCCTCCTCCAGTCAGTCCCCTTCCCCCCACAGTTAGAAACACCTCCTTTAGGGAACACTCAGCCCCTTGATCGCCCCCTAGTGTTAACCCCTTCCCTGACAGTGACATTTATACAGTAATCAGTGGCTATTTTTAGCACTGATCGTCGCTGTAAAAAATGTCAATGGTCCCCCCAAAAAAATGTCAAAAGTGTCCGATCTGTCCGCCGCAATGTCGCAGTCCTGCTAAAAATCACTGATCGTCGCTATTGCTAGTAAAAAAAATAAAAAAATAAAAATACCATAAATCTAAAAAAAAGAGCGACAATTTAAAAAAAAAAAAAAAAACCTTTTTTCCTTTTTGATATAATTAATATCCCCCAAAAAAATGTCTTTATCAGTTTAGGCCAATATGTATTCTTCTACATGTAGCGCCCAGCTCCTAATGAGCAGACGCTATTATTTTTGTAAATTTAAGTTTGTCTGAAGTTGCAGTTTGGCAAAGTTCTGGTTTCTGTACCAGTTCAGTTGGGTTGTGCTAGTTTCCACTTGGCCGTGGGTGTCGCTGTCACCACCGGTAAGTGTTGGAAACGCAACAGGCTAAATGTATTGGGTACCCCTTTACTCAGAAACAGCCTGGTGGGAGTGGTCTGCCCGCTGTGCATTCTGGGTAAGGGTATTTAAGGTACAGACACCATTTTTTGGGGTTCGTTATCCCGACCTCATGGCCCTCCTGGCCTGAGGTGTGTGCTGCCTTACTCTATGTCTCGGGCCGGCAGGCTTCGCAACTGAAGGGTGGGCCCAGAAGTCCTGGGGCCTACTGATCCAGGGGTGGTCCTGTGCTGTCTTGCCTGCGGGGAGAAGCCAAGTGACTGGAGGATCCAGGAGAGGACCGAGCAACAAGGCTGGTACCCGTGGGAGAGCCTGGAGACTCAGTTGAAGGATGCATCCCAGGTCACCTACCACACAGTACCACAGTTTTTTTGTTTATAGCGCAAAAAATAAAAACCGCAGAGGTGATCAAATACCACCAAAAGAAAGCTCTATTTATGGGAAAAAAGGATGCAAATTTTGTTAGGGTACAACGTCGCACGACCGCGCAATTGTCAGTTAAAGTGACGCAGTGCCGCCGTTTCTGGGGAAAATCCTTCCGGTCCTTAAGTGGTTAAATGAACAGGTTGATAGGACTTTGTATAAAGATTTGCTGTAGAGCTGATGGTTTTTTTTTTTTTTTGTCATCCGTCATAAATGGTATTTTAATCCTTCTCTGTTATTAAATTGTCAGAAAGCATGCGAGGAGGAGTCTTCATGGCTTATTACAAAGATTCTGGTCTTTGCGGCTGGATGAATAGATTTATTATTGGGCCTGAAATTCATTGTTATGGAGTATAATTCGGTTACTTGTGTGGGGTCTGTTTGTGGATATTATATTAGGTTGGGATGTGATTGAATTATGGAAGTCCATTACAGGAGATACTGCTTTCAGTTACAGTAGGTCACTTACTTATAGAAGGAGAGTAAAATTTCCTGGAATTTTACGGATGAGATTATTATCTTTAATGGAAGACGTGTCTCCAGCATGGCGGCTGTAGAATTTGTTATAATTAGGAAAACGGTATCGAGCCAACCGTAGGTGACTTGTAAACCCAACTTTAATAGCAATCTGTAGTCTGGGGTGGAGGACAAAAACCCCTCCCCACAAAAGGCTATGATCCTCAAAAAATTACAGCATGGTGGCCAATAATGGGAGAACTTGAGTCATATGGTTTAGACTCCATGTGGAAAACACATTATCAGGAAGCTCATGGCGGCCGTACTCATTTCCATGCAAATAGATATTCTCAAGCATGGGAGCTTAACGAAATGTGCCAAGGTTGGAATGCACACGTTACACAGTACTTGTCGGCATGGTGCAATCTGTTGTCTACACTGCAGGTGGCACTCAACCGCAGCGACAATGCAGAGGGAGAGGAAGGCATGAGGAACATGGTTCCTCTATGGTTTCCTTAATCAATGGGGCAGTGATCTGATTGGATGCTGGATGCCCATGTGACTCTGGCAGCCATCCTGGGTGTGGGAGAGTCTATTTAAGAGGCTGGCCCCTGGTTTTGGCATGCGGATAGTGTAGGGACAGGTCACCTGTCTGTCAGGGACAGTATTAGTGGCAGGGAAAGGTTCCAGACGAGGAGGGAAAGCTTAGGGCTCTGCAATCTCTTTGGACATTGTCACGTGGGCCACGTACCTGATGTGAGACCGCAGTAGTGGGGAGGCCTCCCTTGCACCTCGGGTCCTTAAAGCCTCTGGAGATGGAGACTTATGGGGACACCGAGTGTCACGGTTGCCAGGGGTGCAGAGCACCGTGCAAGCCTTAGTCCAGAATCCGAGGCAAGGTCAAGTCCAGTTGGGCAACAAAGCATAAAAGGGTTAAACAGAAGAAGAATGGTCGAGATCCAGGGTCGGGGTCGGTTCCAATCTGCCAGCTGAGTACAAAAGGGGCAAAGAAATGGAATGGTTAAGGTACAAATCCGAAGTCAATGGCAAGCAGCAATCAAGAGTAGTCAAATAGGTTTCCAGGTCACAACAGGTTCAGACAGATCACACACTAGCCCAGGAACAAGGGGGATAATCCAGCAATTTGGCAGTATATAGAGAAGTTTGAGGTCACTTCCTGTGTGCCTCCTGAGCATTTTCCTGCCTTTTTCCATCAGGTTGATGTCACTTCCTGTGTGCCTCCTGGGTATTTGCCCGCCTTTTTCCATCAGGTTGATGTCACTTTCTGTGTGCCTCCTGGGTTTTTCCCCGCCTTTTTCCATCAGGTTGAGGTCACTATCTGTGCGCATCCTGGGCCTTTTTCCTGCCCTTTTCCATCAAGTCTTCTGCGTAGGTGCGGGTTGGCGCCCTCAGGCGTCTTTGGCGCATGCTCAGTTGGCACAGATTTCCTCTTGCGGCAACGCGCCATTGGTGCATGCCTAGTAAGCCGTGGACTCTTACAGACATCTTCCTGTTTGGGCACGAGGTGTGCAGGCTGCATTCTGCCCCTCCTGACAGACACTGTCATTTTGGCTGAAATCTGCTCCGCCATACACTGCTGGCATCCGGGAGTGTTCCTGGTTGGGCCTTCTCCCACTGGGTTTGTTGTGAACTATTTTGCCTTTACTACAATAAAGTTCTACTAATTTCATCTTGACTGTGTGAATTATTGGCCTCACGGGAGCTTGAATGGCTGGCTACATAGTATCCCTGCTGATATGATGGGGGCTCTGAACGATATTACCGGCTGGAGCAGAAGCTGGGGCGCCCACAGGCAGTTGGGGCACAGGAGTAATTCCCCTGCGAAAACTGGATGGGCCAAGTTTCTCCTGATTTTAATGGATCTACCTTGTCTGGCCGTGCTCTAGGAAGGTGGAGAGTCCGTAGTGTCTGTGCCCCCTGGGAGTGGTTACCCTAGGGGTGCTCTTAGTAACACTTGTGTGTGGGACACCACGGTGTGAACAGGCACATGGTCATAGCACCAAAAGCTTTTTCTGCACTACTCCTTTTAGGGCTAGGCCTTTTGGTTAAGTCCGGGGCAATTTTTGTTACCAAGTGTCAGGGGGGGCCTAACCAGTGTACATTACACGGTCACTTATTTATTTTTCTTCACATTTTGTCCCTTTCACGTGTGTTTTTTTCTCACTAGGATGGAGGGTGTGAGTACTCAGGCTTGCCCTGGCATCTAGTGGGGAGGATCTGTGGCCATTAGGTTCCTTTCTCCCCCGAACCTGTGGTATCTCTTTTGGGAGCCTTTTGGCTAAGATCAAGTGTAGTATCTGTTCTTATCAGTTGCCAAAGGAGGCGATGTTTCTGGCCCTATTGAGAGGGTGGCAGGCTCGCTCTCCGATGGCATAATTAGTGCCTGGAAGGTACGGTTTCTGGAGGGGCACGCTGGGTACCCGACGAACTGGGTGGCAGCGTATGGCCTGAGTCTGAGCCGTGCTGGAAGGGTGCTCCTGGTGAGGATGGGTGCTGCCTTGGTCGGATCCAGAGGGTCGAGTTACCTGGCCTTCTGGCCTGGATTGGGGTGGCTCTAGCCCCGGACAGTCTTTCGGGTAACAGAACGCCGTGAATCCCTGCCGCCAGAGGGGAGGATCGGTTAGTATTTCCCGAATGTGATTAGGAGGGAGTGATGGGAGTGACGGTGAACCTGTTGGTGGGACAGGCTCTCACCAAGCTCCCTGATCTCTAGACCTTCCTGTCTGTGGTGGGGGCTGCTGTGGTCCGGACCGTTGGCCAGGGCGGTCTTGAAAGCCTATGGAGTATGTGCCCCTGGAGTGGCAGTCCAGGGGTGCCAAACAATCACTGTGTGTGAGGGACACATTGATTTATGGCACCACGGTCACTGCACCATATCACGCTTTTTTAGCACCTGCCTCTTGGGCCGGGCCTTTTGGCTGGGACCAGAGGAATTTTTTATTCCTGGTCGGAGGGCCTGGTCATTGTTTTACACAATGGCCACTTCATTCACTCTTCCTCTCCACTATCCCTTCCCCCACTTTATTTTATTTATTCCTTTGTTTGTCACTTTTTGTATTTTTATGTTTGTACACGTTTTAGCACTTGTGTGATTAGTAGGGTCACAGGTCCCAGGGCCTGTCCTGAACGTCAGGGAGGGGGTGGACATGGCCTTCTGGCTTAGTTCACCCTCTCTCATAGGGTTGGGGTCTCTCTTCGGGAGAGCCTCACCTAGTATTTGGGTGGGTCTGTTTCGGCAGACCTTCCAGAGAACGGGGTCTGACTGGTTTCGGCCAGGAAGACCAAGTTTTACTGTCCTTGTCCCTGTCAGGAGCCTAACGCCCCGGGGGATTCAGGACAAGGTCCTCTGATTTTAGAGGTCTTGTGTACCCGTTGCACTTTTTTGTCGCACCTCTTTATGTTGTGCACATTTTTTATGCACCGGGTGAGTTTTTGAGTGTGTTTTGCACGCCACAGGCTTTCAAAAAAAAAAAAATCTCTTTTGGGAGAGCCCTTTGACCTATTACTCGGTGGTTGGCTGGTCACGAGGAGATATCGTTTTAGTTTTTCTATTCGTGGTACATCGTGGATAATAAAAAAAAAGAAAACAGTGTGTGTGTTATTGCCGTTGCACCATGCTACACCCTCCCACATGCGCCCATGGACGCACAGGCATGTCCGCCACTGATCCTGGCACCCGGTGGCCTATTTAAACATGAGGCTGCTGCATGACATCCTTGCTGGATGGTTTTCAGATTAAACTCTTGTTACCCGTGTTCTTGGAACTTTGCTTGATCCTGTTATAACTAAGTTTGGCCGAACGGTTCAGGCCGAGCATAAGTTCGGCCCGATCATCGCCCATTTGAATGTTCACCAAACACCCAAATTTTCTGTGCACTCAGCGGGATGTTTGCCCGCCGACCGCACAGTCTATAGCCGGATGCCACCCTTAACAACAAATATGTCATCAGCTGTTCATTTTTATTATTTCACTTAAAGGCCCTATTTACACTGAGGCTTTTTTCAGACGCTACAGCACTAAAAATAGTGCCTGTATAGCACCTGAAAAAAGCGTGTCCTTTCACTCCAGTGTGAAAGCTGGAGGGCTTTCACACTGGAGCGGTGCGCTAGCAGGACGGTAAAAAAAGTCCTGCTAGCACCATCTTTGGAGCGGTGTATTCACCGCTCCTATACCACTCCTACCCATTGAAATCAATGGGATAGCGCGGCTATACCGCCGGCAAAGCGGCGCCTTGCGGGCGGTTTAACCCTTTTTTGGCCGCTAGCTGGGGGGTTAAAACCGCACCGCTAGTGGCCGAATACTTTTGCTAAAGCAACAGTAAAGCGGCGCTAAATGCCCACACCGCTCCAGTGTGAAAGGGGCCTAAGTATCATTTAAAAACAATATTTAAAAATATTGTTTTTAAAGGAGCAGTGATTTTAATGATGCTTAAAGTGAAACAATAAGAATGAAAAGTTCCTTTAAATATAGTGCCCCCTGCCTGTAAAGTGTCGCATCGGTACCATGTATAGAACCCGCTGCAGCAAAACTAACATTTATAAAGAATAAAAAATGACATTTAAATAGATTTTCTTGGGTGAAAAAAAAACATTTCCGGCAAAAGAAATGTTTTTAAAAAATTGGAGTGGGGTCCCCACCCCCCCCAAATCCATACTAGGCCCCTTAGGTCTGGTATAGATTTTGAGGGGAACCCTCGTGCCAACATTTAAAAAAATAAAATGGTGTCAGGAAAGGTGGGGTATGAGCGAGCGTTCCCCCGCCCCTCTTGAACTATACCATTCCCTCAACATGGAGGGGGGGTGCTATGAGGCAGGGTGGCTCTGCCTCCCCCCACCCCAAAGCACCTTGTCTCCATGTTGATGGGGACAAGGGTCTCTTCCCCACAACCCTACGCTGTGGTTGTCGGGGTCTGCGGGTGGGTGGCTTATCAGAATCTGGAAGCCTCCTTTAACAGGGGGGGTCCCCAGATCCCACCCCCTTATGTAAATGAGTATGGGGTACATTGTACCCATACTCATTCACCAAAAAAAGCATCAAAAAGAAAAAAAAAACACAGACACAGTTTTTGACAATTCCTTTATTAAAAATAAAAAAATGATGTCCCCCGATGTAGATCCATCATCAATCACAACGGGCGGCGTTGTGATTGATGATGGCTCTACATTGGGGGACATCACACCGCCTGCTGCGACGAAAGCCAACTCTTGCCTGACTCTGACCTGAATTCTGTTAGTGATTCTGTACCTTTCAGCCTGAATGTTACTGATCTCGACTTGTGACCTGACTCCACACTTCTGCTCCTCTCACCTCAGTACTTCCAAGCTCAAGTTCACTGATTCTTGGCACCTGTTGGCACCTGACTCCTTCCTCTTCCCTATCAGTCCCTGTCTCCACTATCATGGTTGCTCAGACCGGAGTTGTGCAAGTGGTCGCCCTCATCATCTCGAGCTCCACTGACAGGTACAGTGCCTTGAAAAAGTATTCATACCCCTTGACATTTTCCACATCTTGTGATGTTACAACCAAAAAGTAAATGTATGGAGAGCGATTGTGAACAGCAATTTTCTAGTCTTGCCACAGATTCTCAGTTGGATTTAGGTCTGGACTGTGACTGGGCCATTCTAACACATGAATATTCTTTGATCTAAACAATTCCATTGTAGCTCTGGCTGTATGTTTCGGGTCGTTGTCCTGCTGGAAGGTGACCCTCCCCCCCCCAGTCTCAAGTCTTTTGCAGACCCTAATGCCCCGCACACACGGTCGGACTTGCCAATGGACTAAGCTCCATCGGCATTTCCGACAGAAAGATTTAGAACATGTTCTATATCCAAGTCCGTCTGAAATTCCGGCAGAAAAGGTCCGATGGGGCATACACACGGTCGGAATGTCCTATGAAAAGCTACCATCGGACTTCTTCTGCTGGAAAGTCCGGCCGTGTGTACGCGGCATAACAGGTTTTCTTATAAGATTGCCCTGTATTTGGCTCCATCCATCTTCTTCCCATCGACTCTGACCAGCTTCCCTGTCCCTGCTGAAGAAAACCATCCCCACCACATGAAGCTGCCACCACCATGTTTCACGGTGTGGATGGTGTGTTCAGGGTGATGTGCGGTGTTAGTTTTCCGCCACGCATAACATTTTGTTTTTAGGCCAAAAAGTTGAATTTTGGTCTCATCTGACCAGATCACCTTCTTCCACATGTTTGCTGTGTCCCCCGCATGGCGTCTCGCAAACTACAGACAGGACTTCTTATGACTTTCTTTCACCAATGTCTTTCTTCTTGTCACTCTTCCATAAAGGGCAGATCTGTGGAGAGCACAACTACCGTATTTATCGGCGTATAACACACGCTGGCGTATAACACGCACCCCAAGTTTAGGAGGGAATATTAAGGAAAAAAACTTTAAGGAGGGAAGTTTAAGGAAAAAAAACTTAAATTTAAATGCCCATCATGCAGCCTTGTCCATCCTTGCAGCCTTGCCCAGTGCATTTGCAGCCTTGCCCAGTGCAGCCTTGCCCAGTGCCTTTGCAGGCTTGCCCAGTACATTTGCAGCGTTGCCCATTTAAATTTGGAGGGAGGGCGAGCGCCGCGTGACATATCGAAAGCCGCGTGTATTTTCGGCTATTTTCGGCTCCTCTCGCAGTCCCGCCCATCTCCACTGATTGCGAGAGGAGCCGAGCGCTGACAACATACAGGAATCCGAGTTCGTCTAGTCTCGGCTCTGCTCGCAGACAGGGGCGGGACTGCGAGAGGAGCCAAAAATAGCCGAAAATAGCCGAAAATACATGCGGCTTTCGGAATATCGTCTCCGCTCGCTCCCCTAATGAAAAAATCAGCGGGAGATCGGCGGGTATCGCGTATAACACGCACCCACGATTTTCCCCTGATTTTAAGGGGAAAAAAGTGCGTGTTATACGCCGATAAATACGGTAATAGTTGTCCTGTGGACAGATTCTCCCCCCTGAGCTGTGGATCTCTGCAGCTCCTCCAGAGTTACCATGGACCTCTTGGCTCTTCTCTGATGAATGCTCTCCTTGCCCGGCCCGGTCAGTTTAGGTGGACGGCCATGTCTTGGTAGGTTGGCAGTTGTGCCATACTCTTTCCATTTTCCAATGATGGATTGAACAGAGCTCCGTGAGATGTTTAAAGCTTTGGATATTTTTTTTATAACCTAACCCTGCTTTATACTTCTCCACAACTTTATCCCTGACCTGTCTGGTGTGGTCCTTGGCCTTCATGATGCTGTTTGTTCACTAAGGTTCTCTAACAAACCTCTGAGGGCTTCACATAACAGCTGCATTTATAACGAGATTACATTACACACAGGTGGACTCTATTTACTGATTAGGTGACTTCTGAAGGCAATTGGTTCCACTAGATTTTAGTTAGGGGTATCAGAGTAAAGGGGGCTGAATATAAAAATGTCCCCCCCCCCCCACCCACACTTTTCACATATTTATTTGAAAAAAAATTGGAAAACCATTTATTATTTCCCTTCCACTCTACAATTATGTGCCACTTTGTGTTGGTCTATCAAATAAAATCCCAATAAAATACCGTATTTATCGGCGTATAACACGCACCCCAAGTTAAGGAGGGAATTTTAAGGAAAAACAAGTTTTAGGAGAGAAGTTTAGGGAAAAAAAAAAAACTTACATTTAAGTGTCATTTGCAGCTTGCCCAGCGTCATTTGCAGCTTGCCCAGCGTCATTTGCAGCTTGCCCAGCGTCATTTGCAGCCTTGCCCAGCGTCATTTGCAGCCTTGCCAAGCGTCATTTGCAGCTTGCCCAGCGTCATTTGCAGCCTTGCCAAGCGTCATTTGCAGCTTGCCCAGAGTCATTTGTAGCTTGCCCAGCGTCATTTGTAGTTTGCCCAGTGTGATTTGCAGCATTGCCCAGTGTCATTTGTACCTTGCCCAGCGTCATTTGTAGTTTGCCCAGTGTGATTTGCAGCATTGCCAGCGTCATTTGTAGTTTGCCCAGTGTGATTTGCAGCATTGCCCAGCGTCATTTGTAGTTTGCCCAGTGTGATTTGCAGCATTGCCAGCGTCATTTGTAGTTTGCCCAGTGTGATTTGCAGCATTGCCAGCGTCATTTGCCTTGCCCACGTTTAAATTTCCCGCCGCCGAGAGGTCTGCGCATGCGCCGCCGAAAAAGACCAAACCGCCGCTGAAAAAGGCCGAAGCGACGCCGAAAAATACCGAGCCGACTGTTCGGCTCCGCTCGGAGTCCCGCCTCCCTGCTGTTTCGGAAGCGAGCGCAGGGAGGCGGGACTACGAGCGCAGCAGAACAGTCGGCTCGGTCTTTTTCGGCAGCGCTTCTGCCTTTTTCGGCGGCGATTCTGCATTTTTCGGCGGCGGTTCGGTCTTTTTCGGCGGCGGTTGCTATTTTTCGGCGGCGGCCGCTATTTTTGTCATTTTTTTGGGGGGTATCACCGTATAAAACGCACTCAGGATATTCCCCCGGATTTTAAGGGGGGAAAAGTCTGTGTTATACACCGATAAATACGGTACATTTAGGTTTTTGGTTGTAACATGACAAAATGTGGAAAATTTCAAGGGGTATGAATACTTTTTCAAGGCACTGTATGTGAATTCCAAAATGCATTTGCAAATCTATGCAGCCTAATCCTCCGCTTTTAATCAGAGTAGATGAAACAGATTAGATCTTATTTGCTGGCTGGATTTAAAGTGTTCCGGGGGCCCTTTTGTACCATTTTGGATATTGCCCGGCCCATGTGCGTCCTTTCTTCTTTTTTTGCTATTTTCCAGCAGATCAAAGCAGCTGCCATTGTTACTTCTCCAGCGCTGAAACGCCGAGCCAACATCCTAATTATTCCCGCTCATTTTAACCACTTTCCGACCCGCGCACGACGATGTACGTCCCTTTTTTGAAGAGGGATATCTCGGTAACGGCAGCAGCTGCTGCCACAACCGAGATTTCCATCTCTTCAGGCGCCGGTCGGCATTCCGATAATGGTGGTCATCTTGGCGGATTCGCCGCAAGATCACCGTTATCGGCGGCGGGAGAGGCGCCCCCCCCCCCCGCCGCTCTCCCGCGCCTTCCGCCGCTTACCGTAGCCGTCGGCGGAAGCGATCGGGTCCTCCTCCGTGCTGGGTATAGCGATGAGTGAGGCTAAGATGGCCGCCACCTGTCTCTATACCATAGCAGGGCGGGAGTGACGTCAAAACGTCACTTCCGCCCATACCTCTTAAAGGAACATTTTCCAAATGTCATTTTTTTTAAATGACATTTTTTTTTTTTGCTTTTAAGTCCAAATATGAGATGTGAGGACTTTTTGACCCCCCAGATCTCATATTTAAGAGGACCTGTCATGCTTTTTTCTATTACAAGGGATGTTTACATTCCTTGTAATAGGAATAAAAGCGAGCCAATAAATTTTTTTAAAAAAAACTGTGTAAAAATAAATAAAATCAAGAAAAAAAAATAAGAAAAACAAAAAAAATTTTTTTTAAAGCGCCCTGTCCCGACGAGCTCGTGCTCAGAAGCGAACGCATACGTGAGTAGCGCCCACATATGAAAATGGTGGTCAAACCACACATGTGAGATATCGCCGCGATCGGTAGAGCAAGAGCAATAATTATAGCCATAGACCTCCTCTGTAACGCAAAATATGCAAGCTGTAGAATTTTTTAAACGTCGCCTATGGAGATTTTTGAGGGTAAAAGTTTGATGCCATTCCACGAGCGGGCGCAATTTTGAAGCGTGACATGTTAGGTATCAATTTACTCGGCATAACATTATATTTCACAATATATAAAAAAATTGGACTAACTTTACTGTTGTCTTATTTTTTTATTCAAAAAAGTGAATTTTTTCCAAAAAAAGTGCGCTTGCAAGACCGCTGCGCAAATACGGTGTGAAACAAAGTATTGCAACGACCGCCATTTTATTCTGTAGGGTGTTAGAAAAAAAACAATATATAATGTTTGGGGGTTCTAAGTTTTTTTCTAGCAAAAAAAACTGTTTTAAACATGTAAACGCCTAAAATCCAAAACGAGGCTGGTCTTAAAGTGGTTAACAAATAGCAGAAAAGCACAACTCGCTTATGACCTGCATATTCTGCTAAACTTCAGATGGAAACAGGCGACTGGGGTAAATGCTTTGCAGAATGATCTGAGTAAAAATAGATGTTGATTCTCATTGCTCGCATCTGTTGATTCCAAGTGAGCATCTAATTAAATGCGAGTGGCACTTATGGCTGTTTTATGAGTCACATCAATGCTGAGCTGAATTCTTATTTTGTATTTTTTTTTTTTCCAGAAAGCCTGGGGGCATCTTAAGGTAAACTTGTCACGAGGCACCCAGGGGGGCGCCATCGATGGCCTCCTTCTTCATCCTGACGGTAATGATGACCCTCCGACCCGCAACAACGATGCAGATTACAGAAAAGCAACAGAATAGGAGAATTACTTATCTGCATTATTCATCTGTGTCATTACATATATAGAAGTCGAGGGACGGCCTGGCAGCCAGGTATTAGAATTTGAAGGATAGTCCCCGTGTGGTGCTCATGCTTCATTATGAATATTTTATATTTTATTTTTAATAAATAAAAGCCTTTTAGCATTTTTTAAGGATGTATTAGCAAAAGTATGCCCATGTCGTTATGTAGAGGAGAGGAGTGTGGGGGGTGTGACAGTGGGCAGTATGTACAGGAGAGGAGTGTGGAGGGTATGACAGTGGGCAGTATATGCAGAGAGGAGTGTGGAGGGTATGACAGTGGGTGGTATGTACAGGAGAGGAGTGTGGAGGGTATGACAGTGGGCAGTATGTACAGGAGAGGAGTGTGGAGGGTATGACAGTGGGCAGTATATGCAGAGAGGAGTGTGGAGGGTATGACAGTGGGTGGTATGTACAGGAGAGGAGTGTGGAGGGTATGACAGTGGGCAGTATGTACAGGAGAGGAGTGTGGAGGGTATGACAGTGGGCAGTATATGCAGAGAGGAGTGTGGAGGGTATGACAGTGGGCAGTATATGCAGAGAGGAGTGTGGAGGGTATGTCAGTGGGCAGTATGTATGTACAGGAGAGGAGTGTGGAGGGTATGACAGTGGGCAGTATGTACAGGAGAGGAGTGTGGAGGGTATGACAGTGAGCAGTATGTACAGGAGAGGAGTGTGGAGGGTATGACAGTGGGCAGTATGTACAGGAGAGGAGTATGGAGGGTATGACAGTGGGCAGTATGTACAGGAGAGGAGTGTGGAGGGTATGACAGTGAGCAGTATGTACAGGAGAGGAGTGTGGAGGGTATGACAGTGGGCAGTATGTACAGGAGAGGAGTATGGAGGGTATGACAGTGAGCAGTATGTAAAGGAGAGGAGTGTGGAGGGTATGACAGTGGGTAGTATGTACAGGAGAGGAGAGTGGAGGGTATGACAGTGGGCAGTATATACAGGAGAGGAGTGTGGGGATATGACAATGGACAGTATGTACAGGAGAGGAGTGTGGAGGGTATGACAGTGGGCGGTATGTACAGGAGAGGAGTGTGGAGGGTATGACAGTGGGCAGTATATGCAGAGAGGAGTGTGGAGGGTATGTCAGTGGGCAGTATGTACGGGAGAGGAGTGTGGAGGGTATGACGGTGGTCAGTATGTATAGGAGAGGAGTGTGGAGGGTATGACAGTGGGCAGTATATGCAGAGAGGAGTGTGGAGGGTATGACAGTGGGTGGTATGTACAGGAGAGGAGTGTGGAGGGTATGATAGTGGGCAGTATATGCAGAGAGGAGTGTGGACGGTATGACAGTGGGCAGTATGTACAGGAGAGGAGTGTGGAGAGTATGACAGTGGGCAGTGTGTACAGGAGAGGAGTGTGGAGGGTATGACAGTGGGCAGTATGTACAGGAGAGGAGTGTGGAGAGTATGACAGTGGGCAGTTTGTACAGGAGAGGAGTGTGGAGAGTATGACAGTGGGCAGTATGTACAGGAGAGGAGTGTGGAGGGTATGACAGTGGGCAGTATGTATAGGAGAGGAGTGTGGAGGGTATGACAGTGGGCAGTATGTGCAGGAGAGGAGTGTGGAGGGTATGACAGTAGGCAGTATGTACAGGAGGGGAGTGTGGAGAGTATGACAGTGGGCAGTGTGTACAGGAGAGGAGTGTGGAGAGTATGACAGTGGGCAGTATGTACAGGAGAGGAGTGTGGAGGGTATGACAGTGGGCAGTATGTGCAGGAGAGGAGTGTGGAGGGTATGACAGTAGGCAGTATGTACAGGAGAGGAGTGTGGAGGGTATGACAGTGGGCAGTATGTACAGGAGAGGAGTGTGGAGGGTATGACAGTGGGCAGTATGTGCAGGAGAGGAGTGTGGAGGGTATGACAGTAGGCAGTATGTACAGGAGGAGAGGAGTGTGGAGGGTATGACAGTGGGCGGTATGTACAGGAGAGGAGAGTGGAGGGTATGACAGTGGGCAGTATGTACAGGAGAGGAGTGTGGAGGGTATAACAGTGGGTGGTATGTACAGGAGAGGAGTGTGGAGGGTATGTCAGTGGGCATTATATACAGGAGGGGAGTCTGGAGTGTATGACAGAGGGCGGTATGTACAGGAGAGGAGTGTGGGGGACAGTGGCGTAACTTGAACCCTCAGGGCCCCGATGCAAGAAACCATGGAGGGCCCCCCCCCCGACCTCCGAGCCCGTTGTTGGAACACCAGGGCCCAGTCACAAGTGGGTGGCTGCATATAAAGGAACCAATTTCTTAATTTTTATATAAAAACACACACACACACTATACAGTGGTGTGAAAAAGTGTTTGCCCCCTTCCTCATTTCCTGTTCCTTTGCATGTTTGTCACACTTAAGTGTTTCGGAACATCAAACCAATTTAAACAATAGTCAAGGACAACACAAGTAAACACAAAATGCAATTTGTAAATGAAGGTGTTTATTATTAAAGGTGAAAAAAAATCCAAACCATCATGGCCCTGTGTGAAAAAGTGATTGCCCCCCTTGTTAAAACATACTATAACTGTGGTTGTCCACACCTGAGTTCAATTTCTCTAGCCACACCCAGGCCTGATTATTGCCACACCTGTTCACAATCAAGGCATCACTTAAATAGGAGCTGCTTGACACAGTAAGGTCCACCAGAAGATCCTTAAAAGCTACACATCATGCCGAGACCCAAAGAAATTCAGGAACAATTGAGAAAGAAAGTAATTGAGATCTATCAGTCTGGAAAGGGTTATAAAGCCATTTCCAAAGCTTTGGGAATCCAGCGAACCACAGTGAGAGCCATTATCCACAAATGGCGAAGACATGGAACAGTGGTGAACCTTCCCAGGAGTGGCCGGCCGCCCAAAATTACCCCAAGAATGCAGCGACGACTCATCCAAGAGGTCACAAAAGACTCCACAACAACGTCCAAGGAACTGCAGGCCTCACTTGCCTCAGTTAAGGTCAGCGTTCATGCCTCCACCATCAGGAAAAGACTGGGCAAAAATGGCCTGCATGGCAGAGTTCCAAGGAGAAAACCACTGCTGAGCAAAAAGAACATCAAAGCTCGTCTCAATTTCTCCACAACACATATTGATGATCCCCAAGACTTTTGGGACAACATTCTGTGGACCGATGAGACAAAAGTGGAACTCTTTGGAAGGTGTGTGTCCAAGTATATCTGGCGTAGAAGGAACACTGCATTTCAGAAAAAGAACATTATACCAACAGTAAAATATGGTGGTGGTAGTGTGATGGTCTGGGGCTGTTTTGCTGCTTCAGGACCTGGAAGACTTGCCGTGATAAAAGGAACTATGAATTCTGCTGTCTACCAAGAGATCCTGAAGGAGAATGTCCGACCATCTGTTCGTGTACTCAAGCTGAAACGAACTTGGGTTCTGCAGCAGGACAATGATCCTAAACACACCAGCAAGTCCACCACCGAATGGCTGAAGAAAAACAAAATGAAGACTTTGGAGTGGCCTAGCCAAAGTCCTGACCTGAATCCTATTGAGATGTTGTGGTATGACCTTAAAAAGGCCGTTCATGCTCGAAAACCCTTTAATGTAACTGAATTAGGACAATTCTGCAAAGATGAGTGGGCCAAAATTCCTCCAGGACGCTGTAAAAGCCTCATTGCACGTTATCGCAAACGCTTGGTTGCAGTTGTTGCTGCTAAGGGTGGCCCAACCAGTTATTAGGTTTAGGGGGCAATCACTTTTTCACACAGGGCCATGATGGTTTGGATTTTTTTTCACCTTTAATAATAAACACCTTCATTTACAAATTGCATTTTGTGTTTACTTGTGTTGTCCTTGACCTCCTGTTTAAATTGGTTTGATGTTCCGAAACACTTAAGTGTGACAAACATGCAAAGGAACAGGAAATGAGGAAGGGGCAAACACTTTTTCACACCACTGTATATATATATATATATATATATATATATATATATATATATATATATAAATGCACATATAAACCAGTGACAGCTGGTGCTCAAAATTTTAGGTGGGGCGCAAGCAAACTGAAAAATTCAGAAATAAAAACATCAATTGCAACCACTGTACCATCAAACGCCGCCACTGTACCATCAAATGTCGCCACTGTGCCCATGAAATGCTGCCACTGTGCACATCAAACTCTGCCGCTGAGCCCATTAAATGCTGCCACTGTGCCCATTAAATGCTGCCGGTGTGCCAAATGCTGCCACTGTGAATCCCCACCGCCCGCTCGCACACCCACACACATGCATGCACACCCCCACACACACATGCATGCACACCCCCCACACACATGAATGCACCCCCCACACACATGCATGCATGCACACCCCCACACACACATGCATGCACCCCCCCACACACACATGCATGCACCCACCCCCCACACACATGCATGCACCCCCCCCCCCCCACACACACACATGCATGCATGCACACCCCCACACACACATGCATGCACCCCCCACACACACATGCATGCACCCACCCCCCACACACATGCATGCACCCCCCCCACACACACATGCATGCACCCACCCCCCACACACATGCATGCACCCCCCACACACACACATGCATGCATGCACACCCCCACACACACATGCATGCACCCCCACACACATGCATGCACCCCCTCACACACATGCATGCACCCCCCCCCCACACACATGCATGCATGCACCCCCCCACACACACACACATTCATGCACACCCCCCCCCCCCACACACACACACACACATGCATGCATGCACACCCACACACATGCACAACCCCCCCACACACACACACACACACACACACACACACACACACACATGCATACACACACATATAAACACACATACAGTAGATAGTCTTATAATAAAAAGACGTCAGATATTTACAGTACCTTCTTCCTGCCGGGTACTGCACTATAGGGGGAGACAAAGAGCACAGCACGGCACACACTGCTTTCACTTTAGGTATGTGAGGACGCAGTGCCGATTACAGTTCGGCTGATGATCGGGGAGCTCCTCTCAGCCTCCCCTCCTATCAAATAGTACAGGGGGGCCTCAAGGGCCCCCTGCAGCAAGGGGCCCGGTCGCCATGGCGATCTCGGCGACCCCTATAATTTCGCCACTGGTGGAGGATATGACAGTGGGCGGTATGTACAGGAGAGGAGTGTGGAGGGTATGACAGTGGGCATTATGTACAGGAGGGGAGTCTGGAGTGTATGACAGTGGGCGGTATGTACAGGAGAGGAGTGTGGAGGATATGACATGGGCGGTATGTACAGGAGAGGAGTGTAGAGGGTATGACAGTGGGCGATATATACAGGAGAGGAGTGTGGAGGGTATGACAGTGGTCAGTATGTACAGGAGAGGAGTGTGGAGGGTATGACAGCAGGCAGTATGTACAGGAGAGGAGTGTGGAGGGTATGAGCGTGGGCAGTGTGTACAGGAGAGGAGTGTGGAGGGTATGACAGTAGGCAGTATGTACAGTAGAGGAGTGTGGAGGGTATGACAATGGGCAGTATGTAGAGGAGAGGAGTGTGGATGGTATGACAGTGGGCAGTATGTACAGGAGAGGAGTGTGGAGGGTATGACAGTGGGCATTATGTACAGGAGAGGACTGTGGAGGGTATGACAGTGGGCAGTATGTACAGGAGAGGAGTGTGGAGGGTATTGCAGTGGTCAGTATGTGCAGGAGAGGAGTGTGGATGGTATGACAGTGGGCAGTATGTACAGGAGAGGAGTGTGGAGGGTATGACAGTGGGCAGTATGTACAGGAGAGGAGTGTGGAGGGTATGACAGTGGGCATTATGTACAGGAGAGGACTGTGGAGGGTATGACAGTGGGCAGTATGTACAGGAGAGGAGTGTGGAGGGTATTGCAGTGGTCAGTATGTGCAGGAGAGGAGTGTGGAGGGTATGACAGTGGGCGGTATGTACAGGAGAGGAGTTTGGAGGATATGACATGGGCGGTATGTACAGGAGAGGACTGTGGTGGGTATGACAGTGGGCAGTATGTACAGGAGAGGAGTGTGGATGGTATGACAGTGGGCAGTATGTACAGGAGAGGAGTGTGGAGGGTATGACAGTGGGCAGTATGAACAGGAGAGGAGTGTGGAGGGTATTACAGTGGGCATTATGTAGAGGAGAGGAGTGTGGAGGGTATGACAGTGGGCAGTATGTAGAGGAGAGGAGTGTGGAGGGTATGACAGTGGGCATTATGTACAGGAGAGGAGTGTGGAGGGTATGACAGTGGGCAGTATGTAGAGGAGAGGAGTGTGGAAGGTAAATGCACAGCAATAAATTGGCTATGACTATTCATAAGAGATCACATTTTAGAATGTTGATCCCAGAAGTAACCAATTATCTTGGTGAATTAGGAAGGGTTTACTTTTTTACGTTGAAACCAGGGGTGACTCGTCCATTAAGGGCGCCGCCTCCCCTTTCCATCGCCGCCACCCCCTATTCATGCGTCCAGCTCCTTTCAGGACGCCGGGCACATGAAATACAGCGGCAGGGTATTATTTTGAAGCACCTGATTACCAGAGGCTCTAAAAGGCTTCAAAATAGGGTGGGCTCCGGGCGCAGAGCCAGAGCCAGGTGTGTTAGAATAGCGGCTGAATATTCGATATTCTAACACTGAATCGCCTCTTCGCCAATCAGGAAGCGCGGGTCTGTTACCCATTTCCCGATTGGCCGAAAGGACAGGTGATCCTATTGGATGCCTAGGAGGAGGAGGGGGAAGCCGCCATGATCCACAGGAGGAGGAAGGAAGAAAACTGCCGCCCGCCAGCTTCCTGGATGGGGCAAGTGCGGGGATTTGATGTCCCGACTGTCCTCCGGTGATTGGGGGGGATATGCCGCCGACCGACTGACGGGGAGGGGTGATGTGGTTATTTGCCACCCCCCCAAAAAGAAAAAAAACACCAACCGCCACTGGTTGAAACAAATTGGAACACACGTTACCTAAAATTGACATTGAGAACAATCTTTTTACTATGAGCCTCGGGTATTTATAGCCGATACATCCTCTGATATATTCCAGGAGTTTGTTCTACTTTTTCTGAGGATAAGAGACTCGGATTCTATAAATAAGTATATATATATATATATATATAAAAGTATATATAATAAGATTTCTACTGACTGTACTGTGAAAAATGATGATTTTGAGAACCAGTTAAATCGCATTTCTTCCTACAAGGGGGAGAATTCTATAAGGAAGAGGGAACTGGAATAGTTTTCTATACTTTCCTATGTCTGCGTTCGAGATATTTCCAAGAGGTTCATACAAGGAGATACCGTATAGAATGACTGAGTAGGTTGTTTCCAATACAAATCCCATTAAAATGCATTTTATTTGACATGAAATAATAAAAAAGAGATCATAGGGGATTTCACTCTTCCCTACTTGAAATGTTATTATCTGTGAAGAGAACGGAATGGTGGGTGATGTATTATTGTTCAAGAAAGATCCGGTCACTTTGTCTGTTCAGGGCCCCCTCATCACATCTCTGTACCGCTAATCGAGTGGGGCCCCCCAGTACAGAACCCCTCCCAAAGCACAGCCCCCCCCCCCCCAGTACAGAACCCCTCCCAAATAACAGCTCCCCCCAGTACAGAACCCCTCCCAAATAACAGCCCCCCCCAGTACAGAACCCCTCCCAAAGCACAGCTCCCCCCCAGTACAGAACCCCTCCCAAAGCACAGCTCCCCCCCAGTACAGAACCCCTCCCAAAGCACAGCTCCCCCCCAGTACAGAACCCCTCCCAAATCACCGCTCCCCCCCAGTACAGCTTTCCCTTCTAGTACAGATTTCTCCCCTCCAGTTCAGCTCCCTTCTCCTGAGTACAGTCCCTTCTCCATTCAGTACAACCCCCCCCCCCCTCAAGTACAGCTCTCTCCCCCCAATACACCTATCCCCTCTCAAAACAGCTCCCCCTACCCAATACAGTCCCTTTCCCCAGTAGAGCTCTGCCCCCCCCCCTGAGTACAACTCCCCCACCCCTGGAAGGCCCTTCCCCCTCCTTCAAAACAACTCCCCCTCCCTAGTACAGTCCTTTCCCCCAGTACAGTTCTGCCCCCTCAGTAAACCCTCCCCGTACAGTCCCTTCCCCCAGTACAGTTCTGCCTCCTTAGTACAGCTCCCCCTCTCCAGCACAGTCCCTTTCCCCCAGTACAGCTTTCCCCTCCAGTTCAGCCCCCGCCCCATTACAAGTCTAATCCCTTGAGAACATCTCCTCCTCCCCAGTACAGTCCCTTCCCCCAGTACAGTTCTGCCCCCTCAGGACTACTCTCCCCCCAGTACAGTTCTGCCTCCTCAGTAAACCCCCCCCCCCCGTACAGTCCCTTCCCCCCAGTTTAGTTCTCTTTCAAAAAAGATCCCCCTCCCTAGTACAGTCCCTTCCCCGAGTACAGTTTTGTCCCCTCAGTACAGCCCCCCCTCCCAGTACAGTTCTGCCCCCTCAGTACATCTCTCCCCCCTCAGTACAGTTCTGCCCCCTCAGTAAATCTCTCCCCCCTCAGTACAGTTCTGCCCACTCAGTACAACTCCCCCCAGTACAGTCCTGCCTCCTCAGTACAACTCCCCCCAGTACAGTTCTGCCCCCTCAGTACAACTCTCTCCCCAGTACAGTTCTGCCCCCTCAGTACAACTCTCTCCCCAGTACAGTTCTGCCCCCTCAGTACAACTCTCCCCCCAGTACAGTTCTGCCTCCTCAGTACAACTCCTCCCCCTCCAGTACAGTTCTGCCCCCTCAGTAAACCCCCCCTGTAAAGCCCCTTCCCCCCAGTTCAGCTCTCTTTCAAAACAGCTCCCCCTCCCTAGTACAGTCTCTTCCCACAGTACAGTTCTGCCCCCTCAGTACAACCCCCCCCCAGTACAGTTCTGCCTCCTCAGTACAACCCCCTCAGTACAGTTCTGCCTCCTCAGTAAACCACCCCCACCCCCAGTGCAGTTCTGCCTCCTCAGTACAACCTCCCCTCCTGTACAGTCCCTCCCCCCCCCCCTGTTTAGCTCTCCTTCAAAACAGCTCCCCTCCTTATTACAGTCCCTTCCCCCTGTATGGTTCTGCCTCCTCAGGAAACCCCCCCCCCCCCAGTACAGTTCTGCTCCCTCAGTACAACTCCCCCCAGTACAGTTCTGCCCCCTCAGTACAACTCCCCCCCAGTACAGTTCTGCCCCCTCAGTACAACCCCCCTAGTACAGTTCTGCCCCCTCAGTACAACTTCCCCCCAGTCCAGTTTTCCCCCTCAGTACAACTCCCCCCCAGTACAGTTCTGCCCCCTCAGTACAACTCCCCCCCCCCCCCCCCAGTACAGTTCTGCCCCCTCAGTACAACCCCCCAGTACAGTTCTTCCCCCTCAGTACAACTCCCCCCCCAGCACAGTTCTGCCCCCTCAGTACAACCCCCCCAAGTACAGTTCTGCCTCCTCAGTACAACCCCCCCCCCCAGTGCAGTTCTGCCTCCTCAGTACAACACCCCCCCAGTATGGTTCTGCCTCCTCAGTACAACCCCCCCCCCCAGTACAGCTCTGCCTCCTCACTACAACCCCCCAGTACAGTTTTGCCTCCTCAGTACAACCCCCCCCCCCAGTACAGTTCTTCCCCCTCAGTACAACTTCCCCCCAGTACAACCCCCCCAGTACAGTTCTGCCCCCTCAGTACAACTCCCCCCCAGTACAGTTCTGCCCCCTCAGTACAACCCCCCAGTACAGTTCTGCCCCTCAGTACAACACCCCCAGTACAGTTCTTCCTCCTCAGAACAACCCCCCAGTCCAGTTTTTCCCCCTCAGTACAACTCCCCCCCAGTACAGTTCTGCCTCCTCAGTACAACCCCCCCCCCCCAGTACAGTTCTGCCTCCTCAGTACAACCACCCCCCAGTACAGTTCTGCCCCCTCAGTACAACTTCCCCCCAGTACAACCCCCCCCAGTACAGTTCTGCCCCCTCAGTACAACTCTCCCCCCCCCAGTACAGTTCTGCCCCCTCAGTACAACCCCCCAGTACAGTTCTGCCCCTCAGTACAACACCCCCAGTACAGTTCTTCCTCCTCAGAACAACCCCCCAGTCCAGTTTTTCCCCCGCAGTACAACTCCCCCCCAGTACAATTCTGCCCCCTCAGTACAACACCCCCCAGTATGGTTCTGCCTCCTCAGTACAACCCCCCCCCCAGTACAGTTCTGCCTCCTCACTACAACTCCCCCCCCCAGTACAGTTCTGCCCCCTCAGTACAGTTCTGCCCCCTCAGTACAGACCCACTGCAAGAGATAATTTTATATTTGGCTTTAAAGTACATTTGCCCTATAAATTGATATTTTCTATCACGTTTTTCCCTAATACCACATTTATCCTTTACATTCACATTTCCAGGAAGCCTTTCCTGCTCCCTCCCCGAAGTGGTTTGCCGTAACTTTGGCTTCATCATTAAACTTTCCGCGCAGCATTACGGTGAGATCTTCTGCGGCGCCCCCTCCTGGCTTCAGAAATACAACTTTTAAATAATGGATAAAATAAAATAAAAACATTTACGGTACGTTTCTACCTAAACATCCCCAATCTACAGCCGGACTCGTGTCTGCGGGTTGGAAGGCATTTCGTTGCTCTCGGAGGTTGACGGGCCTTTTGGCTGACGCAGGATTGGCCGGCTCCGGCTGGAATGTTTTCTATAGGCCCGGAACTCCCCGGCAGACACACTGAGCTAATTATCCCGGCGCTCGGCTGATGGAAGTTGGAGAGAATAGGAGTGGAGTATTGATTTCCTGAAATACAGAACCGTGCCTTCCCCGCCGGGAGAAATACCTTACCCAACGCAGCAGGAAGCAAGATAATCTTCTAAAGAAGCCCAAGTCTCCCGCCGAGCAAACCTAAGAATTCCGCTTCAATTCCATATCTGTAGCTGCCGCAATAAACATAAGCATGGAACCGCGGGGGGGACCCTCGCCGCCTACAGCACACAAATAAACATTATTCTAAAGGGACGCCATTGTGTGTTATTAGCGGTCAGATGGTTGCCTTGAAACATACACGTTGTTGTCAAAAGTATTGGGACGCCTGCCTTTACACACACATGACCTTTAATGGCATCCCAGTCTTAGTCCGTAGGGTTCAATATTGAGTTGGCCCCGCCCTTCGCAGCTATAACAGCTTCAACTCTTCTGGGAAGGCCGTCCACAAGGTTTAGGAGGGTGTCTATGGGAATGTTTGACCATTCTTCCAGAAGTGGGTGCAGGCCAGTCAAGTTCCTCCACCCCAAACTCGCTCATCCATGTCTTTATGGGCCTTGCTTTGTGCACTGGTGGGCAGTCATGTTGGAACAGGAAGGGGCCGTCCCCAAGTTGGGAGCATGAAATTGTCCAAAATGTCTTGGTATGATAACGCCTTAGGAGTTCCCTTCACTGGAACTAAGGGGGCAAACCCAACACCTGAAAAACAACCCCCCCACCATAATCTGTAAGGTTCAATATTGAGTTGGCGCCGCCCTATAACAGCTTCAACTCTTCTGGGAAGGCCGTCCACAAGGTTTAGGAGGGTGTCTATGGGAATGTTTGACCATTCTTCCAGAAGTGGGTGCAGGCCAGTCAAGTTCCTCCACCCCAAACTCGCTCCTCCATGTCTTTATGGACCTTGCTTTGTGCACTGGTGGGCAGCCATGTTGGAACAGGAAGGGGCCGTCCCCAAACTCCTCCCACAAAGTTGGGAGCATGAAATTGTCCAAAATGTCTTGGTATGATGACGTCTTAAGAGTTCCCTTCACTGGAACTAAGGGGCCAAACCCAACCCCTGAAAAACAACCCCCCACACCATAATCCGGAGGGTTCAATATTGAGTTGGCCCACCCTTTGCAGCTACAACAGATTCAACTCTTCTGAGAAGGCCGTCCACAAGGTTTAGGAGGGTGTCTATGGGAATGTTTGACCATTCTTCCAGAAGAGCATTTGTGAGGTCAGGCACTGATGTTGGACAAAAAGGCCTGGCTCACAGTCTCCACTCTAATTCATCCCAAAGGTGTTCTATCGGGTTGAGGACAGGACTCTGTGCAGTTCAGTCAAGTTCCTCCACCTCTAACTCACTCATCCATGTCTTTATGGACCTTGCTTTGTGCACTGGTCCAAATCATTTCATTTCGGAATTTCTGAACTTTTTCCGACCGAAAAATTGAGAACCTGCTCTCAATCTTTTGCTGGCCGAAATTCCACCAGCAAAAGTCCGATGGAGCCATACACACGGTGGCATTTTCCGATCAAAAGCTCTCATCGGACTTTTGCTGGCGGAATTTCTGATAATGTGTATGCGGCATAAGAGTTCCCTTCAATGGAACTAAGGGGTCAAGCCCAACCCCTGAAAAACAACCCAACACCATAATCCCCCCTCCACCAAATGATTTGGACCAGTACACAAAACAAGGTCCATAAAGACTTTTTCCATAGTTTGCCTCAATCAACGCTCAATCATTGTCATTTTAGAGGGGCAGCGTTGTTGTCACCCAAGGACAGGACTACAGAATACCTCCCTCTGCACTCTTCTTCTTAACCACTTCATTACCCACGTATAGTCATATGACGCCCACAAGGTGGATCTCCCATCCTGGGTGGGCGTCATATGACGTCCTACCATTCCCGGCCGCTGCGGCGTCGCTCGGGACCCGTTGCGCGTGCCCGGCGCCCGCGACGTCCGCCGGGCACCCGCGATTGCCCGCGAAAACAGCGGGACCATGTGAGACCGTGGAGCTGTGTGTGTAAACATCATGTGTTCCCAGTACGGAGGAACACCGATCGGTCTCCTCCCCTTGTGAGTCCCCTCCCCCCACAGTTAGAATCACTACCTTAGGGAACATATTAACCCCTGCAGTGCCCCCTAGTGTTAACCCCCTCCCTGCCAGTCACATTTACACAGTAATCAATGCAATTTTATAGCAACGATCGCTGTGTAAATGTGAATGGTCCCAAAAATGTGTCAAAAGTGTCCGAAGTGTCCGCCGCAATGTCGCAGTCACGAAAAAAAAATCACAGATCGCTGCCATTACTAGTAAAAAAAAAAAAAAAAAAATTTGATAAATCTATCCCCTATTTTGTAGACGCTATAACTTTTGCGCAAACCGATCTATATACTTATTGCGATTTTTTTTACCAAAAATATGTAGAAGAATACGTATCGGCCTAAACTGAGGAAAAAAATAGTTTTTTAAAAAAAAAATGGGATATTTATTATAGCAAAAAGTAAAAAATATTGTGTTTTTTTTTCAAAATTGTCGCTCTTCTTTTGTTTATAGCGCAAAAAATAAAAACCGCAGGGGCGATCAAATACCACCAAAAGAAAGCTCTATTTGGGGGAAAAGAAGGACATCAATTTTGTTTGGGTGCAACGTCGCACGACCGCGCAATTGTTAGTTAAAGCGACACAGTGCCGAATCGCAAAAAGTGCTCTGGTAAGGAAGCGGGTAAAATCGCCCGGTGCTGAAGTGGTTAAAAAAGGGGAATAGAACAGAGCTGGGGGGAATTCTTTTTTTAATTTATTTTTTTATTTTTTGGGGATTTATAAAAAAAACATGTTGGTCTGGTGTTGGGACTGAAGTTTAATATACTTAGATTTTACCTTTCCTGCCCCCCCCCCCCCCCATCAACATACTAAAGTCATTATTAAATAAAAAAAATCAGTTTTCATTACATATCTTATTTTGGATCCCCAAATGTTATCTCTGGGTCTCTTTTCTTCTCTATGCACTATACAGTAAAACCTCAGATTACAAGGATAATCCGTTCCAGGAGAATGCTTGTAATCCAAATCACTCGCATATCAATGTGAGTTTCCCCATAGAAGTCAATGAAAACTCAGATAATTCATTCCACAGTCACTTCTATTACATGCAATACTGCATGTGGCCAGAGGCGGGGGGGGGTGCCGGAGAGCCTAGGAAATACTCAGGAACACCTCGGAAAGCATCGGGAACTGAGTGTTTCCGAATATTTCCAAGTATTTCTGAGTCATTCTGAGTATTTCTGTACGGCTCCAAACCGTTCCGAGTGTCCCCGGTGCCCCCCGCACCTCTGGCAAAATGCGGTACTGCACACCCCATTGGCTTGAATCCTGCTTGTTTTGCGAGACAACACTCGCGAACTGAGTCAGAATTAGAAAAAAATGTGGCTCATCTTTCAAAACGCTCGTTAACCGCGTTACTCGTAAACCAAGGTTCCACTTTAGGCATATTTGTTGGCTGGTGGGAGGGGCTTGGCAAGGTTCTTCCTGAAAACATCACAGCAGCCGGCCTCATTACTGATGCAAGCAGTGGGAGGAGTTATGCAAATATTAAAATGCTTTGATGAGTGGGTGTCCATCTAGAGCAGGGATGTCCTTAAAAGGGCCGGTTGTATCTGTAAGATTAGATGTCCAGCGCATCCCCTCCCCTTACATTAGATGTCAAGAGCCCCCCCCACCATCAGAAGTTGAGTCCCGTACACTCCCTAACATCACAGTGCACCCCTTTTCCTTATGCTGCTGCTGGGAAGAAGCTGGATGCATTGCTTGAAAGCAGAAAGCAGGGGTCTGGAGGAGGAACAGAGGAGGGCTGGAGCTCTCCTGCAGCTGCAGGAGAGGTGCGAGGGACACATGAAATGGCCTGGAGGGCTAAATTCATCCTGCGGGCCTTGTGTTTGACACCCCTGATCTAGAGGAATGGGCATTCCCAGACAGGCTGCATTTACATAGGTAACACCCACATGTGATGGTGAGCCTCCATAATTGAATCCCAAGGAATCCAATAAATGAAAGATATGGGACGACGCCCTCGAAGCAGCAGATGATGGAGAATCATGTCTCCTGGTACTGTTGGACCTCAGTGCAGCGTTTGATACTGTGGACCACAATACTCTACTCATCCGCCTCACAGAAGTAGCAGGAGTCACAGACTCAGATCTACAATGGTTCGGATCCTTCCTAGGAAATCGGGCACAGACAGTGAAACTAGGAGCTTTCACCTCTGAAACCCGGGAGGATCACCCTTGTCGCCAGTGCTCTTCATCATATACATCCGCCCACTCCTCAAAATCATCCGAAGATCAGACCTCGGCTTCCACTCATACGCTGACGACCTGCAACTCTACTTTCGTATCACCGGACAAAAAGACCATCATCAGCAGTGGCGGTGCGTGCATAGAGGGCGCAGGAGCGCCGCCCCCCCTCTCCTGCACCGCTCTATCACCAATAGATAGATTCATGCATTGCATGAATCTATCTATTGTCACCGCTGCCGCCCCCTATTCAGGTGTCCGGCCCCTGATCGGGCGCCGGGCATCTGAATTACAGTGGGGGGGGGGTGTTGCTGGAAGCGCCCCTATTAGAGCTGTAAGCTCTAATAGGGGACCCTATTAGAGCGGTGTGCTCTAATAGGCTTCCCTAAGTGTAAACAGCGGGCGCACGGCTGTGCGTTCGCTGATTACACAGTACTGTGTTAGGGAAGCGAATACATCGCTTCCCTAACACAGACCCGCCTCTCAGCCAATCAGGTTGCCAGGTCTGTTACCTGTCACCTGATTGGCTGAAGTCACAGGCGCTGTGATTGGACGCTAGGCGTCCAATCACCTAGCGTCCAATCACAGCAGAAGAAGACAGGAGGAGCGCGGGAGAAGACATCCGACGGAGACATCCGACGGAGACACCGCTCGTCGCCTGACGCCGTCACCAGCTGCACACCGGGACAAGGTAAGTGCAGAGGGCAGGCAGGGGGCACAGTGGCAGCACTTAAGGGGCACAGTGGCAGAACTTGGGGCACAATGGAAGCACTTAAGGGGCACAATGGCAGCACTTAAGGGGCACAATGGCAGCACTTAAGGGGCACAGTGGCAGAACTTGGGGCACAATGGCAGCACTTAAGGGGCACAGTGGCAGCACTTAAGGGGCACAATGGCAGCACTTAAGGGGCACAATGGCAGCACTTAAGGGGCACAATGGCAGAACTTGGGGCACAATGGCAGAACTTGGGGCACAATGGCAGAACTTGGGGCACAGTGGCAGCACTTAAGGGGCACAGTGGCAGAACTTGGGGCACAGTGGCAGAACTTGGGGCACAGTGGCAGAACTTGGGGCACAGTGGCAGCGTTTGATGGGCACAGTGGCAGCATTTGATGGGCACAGTGGCAACGTTTGATGGGCACAGTGGCAGCACTTGGGGCACAGTGGCAGTGTTTGGGCACAGTGGCAGCGTTTAATGGGCACAGTGGCAGCGTTTGATGGCACAGTGAGGCTGTTTGTTTGCGCCCCCCCAAAAATTTTGAGCACCAGCCGCCACTGATCATCAGCAACTAGAAAAATGCCTCACCCTGATAGACGACTGGATGACCACTAGCTCCCTCAAACTCAACGAATCTAAAACGTAACTTCTTATTCTACATGCAAACCAAAACTACCGAACCAAGATCCCTTGGACACCACCCACCATCTTGGGCAGACCATCTCCCCAAGGACCAAGGCCAAGAGTCTCGGAGTCATTTTTGACTCAGAAATGTCAATGGATGCACAAATAAGATCAGTAGTCAGTAGTTGGAACGGTCATTAATTCACGACTTGACTACGCAAACTCCCTCTACATAGGATTACCCCAATATCAACTTGCGCGCTTACAACTTATCCAAAACACGGCTGCAAGACTGATAACAGGAAAAAAGACGTGGGAATCCATCTCCCCTTCCCTGAGGAACCTACATTGGCTAACCGTGAAGAATCGGGTCGCATTCAAGACCCTCTGCCTCACCCACAAATGTACCTATGGAGACGCTCCTCAATACCTACTAGAGAAGATAACACACTACATACCCAATCGCAGTCTTCGATCGTCTAACCAAAACCTCCTCCTCCTCATTCCCAAATCCCGCTACAAATCAAAGGGGGAACGGAGATTCGCTGTCCAAGGACCACAGCTATGGAACGCTCTACCAACCTACATCCGCATGGAAGAAAACCATCAGGCCTTCAGGAAAAAACTCAAGACCCACCTCTTCTAAGAAGCTTGACAACAAAGCACCAATACAGCGCCTTGAGACGATTCAGTTCGCATTGTAGCGCTATACAAATTATTCATTCATTCAAAGAGGTGGAGCCAGAGACAGTTGGGATGAGGAGGAAAGGCTAGATAACGCTGGACATCCTCCAGCCAGGAAACGAGGCGTGCTCTGTCTCAGTGGCAGAGCCGATCTGCCCTATAGGCACACTATGCAAGCTGCTTAGGGCCCCGCCGCTGTGGGGGGGGGCCAAGACCCAGCATCCCCCCTGCACCTCTGGCTGGCCGTTTAGAGTGCAGTGAGGAGTGGTGGGAGGAGGTGGAAGGTGGCGATCGGCAGCTCTATGGTGCCTGAGTGGGCGGCGGGATCTCCCTGGGGTTTGTAGTATTCTCAGTGTATACAGTGGAGAAGAGAAGGGAGGGGCCTCTGACCCAGGCAGGTATCAGTTTCACTTTCACTCTGCTTGAACACTGTTGCTGATGCCCAGGTCAGAGGCCCCTCCCCTCTTCGCTGTATACATTCGGAGACACTGATGTAAGGACAGGGCCCTCTGGGGACACTGATGTAAAGACGGGGCCCTCTGGGGACACTGATGTAAGAGGGGGCCCCCTGGGGACACTAATGTCAGAGGGGGGGCTCTCTGGGGACCCTGTGTAAGGAGGGGCTCTCTGGGGACCCTGTGTAAGGAGGGGCTCTCTGGGGACACTAATGTAAGAGGGAAGGCTCTCTTGGGACACTAATGTAAGGGGAGGCTCTCTTGGGACCATGGTGTAAGGGGGGGCTCTCTGGGGACCCTGGTGTAAGGGGGGGGCTCTCTGGGGACCCTGATGTTAGAAGGGGTTCTCTGAGGACCCTGGTGTAAGGGGAGGCTCTCTGGGGACCCTGATGTAAGGGGAGGCTCTCTTGTTTTGGGAGCGCTGAAGTGTCAGGTGTGACTGTGTGGCAATGGCAAATGGTTTACATAGCTCACGGCATCACGGGTCAAGTAGAGGGCCCCTTAGCAGAATTTTGCTTAGGGCCCCAGGGAGGTCAGGATCGGCACTGCTTAGTGGTTCTCAACCTCAGTCCTCAAGGACCCCCCAAAAAGGCCATGTTTTGGGAATTTCTCTTAGATAAAATATCTGTCGTAAACACCAAGCCAGGATTTAAAGGACCGGTGCAAGATAAAGGAAAACCTGTAAACATGGCCTGTTGGGGGGTAGTTGGGGACTGAGATTGAGAACCACTACTCTACCTGACTTGCTGCAGCTTCAAATGCACATTGTGAGAAGCTCACAGTGTTCAGTGAAATCAGAGGAAGCCGTTTCAGTCCAGGAGAGGAGCCGCTACACCTGTGCAAGACTGAATGGGAATGGCTTTCTTTTCGATGCATCAATGTAAAATAATTCCGCTATCATTTATGAAATAAATCAACAATATGTGCTGACGGCGTCCTGCAGACGGAATGCCGTTCTCAACATTCCAGAGACTACAGCAGATAACTGAACACCTGAAAAGCCGATCCCGGCATTGGAGAAGAAGACACACAGAAGGGGACAACTTTATAAATAGACATTTTTAAGAAATGCAGCAACTTCAGTAAACCCATCACCTCCGTCATAATTGTATCATTTGTGTCATATTTTGCAACAAATTATGTTCTGCTGAATTCATTTTCCTTTAATCTTCACATATTGGTTTCTCCAGTTACACAAGTCATTCCCCTCTAATGCTCCTGACCTTTATTCCACGGCAATATAACACATTTCCAGCCGCGGTGTGATTGAGATGTTCACAATTAGAAATAATTTTATTACAGTAATTATGGATATTGGGCTAATTACAAAGTGCACAATGGAATCCATTAACATAACTTACAGGCTTTTAAATTGCTTTTTATCGGTGACAGGATTTGCAACGTCCTTACATTTCCCAGGTGCAAGTTTGCAAATTTGGTAATGTAGACAAAAACTCACCCAAGATTGAAAATTGTTAAATATAATGCAAACTTCCTTCCTTCCTTCCTTCCTTCTCCTCCCTCCTTCTTCTCCTTCCTCCTTCTCCTCCCTTCCTTCTCCTCCCTCCTTCTCCTTCCTTCTCCTCCCTCCTTCTTCTTCTCCTTCCTTCCTTCTCCTCCCTCCTTCTTCTTCTCCTTCCTTCCTTCTCCTCCCTTCCTTCTCCTCCCTCCTTCTTCTTCTACTTCCTTCCTTCTCCTTCCTTCCTTCCTTCTCCTCCCTCCTTCTTCTCCTTCCTTCCTTCTCATTCCTCCTTCTTCTTCTCCTTCCTTCCTTCTCCTCCCTCCTTCTTCTTATCCTTCCTTCCTTCTCCTCCCTCCTTATTCTTCTCCTTCCTTCTCCTCCTTCATTCTTCTCCTTCATCCCTTTTCCTTCCTTCCTTCTCCCTCCTTCCTTCTCCTCCCTCCTTCTTCTTCTCCTTCCTTCTCCTCTTTCATTTTTCTCCTTCCTTCCTTCCTTCTCCCTCCTTCCTTCTCCTACCTCCTTTTTCTTCTCCTTCCTTCCTTCCTTCTCCTACCTCCTTCTTCTTCTCCTTCCTTCCTTCTCCTCCCTCCTTCTTCTTCTCCTTCCTTCCTTCTCCTCCCTTCCTTCTCCTCCCTCCTTCTTCTTCTACTTCCTTCTCCTTCCTTCCTTCCTTCTCCTCCCTCCTTCTTCTCCTTCCTTCCTTATCATTCCTCCTTCTTCTTCTCCTTCCTTCCTTCTCCTCCCTCCTTCTTCTTATCCTTCCTTCCTTCTCCTCCCTCCTTATTCTTCTCCTTCCTTCTCCTCCTTCATTCTTCTCCTTCATCCCTTCTCCTTCCTTCCTTCTCCCTCCTTCCTTCTCCTCCCTCCTTCTTCTTCTCCTTCCTTCTCCTCTTTCATTCTTCTCCTTCCTTCCTTCCTTCTCCCTCCTTCCTTCTCCTACCTCCTTTTTCTTCTCCTTCCCTCCTTCCTTCTCCTACCTCCTTCTTCTTCTCCTTCCTTCCTTCTCCTCCCTCCTTCTTCTTCTTCGCATTCCTTCCTTCTCCTCCCTCCTTATTCTTCTCCTTCCTTCTCCTCCTTCATTCTTCTCCTTCATCCCTTCTCCTCCCTCCTTCTTCTTCTCCTTCCTTCCTTCTCCTCCCTCTTTCTTCTTCTCCTTCCTTCTCCTCCCTCATTCTTCTTCTCCTTCCTTCTCCTTCCTTCCATCTCCCCCCTCCTTCTTCTTCTCCTTCCTTCTCCTCCCTCCTTCTTCTTCTCCTTCCTTCTCCTCCTTCATTCTTCTTCTCCTTCCTTCCTTCTCCTCCCTCCTTCTTCTTCTCCTTCCTTCCTTCTCCTCCCTCCTTCTTCTTCTTCCTTCCTTCTCCTCCCTCCTTCTTATTCTCCTTCCTTCTCCTCCCTAATTCTTCTTCTCCTTTCCTCCCTCCTTCTCCTCCCTTCCTTCTCCTCTCTCCTTCTTCTTCTCCTTCCAGGTGCAAGTTTTCAAATTTGGTAATGTAGACAAAAACTCACCCAAGATTGCAAATTGTTGAATATAATGCAAAGTTCCTTCCTTCCTTATCCTCCCTTCTTCTTCTTCTCCTTCTTTCTCCTCCCTCCTTCTTCTCCTTCCTTCCTTCTCCTCCCTCCTTCTTCTTCTCCTTCCTCCCTTCTCCTCCCTCCCTGAAAATGTCCAAATTGGGCTCAATTAGCTAATTTCCCTCCCCGGTGTCATGTGACTCGTTAGGCCCCTTTCACACGGGCGGTCCATTCAGGTCCGCCTGTCAGTTTTTTTGGCGGACCTGAACGGACCCTCTATAGACCTCTATGGAGGGAGGGATGTCAGCGGTGACATGTCCGCTGACATTCGACCCGCTCCGATCCGAAAAAGTGTGACGGAGGAAAAAGCTATTTTTCCATCCGTCTGCGGATCGGATCGGGTGACGACGGACTCTACGGTCCGTCGTCATCCGATCCCCCATAGGGGATAGCGGAGCTCTGACAGGTCTGTTCCTGCACAGAGTGCAGAGACAGACCTGTCATCTTTCTGCACAGCTGGGGATCGACGGAGTGATCCCCTGCTGTGCAGAGCGGGCTCCGTACACAGACACATCTGTGTGAAAGAGCCCTTAGTGTTACAAGGTCTCAGGTGTGAATGGGGAGCAGGTGTGTTAAATTTGGTGTTATCGCTCTCATTCTCTCATACTTGTCACTGGAAGTTCAACATGGCACCTCATGGCAAAGAACTCTCTGAGGATCTGAAATAAAGAATTGTTGCTCTACATAAAGATGGCCTAGGCTATAAGAAGATTGCCAAGACCCTGAAACTGAGCTGCAGCACGGTGGCCAAGACCATACAGCGGTATAACAGGACAGGTTCCCCTCAGAACAGGCCTCGCCATGGTCCACCAAAGAAGTTGAGGTCACGTGCTCAGCGTCATATCCAGAGGTTGTCTTTGGGAAATAGACGTATGAGTGCTGCCAGCATTGCTGCAGAGGTTGTAGGGGTGGGGGGTCAGCCTGTCAGTGCTCAGACCATACGCTGCACACTGCACCAAATTGGTCTGCATGGCTGTCGTCCCAGAAGGAAGCCTCTTCTAAAGATGCTGCACAAGAAAGAGCCGCAAACAGTTTGCTGAAGACAAGCAGACTAAGGACATGGATTACTGGAACCATCTCCTGTGGTCTGATGAGACCAAGATAAAGGTATTTGGTGTCAGATGGTGACAAGCGTGTGTGGGGGCAACCAGGTGAGGAGGACAAAGACAAGTGTGTCTTGTCTACAGTCAGGCATGGTGGTGGGAGTGTCATGGTCTGGGGCTGCATGAGTGCTGCCGGCACTGGGGAGTGTGACAGTAGGAGATGCTGTCTAGGTAAAATTGATAATTTGGGGGACACAGGGTGTGCACATTTGCTTGGTGCAAGGCTACAGATCATAAATGTGGACTGGAGAAAACTGCTTTTGCAGCTTTCTCCAGGTTTTGGTATTCGGTCATGGGACTCTGTAGTTTGGAGATTCCATAGTGTCTTGGGTGGGACGGGATCTCCAACCCTGTGTCCAAACTTTGTATATTACCAGCAGGGTGTGTGCTCAGGTGAGCACAGCACTTATAATGAGAGTATAGGAAGACTTCATGGCTCCCAGTTGGAGACTGCTCCACACCCAGAGAGACAGGAGGTCTCCAGGAGTCAGAGAGGTTGCAGGAGGCAGCCAGAACGTGCGACTGCAAGAGGCAGTGCAACAGCCTGAGGACTAAGGCCAGAGCGAAGCTGTGGGCGCTAAAGAGAAGCCATCCCCATTGAGGAATCCTGTGGTCTGTGTGACCAGGACAAAAAGCAGAGGTACTGCTAAAGAGCCAGGTGGGCTAGCATTTTCTGAGTGTTTATTTGCTGGAGAAGAACCCCTGTGTGGGAAACCTTTATGTCACAGACTTTCATTTGCCTTTTTAATAAAAATGGGCTACCATGCCCTTAAATATAGTTCCTGACTGTTCGAATCACTAACAAATGCATCTGCCACGAGAGCTAATGGTCCCCCATGTTACAGGAGCTACAGATCATTGAGGGAACCATGAATGCCAACATGTACTGTGACATACTGAAGCAGAGCATGATCCCCTCCCTTCAGAGACTGGGCCGCAGGGCAGTATTCCAACATGATAACCACCCCAAACACACCTCCAAGACCACCACTGTATTGCTAAAGAAGCTGAGGGTAAAGGTGATGGACTGGCCAAGCATGTCTCCAGACCTAAACCCTATTGATCATCTGTGGGACATCCTCAAACGGAAGGTGGAGGAGCACAAGGTCTCCAACATCCACCAGCTCTGTGATGTCATCGTGGAGGAGGGGAAGAGGACTCCAGTGCCAACCTGTGAAGCTCTGGTGACCTCCATGCCTTAACTAGGCAGTGCTGGAAAATAATGTTGGCCACGCAAAATATTGAGACTTTGGGCCCAATTTGGACATTTTTACTTAGGGGTGTACTGACTTTTGTTGCCAGCAGTTTAGACATTAATGGCTGTGTGTTGAGTTATTTTGAGGGCACAGCAAATTTACACTGTTATACAAGCTGTACACTCACTACTTTACATTGTAGACAAGTGTCATTTCTTCAGTGTAGGTTCACACTACAACGACTTTGGTGGCCGACTTGTCAGCCCTCAAGTCGCCCCAAGGCGCTTGACATTGGAAATTACATTATAGTCAATGAGAGCCGTCTTAATGCACACTACTGAAGTCGCTCCGACTTCAGAAAAGGTTCCTGCACTACTTCATGGCGACTTCTAGGCGACTTGTGCTCAAAGAATTCAATGGAAGTCGCCTCCAAGTCAGATCTCCATCTATATTGAAGCGACTTTACAGGAAAATAAATTCGTTTACCCAGGCAAACCCCTCCCTCCCATCTGATTATTCTGTAATTGGCCACAGCAGAAGTTGCCTGTCTTGGAGGCAACTTTAAGTCGTGTTGTAAGTTGCTTAAAGTCGCAATGAAGTCGCCTGCAAATCGCCTTGCAAAGTCACGCTGTAAGTCGGGTTGCCCCTGTGTGAACCGAGCCTCAGTGTTGTCACATGAAAAGATATAATAAAATTAGGGGTGTACTCACTTTTGTGAAATACTGTACATGGGCATATGTAGGCGTTTTTGTTACCTCCTGTATTTTTCCCAGCGTCTTCCCACTCTTAGGAAGTTGCAGGTGCCGTGTATAGCCAAAAATAAGCAGCTGTAAACCGAAATCAACCAAGTGTATGGATCTATATTAGCTAAGAGAGGATCATAGGATATAGGCATTTTGGTAAATAGCCATACCATTGAGAGCAAGTCACATTCACATGTTATGCGAATAGGCTGTGGTTAAAATGGATCCAATTCACATATATGTGAACCCAGCCGAAACGCGTAAGCTGTTTTATAATGTTATCACCTTGTAGCTAATAACGATTCATACACTTGGATGATTCAGGTTGCCAGATGCCCATTTTCGTCTACTTTAAATGGGTAATTGGGGGACACGTTGGAGCGTGAGCACCGATCTCTCAAACTCTCTATCAGGATTTAATGGCATTGCTATGACAAAGGCCACTCCATGAAAAGCGTAAGCTGTTTTATCCTGTTATCACCTTGTAGCTAATAACGATTCAAACACTTGGATAATTCGGGTTGCTGGCTGCCTATTTTCATCTACGTTGTATGGTTGATCGGAGGACACCTGGAGCCTGAGAACTGATCTCTCAAAGTCTCTATCAGGATTTATTGGGCATTGCTACGTCTAAGGCTATTTGACGAAACGCGTAAGAGGTTTTATCGCCCTTGTATCTAATTTAAGATTCATGCACTTGGATGATTCGGGTTTCCGGCTGCCTGTTATCGTCTACATTACATGAATGATTGGAGGACACCTGCAGCCTTAGCACCGGTCTCTCAAACTCTCTATCAGGATTTATTGGGCGTTGCTGTGACTTATGCCCCGTACACACGATAGGATTTTACAACGGAAAATGTTTGATCGGAGCTTGTTGTTGGAAATTCCGCCCGTGTGTAGGCTCCATCGGACATTTTCCATCGGAACTTCCGTCACACAAAATTTGAGAGTTGGGTCTCAAATTTTCCGACAACAAAATCCGTTGTCGTAAATTCCGATCGTGTGTAGACAATTCCGACGCACAAAGTGCCACGCATGCTCGGAATCAAGCAGAAGAGCCGCACTGGCTATTGAACTTCATTTTTCTCGGCTCGTCGTACGTTAGACATGTGCACAACAAAAAAAATGTGTTTATTTTCGTTTCGTTTTTTTTTCGTTTCCGTTGATTCGTAACGATTCGTAATTTCGTAAGTCGTCGGTGTTCGTATTCGTAACGATTCGTATTTTTGTAAGAGTTAGTTTTTCGTTGATTCGTTTTTCCGTTAGTTTAATTTTCTTTATTAGTTTATTCGAAATTCGGACGCATTCGTATTTATTCGTACTTTGTAACATTCGTAGATTGTGTATGCTATTATTACATTTTAAGAGACACGGAAAATTACGAATCGAAAAAAAAAAAAAAAAGTTACGAATGTACGAATTTTTTTGTTCAATCCATTCGAAGCACGTTAAGCAGCGCCATTGTAAGAGACACGGAAAATTACGAATCGAAAAAAAAAAAAGTTACGAATGTACGAATTTTTTCGTTCAATCCATTCGAGACACGTTAAGCAGCGCCATTGTAAGAGACACGGAAAATTACCAATTCAACAAAAAAAAAAAAGTTACGAATGTACAAATTTTTTCGTTCATTTTGATTTTCGTTGTTCCTGTTTTCGTTTTTTGGATTTTCTTCATTTGTACATTCGTTGTTTCTAATTAGTTTTTTTCGGATTTTCAATGTTTTCGTATTCGTTCGATTCGAACGATTCGTTATTCGTTAAAATTTTTAGCAAACCGTTCGTTCATAACGAAAAAAAACGAAAAACTAAAAAAAAAGAAAAGAATTGCACATGTCTATCGTACGTGTTGTACGTCACCGTGTTCTTGACGTTCGGAATTTCCGACCAACTTTGTGTGACCGTGCAAGACACGTTTGAGCCAACATCTGTCGGAAAAAAAAACATGGATTTTGTTGTCCAAAAATTCGGGCATAGGGCTGGGTTGACAAATATCTGGCTGCAGATTGCAGTTCAGGGTCCGGTGCGTTTCTGTTCACCGGGTTCAGGTTCGATTCAGGTGCAGATTTTTGCCTGAATTCGCACCTGAACTGGACCCAAAAACGCAGGGGACCATTTTCAAAATCGCACCGCGGCCACCCCGGATATGCGTGAACCATTGAGAGCAGGTCACATTCACATTTTATGCGAATTGGATATGGTTAAAATGCATCCAATTCGCATATATGTGAACCCAGCCTACGGCTATTCGCCGAAACGCGTAAGCTGTTTTAGCCTGTTAACACCTTTTAGCTAATAAAGATTTATACACTTGAATGATTCTGATTGCCGGTAGACATAGGAGCCGTCAAAAAATTTGTTGCGTTTCGTTCCGATCCGTATATAAAAAAAAATCGTAATTCGTGTACGAAATTTCATTCGGATTCGTACGAAATACGAATTTCGTACAAATCGTTACAAATCGTTAAAATCGTTACGAATCGTTACGAATCGTTACGAATATCGACACTCTACGAATATAATTTCAACTAATATGAAAGAAATTTTAGCGGATATAACGAATGATTCGAATGAATTCGAGATTTAGTATATCGAATCGTTACGAATCGTTACGAATATCGACACTCTACGAATAATAACAAATTATCCGAAAACTTATTAACGTTACATAACACAAGTCTATTGTCTATTGTTCACCAATCACTCAGAGGAAGTACGAAATCCGAAATTTCGTTTACGAATACGAAATTTCGTACTTCCTCTGAGTGATTGGTGAACAATAGACAATAGACTTGTGTTATGTAACGTTATTAAGTTTTCGGATAATTCGTTATTATTCGTAGAATGTCGATATTCGTTATACTGAATCTCGAATTCATTCGAATCATTCGTTATATCCGCTATAATTTCTTTCATATTAGTTGAAATTCATCATTTGGTAGTTTGGATTCGGATAATTTGGATCCGAAATTCGTAAACAAAATTTCATATTTCGTACATAATTCGTATTCGTAAAAATTCGTAATTCGGATTTGTACGAATGTACGAATTTCGAAGGATTCGTACGAATTTCCGATTCGTACGAAACTAATCGCACACGTCTAATTGCCGGCTGCCTATTTTCGTCTACATTATATGGGTGATTGGAGGACACCTGGAGCCTGAGCACCGATCTCCCAAACTCTCCATAGGGATTTATTAGGCATTGCTATGACTTATGCCGCGTACACACGATCGGAAATTCGGCCAGCAAAAGACCGATGGGAGCTTTTCATTGGAAAATGCGACCGTGTGTATGTCTCCATCGGACTTTTGCTGGCCGGAATTTCGGCCTGCAAAAGATTGAGAGCAGGTTCTCAATTTTTCCGATGGAAAAAGCTTTAATCGGAAATTCCGATCGTCTGTAGCAATTCCGACGCGCAAAATTCCTACGCATGCTCGGAAACAATTCGACGCATGCTCGGAAGCATTGAACTTAATTTTCTCGGCTTGTGGTAGTGTTGTACGTCACTGAGTTCTTGACTGTTGGAATATGGTGTGACCGTGTGTAGGCAACACAATTTCCATCCAAGGCTTTTCCGATGAGAATTCCGATCGTGTGTACGCGGCATAAGGCTATTTAATGGAAAGTCCCTCTAAAACTCTCTATCAGGATTTATTGGGACTCCGGTGTGAGTGCCGCTTTTTTTTCTCCTGCCATGTATATCCTGCCATAAAAGTGAATGGTCCTGGCCATGGGGAAAGCACCAGGAAATTTACTAGACATATAAAATGCCTTCAAGCGCCACGTGCGTGAACCCTTGTTCCCCTTGGACGTCAGGCCATCTAGAGCTTCCCTCACGGAATTTTGGTGCTCCCAAGAGGGACAGGCGCAGCTTCCAAGGTAATAAACATGATTACGATTTTATTACAAATTTATTGTTGTTGTTGGAAATCTTTTCGAGTTCTAACCGCACATATATCAGCACAAAAACTGAGGAAAAAGACAAAGAATACAAAATAATAAACCTGCAGATCGTCTCCATAGGATTGGATCTTCTTCTGCCTACAAAGGAACGTTCCTCGTGTAGAATTGTATTAGCAGCAAAAGATGTGCTAATGATTGAAACGCTTTCCGCATCTAAAAGTGAAGAAAACATACGATGCTGCGAGATAAGCCTAATGAGATGTTAATTTTACTCATCAATTCAACAATGATGACTTCCTTCAGCTTTGAAGCTCGTTAGTTCATAAACTAAAAAAAAAAAAAAAAAATAACACTTTTTACAGAAAGTGTTTAGCTATCATTCTAACGGCACATTTTTTTTTTCTGAAATTGCTAAATGCGCTAAATGTTCTCCCACCTCCGTAATTTGAGATTCTGATGAAGATACTAAATATCAGTCAAAGCTCTGCGCACACAATCCATAAAGTGTCATTTGCGCTTATTTGTAAATTGATTTCTTCATCGTCTAAGTTCAATGATTAGTTAGCAGGTGTCGGTCTTATTGTAAGGAACTTGTTGTCTCTTAAAGGAGATATAATGAGAAGAAATTAAATGGGCAATCCTCGGTATGAAAGCATTTGTCCTGTCCTGAGAGAAGGTCAGTCTGCCCTTTGAGTCCTCTCCTTCGTATGATTCCCCAAATGGACGCATGGTCACATGATTCAATGATAAACAGTGCTATTCCCTTTTTAATGCAGCAGATTCTGATATTCCTCTCCGCCCATCTTTATGGAAGTCCCCTCCTCACCATCTTTATGGAAGTCCCCTCCTCACCATCTTTATGGAAGTCCCCTCCTCACCATCTTTATGGAAGTCCTCTTCCCCCATCTTTATGGGTGTCCTCCCTGCCACCTGTCTTTATGGAAATCCTCACCCCACCCATCATTATGGAAGTTCTCAGCCCCGCCCATCTTTATGGAAACCCTCTCCTCCCCCTTCTTTATGGAAGACTCTCTCCAATCTTTATAGGTGTCCTCCCTGCCACCTGTCTTTATAGATGTCCCCACCCCATCCATCTTTATGGAAGTCCTCACCCCCATCCATCTTTATGGAAGTCCTCACCCACACCCATATTTATTGAAGCCCCCCCTTCTTAATGGAAGACCCCCCCCATCTTTATGGGTGTCCTCCCTGCCACCTGTCTTTATAGATGTCCCCACCCCATCCATCTTTATGGAAGTCCTCACCCCCACCCATCTTTATGGAAGTCCTCACCCACACCCATATTTATGGAAGTCCTCACCCACACCCATATTTATTGAAGCCCCCCCTTCTTAATGGAAGACCCCCCCCCATCTTTATGGGTGTCCTCCCTGCCACCTGTCTTTATGGAAATCCTCGCCCCACCCATCATTATGGAAGTTCTCACCCCCCACCTATCTTTATAGAAAACCCTCTCTTCCCCCTTCTTTATGGAAGACTCTCCAATCTTTATAGGTGTCCTCCCTGCCACCTGTCGTTATTGATGTCCTCACCCCATCCATCTTTATGGAAGTCCTCACCCCCATCCATCTTTATGGAAGTCCTCACCCCCATCCATCTTTATGGAAGTCCTCACCCACACCCATATTTATTGAAGCCCCCCCTTCTTAATGGAAGACCCCCCCCCATCTTTATGGGTGTCCTCCCTGCCACCTGTCTTTATGGAAATCCTCGCCCCACCCATCATTATGGAAGTTCTCACCCCCCACATATCTTTATAGAAAACCCTCTCTTCCCCCTTCTTTATGGAAGACTCTCCAATCTTTATAGGTGTCCTCCCTGCCACCTGTCGTTATTGATGTCCTCACCCCATCCATCTTTATGGAAGTCCTTACCCCCATCCATCTTTATGGAAGTCCTCACCCCCACCCATCTTTATGGAAGTCCTCACCCACACCCATATTTATTGAAGCCCCCCCTTCTTAATGGAAGACCCCCCCCCCCCATCTTTATGGGTGTCCTCCCTGCCACCTGTCTTTATGGAAATCCTCGCCCCACCCATCATTATGGAAGTTCTCACCCCCCACCTATGTTTATAGAAAACCCTCTCTTCCCCCTTCTTTATGGAAGACTCTCCAATCTTTATAGGTGTCCTCCCTGCCACCTGTCGTTATGGATGTCCTCACCCCATCCATCTTTATGGAAGTCCTCACCCCCATCCATCTTTATGGAAGTCCTCACCCCCACCCATCTTTATTGAAGACCCCCCGCATCTTTATGGGTGTCCTCCCTGCCACCTGTCTTTATGGGCATCCTCACCCCATTCATATTTATGAAGACCTCACCCCCACCCATTTTTATGGAAATTATCACCCCCACCCATCTTTATGGAAGTCCTCTCCATCTTTATGTAAATCCCCCCCCCCCATCTTTATGAAGACCATCCCCCATCTTTATGGGTGTCCTCCCTGACACCTGTCTTTTTGGAAGTCCTCACCCCACCCATCTTCAAGGAAGTCCTCACCCCTACCCAAAATGTATGGAAGTCCTCACCCCCATCCATCTTTATGGAAGTTCTTACCCCCACCTATATTTATAGAAATCCTCTCCTACCCATCCTTATGGAAGTCCTCCCCCTTCTTTATGGAAGACTCTCCTGGTCTCATCCTATCTTTATGGGTGTCCTACCTGCCACCTGTGTTTATAGAAGTCCTCACCCCACCGATCTTTATGGAAGTCCTCACCCCTCCCATCTTTATGGAAGTCCTCTCCTCTCAATCTCTATGGAAATCCTATCCCTCTTCTTTCTGGAAGACTCTCCCCCTGTCATGTATCAGGTGAGACCAGAACTGTGTGCACAGTCACAGAGGAAACCAAGAGGAGACCTTATTATGAGCATCCAGTCTGTCTTGAATCCTAGCCGTGTAGCGGTCACACTTGGACAAGTGTGCGCTATAAGTGGAAATTTCGTTTTTTCCTCAGAACAAGTAATGGGGTTCTGAGGGTTAATTGTACAGGTTCACTTTGGCATCAGTTTGGCTGGGCTGTACTAGGGTTCTGCCTGGTCATGGGTGCAGTGAAGCACCCATGACAGGCCTAGAAGGTCTGAAGGTCGGCAAAGGGTAGCAACTTGCATGATCTGGGGTCCACTATGTGCCCATAGTGAAACAGGTCCCGTGATGTCCATGGGTATGACATCTGATGGGTGAGGCTATCCGGCACCTTGGGGTTACAGACAAATAGAACCAGGCCTGGTTGGACGTCTTAGGTATCAGTCTTCCCCGGAGCCAATCAGTGGGCATGTCTGGCCCCCGCTGTATAGTCTGGGGAAGGGTACTTAAGGTGCTGAAGTCACGTGTTCGGGGTTCGGCCGCAGTCCTGCTTCCTGGTTCTGGACCGGGGTAGCCCCGCGAGGGGTCCCGGGCCTAGGAACGCTTGCCTTCCCGCAAACATGGTCAGTTTGACTAGCCCCATAGACCCGCCTGGTATGGGGCATGGATCTGTCTGTTCCCGAGTCTCGGAGCCGGTTAGCTGAGGCCCAGTATCTGAAGGAGGATTCAAGGCGTCCCGGTGTGCTCTCGGTATTGGAGGGACACAGCAACTCGTAGAAGTGACCAGGGGAGGACTCTTCGGAGGAGGGCCAACAAGCTGGCATCTCAGTAGGAGCCTGAAAGCTGAGTTGTATGGACACTATAGAATCCACACTTCCACAGTACTGCCAAGGAGACAGAGAAAGTTCCAGGTACTGTGGGAAAGGTTCCTATTCACCTTTGGTTGAGTTTATTCTGTGTCAGAGACTTTTGCAAGATTCTGGATCTCATTGTTGGCTGCCAAACCTCTGGCTAGAGGTTTTTCCGGCATTGAAGTACCCAGCTGCGAGTGGCTACTCTCTGGGTCGATTAGAGACATTCTGTGGATGTCAGCAGTTCAAGGTGCCTGAGTTTCTTCACCCGTACCCTCTATTCCTATCTGAGACTGTTCTATGTTGGATGTTACCACGGCAGAATAAAAACCTTTAAAAGGACTTTTTATGTGTCAGCATCCGAAGTTGTTGGGTACTAACCCTGGGAACCCCTGGACATTCCCCGACAAGCCAAGAGGAGGTAACTGGTAAGCCCAAAAGTCAAGGCCGTCCCTCAAGGTGTTATGGTTGCTACACGTCATTTTCTCCATCAATTCCACATCCTTAATTCTAGAGAAAAGGGTCTCTAAGGAAGGGGCATGCAACGTTTCAAGTTTAGGGCTGCAGTGAGGACTGAACGTACTAGTTTTTTTATAGGGTGTAGGAATATTTAGAGGTGACAGGCCTAGTAAAAAGAATTTTGGGGTCATCGGGACCAGTAGTTCCAGTAGGCGGACTAGTACTGTAGTTGTTGGACCGTGGTCCAAAAAGGGGTAATTAGTAGGCAGTTCCAATAAATATGGAGGAGAGTGCCTTTTGCCCCCTGACATCTCCAGCACTTATCGGAGCTAGTAGGATAAATGGCATGGAGTACATCTGGGGTCATGTACCAGAATAAGAGAGTTGTGTACGTGTTTTCTTTATATAGTGTACAGATTGAACTCTTTGCCGCGTGGGACCATATCGCCCGACACTGTTCTATGGGAATTTCCTCATTGAGGGCTTTCTCCCATCTAGTCATGTAGGAGTGTTTGCCCTTTTTGTCTGGGGGGTGGGCAGGCATTCAGTATTTTATAGATATCTGATATTAGGCCCTTTTGAGCATGACCTGCCAGGATTAGATTTTCAAAAGGGGATGGGGATGGAGAGGCGAATTGCAGGTCTGGGGCAATAGAAAGTGCGTAGTGTCTGATTTGCAGATACCCATAAAACATGTGTCGTGGTAGATCGAATTTAGTCTGAAGGTCGTCAAAGGGTAGCAACTGGCGTGATCTGGGGTCCACTATGTGCCCATAGTGAAACAGGTCCCGTGATGTCCATGGGTATGACATCTGATGGGTGAGGCTAGCCGGCACCTTGGGGTTACAGACAAATGATGTCAGAAGCGATCTCTCAGACGACAACTCATTGGACTGTGACAGTTTGCGCCACAGCCGCCTAAGTTGGGCCATAGAGCCCAGCAGGCGTTCGGGGGCTACCTCTGCATTCACACTCCAGAGTAAACTATTCGGGTGGGTCCGGGCTAGCCATATTTTTTTCAATTTCTGTCCATTTGTTGTAGGACCGTTGAGTGAACCATGAGGCAACTGCTCGTAGTTGGGCTGCCTGATAGTATTTAACGAGGTTGGGAAATGCGAGGCCTCCGTCACTGCGTGCTGCCATCAGAACCGACCTGGGTATTCTATGTCTTCAGTTCCAGGTGTATTGCAGTAGGTCGGATTGAAGTTTTTTCAGGTGTTTGTAGGGTACGGGTATGGGTAGTGTTTGGAATAGATATAAAAGCTTTGGGAGAATCAGTCATTTGGGCAGACTGGATAGGCGTCCGGCACCATCTTGTCCTCCACGCCTGGTGTCAGAAATAGGTCCGGAGGTCCGTGGAGGAGCCCAGAGGAGGCTGCAATGTGCCCCGGGCTTTAGACGAGCGGGTGGTCCTCGATCTGCCTGTGTAGGTGTGGTGGATCGTTCCCAAATTGTGCTATTTGTGCTGCGGGTAAAAAAGCTGGTGGATCAGGCACCCATCTAGGTCGGCTTCCAGTCACGCCCCCTTGAAAAAATTTATATTTTCTATTCTGCATAAATTATAAATTTATAAGATTTGCAAATCACCACATTCTGTTTTTATATACAGAGCCTTGAAAAAGTATTCATACCCCTTGACATTTTCTACATTATATCAAAGTGGCACATAATTGTGAAGTGGAAGGAAAAATTAGAAATGGTTTTCCAAATTTTTTAGAAATAAATATGTGAAAAGTGTGTGTGTGTGTGGGGGGGGGGGGGGGGCATTTGTATGGCGCCCCCTGGAGTCAGTACTTTGTAGAACCCCCTTTCTCTACAAGTCTTTTTGGGGATGTCTCTACCAGCTTTGCACATCTAGAGAGGACATTTCTGCCCATTCTTCTTTGTAAAATATCTCAAGCTCTGTCGGATGGGATGCAGAGCGTCTGTGAACAGCAGTTTTCAAGTTTTACCACAGATTCTCAATGGGATTTAGGTCTGGACTGTGACTGGGCCATTCTAACACATGAATATGCTTTGATCTAAACCATTCCATTGTAGCTCTGGCTGTATGTTTAGGGTCGTTGTCCTGCTGGAAGGTGAACCTCTGCCCCAGTCTCATGTCTTTTGCAGACTAATGCCGCGTACACAGGGTCGGAATTTCCGGCAGATTTGGTCCGGCGGACAATCTGCCTGACTTTGCAGCGGAGTTCCGCCGGACTGTCCGAGCGAGGGGATTTGCGCACACACGAACGGACTTCCCGACAGACTTTCGGCGGAGGTCCGACGGACTTTCCAAATGAACGGACTTGCCCACACACGGAGTAAAGTCCGTTCATTTTTAACTACGGGACTACAGAAGGAAGTCAATCTCACCGCTTTCATCGGCAAAATTGACACCTTGCGAGCCCCGTTGCTTGGTATGGATTTTAAGGGTAACCCCCATGTCGAAAAAAACTGCGTGGGGGTGCCCCCAAAGTCCATATCAGACCCTTATCCAAGCACACAGCCCAGCCAGTCAGGATGTCCGCAACTTGGGGGGGTGTGTGCTTTGGGAAGGGGGGGGGGCGCTCTCCGATATCTTCTCCTTGTCTCCGGTTCTTCTCCGCACTCTCTGGTATCTTCTCCCGCTCTCCAGTTCTTCTGCCGGGCTCCTCCGCTATCTTCTTCCAGCTCTTTTACTAGTGGTGGCCCGGTCTCCTCCATCGTCTTCTTCTTCTTCCCTCTTCTGTTCTTCCGATGTTGACACAACGCTCTCTCTCCCGCTGTAATGCTGTGTACAGAGTGCGCGACCACTTATATAGGCATGGGGCGGGGTCACCGGGTGATGTTACCTGGTGACCCCGCCCCTTATGACAGCACAGTCCCAGCATGCCCCGGGACCCCGCCCCGTATGATGTCACCGCCCGGGGCATGCTGGGACCATGCCGTCATAAATAATAATAATTATAATAATAATAATAATAATAATAGTCTACTACTAATACTACTACTACTGCTGCTAAATAATTAGCAATATAATAATTAATTCATATTAATTAATAATAATCTACTACTACTACTACTACTACTGTTAAATAATTAGCATTATAATAATTAATTAATATTAATTAATAATAATCTACTACTACTACTAAATATTAAAAAGATAATAATAATAATAATAACAATAATTGTAATAATAATAACTACTACCACTATTACAATAAGTAAATAAATAATAACAAATAATAATAATAATAATACAATTAAAAATGTCAGACATGGTAGGACTACTTCCTCCAAACAGTCCATACTGCTGCTCGCGGCTCCCCTGGCAATGCGGTGTGTTTTATGGAAAGTAAAATCTTTTTCATTAGCAGAGACAACACATCTATTCTGTGTGTAAGGGAGTCTAAATTAAGAGGAAAGTCAGCTACAATTTGGTAATGAACACTCAATTACCCTCCTCTCTCCTCGCCGGCAAGTTGTGCCAAGGGCTTTGTAGTAGCTTTGCAAAGGAAATGCTCCCTAAACTGAGTTAATTACCTAAGGAAGAAAAAAAGGAACAATAAAATATTTGAAATGTCTTCTCTATAGACGCCGTACAATGGAAGAGTCCCTGAAACGTATGCAGAACTCTAAACCCCTCTAGTCGGATCGCGCCAGCGTGCTGTTCAACATGCATAATAAAGCCACGATTTTCTTTTTTTCTTTTCTTTTTTTTTCTTCAGGAAAGTTGTTTTTGATTTTTTTTTTTGTGGAATAAATTAAAATGTCTTTTGAGTCTCGGAAGATTCCCCACCGCGTGTAATTACACACAGAATAGGTGGAGAGAAACCCGGGCCAACAATTACGTTAATTAAAAGGTGGTTATTGAAGCTGTCAGCTTGTGGATGCTGAGCACAAAGCTGGGGGGAGGAAGGGGCGCGGGGTGGCGTTGTTGATAAATATTTGCGCTTGCGGGGAATTAATAACCCGTGCCAATACATGATGGACATGGACGAGGGAGCCGACAATTAGCTTGTCACGTGTCTGAGAGGGATGTTATTATTCACTAAAGACGGGTATCAGTCCCGGGGTTTTGTCATGGAAATATATAGGAGTCGGATTTATAAAAGCTCAGCCTTCGTTCTGAATACAGCGGAGATCCGGCTACCGGGGAGCATTGACATTCAGAGCTTTCATTTCCCCCAAACTTCTGAGAAAATTAGAAGATTGCAGCGAAATCCTGCCATTTTGGTGAAATGCGTTGGAGGCAACGGTGGAAGGTGAAATTAAAGTGGTTGTAAACCTCTGAAATTAAGATTTCGGAATTCGAAAAATCGGAGATTCAAAAATTTGAAAATTCGAAAATCTGAAAAAAAGAAAGAAAATCGGTAAAATTCTAAATAATAATTATAGGTATATGAATTTCCTTTCAAATTTGGCTGTTAGTGAACGTAACAAGTACAAATGTATCCAACGTTATGAATTATCTGAATTAACGAATGCCGCATCTAAACAAATGGAACGGAACCCATTAATAATAAATAATTAATAATAATAAAAATGTTTTATTATTATTATGGTTATTTATTATTATTAGATCGTTAGGTTCCATTTGTTTCGATGCGACATTCGTTTTTTCAGATAATTTGCGACTTCGGATAAATTCGTATTCATTATGTTCACTAACAGCCAAATTTGAAAGGAAATTAGTTATTATTTCAGATTTTCGGGTTTTCAAATTTTCAGATTTTCATTCTTTAGATTTTTCAGATTTTCATTCTTATTCTTGGATTTTCAAATTTCCAAATTTTAGAGTTTTTAAATTTATGAAATTTTCGACATGTTCCAATTTCCGAAATGTTCCAATTTCAGAAATTTTGAATCTCTGAATTTCGAATTTCTGAAATTTCGACTTTCTGAAATTTCGAATTTCTGAAATTTCGAATTTCTGAAATTTCGAATTTCAGAATTTAGAATTTCTGAAATTTAGAATTTCAGAAATTTAGAATTTTTGGAAATTCGGAAATTTGAAAATTCGCTAATTCGCAAATTAGAAATTCGGAGATTCGTAGATTACGAAATTCGCAATTTTGGAAATTTGGAAATTTGTAATTTTGGAAATTTTGAAATTTTGAAATTTGAAATTATTAAATGTCAGAGATTTAGAGAATTTGTTATTTTGTAACTTCGTAAATTCGCAAATTTCGTAAATTGAAAAATTTGGAAATTATGAAGTTTCGGAAATAACGAATTTGTCAAAATTTGTTAAAAAACGAATTCATGACTAAACGAATTGCACATGTCTAGAGACAATGTAATTGAAACTTGACAAGAAAAGAGCCCATCGCGCCCTTCTGGGAGAGAGGCGTTTAGTCTCAGACAAGAATGTGAGATTCTTATGGTCAGTAAGAATGAGAACCGGCACAGTGGTACCTTCGAGGAGATGTCTCCATTCAAATGATCGCCAACAGCTCTCTGCCCCAATCTCTTAATTGCACTCTGCCGGTGACAATTTCTTGGAAAAGAAGTCACAAGAATGCATAGCGCTCTCAGAGGTAGGACCTTGAGACAGAAGGGCGGCAACTCCCATCTCAGAAGCCTCAACCTCAAGGATAAAAAGGCAACGTAGGATCAGGATGTGCCAACACAGGAGCACAAACAAAGGCAGCCTTTAGACTCTCAAAGGCCTTAATGGACTCCGGAGACCAACTCTGTGGGTTACCGTCCTTTCTGGTCATATCAGTCAGGGGCTTGACCAGAGACGAGAAGTTACAAATAAACTTCTGATAATAGTTGGCAAAGCCAAGAAAATGCTGCAGAGGACGTAAACCCACGGGTCGGGGGCCACTGTAGGACTGCTGAATGTTTCTCTGGGTCCATCGAAAAACCAGCAGTGGAAATGACATAACCCTGGAATTTAACCTGTTCACGATGGGACTCGCACTTCTCCAATTTGCAATAGAGATTGTTCTCTCTTAGTTTCTGAAGCACACGACATCTGTGTGGTGGCTCTCCAGGGACTTGGAAAATATGAGGATATCGTCGAGATAAACCACCACACATAACTGCATCAAATCTCTAGGGACATCATTAATAAATTCATGGAAAACTTCCGGGGCATTACAAAGGCCAAAAGGCATTAGGAGGTACTCATAATGGCCTGTTCTGGTATTAAACACAGTTTTCCACTCGTCCTCTTCCTTAATCCTCACAAGATTTTATGCCCCTCTTAAATGAAGCTTCATGAAAACCGTTGCTCCCTTGAGGCAGTCAAATAACTCTGTAATCAACGGAATCGGATAGGCATTCCTAATCTTGAAATGATTGAGACCCCTACTCTTCTTCTTCACAAATGTCACAAAAACCGCTATTCCAGACAGCCGGGTGGTGCGCGCCGCCGCGCGCCAGCGCGCGCTAGTGCGCGCACTCCTGTGCGCGTTCCTGCAGGTGCGGGCTTGCGTGCGCGCGCGCGTGCACGTGTCCGGGCGCGCGCCCACAGTAATTGGAACACACCTGTGTGTGCTGTTGGCGCCAGTCAGCCTACTTAATCAGGCAGCACCTGTTGGCCAGTGCTGCCTGATCTTCAGCTTTCCAGAGACCTTGTTCCTGTGTTCGTAAACCTGCTAAAACCTTGTTTGTTCCTGTGACCCGGCTTGCCCTTTTGGAATTCCTTGATCTCCGCCTGCCTGACGACCTCTGCCTGACTGACCATTCTTATGCTTGTCCCTTTTGTGCCTCGCCATCGGAACACCACCAGACCTTGAAGGTATCTAGATTATCTTGATCCCTATTGAGAGACTTGTGCCTGCTTCCTATTCCACGCCTCCCTTCATCTGTTGTACCCCGCATACCTACACCCATCTTGTCCCCAGTGGGGCTTATACCTGGACTTACCATATCTTCTGGATATCCTGCATACTTTCATTTGCATCACCCACCTGTGGAATCTCCTCCTGTGTATCCCGCATACCCGCACTCCACCCGGTCTCCAGTGGACTCTCCTCACCACATCCGGATACCCTGCACCAGGCTCTCTTACCCTTCCTCACTCTCGTGCCTCCTGTACCCATCTCCAGGGGCCGATAGTGGGATCCGTACGGGAGACCTCCTCTCTGCCCAAGTAGACTCACCAGTCAGGTACGTACCAGCCTGATAGTATCAGGCAGCCATGACTGAGTCCGGGCAGGGGGTCTCTCCCATGGAGGATATGTGCAGGCATCTAGCGGGTCTATCCCAAGCTGTGAAGGGCCTACAGGAAGGCTATTCCCGATTGGAAGAACAAGTCCAAACCATGTCTGCATCTTCTGTCCCCCAGGTGGCGTCTTCTGTTGGGTACCCTCAAGCACCATCCGTGATCATGCTACCACCAGAACCCAAGGTACCAATACCGGAAAGATTCTCTGGGGAACGAAGTAAATACCGTGCGTTTCGCAATGCATGTGAACTTTATTTCGCTCTACAACCACGGACTTTTTCTTTGGAAGCTACAAAAGTGGGGTTTATCATCTCCCTTCTGACTGGTGAACCACAAACCTGGGCCCACCGCCTTCTGGAACAGAAGTCTGCGTCCTTGGACTCCCTGGACCGTTTCCTCACTGCAATGGCTCAGCTATATGAGGACCCTCAACCTGCTGCCACGGCTGAAACCGCATTGCAATCCTTACAGCAAGGTCGCAGAACGGCCGAGGATTACGCCGTGGAATTCAAACGCTGGAGCTCTGATACAGAGTGGAATGATGCGGCACTGCGACACCAATTTCGCAGAGGACTATCAGATTCTCTAAAAGATGAGTTGGCCCGTGTTGGTATCCCTCAGTCCTTGGATGAACTCATTAACCTCTCAGTTCAAATTGACCGCCGTCTTAGGGAAAGACGGGCCGAAAGATCCTCTGGTCCTTCTCGCCCCTTTTGGATGCTTCCCAAAGTGCCTGGTCCTTCTAACACAGTCCCTTCAGCTTCATCTACCCTGGCTTCTGGGGCTCCTGAACCAATGCAAATCGGACTAATTCGGCCTTCCCTGACCCCTGAGGAAAAGATGCGCAGACGGGCTCATAATCTATGTTTGTATTGTGGGGAATCTGGACACTATGCAAGAATGTGCCCCAACAAGACACGTAAGTGGTTGTCTGCCTCTTCTTTATGTGCACCCGTCTTACTCCCAACCGGTACTCACCTGGCTCTCAATATTGTTTTGCAGCTCTCCGGTCGGAGCATTCCAGTATCAGTCATCATTGACTCAGGAGCATGCAGCTGCTTCATTGACCAAGTTTTTGCAACCAACCATGGCATCCCTCTTCAACCCAAAGTACGGGGCCTTGCGGTCCACCTGGCGGATGGCTCCACACTTAGTTCCGGCCCAGTCACCCAGGAAACGGAACCCCTTCTGACCACCATAGGACCTCAACACCAGGAGCTCTTACGGTTGGATGTCATACCTTCACCTCTCTTCCCGATAATTTTAGGGATGCCTTGGTTACGTGCTCACAACCCCAGTATCAATTGGGCTACAGGTGAAGTTCAGTTTTCTTCCAGTTATTGCCATCAGAACTGTCACTACGGAAAACCCAACGAACCGGCTTCGCTCCTATGCCTGGGGACTGACTCAGAACTCTACCAGTCCATCCCTGAACCTTACCGGGACTTTGCAGATGTGTTCAGCAAAAAGGGGGCAGAGACACTTCCGCCACACAGGCCTTATGATTGTCCTATAGAACTTCTACCTGGAACAGAAGTTCCCTTCGGAAGAATCTACCCACTTACGGAACAGGAATTGGGCACTCTAAAGGATTACATAGACGAGAATCTGGCAAAAGGGTTCATTCGTCCCTCCACATCCCCGGCCGGTGCAGGTATCTTCTTCGTCGAAAAAAAAGATCATTCTCTTCGCCCCTGCATTGATTATCGTGAATTAAACAAGATTACCATCAAGAACAGATACCCCCTTCCATTGGTACCAGAACTTTTTCAAAGGCTGGGTACAGCCAAAATCTTCACAAAACTGGATCTTCGGGGGGCTTACAACCTGATCCGTATCCGAAAAGGGGACGAGTGGAAAACGGCTTTCCGTACTCGGTTTGGGCACTACGAGTACCTCGTCATGCCATTTGGATTATGTAATGCCCCAGCAACCTTCCAACACTTCGTTAATAACATCTTCCATGATTATCTGGATTTGTACGTTATTGTTTATTTGGACGATATTCTAATTTTCTCTCCCTCCTTGACCGACCACCGCAGACATGTCCGAAACGTCCTTACCCGTCTAAGACAACATGGACTGTATGCAAAATTTGAAAAATGTAACTTCGAGATCCAGAGCGTACAATTCCTGGGACTAATCATATCAGCAGAAGGAATCAAAATGGACCCCGAAAAGGTATCCGCCATTTTGGATTGGCCAGCACCCATAGACAGAAAGGGAGTACAACGCTTCATTGGCTTTGCCAATTTCTACAGAAAATTTATCAAAGGATTCTCCTCTATTATTTCACCCATCACCGAACTTACTCGACAGGGAATTCGATTTCATTGGAGTTCCAAAGCACAACAGGCCTTTGAAAAACTTAAAGAACTTTTTACTTCTGCCTCTATCCTCAAACATCCGAACCCAGCCTTGCCTTTTGTTTTAGAAGTCGATGCTTCGGAGATTGCAGTGGGGGCGGTGCTATCCCAACGACAGGGTACCAAAGCTCTTCTTTTCCCAGTAGGCTTCTTCTCCCGCAAACTAACCTCTTCAGAACGAAATTATGATGTGGGCGACAGGGAACTCCTCGCCATCAAAGTAGCATTGGAAGAATGGCGCTACCTATTGGAGGGGGCTGCGCATCCTGTTCTGGTGTACACCGACCACAAAAACTTGGAGTATCTGAGAACAGCTAAAAGATTAAGACCACGACAAGCCAGGTGGGCTCTATTCTTCTCACGTTTCCAACTCCACATAACCTATCGGCCAGGCTCCAAAAACAGTAAGCCAGATGCTCTTTCTCGGATGTTCTTGGATATCGAGCACGATATTCCTCCCGACACCATTCTACCCGCCGGGAATTTCCTACTCTTACAAGAGGATCTCATATCTCGGATCAAACAAGCCTCCATCGGGATGCCTCCCTTGGATGGAGTTTCCAGTAAAGATGGATTGTTTTGGCATGAAGGCAAGATTGTGGTTCCAGAAAAATTGAGGTTACATATATTAGAGTTATGTCATGACCACAAACTGGCTGGGCACTTTGGTATCTCCAAGACAACCGATCTACTACTACGTACCTTCTGGTGGCCCCATCTGACCAAGGATTGTAAGAGTTATGTCGAATCATGTTGTGTCTGTGCTCGGAATAAGACTAGCCGAACAAGAGCCTGGGGTCTATTAAAACCTTTACCAGTCCCAGAAAGACCATGGAGTATGGTTTCAATAGATTTTATTGTCGAACTCCCACCTTCAGAAGGTTTTTCTTCTATTTTTGTTATAGTGGACAGATTGTCAAAGATGGCACATTTTTTGCCCATGAAGGGTACCCCTTCAGCTTTGGAAACTGCACAAATGTTCATTAAAGAAGTGGTAAGGTTACATGGAGTCCCAACAAACATAGTTTCAGATCGTGGTGTCCAGTTCACCTCAAGGTTTTGGAAAGCTCTCTGTCGATCTCTGGAAATCGAGTTGGCTTTCTCATCTGCATATCATCCACAGACAAACGGCCAGACCGAGAGAACCAATCAGACATTAGAGCAATATCTACGCTGTTTTTCTACCTTTTCCCAAGATGATTGGGCCTCCTTGCTCCCCATGGCTGAGTTCTCATACAATAACTCTCTGCACTCAAGTATTAACCAAACCCCGTTCTTCGCCAATTATGGGTTTCACCCATCCTTTTTACCCAGGTCAATCCCGGAATGCTCCATACCCGCAGTTTCAGAAACACTTGACTTCTTCTCCACTAACAACAAGTTACTACAGGAGACCATGACTAAGGCACAAGAAAATTACAAGAGGATCTTTGATGGTAAGAAACGCGGAGAACTCATCCTGGAACCTGGCAATCAGGTCTGGTTGTCTACCATCAATTTAAAGATGGCCTGCCCCTCCAGAAAATTAGGCCCTAAGTTCTTGGGTCCTTTTTCCGTGAAAAGAAAAATTAATAATGTCGCCTACGAATTGGATTTACCTACTTCTCTAAGGATACATCCAGTCTTCCATGTTACTCTTTTAAAACCAGTGACTCCTAATCCTTTTGCAGGCCGCAGGGTTGGTCCCCCCAAACCCATTATTGTCAATGACGAAGAAGAATTCGAGGTGGAAGCAATTCTGGATTGTAGGAAAAGGCGTAATCAGATCCAGTTTCTCATCAAATGGAAAGGATACGGGCCTGAAGATAATTCATGGGAACCTGAAGACAACCTGCATGCGGGTGAGTTATTACGGGCTTTCAAAGACTCACACGCCTCCAAGTTAACTCGTCTGGGCATCCGGAGGCTGCCCTTAAGGAGGGGGCACTGTCACAAAAACCGCTATTCCAGACAGCCGGGTGGTGCGCGCCGCCGCGCGCCAGCGCGCGCTAGTGCGCGCACTCCTGTGCGCGTTCCTGCAGGTGCGGGCTTGCGTGCGCGCGCGCGCGTGCACGTGTCCGGGCGCGCGCCCACAGTAATTGGAACACACCTGTGTGTGCTGTTGGCGCCAGTCAGCCTACTTAATCAGGCAGCACCTGTTGGCCAGTGCTGCCTGATCTTCAGCTTTCCAGAGACCTTGTTCCTGTGTTCGTAAACCTGCTAAAACCTTGTTTGTTCCTGTGACCCGGCTTGCCCTTTTGGAATTCCTTGATCTCCGCCTGCCTGACGACCTCTGCCTGACTGACCATTCTTATGCTTGTCCCTTTTGTGCCTCGCCATCGGAACACCACCAGACCTTGAAGGTATCTAGATTATCTTGATCCCTATTGAGAGACTTGTGCCTGCTTCCTATTCCACGCCTCCCTTCATCTGTTGTACCCCGCATACCTACACCCATCTTGTCCCCAGTGGGGCTTATACCTGGACTTACCATATCTTCTGGATATCCTGCATACTTTCATTTGCATCACCCACCTGTGGAATCTCCTCCTGTGTATCCCGCATACCCGCACTCCACCCGGTCTCCAGTGGACTCTCCTCACCACATCCGGATACCCTGCACCAGGCTCTCTTACCCTTCCTCACTCTCGTGCCTCCTGTACCCATCTCCAGGGGCCGATAGTGGGATCCGTACGGGAGACCTCCTCTCTGCCCAAGTAGACTCACCAGTCAGGTACGTACCAGCCTGATAACAAATAAGAAACCAGCACCAGCAGGAGACGAGGATTTGCGGATGAAACCTTGAGAAAGTGCGTCTGCAACATACTCCTCCATGGCCTTATCCTCCAAGACCGACAAAGGGTAAACCCGGCCAATATGGGGTATGGCACCAGGTTGAAGGTCAATTGCAAAATCATATGACTGGTGTGGAGGCAAACTACCGGCTTGACCTTTGTCAAAGACATCGCTAAAATCGCGGTACTCCTCCGGCGGGGAGGAGAGTGAAGAGGTGAACAGGACCTTGGCTACCTTCTGGAAGCATGTCTCACTGCATTGTGGTGACCATGAGAGAACCTCAGCACTGAGCCAATCAAAAGAGCGGTTGTGCCTCTGTAACCAAGGATAACCAATAACCAGCGGAAACTTAGGTGAGGAAATAACTTGGAATTGGATTATCTCATGGTGAAGAGCCCCTATGACCATGGACAATGGAACAGTCTCATGAGTCACATGTAGAGGTGTAGAGGTCTCCCGTCAAGAGTCTCAATGGCAAGTGGAGTGTCACGCAGCTGCAGTGAAATCGAGTGCTTCGATACAAAGGCAGGATCAATGACCAGGCCTGCAGCCCCAGAGTCGATTAGCGCCTGTATCTCGACGGACGACTCAGCCCAAGAAAGGGTAACCAAAACCTGGGGCTTATCCTTCTGGATAACTGGGGATGAAACAACACAACCTAAGGTCTGTCTGTGGCAGGACCTCAAGGTTTAGGCGTTCCCTGGATGGGTAGGACAAGAATTCAGAAAGTGACCTGCCTGGCCACAATAAAAGCACAATCTCTCCCTCCTCCTAAGGGTTCTCTCATCCGCAGAGAGACGCGTGAAGCCCAAGTGCATGGGTTCACCTTCACTGACCTACTGGGTACCAGGAGGCATGGGAGGTGAGGGAGGCAAGGGTGGGACTGCAAAACTCGAAGACAAATGTACAAGAGGATTCTGGAGTCAATGAGGATGGCAAACATGATCAACCTCTCCAGCTCAGTGGGTATATCTCGGGCTGCTATCTCATCCTTGATGATATCCGAGAGACCATGAGAAAAAGCAGCCGCGAGGGCCTCAACGTTCCAAGCAACCTCTGCTGCCAGAGTACGGAATTCAATGGCGTAATCGACAACAGTTCTCGTACTCTGTTTGATGGACATGAGGCACTTGGCAGCAGAAGTGGAGCATGCGGGAATCTCAAATGCCCTTATAAAAGAAGCCACAAACTCAGGGTAACTCAAGACAACAGGTTTTTGCGTCTCCCATAGAGGGTTTGCCCAGGCCAAGGCTCTCTCAGAAAGCAAAGATATCACAAAACCTACTTTGCTTCTGTCCATGGGAAACGCCTGGGGCAGCATCTCAAAGTATATATCAACCTGGTTGAGAAACCCTCTGCATTGATATGGATTGCCCCCAAATTGCTGGGGAAGCGGAGTAGAACCAGGCATACTTCTTATAGAGGTAATACTCGAGGCGGGTGCCTGCACAGAGACTGGCGCAGCATGCAACACAGGTTGTATCGGAGCAGCCACATTCCAGGTGAGCCGTGCCACCCAGGAGCATTTGTAACGCCATGATAAACTGATCCATGCGGTGATCCTGCTCATCCAATCTGGAAAAAATATTACCAACAAGTGGATTGACTGCATCTTCTGAATTCATGGCCTTCGCCTACTGACAGAAACCATGAAATCAGGCCGAGACAGAAGTACAGTTAAATCACACTTGTTTAATAATAAAAGTAAATAGAAAAAACATAGTCAAAACATAGCCAAAGTTCAGTAACCGGAACGGATAGTCAGACAAGCCAGAAAGTCAGGAAGCCAGGGAACAGCGTAATGGAACAGCAAGCAGGATCTGGAGCCAGAAGGAATGTCAGCCAAGCAAGTCTTTAAAGAGGAAGTAAAGCCTCCTTTTTTTTTTTTTTTAAACGGAACCTGCAAGGCAAAGGCATAATGAGCTAGTATACATAGCATACTAGCTCATTATGAATAACTTACCTGAGAACGAACCCCCCGAAGCGACCCTCGCCCATGTCCTTCTCCGTCGCCATCAATCCCGGAGTGACTTACGGGTCTCGCTGCTCCGTCGCTGTCATTCGCGATCGTCGCAATGACGTCACTCGCGCGCATGCGCGCAGGAGCTGCCAAGAGCGGCGTATCGCCGTGATCTCCGGCTTGCTCAGTGCGCCTGCGGTGCCTGTCTTTTTGTAAGTATCTCCTAAAACGTGTAGGTTTAGGAGATATTTATAAGGGTTTACAACCACTTTAAACAGGAACTCAGGAGATAGTCTCTGTGATGTTGACCAAGGCAAAGGCAGAGATCATCTGGACTGGACGGCTTAAGTAGGCAGGACTGACGAGCAGGATATCATCAACAGCTGAGAAACTGTGGGGAGATAGGAGCTGAGCGGCCAGCTCAGAGGAAGGAAGGGCTGAGCCCAGCCCTGACAACTGTGTAGAGGGGTGTGTGTCCGGACAGGCTAGGGTAGTATATCTAGTATACGGACAGGCTAGGGTAGTATATCTAGTATACGGACAGGCTAGGCTAGTATGCCTAGCCCAGAAATCCATGGATTTCTGAGGCTTCTAAAATCAATGGAGTTATAATAAAACAGCAATTGAAGTATCAGTTTTCTCCATACTTTGGCAGGTTTGAAGCATCCTTAACCCTTTGTCTACTAAGTACTGCACTACGGAAGCATTTTCTTTTATATTTTTTGAGTGGTATCGTCCTAGCTGTGGTTCCAGACATCTTTAAGGGTCTTGGGGAGACCGATTTCCCTGTGCCGGGTGAGACTACTGTTTCAGGCTTTCAGGCTTGCAGGCTACTTACTCACTTGGGTGTGGAGTTGGATGCACATTCATTGAAGGATTTTTCACAATTTCAATCTTTGCAATTTGTCACCGACATCTCACACGGATGGACGTTTGTTTTATTCTCTATTCCTGGACTGAAATTTTCACTGGGACTCTGCTTTAGTTTTCCTTTTTTTATATTCCTTTCACTTGAAAAACTGAAATTTTTTCCATGTTATTTTATTAGCGCTGCACTTAATTTGTATTCATTTATCTATTTTGAGTTCTTGTATTAGACTTTTTGATGCTGACAGCTTAGTCTATTCAATATTTTTCATAGATAGCCCCAAAAAACGTTTTTTTCTAGCACAGCGTTAGTCTTTGGGCTTCCTTTTTCACATAGTATACAGGCAGGCTAGGGTAGTATACAGACAGACTAGGGTAGTACACAGGCCGGCTAGGGTAGTATACCTAGTATATAGACAGGCTAGGCTAGGGTAGTATACCTAGTATACGGACAGGCTAGGGTAGTATACTGATAGGCTAGGGTAGTATATGGACAGGCTAAGGTAGTATACCTAGTTTATGGACAGGATAGGGTAGTATTCCTAGTATATAGACAGGCTAGGGTAGTATACAGACAGGCTAGGGTAGTATACGGTAAGGCTAGGGTAGTATACAGACAGGCTAGGGTAGTATACCTAGCAGGGCCGATCCTAGGGTCACAGACGCCTGGGTGCAGAAATATTTTGGGCGCCCCCACGTGGGCGTGGTCATCTTACTAACCCCTCCCCTTTTGCAAATGTTTCTATGGCAACAACTTAAACACAGATATGCTCCCCTAAGGAGGCTTTGTTAACCTGGTATCCTCCCATGATCTCTTAACAATAAAGAGAACGAGATGGTCAGAGACTGCAAACATGATACAAGAAATGGTCAGACTGCAGACATAATACAAGTGATGGTCAGAGACTGCAGACATAATACAAGTGATGGTCAGAGACTGCAGACATAGTACAAGAGATGGTCAGAGACTGCAGACATAGTACAACAGATGGTCAGGGACTGCAGACTTACTTCAAAAGATGGTCAGAGACTGCAACCATGATACAAGAAATGGTCAGAGACTGCAAACATGATACAAGAAATGGTCAGAGACTGCAGACATGATACAAGAAATGGTCAGAGACTGCAGACATGATACAAGAAATGGTCAGAGACTGCAAACATGATACAAGAAATGGTCAGAGACTGCAGACATGATACAAGAAATGGTCAGAGACTGCAGACATGATACAAGAAATGGTCAGACTGCAGACATAATACAAGTGATGGTCAGAGACTGCAGACATAGTACAACAGATGGTCAGGGACTGCAGACATAGTACAACAGATGGTCAGGGACTGCAGACTTACTTCAAAAGATGGTCAGAGACTGCAAACATGATACAAGAAATGGTCAGAGACTGCAAACATGATACAAGAAATGGTCAGAGACTGCAGACATGATACAAGAAATGGTCAGAGACTGCAGACATGATACAAGAAATGGTCAGAGACTGCAGACATAGTACAAGAAATGGTCAGAGACTGCAGACATGATACAAGAAATGGTCAGAGACTGCAGACTTACTTCAAAAGATGGGCAGAGACTGCAGACATGATACAAGAGATGGTCAGAGACTGCAGACATGATGCAGGAGAGGGTCAGAGACTGCAGACATGATGCAGGAGAGGGTCAGAGACTGCAGGCATGATACATAAGATGGTCAGAGACTGCAGACATTATACAAAAGATGGTCAGAGACTGCAGACATAATACAAGAGATAAAAAATAAGGAGAAATACTGCGCCAAACCAGCCTAGTATTAGCTGCTGGCACAACAATTAGACACAATTGTATGGAAGAAATGAAAATAGATAGTGCAGCGCTTATAAAATTAGATGTCCCTGCTTCACATGAAGCTGTGCAGGCAATCTAATCCTGCAAGCAGACCGTGTGTGGCAGAAAATAATGAAAAGACACTTTTCCAGTGAATTTGAATATTAGAGCATGTCAAATGACATGACAAATAGTGACAATCTCTAAAAGTAAATGATTAAAACCTAAAAAGGTGTAGATATATCAACAGGATGATCATGTGAACATACCAAAATGTAAATGTATTACCAGACCCTAATCCGTGTGGTAAATAAATCTGTGAAAAAACTCTCCTGAACGCAAGAGAGGCAATTTACAAATAAAAACTAGTAAAACGTGAATGTATAGATTACATGCGATTCACCAGAAATCGCAGGGAAACAGACTAGTATTAGGATAAGTGAATTATTCTTTTGATAAGAAAATTATTTTTGTGCAAAAACACTCATAAACAAATAAATTCAACAATATAATCTGGATGAGTTCTATTCAAAGCTAAATAGTCCCAAATTGATAGAGCCGCTCTAATTCATGCATCTATTTTCATAATACAAGAGCTGGTCAGAGACTGCAGACATGATACAAGAGCTGGTCAGAGACGGCAGACATACTACAGAAGATGGTCAGAGGCTGCAGATATAATACAAGAAATGGCCAGAGACTGCAGAAATAGTACAAGAGATGATCAGAGACTGCAGAAATACTACAGGAGATGGTCAGAGACTTCAGACATGATACAAGAAATTGTCAGAGACTGCAAACACACTACAGGAGATTTTCAAAGACTGCAGGCAGGATACAAGAGATGGTCAGAGACTGCAGACATGATACAAGAAATGGTGGGAGACTGCCCGATCAGTGCCCATCAATGCAGGCTCACCAGTGCCCATACGCTTAGCCTCATCAGTGACCATCAGTGCCGCCTCAGCAGTGCCCATCAATGCAGCCTGATGTGGGGGGGTCAGCTGTGTCAGGGTCTCTCATCTCAGCTCAGCAAGTCCTTGCATGGCCTCCTGGGGGGCTGATGCTCCTGGTCCTGGGATCAAGTTGTTGCAAACCAGCATCTAGCCCCACAACTTGAGCCAGTCACGTGCGTCATGACTCCCTGGTGTGCCCTGCCTCTGCCTGCCTCCAAGACTCTGGGAGTTTCCTCTGCGTGTGCTACTCTCAGTTCTCCAGCCCCTCCCATTCTGCACAACTCCCCCTAGTCTGTTCAATCCCCCTTACCCCCGTCTGCCCAATCCCCCATACCCCTAGTCTGCACAAGCCCACCTCCCCCCAGTCTGCACAATTACCCCCCTCCCCTAGTCTGCACAATCCCCCCTTCCCCCAGTCTGTACAATTACCCCCCCCCCCCCCCCCCAGTCTGAACAATCCCCCCTTCCCCAGTCTGCACAATTACCCCCCTCCCCATCTGCTCAACCCCCCCTTCGTTTGATGGGCACAGTGGCAGAGTTTGATGGCACAGTGGCTGCATTTGATGGGCACAGTGGCAGCGTTTGATGGCACAGTGGCTGCATTTGATGGGCACAGTGGCTGCATTTGATGGGCACAGTGGCAGCGTTTGATGGGCACAGTGGCAGCGTTTGATGGGCACAGTGGCAGCGTTTGATGGGCACAGTGGCTACATTTGATGGGCACAGTGGCTACATTTGATGGGCACAGTGGCTGCGTTTGATGGGCACAGTGGCTGCGTTTGATGGGCACAGTGGCTGCGTTTGATGGGCACAGTGGCAGCGTTTGATGGGCACAGTGGCAGCGTTTGATGGGCACAGTGGCTGCTTTTGCTGGGCATGGTGGGCGTTTGATGGGCACAGTGGCTGCTTTTGATGGGCACAGTGGCTGCTTTTGATGGGCATGGTGGGCGTTTGATGGGCATGGTGGCTGCATTTGATGGCACAGTGGCTGTGTTTGATGGGCACAGTGGCAGCTTTTGATGGGCGCAGGGGCTGCGTTTGATGGGCACAGTGGCGGCGTTTGATGGGCACAGTGGCGGCGTTTGATGGGCACAGTGACAGCATTTGATGGGCACAGTGGCAGCTTTTGATGGGCACAGAGGCAGCTTTTGATGGGCACAGTGGCAGCTTTGGAAGGGCACGGTGGCAGCTTTTGATGGGCACGGTGGCAGCTTTTGATGGGCACGGTGGCTGCGTTTGATGGGCACAGTGGCGGCGTTTGATGGGCACACTGGCGGCATTTGATGGGCACACTGGCGGCGTTTGATGGGCACAGTAGCAGATTTTGATGGGCACAGTGGGCGTTTCATGGGCAGAGGCAGCTTTTGATGGGCATGGTGGGCGTTTCATGGGCACAGTGGGCATTTCATGGGCAGAGGCAGCTTTTGATGGGCATGGTGGGCGTTTGATGGGCACAGTGGGCGTTTGATGGGCACAGTGGGCGTTTTATGGGCACAGTGGCAGCTTTGGTTGGGCACAGTGGGCGCTTGATGGGCACAGTGGGCATTTTAGTGGGCACAGTGGCAGCTTTTAATGGACACAGTGGGCGCTTGATGGGCACACTTACTTCCAGTTCCTGGTCCGGTGCAGTGGGTCACTCACTCGTCTCGTCTCGTCTCCTCTCCCCAGTCTTCAGCGCTCTCTAAGCTCCGTTCACTCGTCCGCCCCCTCTGAGCCACGCTGCCTGAAGAACATTGCAGCGGTGGGGGCGGAGCTTGTACACTAGCCGCAGAGGCGGCGCGCAATGGATCCTGGGGAGGCCGCGGCGCGCAGTGGATCCTGGGGAGGCCGCGGCGCGCTCTGAATGCAGGGGCGGCCGCGGTCTCTCACTGACGTCACTGGCTTCTAGCAAGCCAGTGCGCTTAGCGTCGGCCGGCGCGGCGGCGCCCCTCTTCTAAATTAAAATACAGCGCTGGGGTGCCGGGCACCCGCTGCACCCCGGGAAGGATCGGCCCTGATACCTAGTATATAGACAGGCTAGGGTAGTATACAGGCAGGCTAAAGTAGTATACCTAGTATACGGACAGGCTAGGGTAGTATATGGACAGGCTAGGGTAGTATACGGACAGGCTAGGGTAGTATACCTAGTATATAGACAGGCTAGAGTAGTATACAGGCAGGCTAGGGTAGTATACCTAGTATACGGACAGGCTAGAGTAGTATATGGACAGGTTAGGGTAGTATATAGACAGGCTAGGGTAGTATACAGGCAGGCTAAGGCAGTATACCTAGTATACGGACAGGCTAGGGTAGTATACAGACAGATTAGGGTAGTATACCTAGTATATAGACAGGCTAGAGTAGTATACGGACAGGCTAGGGTAGTATACTTAGTATACAGGCAGGCTAGGGTAGTATACGGACAGGCTAGGGTAGTATACGGACAGGCTAGAGCAGTATATGGACAGGCTATGGTAATATACGGACAGGCTTGGGTAGTATACCTAGTATATAGACAGGCTAGGTTAGTATACAGGCAGGCTAGGGTAGTAAACGGACGGGCTAGGGTAGTATACAGACAAGCTATGGTAGTATACCTAGTATATAGACAGGCTAGGGAAGTATACATGCAGGCTAGGTAGTATACCTAGCATACGCACAGACTAGGGTAGTATACCTATTATATAGACAGGCTAGGGTAGTATACAGACAGGCTAGGGTAGTATAACTAGTATACGCACAGACTAGGGTAGTATACCTATTATATAGACAGGCTAGGGTAGTATACAGACAGGCTAGGGTAGTATAACTAGTATACGCACAGACTAGGGTAGTATACCTACTATATAGACAGGCTAGGGTAGTATACAGACAGGCTAGGGTAGTATACCTAGTATATAGACAGGCTAGGGTAGTATACCTAGTATATAGACAGGCTAGGGTAGTATACGGACAGGCTAGGGTAGTATACCTAGTATATAGACAGGCTAGGGTAGTATACAGACAGGCTAGGGTAGTATACCTAGTATATAGACAGGCTAGGGTAGTATACGGACAGGCTAGGGTAGTATACCTAGTATACGCACAGACTAGGGTAGTATACCTAGTATATAGACAGGCTAGGGTAGTATACAGACAGGCTAGGGTAGAATATGACAGTGGTATCAGTGGCAATGCCGGTGGGGGAGTGGGATCAGTCACAGCATCCCTCCTCCTATATCAGTCCTTTTGACAGGTAAGGTGTTTTAGCATAGAGGACAAGGTACCCGGGGGCAGCTGGTGGGGGGTAAGATTACTTAGTGGATAGAAGGTGCAGCAAATTTAGGGGCAGCTTACATCATATTATTAGGGGAAAAGAGCTAGATGATGCTGGACATCCTCCAGCCAGAAAATGAGGCGGGGTCTATCTGACTTGCTGCAGCTTTTAATGCACATTGTGAGAAGCTCACAGTGTGCAGTGAAATCAGAGGAAACCAGTTCAGTCCAGGGGGAGGAGCCAGTACACCTGTGCAAGACTGGCGGGGGGGCTGGAGATCAGATTTAAATAAATAATGTCGCCCTTTCCGGTGCTTCAATGTAAAATAATCCGCCATAATTTATGAATTATGTCCACGATATGTATGGTGAAGGCGCCCGTCTCTAGGTGGTAGAAGTTTACCGGCACAAGTTTTAGCAGTCTGTAGCGGCGCGGCGTCTCGGATCTGTCATCTCGCCGGCTTTATTGCCTCGTCTTCTTAGGAGATTCTTTTTGTGCTCGCAGCTAAGTGGGGGAAAAATCATGGCTTTTAATAAATACAAATCCTCCTTCAAATGCTTTTATTGCCTACTTAGATTGCAGAATTGATCCGCGGATTTTCGGAGGATTGAGCGGACGAGGAGGAGCGAGGCGGTGACGGCACCGAGGTGACAATGAGCGATGTGACCGCCGGCTAATATCGCATCCCGCTACCCAGCCGCTTCGCAAGTTTTATGGCAACAAATGCGGAATTGCCGTATATTTCTCTCTCCGGGTGAAACTAATCTCTACAATTGCTTTTCCAGGTAATCTCATAAAGGAAAAACAGAGAATTACACAGCGCATTAACCCCGCCGTACCGTCCAATCAGACGCTGTAAATATTACCGTAACAGCCGCCATCTTCCCCCGACGGAGGACCCAAGATCTTTATTTGGAGGAGATGAAGAATCCATTCTTATTATAAAAACTGTGATTTAGTGATATAGTGTTTTCTGTGATTGGAGCTCTATCTATCTATCTATCTATCTATCTATCTATCTATCTATCTATCTATCTATCTATCTATCTATCTATCTATCTATTTATCTATCTATCTATCTATCTATCTATCTATCTATCTATCTATCTATCTATCTATCTATCTATCTATCTATCTATCTATCTATCTATCTATCTATCTCTTATCTATCTCCATTTATCTATCTCTCTATCTATCTATCTATCTATCTATCTATCTATCTATCTATCTATCTATTGCTTTATTTCTAAAAAAGTTGCCACTTTAGTGTTTTAACTTTACAGTCCTAAAACAGTTCTTTCTTTTTTTTTTCCTTCCTTCCTTCCTTCCTTTTTTCCTTCCTTCCTTCCTTCCTTTCTTCCTTCCTCTCTTATCTCCTTTCTTTCTTTCTCTCTTTTTCTCTTTCTTTCTTTACCCCTTGTTCCTTCTTTTCTCCCCTTATCTATTCATGCACCCCTCCCTTCTTTCCTACTTCTTTACTTCTGCCTTTCTCTTTCTTTCTCTCCTTCCTTGCCGTTTTCTTTACTCCTTGTTCCTTTTTTTCTCCACTTATCTATTCCTTCCTACTCCTTTATTTATGCCTTTCCTTTCTTCCTCCCTTTCCTCCTTGCTCCCTTCCTCCCCCTTCTTTCCTTCCTTCCTTTTTTCTTTCTTTACTCCTTTTTCCTTCTTTTCTCCCATTATCTATTCTCTCTTTCCTTCTTTCTTTCTCACCCCTTGTTCTTTATTTTCGCCTCTTCTCTATTCATACATTCCTTTCTTCCTTCTTTCCTACTTGTTTACTTCTGCCTTTCCTTTCTTACCTTCCTTCTTTCTTTATTACTTGTTCCTTCTTTTCTCCCCTTATCTATTCCTTCCTTCCTTCTTACTCTTTTATTTCCACTGTTCCTCTCTTTCTCTCTCTCTCTCTTTCTTTTTCTCTTTCTTTCTTTCCTTCCTTCCTTCTTTTTTTACTCGTTGTTCCTTCTTTTCTCCACTTATCTTTTCCTTCCTTCTTACCGCTTTTCCCACTTCTTTCTTTCTTGTACCATCTTTTCTTCCCTTATCTATTCATGCATTTCTTCCTTCCTTTTTTCCTTCCTTCTTCCTTTCCTTTTTTTTTTCTTTACTCCTTGTTCCTTCTTTCTCTCTCTCTTTCTTTCCCTCTCTTTCTTTCCCTATCTTTTCTCTCCTTATCTATTCATGCATTCCTTCGTTCCTTCTTTCCCTCCTTCCTTCTTTCCTTTCCCTCTTTCCTTCCTTTCCTTTTCTCCCCTTATCTATTCCTCCCTTCCTTTCTTCCCCTTTTCCTTACTTTATTCTCTTTCTTTCTTTCTGTTTCTTTCTTCCCCCATCTTTTTTCCCCTTATATATTCACGCATTCCTTCCTTCCTTCTTTCCTTTCCCTCTTTCTTTCCTTCTTCTTTTTTTTTTTTTTTTTTTACTAGTTGTTCCCTCTTCTCTCCCCTTATCTATTCTTTCCTTCCCTTTTTCCACACCTTTTTATTTCTTTCTTGTCCCATCTTTGCTCCCCTTATCTATTCATGCATTCCTTCCTTCCCTTCCTCCTTTCCTTTCTTTCGCTTTCCTTTCCTTTCATTTCCTTTCCTTTCCTCTCCTTTCTTCCTTCTTTTCTCCTTTATTTCTCCCTTCCTCCATCTTTTCTCATTTCCTTTCCTCCTTCTTTTCTCCCTTCCTCAATATTTTCTCCTTTCCTTTCCTCCTTCTTTTCTCCTTCTTTTCTCCCTTCCTCAATATTTTCTCCTTTCCTTTCCTCCTTCATTTCTCCTTTCCTTCATTTTTTTCTCCTTTCCTTTCCTCCTTCTTTTCTCCTTCTTTTCTCCCTTCCTCCATCTTTTCTCATTTCCTTTCCTCCTTCTTTTCTCCCTTCCTCAATATTTTCTCCTTTCCTTTATTTTTTTTCTCCTTTCCTTTCCTTTCCTCCTTCTTTTCTCCTTTCCTTCCCTATTTTCTCCCCCATTCTTCATTAATTTCTTGTTTGTAAAAAAATGCAGTTTTATTTTTTCCTTTCTTCTCTCCTTCCATATTACGGACAGGAGGAGAGAGCAGAGTGAGCAGAACTGATGACTTATCAGTGTGCTGCTTTTACTTCATTCTCAATCAACAGGCAGCGTGTGGGGAAGTGACACCGCTGTATTTCTTAACCATAACAGATAAAGTGGTGTCACACCCCTGACTGTGTGGCCTGGCTGAGATAAATCACAAACATGACCGGACAGAATTACAAATCCTTGGAAAAAAGACATTTCTCAGTGTTCTCTGGAGCTCAGCTCACCCCCACCCCCCACCACCACCACCACCCATTTACAAATGTAAAAAAACACAGTCCTTCTGAAGCCCTTCTTACTTGACTCCGCCTTCTCTTGCATTACTGGCGCGTTTCATCCGGGAGCAAAGACTGGCGCACCGATCAGCCTTGTTGCCACCCCTCATTATGATCTTGAGGACCCCAGCAGGAGACCCTTCTTCAGGAGCCAATAGGAAATGTCCATGTCATAAGTCAGCACTCCAAAAGGATCCTCCCACTCTGCAGTAAAGAAGAAGGAAAACCTGGGAACCGGCATGTCATGTGACCTCAAATCCGGGTAAGTAAAAGGGGCTTTCAGTTTAGCTTTTAGATGGAGTCACCACCTTCACGTCGGGGAACCCATGTGGAGTGTTCCTGTTTGGTCTTTTTCTCCTGTCCATTTAAAGAGGAAGTAAAGCCTCTTAAAAAAAAAAAGACACCCTGCAAGGCAAAGGCATAATGAGCTAATATGCATAGCATACTAGCTCATTATGAATGACTTACCTGAAAACGAAGCCCCCGAAGCGGTCCTCATCCACGATCTTCTGCGTCGCTTCCGGGTCTCGCTGCTCCAGCGCTGTCATTCGCTGGAGCGGCGATGACGTCACGCCTGCGCATGCGCAGGAAAGCGGCATATCGCAGTGAACCCGGCATGCGCAGTGCGCCTGCGCGCCGCTGTCTACGGCGCATGCGCCGCAGACAGCGATGCCTATTCTTTTCTAAATATCTCCTAAACCATGTAGATTTAGGAGATATTTATTGGACATACAGGTAAGACAAAATCTAGGCTTACCTGTAGGCCAAAGTGGTTTGTAAGGGTTTACAACCACTTTAAGTTTTCGTTGACTTATTGGATTGCCTCATCCTTTATTCCTTTTGCTGGTTTTCAACCTATGTTGGAGATTTTCCCTAGGAAGGACATTTTACACTTCATACACTTTCTTCTCTGATTATTTTGGGCTTATTTTTCACTTTGATTACACATCCATAGTTACATAGTAGGTGAGGTTGAAAAAAGACACAAGTCCATCAAGTCCAACCTCTGTGTGTGATTATATGTCAGTATTACATTGTATATCCCTGTATGTTGCGGTCGTTCAGGTGATTATCTAGTAGTTTTTTTAAACTATCGATGCCCCCCGCTGAGACCACCGCCTGTGGAAGGGAATTCCACATCCTTGCCTCTCTTACAGTACAGAACCCTCTACGTAGTTTAAGGTTAAACCTCTTTTCTTCTAATTTTAATGAGTGGCCACGTATCTTGTTAAACTCCCTTCCCCGAAAAAGTTTTCTCCCTATTGTGGGATCATCAGTACGGTATTTGTATAATGAAATCATATCCCCTCTCAAGCATCTCTTCTCCAGAGAGAATAAGTTCAGTGCTCACAACCTTTCCTCATAACTAATATCCTCCAGACCCTTTATTAGCTTTATTCCCCTTCTTTGTACTCGCTCCATTTCCAGTACATCCTTCTTGAGGACTGGTGCCCAGAACTGGACAGCATACTCCAGGTGCGGCCGGACCAGAGTCTTGTAGAGCCAGAGAATTATCATTTTATCTCTGGAGTTGATCCCCTTTTTAATGCCAATATTCTGTTTGCTTTGTTAGCAGCAGCTTGGCATTGCTGAGCCTATCATCTACTAGGACCCCCAGGTCCTTTTCCTTCCTAGATCCCCCCAGAGGTTCTCCCCCCAGTCTATAGATAGCATTCAGATTTTTGCCACCCAAATGCATTATTTTACATTTTTCTACATTGAACCTCATTTGCCATGTAGTTGCCCACCCCATTAATTTGTTCACATCTTTTTGCATATATACAGTGTAAACTCTATATTCTGTCAGTGCAGGCAGTGTATTTGAGATATATATATATATATATATATATATATATATATATATACGCGGCATTCAGCTTAGCCTATATATATATATATATATATATAGTGCATTCGGCGGTGTACAGTATCTAATACAGTGTGGTGCGGTGTTAAAAAAATATATTATATATAATATTAATAATGATTAATAATATATAATAGTGTATATATATACACACAGTCAGACTAATATATATACAGATATATATCTATATATCTGTATATCTATATATCTGTATATCTATATATATATATATCTATATATATATCTATATATATATCTATATATATATATATATATATATATATATATATATATATATATATATATATATATATTTATTTATATTTGGAGTCAGAGTCTTCAAGCGGGAAATGCGATATTCCTAAGAACCAAGGCCTGAGGTGTGCCTTGGCCTAGCTGGTCGGTATGCCTGAGAAGAGGGCATACCCTGAATGTAAGAATAAGAAGTACTATGAGTATGTATGAAAGGCTGGGGGAAACGGGTGGGTGGGAACCCAGAAACGCAGACGACCCTGGCCCTGACGGAGGAGGAGGCTTAAATAGCCCTCTCAGGCTCCTCCTACAAACACAGGCCAGCCTTCATACTTGTAGTCAGAGTCTTCAAGCGGGAAATGCAATATTCCTAAGAACCAAGGCCTGAGGTGTGCCTTGGCCTAGCTGGTCGGTATGCCTGAGAAGAGGGCAAAAAGACACAAATTTATGTGAAGAAGGGAAGGTAATGATCCAAGACGTATGTTGGCGTGCGCCCAGAAGGCAACAGTAAGTATCCGCGGTGACAGGAGAACCCACGACTCCTGACTTGGTGATGAGAAAGGAACCCCCTATGGAACCTGCAAGCTACTCAGAACCAACAGAACGTCCCATGCAAGATTGGATTGGGCCTGATGCCTGAGACAACCTAGACATGAAAATAACCTGCTTGCGAATGAGAGGATACGCGGGGGAAGGGAGCAAGGCCTGGCCCGGGGAACCCCTGCGAATGATGGCCGAGACGATCAAAATCCTATGGGGAAGTGAGAGCGTGAGGGCAAAAAGGACCACTGGTAGGAGTGCGAAATGCTGGATACCTGATGAAAGTGATGGAGTAAGTAGATAAGGCCCATGCGCCATGGCAATAAGCATCATCAACATGGAGAACCATGCCAGACACAGGACACTGGTCCTACCTGATAAGATCGGGACGTGCTTCAGCCAGAGACCCAACTACCGAGTCTGAATCCTGAACCGAGGAAGGAGGTATGGATGCCAAGACGGCCCCAACCTGAGAACACAAACTAGAGAAATGACAGACATCCAGACATGAGAACAACAACGCCCGCCCCTCTGTGCCTACCTAAGAATGAGAACATGAGCAGAAATGTCAAGACCACTGCGCGTGATGACCCTAACGACAGAACCCCCCCACCCTCGTGTGAGTGGTAAGTGAGCCTGAGTAACCTGCAGCGCAGAGACAGGTAATTGACTGAAAACTCAGGGCTGGTGTACCCACGGACCGTGGTGGGTAGTCGTATGAGTGTGGTGAATGAACATGCATCGTATGACGTATGGTATGCGGACGAGAAGATTGTGGACAACAATCAATTAACAAACGAAACCTCAGCCCGTATGGATCTGTAGACGTGACAGATCCTGACGTAAGCCCTAACTAACTGACCCAGGTACAACATGAACACAGATACGATGAGACATGACAACCAGCGAACAAAACAGCTACCGGAGTATGTCATGGGTGAACAACGCCCCTCTGAGAAACGCTGTGGCTGAAACACAATGACAGAAATGCTGGGGCAGAAATGCAAGGATGGAAACGAAATGATGGAAACGAAATGACGGAAACGAAATGACGGAAACGGTGAGGCAGAAACGGTGAGGCAGAAACGTGATGACAGAACTGCTGAGGCAGAACCGTGATGACAGAAATGCTGAGGCAGAAACGTGATGACAGAAATGCTGAGGCAGAAACGTGATGACAGAAATGTTGAGGCAGAAACGTGATGACAGAAATGCTGAGGCAGAAACGTGATGACAGAACTGCTGAGGCAGAAACGTGATGACAGAACTGCTGAGGCAGAAACGTGATGACAGCAAACGCTATGACAGAACGCTGAAGCTGAATGTTGAGGCAGAAACGCAATGACACAATCCAGGGGCAGGAATGCAATGACATGAATCCAGGGGCAAAAACGCAATGACATGAATCCAGGGGCAGAAACGCAATGACATGAATCCAGGGGCAGAAACGCAATGACATGAATCCAGGGGCAGAAACGCAATGACATGAATCCAGGGGCAGAAACGCAATGACGTGAATCCAGGGGCAGAAACGCAATGACGTGAATCCAGGGGCAGAAACGCAATGAGGCGTGCGCCCAGAAGGCAACAGTAAGTATCCGCGGTGACAGGAGAACCCACGACTCCTGACTTGGTGATGAGAAAGGAACCCCCTATGGAACCTGCAAGCTACTCAGAACCAACAGAACGTCCCATGCAAGATTGGATTGGGCCTGATGCCTGAGACAACCTAGACATGAGAATAACCTGCTTGCGAATGAGAGGATACGCGGGGGAAGGGAGCAAGGCCTGGCCCGGGGAACCCCTGCGAATGATGGCCGAGACGATCAAAATCCTATGGGGAAGTGAGAGCGTGAGGGCAAAAAGGACCACTGGTAGGAGTGCGAAATGCTGGATACCTGATGAAAGTGATGGAGTAAGTAGATAAGGCCCATGCGCCATGGCAATAAGCATCATCAACATGGAGAACCATGCCAGACACAGGACACTGGTCCTACCTGATAAGATCGGGACGTGCTTCAGCCAGAGACCCAACTACCGAGTCTGAATCCTGAACCGAGGAGGGAGGTATGGATGCCAAGACGGCCCCAACCTGAGAACACAAACTAGAGAAATGACAGACATCCAGACATGAGAACAACAACGCCCGCCCCTCTGTGCCTACCTAAGAATGAGAACATGAGCAGAAATGTCAAGACCACTGCGCGTGATGACCCTAACGACAGAACCCCCCCACCCTCGTGTGAGTGGTAAGTGAGCCTGAGTAACCTGCAGCGCAGAGACAGGTAATTGACTGAAAACTCAGGGCTGGTGTACCCACGGACCGTGGTGGGTAGTCGTATGAGTGTGGTGAATGAACATGCATCGTATGACGTATGGTATGCGGACGAGAAGATTGTGGACAACAATCAATTAACAAACGAAACCTCAGCCCGTATGGATCTGTAGACGTGACAGATCCTGACGTAAGCCCTAACTAACTGACCCAGGTACAACATGAACACAGATACGATGAGACATGACAACCAGCGAACAAAACAGCTACCGGAGTATGTCATGGGTGAACAACGCCCCTCTGAGAAACGCTGTGGCTGAAACACAATGACAGAAATGCTGGGGCAGAAATGCAAGGATGGAAACGAAATGATGGAAACGAAATGACGGAAACGAAATGACGGAAACGGTGAGGCAGAAACGGTGAGGCAGAAACGTGATGACAGAACTGCTGAGGCAGAACCGTGATGACAGAAATGCTGAGGCAGAAACGTGATGACAGAAATGCTGAGGCAGAAACGTGATGACAGAAATGTTGAGGCAGAAACGTGATGACAGAAATGCTGAGGCAGAAACGTGATGACAGAACTGCTGAGGCAGAAACGTGATGACAGAACTGCTGAGGCAGAAACGTGATGACAGCAAACGCTATGACAGAACGCTGAAGCTGAATGTTGAGGCAGAAACGCAATGACACAATCCAGGGGCAGGAATGCAATGACATGAATCCAGGGGCAAAAACGCAATGACATGAATCCAGGGGCAGAAACGCAATGACATGAATCCAGGGGCAGAAACGCAATGACATGAATCCAGGGGCAGAAACGCAATGACATGAATCCAGGGGCAGAAACGCAATGACGTGAATCCAGGGGCAGAAACGCAATGACGTGAATCCAGGGGCAGAAACGCAATGAGGTGACTCCAGGGGCAGAAACGCAATGAGGTGACTCCAGGGGCAGAAACGCAATGAGGTGACTCCAGGGGCAGAAACGCAATGAGGTGACTCCAGGGGCAGAAACGCAATGACGTGACTCCAGGGGCAGAAACGCAATGACGTGACTCCAGGGGCAGAAACGCAATGACATGACTCCAGGGGCAGAAACGTAATGCCAGAGATCCAGGAGCAGAACGCAATGCCAGAAATCCAGGAGCAGAACGCAATGCCAGAAATCCAGGAGCAGAACGCAATGCCAGAAATCCAGGAGCAGAACGCAATGCCAGAAATCCAGGAGCAGAACGCAATGACAGAAATCCAGGAGCAGAACGCAATGACAGAAAACCAGGAGCAGAAAGCAATGACAGAAATCCTGGAGCAGAACGCAATGACAGAAAACCAGGAGCAGAACGAAATGACAGAAATCCAGGAGCAGAAGCGCAAATGACAGAAAATACGCTGAGACTGAACGCTGAGGCAGAAACGCAATGACAGAAATCCAGGGGCAGAAACAAAATAACAGAAATCCAGGGGCAGAAACAAAATGACAGAAATTTTGTGGCAGAATGCATTGACAGAAATCCTGGGCCAAACGCTATGCCAGAAGTGGAATGACAGAAACCCTGAGACTGAAATGCTGAGGCAGAAATGCAACAACAGAAATCCTGGGGCAGAACGCTGACAGAACGCTGAGGCAGAAAAGCCATGACAGAAACCTGGGCCACAAACGCTGAGGCAGCAAAGCCATGACAGAAATCCTGGGGCAGAAACGCTGTGACAGAAATGCTGAGACTGAACGCTAAGCCAGAAATGCTGGGAAGAACACTGAGACAGAAATGCTGGGGCAGGAAAGTTATGACAAACGCAAAGACTGTACGCCGAGGCCAAATGCCAGGGCATGACGCAATGACATGAATGCTGGGGCATGACGCAAATGACAGAAAAAGCTGGAGCAGAACGCTAAGACAGAAATGCAGGGGCAGAAGGCTAAGACAGAAATGCCGGGGCAGAAGGCTAAGACAGAAATGCCGGGGCAGAACGCTAAGACAGAAATGCCGGGGCAAAACGCTAAGACAGAAATGCCGGGGCAAAACGATAAGACAGAAATGCCGGGGGAGAACGCTAAGTCAGAAATGCCGGGAGAGAATGCTAAGACAGAAATGCCGGGGGGAGAACGCTAAGACAGAAATGCTGGGGGAGAACGCTAAGACAGAAATGCCGGGGGAAAACGCTAAGACAGAAATTCCGGGCAGAAAACGCTATGACAGAAATGCCGGGCAGAAAACGCTATGACAGAAATGCCGGGCAGAAAATGCTGTGACAGAAATGCCAGGCAGAAAACGCTGTGACAGAAATGCCGGGCAGAAAACGCTATGCCAGAAATGCCGGGCAGAAAACGATATGCCAGAAATGCCGGGCAGAAACGGTATGACAAGGGGAAAGGAGCTGGCGGCGGCCGCTTCACCTCCCCCCGGCGGAATAGGGCGGCCCCCCATGGAGAAGGATGTATATGGAAAGTTTCTTTGAACACATACTGCAGTGAAGTGCACTTTCAAAGACCTGTCTGGAGCAGCCTACAGGCTGCCTGCAGGGAAATACTGAAAACTGAAGTAAACTTCAGAAGTTGCGGTATTGCTGCATGACACCCCCTGCTTGGTGTACATCGAGAATGTGTAAGGGGAGAGGAGTCGGCCGGCGGCCGAACACAACCCCCCCAAGCAGACATTGCCCTCGTGGACATGAATGGGGAGAGGAGTCGGCGGCGGCTGAACACTCCCCCCCAAGCAGACATTGCCCTCGTGGACATGAATGGGGAGAGGAGACGGCGGCGGCAGAACCCCCCCGCACCAGGCAAGCGGGAGGGCGACAGCCCAGCCAGACAGAGCATGGATGGATGGACGCCCCCTCCCGCGTGCGCGCCGGGAGGGCGGGGGGCTGCACGCCGTGGGGAGAGTGGCTGATAGAGGATGGAAGGGAGGAAGGACGGACGCCCCCCCCACTCCCCCTGGCATGGGTGCCGGGAGAGTGGGGGGGCTGCAACTGGCCAGGTGGAGCTGAGGGGAGAGTGGCGAGGTGGAGGATGGAAGGACGCCCACCCCCGACATGAGCGCCTGGAGAAGCGGGCGGCTGCCCCCCCCCACGGACCTGTGTAATATGGGCTGTTAGGGAGAAACGGGCAGGGTGGCCTCCATAACCGGTGGAAACCCAGGTATGACAGAGGGGGGGCGGCCAGTGGTCCCGATGGTGCCTGGAGAGGAACCGACAGCCCAGGAAACAAAACTGCCAAGCGGGCCACTCACCCCCCGGCGGAACACCGGGAGAAGCGGCGGGGATCAGGGTGATGAGAAGACTCCATGATAGCCCCACTGTAACAGCCGACCGCTACTCAGCAAGGAGCCAGCTGTGGGCGTAGCCCAGAAACGCTAATGACCCTGGCCCTGACGGAGGAGGAGGCTTAAATAGCCCTGTCAGGCTCCTCCTACTCCGGCCAGCCCTCATACATATATATACACTCTGCATTCAGCATAGCCTATACAGTATATAAAGTGTTAACTCTCTCTCTCTCTATATATATACTCTGAATTCAGCTTAGCCTATATATACAGTACATTCGGTGGTGTACAGTTTCTAATACAGTGCAGAGCAGAGTATAGTGCAGCCCTTTGGGTCTGGTATGGATTGGAGTTCACCTTAATATCCATACCGAACCCAAAGAGCCTGTTATGGACTGGAGGGAACCCACGCTGTTTTTTAAAATTATTTTTTATGTATATTGCCGGGATCTGGCAATACATTATAGCCGTGAGCAATTTTAAATGACATTTTTTCCTTTAGAAATTTCATTTTGCTGTGGTACTTTTCTAAACATGGGAAAAATGCGCCACTTTACAGGCATACTAAGGGGACCCACCAGGCATGATATGAATATTTAATTTTTATTGTTTCACTTTAATCATTCTTAAAATCACTGCTCCTGAAAAAACGTCTGTTTTAAAAACTTTTTTTTTTTGCATTGATACATGCCCCCTGGGGCAGGACCTGGGTCCCCAAACACTTTTTATGGCAATAACTTGCATATAAGCCTTTAAAATTAGCACTTTTGATTTTTCACGTTCGTGTCCCAAAGACTTTAACAGTGTTCACATGTTGGCACCAATGTTTTGTCTGTTCGCAAGTTCTGGTGCGAACCGAACCGGGGGGGGGGGGGTGCTTGGCTCATCCTTACTCCTGAGTAGGACGAGTTAATGGTTCGGTCTGAACCACTGCGCCCATATTTAGCTGACATTCGGCTAGTGGTACTGACGTGATTGGTCATGTTCACCGAATCGTTGGGTTGCTTACATTTGGTGAGTCAGTACACAGTGGGCATCATGATTGAGGATGTTTTTACAATGAGGGATTCTTATTTATTATTATTTTAATTATTATAGGGGGCTTCCAGATTCAGAGTCCTGTAGTGGTAATGAGAGTGGCAAACCTCAGCCTGGGCTCTGACCAGGCCATGCCCTCAACGTGTTTCGCTTTTCCCCCCCAGTGCTTAGTCATGTGGATGACTAAGCTGCGGGTGGGGGCAGAGCGAAGCGCACTAGCACGTGGCCTGACGGGGACCCAGGCTGAGGTTGCCACACTCATTACCACTACAGGACTCCGAGGATGTGCAGCACTAGGGATTCCTTCCTCTTTTTTTCCCTCAGTGATCACAGAAGCTGGGATGAGCTACATCCCTCGCTGGCACCCCCACAGCAGATGCGGAACCACCCATACTACTCCCCATATTGATTGAGCCTGAGTGACACACTCATTTATTGTGGGTCAAAGTGTTGAACCCTTGCAGTGCTGGGATGGGGTGAAGGCACTGCAATTCCTGAAGTTCAGCTTTAATCCATCCAAAAGGGTTGATGGAGGTGGACATGGGTGCATCTAAAGGCTTGTTCACATGTGCTTTAATCTCAGAGAGCATTTGACAGGTGGTGAGGAGGTGTTTATATCGCCTCCCCACCGCCTGCTTTAACGCTTTAAACCCCGCAGTAGCATGCCACAACCAGCAGGGGGGTATAATTCTAGCTGTATCTGTGACATGTGTGTACATCCCCAGCCGCTGCCTCTGCAGCCAAAGGGAGAGTGGTTGACCACTAGTGTCAACAAACCCTAAAAGCTGGGCAGCTTTTAGGGTTTGTTGACACTAGTGGTCAACCACTCTCCCTTTGGCTGCAGAGGCAGCGGCTGGGGATGTAGCTTTTAGGGTTTGTTGACACTAGTGGTCAACCACTCTCCCTTTGGCTGCAGAGGCAGCGGCTGGGGATGTACACACATGTCACAGATACAGCTAGACCCCCTGAGTTTATGTGATCTCCAGGCCATGAAGCTGGCGGGTCGTACAGAATGCTAAAAAAAAAACAGACGGATCACCGCCACCGTCCTCCGTATCGCGGACCTGGTTAAAAATCCAATCCTATCATTCCCTTTTCATGCAGAACCGGCAATTTCAGAGGCTGAATATTTTCTCCATCTCGGCTGGTGAAGAATGATTACAGAGAGGAGAGAGAAGCATCGATAAGTGAACCATTTTCCCATCCCTCTCCCGGAATTATTTTCCGTACCATTATCTACCTAATGCGGCCGTTTTACGTTTTTGATTTTTTTTTTTCTTGTTTTGTTTTCTGCTCGATATTTCTCTGCGCCATTAGACGCCTTCATGAGCTCTTAGACTAAATAACATCCTTATCTGTCTATTTTCCGCCGGGTGACGGCAAATATCACCGTCCTTATTATCGCACCGCCGTGTCACCTTTCCACAGAGAAGTCTTCTATTATAGATCATATTATCTATATTATGTACCATAGACATTCACTGCTAATGGAATGACATTTAGGGGTCTATTTATCAATGTTTTCTCCACAAACTTGGTGCCAGTGTCAGTGACTGCACGCATGCAACAACATGGGGACAAGGTCCCCCCCCCCAAAGCACCTTGTCCCCATGTTGATGGGGACAAGAGCATCATCCCCACAACCCTGGGCTGTGGTTGTGGGGGTCTGTGGATAGAGGGCTTATCGGAATCTTGAAGCCCCCTTTAAGAAGGGGGGGCCCCCAGATCCTGCTCCCCCCATGTCAATGAGTATCGGGTACATAGTTCCCCTACCCATTCACCAAAAAATGTCAAAAAGTAATGAAAATACAGAGACAGTTTTTGACAATTCCTTTATTAAAAAACGAATGTAAATCCATCATCACTTAAGATGCCCGCCGCACCGCCGGACCCGGTAAAGGAAAAGAAAAATCGCTCCGCCGTCCAGTAAGGCAAACCGCCGAGTACCTGGCTTGCCGTTTTGACAGTTCTTATATAGGTAAGGGCGGAGCCACCTGGTGACATCACCGGTTGGCACCGCCCCTTCTGCTGCCACCGACCCAGCATGCACCGGTCCGTGATGTCATAATGGGGCGGTGCCACCTGGTGACATCGCCAGGTGGCTCTGCCCCTTACCTATAGAAGAACTGTCAAACGGCAAGCTGTGTTTTTCTATTTCAATATTTTTATTGAAGAAGTTTCACAATACATAAAATCAAACCTAAATCAAAACGTCTTCATATTCCAATACAGACTTAGAAATTACTTTTGTATTGTAATAGTGACATCAACACGTCTAAAAAATGCCAAAGAAATACAAACAATCCAGTAAAAACTGCATAACTATGCTAGAGCCATAAAGACTGGAAGACTGGTAGAGGAGTTTATGACCTTAGAAGGGGTTTGAGTCTTATGCAGAGCTCTATACTGACTAACACCGAAAAATTTCCGGAAAGATCAGGTAATCCACCTCTGCACCCTCCCCCCCAGTCGGGATCTAACTGTGTGTGAGTGGAGACTATGTCAGCTCAACCTACAATAGCCGCTTTGTAGATGTCTTGGGCTTAATATTCAGTTGGTTATGCTTCCAAAACGTTTTATAATTGAATAAACAGAAGTGTCAACAACATGGAGATACGGCATCTCCAACATAATGACAAACGTATGGTGATAAAAAGTTAAGCCGAATAATAGTCCAGGGGAAGAGTGAGCGTACTGTGTACTCAATTAAGGCATCAAGGTCTATGTGTAAATCCTGACTGGCTGCCATGAGGTTAGAGAAGAATATTGAGCTGATTAGTTACGGCCCCGGTACTCTCCTACACCCCCTAGGGGATCATACCGTGTCAGAGGGGGCCAAAACCAATTCTCACCCGTAACGCGTATCATCTCAAACATCAAGGACAAGGCAACTATGTTCGGGTGTCAAGCAGCAGACCAAACACTGTGTGAACTACCATCTGAGACCCTGCTATATTCACCTGAGCCAATCAGGAACACCTGTGTCTCGACATTGTCCCTGAAAACTTTGACCAGAATTATGTCCATATTGGACTATCAAAATACCATAGGGAACAGAAAAGAAGAGAGATGTAGTAATAGGAAAAGAGAAGGGGATAGGATAAGAAAGGGAAAGGAGCACCATTACCCGTCTACATGAATAGTTCTGTTCATGACAAGGAGGGACAGTCGGACAGTCCCATCAGTCGGGCCCACGGTTCCCAGGTGGCTTCAAATTTTTCAGATGAGTCCTGTAGTAGACTGGTTAGTTTTTCTTGAGACATTACCCAGGAGATTTTTCTTTTAGCCATTGAGAGAGAAACGGTCTGTGTTTTCCAGGCCCTAGCAATCGTAAGCTTAGCTCCTAAAAGCACAAACTGAACCAGTCTACTAGAGGGTTTAGATATGTGTGGGATGGTATCATGAAGAAGGGCCACCAAGGGGGACCTGGGAACTGAAGAACCTACCAATTTATCCATCATATTGAAGATTTTTTTCCAGAAGGATCGAATCTTCGGGCATTCCCACCATATATGTGACATTGTACCTAAAAGCTGGCAACCTCTGAAGCAGAGGGGGCTAGTAGCCGGATACATTAAGGCTAATCTGACAGGTGTGTAGTACCATCTGGTCATCACTTTTAGACCAGCTTCCATCAGTGTGGTATTTAGAATTCCCCGAAATGATTTAGCGCAAGCAGAATGCCATTTCTCTTTAGTCCAGAGGAAATTGAAGTCTGTCTCCCAGGCATCCATAAATGACGCCTTGGAGACAGGAACAGTAAGTGATGCGTAGATCGTGGAGACCCCCCCCCTCTGGTCCATGGTCTGACCGCACCATATTTCGTAGTCCGTGAATGCTGGCGTGTTAGATTTGTTTTTACATAGGGACTGCAGAAAGGCAAGCTGTGTTTTTATTACTTTTCGACATTGGTGAATGGGTACTCATTCACATGCGGGGGGGACTGTGATCTGGGGGCCCCCTTGTTAAATGGGGCTTCCAGATTCCGATAAGCCCTCTGCCCGCAGACCCCCACAACCACAGCCCAGGGTTGTGGGGATGAGGCAGAGCCCCCCCCGCCCCAAAGCACCCACCCCCCCATGTTGAGGGCGTGTGACCTAGTATGGTTCAGGAGGGGGGGGGCGCTAATTCGTCCCCCCTCTTTCCTGGTCTGCCAGGCTGCATGCTCGGATAAGGGCCTGAAATAAATTGGGGGGGGGGGGGACACCACGCCTTAACAACCGGCTATTCACTGCACCCTGATTGGGCAAAGCTTTGCATAATCATCCCTCAGGGTGTTCGGCGGGGTGAACACCTCCCGAATGTGCCCTGCAAATTTGGATGTTTGCGGAGCAGGCGAACAAGCTATGTTCGGGCCAAACCATTCGCCCAACCTTTAATAGTCGGACAGATTGGGGTAGGGAGTTTCATAGGATGGGAGAGGCTTGGGAGAAGAGGCAAGCATGGGAGGAGGTGGCAAGGGAGCAGGAGGTCTTCGGAGGAAGGAAGGGAACGATTAGGGTTGGTATTTTTAGACTAGGTTAGTGATGTAGCTGGGGGCAGAGTTGTGGATGGCTTCGTAAGTTCTTGTTGGTATCTTGAATTTATTTTGTTGGCTGGGCGGAAGCCAGTTGGAGGATTGGCAGAGAGGGGTGGAGGACACTGAACGGTTAGTAAGGTGGATGAGTCTGGCAGCAGCATTCATGATGGATTGAAGGGGGGATAATCTATGTAAAGGTAATCCAATGATAAGGCAGTTGCAGAAGTCGAGGCGGTCGTCTCCCTAGTATTCACCCCCCTTGGCTTTTTACTGATTTTGTTACATTACAGCCTTTAGGTCAATGTTTTTTTAATCTGAATTATATGTGATGGATCAGAACACAATAGTCTAAGTTGGTGAAGTAAAATTAAAAAAAATATATACATAAAACAATTTTTCAGAAATAAAAAACTGATAATCGTCATGTGCGTATGTATTCACCCCCTTTGTTATGAAGCCCATAAAAAGCTCTGGTGCAACCAATTACCTTCAGAAGTCCTATAATTAGTGAAATTATGTCCACCTGTGTGCAATCTGAGTGTCACATGATCTGTCATTACATAGACACACCTTTCTGAAAGGCCCCAGAGGCGGCAACACCTAAGCAAGAGGCACCACTGCCATGAAGACCAAGGAACTGTCCAAACAAGGAAGGGACAATGTTGTTGAGAAGTACAAGTCAGGGTTGGGTTATAAAAAAATATCCAGCTCTTTGATGATCCCTAGGAGCCCCATCAAATCTATCATAACCAAATGGAAAGAACATGGCACAACAGCAAACCTGCTAAGAGACGGCCGCACACCAAAACTCCTGGAGCGGGCAAGGAGAGCATTAATCAGAGAGGCAGCACAGAGACCTAAGGTAACCCTGGAGGAGCTGCAGAGTTCCACAGCAGAGACTGGAGTATCTGTACATAGGGCGACAATAAGCCGTACGCTCCATAGAGTTTGGCTTTATGGCAGAGTGGCCAGAAGAAAGACATTACTTTCAGCAAAAAACATAAATGGCAGGTTTTGAGTTTGTGAAAAGGCATGTGGGAGACTCCCAAAATGTATGGAGGAAGGTGCTCTGCTCTGATGGAGGGAGGAAGGTGCTCTGCTCTGATGGATGGAGGAAGGTGCTCTGCTCTTATGTACGGAGGAAGGTGCTCTGCTCTGATGGATGGAGGAAGGTGCTCTGCTCTGATGGATGGAGGAAGGTGCTCTGCTCTGATGTATGGAGGAAGGTGCTCTGCTCTGATGGATGGAGGAAGGTGCTCTGCTCTGATGGATGGAGGAAGGTGCTCTGCTCTGATGTATGGAGCAAGGTGCTCTGCTCTGATGTATGGAGGAAGGTGCTCTGCTCTGATGGATGGAGGAAGGTGCTCTGCTCTGATGGATGGAGGAAGGTGCTCTGCTCTGATGTATGGAGGTAGGTGCTCTGCTCTGATGGATGGAGGAAGGTGCTCTGCTCTGATGTATGGAGGAAGGTGCTCTGCTCTGATGTATGGAGGAAGGTGCTCTGCTCTGATGGATGGAGGAAGGTGCTCTGCTCTGATGGATGGAGGAAGGTGCTCTGCTCTGATGTATGGAGGAAGGTGCTCTGCTCTGATGTATGGAGGAAGGTGCTCTGCTCTGATGTATGGAGGAAGGTGCTCTGCTCTGATGAATGGAGGAAGGTGCTCTGCTCTGATGGATGGAGGAAGGTGCTCTGCTCTGATGTATGGAGGAAGGTGCTCTGCTCTGATGTATGGAGGAAGGTGCTCTGCTCTGATGTATGGAGGAAGGTGCTCTGCTCTGATGTATGGAGGAAGGTGCTCTGCTCTGATGTATGGTGGAAGGTGTTCTGCTCTGATGGATGGAGGAAGGTGCTCTGCTCTGATGGATGGAGGAAGGTGCTCTGCACTGATGTATGGAGGAAGGTGCTCTGCTCTGATGGATGGAGGAAGGTGCTCTGCTCTGATGGATGAGGAAGGTGCTCTGCTCTGATGAGACTAAAATTGAACTTTTTGGCCATCAAAGAAAACGCTATGTCTGGCGCAAACCCAAAGCATAACATCACCCAAAGAACACCATCCCCACTGTGAAACATGGTGGTGGCAGCATCATGCTGTGGGGATGTTTTTCAGCAGTCGGGACTGGGAAACTGGTCAGAGTTGAGGGAAAGATGGATGGTGCTAAATACAGGGAAATTCTTGAGCAAAACCTGTAGCCCTCTGTGTGTGATTTGAGGCTAGGACACACACGATCGGATTTTCCGACAACATAATCCGATCTGACTTTTTCCGTCGGATTTTCTGACAACATAATCCGATCTGACTTTTTCCATTGGAATGTCAGACCGTGTGTACGGGGCATTAAAGGTCACTTGTAAGGAAAATGATTTAGTTGAACGCTAAATCTTCCCTTCAAAATAGATGTAAACCCCAACTGAAGGACATTTAGGGGATCAGTTTATAAAAAAAAAAATTATTTTTTACTTTATTTTGGCCACTAGATGGAGCTAAGGAGCATAGAAAATACAACTTTGTAACAAGAGATACATTGTAATTCTACAGAACACTACAGGGAGATTCATGTAAGCTTTTGGCATCAAGCACACTAGGCATCAAAACCGCCTCTTTTAGGACCCATTTACACTCGCTTCAAAATGTGGCATTGGACGTTTTTTTAAAGCTCTCTGAATGCCAATCAAAGCGCCTGTCACTAAATAGAATGATGACCTTACAGTCCTGGTCACATGTTTTGCTTCACTTCAAAAATGATCCCCATGTCACTTTCTTGGTGCTTCAACTTGAAGATATCCCATGTAATGAGCAGCGTGGAAGCATTATAGCGGGAGGTGAGCAGCAGAGGATCAGCAGAGCTGGGGGACCAGAGCAGGAAAAAATAGCAGATGTCACATGTAGTGAGCAGTGTGGGAGGAATATAGCGGGAGTTGAGTGGGGACCGGAGGGAGAAGACTTAGCGACAGAGGATCAGCAGCAGAGTTGGGGACCAGAGCAGGAGAAACAAGCAGATGTCACATGTAATGAGCAGCGTGGGAGCAATATAGTGGGAGGTGAGCTGGGACTGGAGAGAGAGGACTGAGCAGCAGAGGATCAGCAGAGCTGGGGGACCTGATTAGGAAAAACTAGCAGATGTCACGTCAGGAGCGGCGTTGGAGCAATATAGCGGGAGTTGAGCAGGGACCGGAGAGAGAAGACTTAGCGACAGAGGATCAGAAGAGCTGGGGGACCGGAGCAGAAAAAACTAGCAGATGTCACGTGGTGAGCGGCGTTGGAGCAATATAGCGGGTGTTGAGCAGGGACCGGAGAGAGAAGACTTAGCGACAGAGGATCAGCAGACCTGGGGACCAGAGCATGAGAAACTAGCAGATGTCACATGTGGTGAGTGGCGTTGGAGCAATATAGCGGGAGTTGAGCGGGGACCGGAGAGAGAAGACTTAGCGACAGAGGATAAGCAGAGCTGGGGGACCGGAGCAGGAAAAACTAGCAGATGTCACACGTGGTGAGCGGCGTTGGAGCAATATAGCAGGAGTTGAGCGGGGACCGGAGAGAGAAGACTTAGCGACAGAGGATCAGCAGAGCTGGGGGACCGGAGCAGGAAAAACTAGCAGATGTCACATGTAATAAGCAACATGGGAGCAATATAGCAGGAGGTGAGTGGGGTTCTGAGAGAGAGGACTTAGTGGCAGAGAAACAGCAGAGCTGCGGGACCAGAGCAGGAAAAACTAGAAGATGTCACACGTGGTGAGCAGTGAGGGAGCAATATAGCAGTAGCTGAGCGGAGACTGGAGGGAGAGGACTTAGTGGCAGAGGATCAGCAGAACTGGGGGACAAGAGTAAGGCCCCTTTCACACCGGGGCGTTTTTCATGCGGTACAGCGCTAAAAATAGCGCCTGTTCACCGCATGAAAAAATCCGGCCCCTTTAACTCCAGTGTGAAAGCCGGCGGGCTTTCACACTGGAGCGGTGCGCTAGCAGGATGACAAAAAAAGTCCTGCTAGCAGCATCTTTGGAGCGGTATAGGAGCCGTGTGTTCACCGCTCCTATACCGCTCCTTCCCATTGATTAGAATGGGACACCGCGGTGAAACCGCGGCAATACCGCCGCAAAGCGCCGATACGGCGGCGCTCTGCGGGGGGTCTTTAACCCTTTTTTTCGGCCGCTCGCGGGGGGTAAAACCGCACCGCGAGCGGCCGAAAACCGCGGTTAAAACTACGGTAAAGCAGCTCTAAATATAGCGCTGCTTTACCGTCACCGCGGCTTCCCGCCCCAGTGTGAAAGGGGCCTTAGAGAAACTAGCAGATGTCACATGTATGAGCAGCGTGGGAGCAATATAACGGGAGGTGAGCAGGGACTGGAGAGAGAGGACTTAGTGACAGAAGATCAGCAAGAGCAGAGCAGAGACCAGAGCGGGAGAAACAGATGTCACACGTGGTGTGCAGTGTAGGAGCAATATAGCAGGAGGTGAGTGGGGACCAGAGAAAGAGAGAGGAGGATCAGCAGAGCTAGGGGTTACTAGTGAGTGGAGGATCAGCAGAATTATGGGTAACTAGTGAGTAGAGGATTAGCAGAGCTGGGGTAATACTGAGTGGATGATCAGCAGAACTGGGGGTTACTACTGAGTGGAAGATCTACAAAGCTGGGGGTACTACTGAGTGGAGGATCAGCAGAGCTGGGGGAGTGCTACTGAATGAATGAATAACTTGTATAGCGCTACATATGCAAACTTAATCGCCTCAAGGTGCTTTTGCCACCAGTGTCCATCTGGGTCTTCAGAAGAGATGGGTCTTGAACTAGTTCCCAAAAGCCAAATGTTTTTTTCTTCCAAGCGGATGTTGATATAGCGCTTACAAACACACACACACACACACATACTTGGGCCATTTTATAGACAGGATCTGATTAACCTACCAGCATGTCTTAGGAATGCAGGAGGAAACCGGAGTACCCTGATGAAACCCACGCAGGCACAGGGAGAACATGCAAACTCCAGGCAGACGGTGTCATGGTCAGGATTTGAACCAGCGACCCTATTGCTGCTAGGTGAAAGTGCTAACCGCTACACCACTATGCTGCCCTCTGGGTGGAAGATCTACAGAGCTGGGGTTACTAATTAGTGGAGGATCAGAAAAGCTGGGGAGTGCTACTAAGTGAAAGGTCTACAGAGTTGAGGGTACTACTGAGTGGAAGATCTACAGAGCTGGGGGTACTACTGAGTGGAGGATCCGCAGAGCTGGGGGTACTACTGAGTGGAGGATCCGCAGAGCTGGGGTTACTATTGAGTAGAGGATCGTCAGAACTGCGGGTTACCACTGAGTGATGGATTATCAGAGTTGAGGATTACTACTGAGTGGAAGATTATCAGAGCTGGGGGAACTACTGAGTGGGTGATCAGCAAAGCTGGGGGTGCTACCGAGCAGAGGATCTGCTAAACTAGGTTACTAAAAAGCTTTGAATATCCAAGCACTTGAAGCACCTAAACGCGGTCCTAGAGGCACCTTTTAATGCTGCATTTTCTGTCCCTGGAGAAAGGCTTCAAGGGGAGGAAAATATATCATCCAGTGTGCATGAGGCCGTTGCCGTTCCCTAGAATTGTTCCGTTGTAAATGGTCTGGAGAGATTTCGGTTTTTGACCCCCAGCGCGCACACAACAATGCAAATTGACAATAATCCACCATCACCAATCACTCCACTAAGAAAGACGCTTTACTCTACCAACCGATCAATCCTCGGCCCTCCGATTGGCATCATTAGCACGTTAATAGGCTTCTTCTTTTTCTATTTATGGTCCACCCCCCCCCCCAAAAGAAAACGCATTGCGCGCGCCCGGCGATCAGAGGCTTTACCGTCTGATGGCAGAATACGATCATTTGATAGTCCGCTTACTCTTCATTCCCTCGCAAATAATTAAAACTATTGATTCAGTCCTGCAGGAGTGTATTTATCACGACGGATGAACGTCTGGATGGAGATTCGGGATCTCGCTGGGCCACAAGGCGGCACAATATGGCCGACCTCTTGTTTTCGTTTTCTGATCGATGAGATTTCATTAACCTTCTGCCAATACGGCTCACTGACAAAGTTTGTAAAGTCCTTAGGCTTTCTCCATAGGGGAGCATTTGACGGGGATGACTTTATCAGGGATTGGAGGGATCAGAGCATGGCGGAGATAAAGGAATCCATCTCTCAGGGAGGGGGGGAGTTGCAATTCATCTATAAACTTTACAAAAGGTCCGACCCAGATGCCGAGATTTACATTTATTTCACCGATAGAACAGACTGCCTTCATTCTTGGTGGCATAGATACAACAAGGTGTTGGAAACGTTCCTCAGAGATTTTGGTCCATAGTGACATGATGGCATCACACAGTTGCTGCAGATTTGTTGGCTGCACATCCATGATGCCAATCCCCCATTCCACCACATCCCAAAGGTTCTCAATTGGATGAGATGTGGTGAGTGTGGAGGCCATTGGAGTACAGTGACCTCATTGTCCAGTGGTGAGATGATTGGAGCTTTGTAACATGGTGCATTATCCTGCTGGAAGGAGCCATCAGAAGATGGGGACACTGCAGTCCAGCCATTCTCAACCAGGGTTCCTCCTTGGTTGCCTAGGGGTTCCTTGAGCTGTGGCTAAATGACCTCCCATCTGATGGGACCTTCATAGTTCCAGGTCCAACACCACTTGGCAGAGCCAGTGAAGATGACATTCTTATCACCACTGAATTTCTCCCATCTGTGTAAGGGGTGCTTTTCCAATAACCCCTGATAGACTAATCCCCGGGGGTTCCCTGAGACCTGAATATTATTTCAAGGGTTCCCCTTGGGTAAAAACATTGAGAAAGGCAGCTGTAGTCATAAAGGGATGGAAATGGTCAGCAACAATACTCAGGTGGGGTTTAAACCATGCTCAATTGGTACTAAGGTGCCCAAAGTGTGGTTAGAAAATATCCCCCACTGGAATGCAAGCTAGCGCTGGTGTAGACACGTGACGGACATCGGGGCGTGGTGGCAACATGTTTCAGAACGATTCCGCCACCGGCATCCGTCACGTGTTTTAGGAGTTAGGAGTGTCTATGGAAATGTTTGACCATTCTTCCAGAAGCGCATTTGTGAGGTCAGGCACTGATGTTGAATGAGAAGGCCTGGCTTGCAGGGCTGAGGCTCTTAGGACCTAGGAGCAGCCACTCCTCCAGTCTAACATCCAAATTTTGTCATTTGCATAAGCCCCCCCCTCCCACTGCTTGCATAAGGGGCTGAGGTTCTTAGGACCTAGAAGCGTCCACTCCTAGAGACTATTGTCAAAACTCCTCCCACTGCTTGCATCAGGGCTGAGGCTCTTAGGACCTAGGAGCAGCCACTCCTCCAGACTATTTGCATAACTCCTCCCACTGCTTGCATCAGGGCTGAGACTTTTGGGATATAGGAGCGTCCAATCCTCCAGACTATTTGCATAACTCCTCCCATGGCTTGCATCCGGGCTGAGGATCTTAGGACCTAGCAGTGTCCACTTCTCCAGACTATTTGCATAACTTCTCCCACTGCTTGCATCAGGGCTGAGGCTCTTAGGAGCTAGAAGTGTCCACTCCTCCAGACTATTTGCATAACTCCTCCCACTGCTGGCATCAGGGATGAGACTTTTTGGATATAGGAGCGTCCAATCCTCCAGACTATTTGCATAGCTCCGCCCACTGCTTGCATCAGGGCTGAGGCTCTTAGGACCTAGGAGCGTCCACTCCTTCAGACTATTTGCATAACTCCTCCCACTGCTTGCATCAGGGCTGAGGATCTTAGGAGCTAGGAGTGTCCACTCCTCCAGACTATTTACATAACTCCTCCCACTGCTTGCATCAGGGCTGAGGCTCTTAGGACCTAGGGGTGTCCACTCCTCTAGACTATTTGCATAACTCCTCCCACTGCTTGCATCAGGGCTGAGACTCTTAGGACCTAGGAGTGTCCACTCCTCCAGACTATTTGCATAACTCCTCCCACTGCTTGCATCAGGGCTGAGGCTCTTAGGACCTAGGAGTGTCCACTCCTTCAGACTATTTAAATAACTCCTCCCACTGCTTGCATCAGGGCTGGGGATCTTAGGACCTAGGAGCGTCCAATCCTCCAGACTATTTGCATAACTCCTCCCACTGCTTGCATCAGGGCTGAGGCTCTTAGGACCTGGAAGTGTCCACACCACCAGAAGCCAATGAAGGCAAAGTTTGAGCAGATTAAACTTCAGTTTTAATAGGACGTGTCTCCGGCCGCATGAAAACCCACGGAGCGATCTTACCGCAACCTTCCAAAATAATTAGAGGTTGAAAGGAAAATATTTTGGTGTCAGCGGCCCGAGCCTGCTGCTCAACCTGAAATAACTCTCCGCCATCGCAGTGGGTGTGGGCGTTTTATTAAGGTGATAAAGCTTAATTGTGATCCAACTAATTTGTAGAACATGTCATTTAAAATCCAGCAGGAGCCTGCCAAATCCACCGCAAAGCCGGCGCTCCCGCCATTCGTTATTAAGAATGTAATTAAATATTTAGAATGATCTTGTTGCAATTAGATCTTCACATGACAAATACATTTTATTGTATAAATGGCTAAATCTTAATTAGGAGCCTCAATATTATTCCGGCGTAATTGACTCGCAACTGTTCCCTCCGATGCAAATCAAATTCTTTTTTAAGGACCTTTGCGGAGGAGACGGCGGCGCGCTTTTTTGTCACTTAGCTAAATGACTTCATAATTCATGGCTTTAATTGTTTGGAAGATCAACAGTGAGAAGAGTTCAATTTCCCATCCTGGCGGGAGTGCTGTGTCAGGTTTTTAGTGGAATTTTCACCGTATGAGTCTTTCAAGATGAAATGCGTCTTTGTTAAAAAATGGACCCGCGGCGATCGCGCCGGATACAACAAAAGGCTTCTTTTGCATGACTTGTAATTTGATTGGCACTCCGAATATCACACACTTTTATTATCATACATTTATATAGCTCTGACATATACCACAGTGCTGTACAGAGATCACTGAGCCAGTCACATCAGTCTCTGTACCAGAGGAGCTTACACTCTAATGTCTCCTCCCCCACAGTCACACACTATTATTATTGTAGCACGCCCCCCTAGAGTACTGCTTAGAGTTACCTGCTCATCTGCACGGCCGTGACCTAGTGAACATTCCAACCCACCTGACACTCTGGGTTCAGACATCCTTGTATGCTGTAGAGCAGGGATCTTCAAACTACGGCCCTCCAGCTGTTGTGGAACTACACATCCCATGAGGCATTGTAAAACTCTGACATGCACAGACATGACTGGGCATGATAGGAATTGTAGTTCCTGAACAACTGGAGGGCCATAGTTTGAAGACCCCCCTGCTGTAGAGTAATAAATCAGACACGTTGCGTAGGTTCTAAGAATAATTTACGGGAGCCAATAAAGAAGAAAATTGTTACAAAAAAAGAGAAGTTAATTGATCTGCTGAGTTTTTGGCAACAGCGCCAGCTCAGCAAAATAATTCCTCCAAAAAGGCACAAGACAATACTAATAAAGACAATCCTGTATAAACACTTCCTTCGGAAATAAGGTTACCTCCTAAAGGGATGTTTCAGCTAACTGACTGTACTGATACTCTGTAAGAGATGGAACCAGGCCAGCCTACACTACACTGATATCCTAAGGAGGGAGAGCAAGTTTAATAATGACAATACAAGGAGGTGGGCCTTTCTATCAGTAATGGCAATAGAGTCCCCGTTGCAGATCTGATGTTCTTCACTGGCAGGTAGGAGCTCTTAACTGTAATCCGATTAGGTGTAGCGGTGAACAGTGGCTTTTTTGTAGTGTGGAAGGCTAGAGTTACATAGTTACATAGTAAGTCAGGTTGAAAAAAGACACAAGTCCATCCAGTTCAACCACCAAAAAAATAAATAAATAATATCATACAAACCCATATACCCAATTTTATACCCACAGTTGATCCAGAGGAAGGCGAAAACACCCAGCAGAGCATGATCCAATTTGCTAAAGCAGGGGAAAAAATTCCTTCCTGATCCCCAGAGAGGCAATCGGATTTTTCCCGGATCAACTTTACCTATAAATGTTGGTATATTATGTATTATATTATGTACATTTAGGAAAGTATCCAGGCCTTTTAATATACTGAGCTGGCCAGAACCACCTCTGGAGGGAGTCTATTCTACATTTTCACAGCTCTTACTGTGAAGAAACCTTTCCGTACTTTTCCTCTAGACGTAAAGAGTGCCCCCTTGTCCTCTGTGTTGACTGTAAAGTGAATAACTCAACACCAAGTTCACTATTTGGACCCCTTATTTATTTATACATGTTGATCATATCCCCCCTTAATCTCCTCTTCTCTTAAGCCCCATACACACGGTCGGACAATCCGCGGACCAGGTCGGTCGGATCCTGTCCGTCATACTTTGTCTGATGTTGGTTTTGCGTACACACGGTCGGACAAAGTTGTCGGAAAATCCGATCATTCTGAACGTGGTGACGTTTGTTGCCTACGACGGGACTACGTAGAGGCTAGTAGCCAATAGCTTTGGTCTTGTAATGTGATCTGAGCATGCGTAGCACTTTGTCCGGTCGGACAACCGTACACACGATCGGATTTGGTGTGATCGGACCGTGTTGTTGGCAAATCTTTCCAGCAGGAGATAAGACTTTGTCCGTCGGACAATCCGACGTACACTGTCCGATGGTGCATACACACGGTCTGATTTTTCAACAACATTGTCCGATCGGACAGAATCCATGAAAAAGTCCGACCGTGTGTATGGGGCTTTAGTATTATACATTTATATAGCTCTGACATATATAGCAGTGCTGTACATCATGAAATCATGATTTCATAGACATTAAATAAGATAATAATTTTATGTATAACTTCCTTAGAATGGATCCCTTGTTTTATCCACTCTCTACACCTCCTAATATAGGAATACTCGGCATCTAACTGATCCTTACAATATTACTATATTTACACTATATTACCAAAAGTATTGGGATGCCTGACTTATGCCCCGTACATAATCTGATCAGACTTTTTCCGACCGTGTGTAGAGAATTCTGACGCACAAAGTGCCACGCATGCTTAGAAGAAATTTGGAGACAAAAGCTATTGGCTACTGGCCTCTACGTAGTCCCATCGTACGTGTTGTACGTCACCTCGTTCTGAAAGATCAGATTTTCCTACAACTTTGTGCGAGCGTGTGTGTGCAACACAAGTTTCGGCCAAAATCCGTCGGAAAAAATCTGATGGATTTTGTGGTCGGAATGTCCGACCGTGTGTACAAGGCATAACTCATTGTAAGCACCCCAGCCAGTGTTAAGTGGTTTGTCTCATCCATGTAAACTGATACATTCTGCTGGAGAGCTTGTGCTTTTGAAAAACTTTCTTGCCGGATCACCAGATGAAAACATAAGAAAGAAAGTCTAAAAAAAAAGAAAACAAATTAGTAATCTGCAATATAACAAATGTTTGCTTTTGGGTTTGATATCACTTTAAGGCCGTATGTATTGTAAGGAACGATGTCCTGAACATGGAATTCCTGCATTCATTCTGTGACTCCCAGGGCCCTGAAATGCCCGGTTCTCACCTCGTATGACCCGAACCGCCCGAGTACTGTACATGAGTCACTGAAGAGAAGATTCTTTAAAAATTCAATTCAAATTAAATAACTTTCTACAAACATGCAATTAGAGAGCCAACAGGATTTTTTTTCACCTCAAAAAGTGGATTGATCTCATAGAAAGCATTCAGGAGGACTCATTAGTCCAAACCAGCAAGTTACATCGTGTAATTAAAAGTTTCAATGTCACTGATGCCGGAACATTCTATACAGAAAGATGTCTGTAGGGTGCTGTGTGTAGGTGGAGCAGAGCGTCGGGTCAACGTCTGTACCCAAATAAATGGAAAGATAGATAGATAGATAATGGGATAATTGGATGGATGGATGAATATAGATATAGATATATAATAGATGGATGGATGGATAGATAGAGTAGTGGATGGATACAGTGCTTTGAAAAAGTATTCACACCCCTTGAAATTTTCCACATCTTGTCATGTTACAACCAAAAACATTATACAAGTATTTTATTGGGATTTTATGTGATGGACCAACAAAAAGTGGCACATAATTGTGAAGTGGAAGGAAAATGATAAATTATACAAATAAATATGTGAAAAGTGTGGGGGGCATTTGTATGGCGCCCCCCGGAGTCAATACTTTGTAGAACCCCCTTTCTCTACAAGTCTTTTTGGGGATGTCTCTACCAGCTTTGCACATCTAGAGAGGACATTTTTGCCCATTCTTCTTTGTAAAATATCTCAAGCTCTGTCAGATTGGATGGAGAGCGTCTGTGAACAGCAATTTTCAAGTCTGGCCACAGATTCTCAGTTGGATTTAGGTCTGGACTGTGATAGGGCCATTCTAACACATGAATATGCTTTGATCTAAACCTTTCCATTCTACCTAGCTGTAGCTCTGTTGGGGAGGGCAGGGATGTGCCCGGTGTAATTCCTTGGTTTAGCCACTACATGTCCTTTCACTGGGAGAAAAGGGAGGTTTGGGTTTAGCTTGGGTTGGGTTGTGTGGTCGGTGTGGTTACCAATATGGCCAATGATGACCCCCAACTTAATATTGTGTAGTGACTTTAGGTGTCAAAAGGTTAATGCCAGCTTTGCCCTGTCAGTGCAAGGGCACAATGGGTAACAGGGCAGTAGCATAAATAGTTGTAGTGGGAGGACACAAGGAGGGATTTGCTACTGAAAAACTGAGCCACAGCAGAATGTAGTCAGCAAATCATTATTCATATAGCTTCCCTTTATGGGGTAAGCAGGGGAGGAAATGCAGGACTTGTTGGGACTCTTTGCATCCCCTTTCCAGGTGATGTTGGACTCCCCTCTGTAGGGCTACTACTTGACTTGTTTACATCTAAAGGCAATGTGCCATGACCTGCCTGGGGTGACTGAAGTATGTACAGTATATATACATTTATCTTCATTCAGTAAATAGTTAAAAGGCTTTTATTGTGTGTACGCTTCAGGTGCTGGAAGAGGCTGCAGTTGGGGTCCACTGCCATAGAGCCTGAAGCAGGTATGTAGCAGACTGCTGGAGATGCTTATCAGGCCAGGCCAAGACTCCCAGAATGACCCTTATGCCCTGTACACACGGTCGGAATTTCCAACGGAAAATGTCCTATTGGACCATGTTGTCGGAAAATCCGACTGTGTGTGGGCTCCATCTGACTTTTTCCGTCGGAAATTCAGACGGAAAAAATTTGAGATCCTGCTCTCAAATTTTTCGACAACAAAGTCCGATCGGACTTTTTCCGATCGTGTGTAGCGAATTCCGACGGACAAAGTGCCACGCATGCTCAGATCACATTACAAGACCAAAGCTATTGGCTACTAGCCTCTACGTAGTCCCATCGTAGGCAACAAACGTCACCACGTTCAGAATGATCGGATTTTCCGACAACTTTGTCCGACCGTGTGTATGCAACACCAGTGTCGGACAAAATCCGTCGGAAAAAATCCCACTGATTTTGTGGTCGGAATTTTCGACCGTGTGTACGGGGCATTAGAGGGGCAAAGTATGGGAATTCTGCCAGGTTTAGTGAGTACCTTGGGAAGCCCAGACCCATAGTGTCTTAGCAAGTCTTGGGAAGCACCCCTGGGTCTAGACAGAACTGGGATATAGAGCCCATATGCTCCCCCACCACATGGTGGAGGACATCATGCTGCTTCAGTCACATTACAGCTCAAATGTTTCTTCTTCCTTAAAGTGATATTACACCCTCTTATTTTTTTAAGCACTTTCAGCTGCTGATTTAATCACTTACCGAGTATGCAGCTTCTATAGCCTTTAATCATTGCCTATGTTCGAGTTTAAGCTGGTGCCATGACCGTTGCCCCAGGTTTCCTGTTTCGTGATGACTTCCTCCTCTTGCAGCTTTCTTTGGAGCCACTCTTGCATGCAGGGACTAGAGTTATGTCCCCCTACACTGTGTGCATCCATAGAAATACACAGCCCCATAGCCTGGAATGGCAAGGCACTTTCCTGCTGCTCCATCCTCTTGAATGGGTCACATTTGGTGCTCCTCTTAAATGAGACACATTTGGTGCTCCTCTCTCCTCTTAAATTAATGTCACATTAGTTGCTGCTCCCTCCTCTTGATTGGGTCACATTGGGTTCTCCATCCTCCCCGGGAATGGGTCACATTTGGTGCTCCTCTCTCCTCTTAAATGAGTCAAATTTGGTGCTACTCCCATCCCTTTGAATGAGTCAAATTAGTTGCTGCTCCCTCCTCTTGAATGAGTCACATTGGGTTCTTCTTCCTCCTCTTGAATGAGCCACATTTGGTGCTCCTCTCTCCTCTTGATTGGGTCACATTGGGTTCTCCTTCCTCCCCATGAATGGGTCACATTTGGTTATCATCCCTCCTCTTGAATGAGTCACATTTGTCACTCCTCCCTCCTCTTGATTGGATCACATTGGGTTCTCCTTCCTCCCCGTGAGTGGGTCACATTTGGTTATCCTCCGTCCTCTTGAATGAGTCACATTTGTCACTCCTCCCTCCTCTTGATTGGGTCACATTGGGTTCTCCTTCCGCCTCTTGAATGAGCCACATTTGGTGCTCCTCTCGCCTCTTGATTGGGTCACATTGGGTTCTCCTTCCTCCCCACGAATGGGTCACATTTGGTGTTCCTCCCTCCTCTTGAATGAGTCACATTTGTCGCTCCTCCCTCTTCTTGATTGGGTCACATTGGGTTCTCCTTCCTCCCCGTGAGTGGGTCACATTTGGTTATCCTCCCTCCTCTTGAATGAGTCACAATGGTTGAAAGGGTCAAGTTTGGGGGCTCAGGCCATGTCTAAAACCTCCTCCAGCAGCTGTGTAGAACAGCCCGCAGCTTTAAGCGAAGTGATCAGCGCAGGGCTGACATGACAAAAGTCTACATGCCTGGTTGCATGGCCGTTTAAGGGTTAGAAGGGGTGGAGCTGGGCAACAGGAAAGGGAGGAGCCATCCTCCCGGGAGCTCAGTCTGTTAGGTGAAAAGTTGTAGGAGGAAGCATGGAGGAGCTCCTGGGAAACATCCGGGCGGCAGCGGCGGCGAATGGGGCAGCGTGGATCCGGGAACAAGTAGAGCGAGCCCTGGGGGGTGAGAGCGGAGGGGGGGGGTCGACGCACGGCACCCGGGCGCGGCAGATCCGCCCGCCGGACCGTTATTCGCCCGACGGGCGCCGGGCCTCTGGCAAGCAGGGGGACATGGGGGCCTTGTCAGACGCCGAACCGCCTGCTAAGCGGTCGGCGGGGGGGGTCGCTATACCCGCGGGGACACCGGCCAGGGGGGTTAAGTCTGCGGGGGGGACCAACCAGGCGCAGGCAGCATCCAGCATCAGGCGGCGCTCACAGGCCTCAGGCCTCGTGGCGGCCGCGGCCGGCGGCCATCTTGGGACAGGCGGGCGGCTCAGGAGCTCCACAGCCTCCAAGGGGGGGGGAGGGGGGCAGCTCCATGGCGGCCAACAGCCAGCGGGGTCCCAGGCCCAAATCACACAGGGCGGCCGTCCTCCACGGCGGCCCGCCAGGGGGGGGGGTGAGGGGGAGGAACAGGAGCTGGGGGGGGACTCAGCAGTCGGGCCCGGAGGAAGAAGGGGAGAGGGAGGATGATCAGCAAGGGGGCGATCCGCCCATTGATGTGGGACAGAGGGCCCAGGCGGGTGGCGTTCGGCCCAGCCTGCGGTCGGCGGCCGGGGGGGCCAGGACTTGTCGGCCCGGCAGCTACCGGGCGAACACCCGGGGTACAGGCGGTCCGTCTGCAAGGGGGCACCCGAAAGGGAGGGACGACGCAAGATCTGGTCGGGAACCGCAGTCGGCGGGGGCTGGGGGCGTACGGCCCAGGCCTACAAAACCGATGCAGGGGTACAGAGGCGTGCGGCCTAACCCCATGGCGGTGGGGCCAGCTACCGGATCAAGTGCCCAGACCCCTCGGAAGTGTGCCAGTAAGTCGGCAGAGGGGCGGAAGAGGAACCTGAGGGAAAGGAGCTCGTCCGCCTCCGGGGGCGAATCCCCTGGGGGGCAGGCTGCGGATGTGACGGAGGAGGAGCCGGAACTGTCGGAGGGTGAGCTGTCCAGGTCCGAGGACGAGATCGCGGAGGAACGAATGGTGGCGGTGGATTCGGGAACAACGGCTGGTGGGAACATTTCCAGGCAGCCTGGTAAGTCTTCTTTATTTCCGGGTTTCGGTGGGGGGGAGACGCTTACGGTTTGGGGGACACGGAGGGGGGGGGGGGGATTGCGTCCCCGGGGGCGTTCAGGGGGCTCCCTTCTCGGGCAACAGCGGCCCCGATCCCGCCTTGGCGGGAGACGGCCTCAGGGTTCTCTTAGCGGGGCTCAGGGATTTAGTGGGCAAGTTTGACGCGGCTCCACTGGCCCCGACGGGGCCGGCCCGAGCCTGGGTTCCCCTCGGGAGGGAAAGTATGGGGGTGGGGCAGGCGGGGGCAACGTCAGGCCTGGGGGGGACGAGCGGGCAGACAGGGGAAACGGCGGTGGCGATTCCGCCCGCGTTAACCCCGGGGGTGGGGGAGGGAGGGGCGGGGGGCACAGTGGAGGCGGGTCCGCCCACGGACCCAGCGGCGGGAGAGGGGGAGAAAGGGGGGGACAAAGCCAAAAAACAGGACATTGTACGCCTGGCGGACTCCGCACGGTGCGAAGTTTACGTGTGTTTTGAAGGGCCCCTGGGGGCTCATTTAAAGCAAGAGGTCAGGGAAAAAATTTGGAAGGGGGAGTACGTGGAGATATTTTCGCTGCTCCCCCTGGAAAAGTTTAATCTGGATAGGGTAAAACCTGATGACAGCAAAAAGGAGGACGAGGAGAAGAGGCGTTATAGGCTGATTCCCAGGACTTTTCAAAACTGGCTCCAGGCGTTTGCAATCCTGGCAAGCGTAATAGGGGAAAAAGAGCCGGAGCACTGCTCGGCGCTTTTCTGCTACCTGGACGCCATCGGGGAGGCCCATCGGACCTATGGGGGAATGTCGTGGCTACGCTACGACGAGCAATTTCGCCAGAGGAGGGCAGTCAGGCCGGCGCTTCGCTGGGACCACAAGGACATCAGTCTGTGGATGCGCTTGATGGCAGCAGCGAAGCCCACGGGTCAGTTTTTTCAGGGGGGGGGCGGTGGATCGGGGGCTTCAGGTCAATCGGCCGCTAAAAAGAAGGGAGTCTGTTGGCAGTACAATGAGGGCACCTGCAAGTTCGGAACGGGGTGTAAATACAAACACGAGTGCTCCGGGTGTGGGGGATCTCACCCCGGGTCACGGTGTTTTAAGCAGGGAAAAGGCAAGGCCAGCGAGTCTGCAAACAAAGGGGAAGACGCCGGTGAGAGTGGAAAAAATGCTGCCTTTTCTAGGTAGGTATCCCGATAGGGACGTGGCTCATTTGTTGGCTTCAGGTTTTGGGGAGGGTTTTGTAATTCCTGCGGTACTGGGCTCGGTGCCACCAGGAGCAGACAATTTGAGGTCGGCTCTGAGACACCGGGCGGTGGTAACGGAAAAGTTACAAAAAGAGGTAGCTCTGGGCAGGATGGCGGGCCCCTTCCCCGTAATGCCAATCCCCGAACTAGTGGTTTCTCCTTTGGGAGTGGTCCCCAAGAAGGAACCTAACAAATTCAGGCTCATTCACCACCTTTCTTACCCGAAAGGGGGGTCGGTGAACGACGCCATTGACCCCCAGGCTTGCGCGGTCCATTACACGTCCTTCGATGCAGCGGTCTTTTGGGTGCGTAAGTATGGTAGAGGGGCCCTGATGGCAAAGACAGACATAGAAGCGGCCTTCCGTTTGTTACCTGTTCACCCCGATAGCTTCTATTTATTGGGTTGTAGGTGGCAGGAGGAATACTACGTGGATAAGTGCTTACCGATGGGTTGCTCTATCTCGTGTGCATTCTTCGAATGTTTCAGCTCGTTTGTAGAATGGGTGGTGAGGGACGTGTCTGGTTTGAATTCAGTGATCCACTACTTGGACGATTTTTTGTGCGTCGGCCCGCCCGCATCCAAGGTTTGCGCGGTGTTACTTACAACATTGGAAAGGATTGCAGGGGATTTCGGCATTCCGCTTGCACCTGACAAGACGGAAGGGCCCAGGACAGAGATCAGCTTCTTGGGGATAGTTCTGGACTCAGTAGCAATGGAATGCAGACTGCCGGAGGTTAAATTGGTGGCATTAAAAGCGGAAGTTCGGGCATTGGTGGGGCGGCGCAAAGTGCAGTTGAGAGCCCTACAGTCAGTGTTGGGGAAGCTTAACTTTGCTTGCAGGATTATCCCGATGGGGCGGATTTTTAGTAGGAGACTGGCAGCAAGTACTGGGGGGATTGAGTCGCCCAGGCATTACGTGACACTCTCGAAAGAACATAAGAGTGATCTGCGAATGTGGCACGTGTTCCTGGACAATTTCAATGGGAGAGCGTTATGGATGACGGGGCCGGTGAGCAACTTTGATCTCGAGTTGTTCACAGACGCCGCAGGGTCAGCGGGTTATGGGGCTTTCTTCAGGGGGCGCTGGAGCGCGGGCCCTTGGCCGGACAGCTGGAAGTGGGAGGGGTTGCTCAGGAACATGTTGTTACTAGAACTATTTCCGGTAGTGTTGGCGGTTGAGCTGTGGGGTGAATTCTTCCGGGATCGGAAGGTTCGCTTCCACATCGACAACCTGGGGGTGGTTCAGGTGATCAACAAGGTATCGGCGGCATCACCTCCGGTGATACGGTTGTTGAGACACCTGGTACTGCGGTGCATGCAGATGAACATCTTCATGCATGCGGTGCATTTGCCGGGTGTGGAGAACGTGGTCGCTGATGCTCTCTCTCGGTTTCAGTGGGAAAAGTTTCGGGAACTGGCGCCGGAAGCAGAGCATCAGGGAACCCACTGTCCAGCGGAGATGTGGAAGATTGCACTGGAAGACTAGCGGGATGGATTCAGCGGTCGGTGACCGAAGGGACATGGAAAGCATACAGGAAAGTATGGGACGAATGGGCGGCTTTCCGGGTTCAGACCGCAAGGGGAGAAAGGGAACCTAGGCTGCTGTTTATTTATTTTATCGCCAGGCACATGGAGAGCGGTATTTCCGTGTCGAGGCTGGAAAAAGTGATGGCGGCCATGGCGTTTTGGTGCAAACTTGAGGGGGGGAGCGACTGGACCAAGGAGTTCTGGGCGCGGCAAGCAGTTAAGGGTTACAAAAAAAGGGAAGGCGGTACGGGACGAGCGACGACCGGTGACGTTTGAACTGCTGGGCAGGGTGGTGGACACCCTGCGTGGGGTTTGCTCGTCCGGTACGAGGTGGGACTGTTCCGCACGGCCTTCGTGTTAGCCTTTTTTGGGGCTTTTCGGATCGGGGAGCTGGTGAGTTCCTCGAAGAAAAAGAGAGATGGCTTGGACGTGGGACAAGTGCGGTGCTTTGAGGACAGGGTGGTTTTGCATCTGCAAAGATCAAAGACGGACCAGCAGGGCCGAGGCAAGGAAGTGGTGGTTTTCGCCATTCCAGACGCCAAACTCTGCCCCGTCTTGGTGACGAGTGTTTTCTTACAGGTGAGGCCGGCTGGGGAGGGCCCCCTGCTGGTGCATCAGAACGGCGAGGCTCTATCGCGCTTTCAGTTCGTAGGGGTCTTCCGGAAATGTTTACGAGTTATGAATATGGGGGAATTGAGATTTTCCTCGCATTCTTTCAGGATTGGGGCGGCCACTGAGGCGGTCAGGTGGGGTTTGCCGGAGGAAGCGGTGAAACAAATTGGGAGGTGGGAATCAAGGCGTTTCAGGTGATATGTTAGGATGGATTTGATCGCATAAGGGTTGCGGATAAAGGGGAGGGTTGTGTGAAGTGCCGACATGGTTTCGTGTGGTACATTAATTGAAGCTGACCGGAATTTTCTTGCTGTTTTTCTTTCAGATGACCCCCCGAAGCTCGTTTGGATTATAGGGCACTCTTATGTCTGCTGGGGAGCCAGGAGGGGAGATGACAGACCGGATGGTAGACAGCTGGGGTTTTCTAGGAGGGAGGCCTACATAAAATGGTTGGGTTTCCCGGGTATGCTCTGGAGCCGTCTTATCCCGGAAGCGCTCAAGTTTGCGAGATGGGATAGGCCTCCGGAGGTTTTAGTTATTCACGTCGGGGGCAATGATTTGGGGCTCAGGACAAAACTAGATGTTACTAGGGACATAAAGTATGACTTTTGCCGACTTCAGGCGGCTTTCCCCAACACAGTCCTGGTTTGGTCAGACATGATCGCCAGGACTTCATGGCGTTTTGCCAGGTCGGTGGACCTACTTAACAAAGCCCGGAAGAAAGTTAATCAGGAGGCCAGCAGATTTTTTGTTAAACACGGGGGGTTGGCAATTAGGCACAGGGAGTTGGAGGTAGATACGTGGCGTTATTTGAGGGCTGATGGTGTTCATCTGAACCCAGTTGGCATAGATATGTGGGCCATCGGTATTCAGGATGGGATTGAGCGAGCACTTAGGGTGTGGAGGTGCGCTCAAGGTTAAGGTTTTAACCTTGTTTGCAGTGGCGGATGTGTGTGACGTAGGCATAGAGAAGAAACCCCCTCCCCACAGGAAACTTGATGCGGGACCCATTGGAGATATGGGCCCGTTTGGTATATTCCCTATAAGTGATGTAGGGTATATGGTGGATGACTGCACTGCGGGAATAGTTTTGTCTCTGAGCTAGTATGTCAGCTTGAGGCCTAGTTACAGTTGAGTTGACCGCAGTGCACGAGCTGTTGATTATGGTAATTTGGGTGGGGGGGGGGTAATGCACTACTATAGGCCTACGTCACGTTTTTCTTGATGTTGTTTATCTGTTGTTATTTGTTGTTTATTGGTTATAAAGTTATTTATAAAGTTATTTATATATATATATTTTGTTATTTAATAAAGGAGCTGCTACGGCAGATTTTACACTCCAGCACGGTGTGGTCTCCATTACTGGGTAAGGTAAGGGTGGGAGTGTATAGCTGGGCAGCACTAACAGGTAGCTATGTTGTACTTGGTCATGGGTTTAGAAGGTCGTAAAACTGGCTTGACAAGTAATTTTTGCAATCCTGTGGCCAAAAGTATGAACAAGTCCTTAAGCACTTTCAGGACAGCTTGATGATGAAATGCTTTGGAGTCAAAAGACAAAATGAACATGTTTTTCTTTAAGAGTACAATGGATTTTATATGGCTTTGGATGGTAAGGGAAGATCTTTTCAACTATCCTAGACCTGTTCTTGTGCCAAAAAAATGCTAACCCTAAACCTTCCACTACTCACACTAGGAGATCCATACCCTGTTTGAGAATATTGGGCACCCAAAGTTTGGTTTGGTTGGCTAATGTGTAAGCAAGTGCTTTCAAAAGGCCTTAAAGGTTTTTCTTCTACTGTGTTATATGCTCTGGGTTTGATTATTTCAACTGTGTTTATTGTGTGAAAGCCATTCGCTACTATCATGTACCTGGTGTGAAGACTGGAATGTTGTGGAGGCCTCTCTTGCACCTCCCGCCCAACATTCCTGAAGGTGGAGACAGAGAGTATAAGGGCAAGGAGTGACACAAGTGCCGTAGTAGCTGGCTGGTGATGTCCACTCTGTAGGTGGGTAGAGCTGGTATTCGCAGTCCTCGGAACAGGATGCAGGAGCAACTTGACGGGCAGCAGTCAGCAACAACTGGGCAGTGAGGAACCTAATCAGCAGGCAAAGTCCATAAAGCAAATCAAGGTCAGCAACAGTTGGGCAAAGTGGTACAGAGTCAGCAGGCAGGTCAGGTCCAGTAAACAAACCGAGGTTGGAGTAGTTAGGTAACAGAGCTAGCGCAAGAGCAGAAGCGAAGTCCAAAGGTAAGCTGGGTCATATACGGGTAAGCAGGTACAACAGATCAGGTTTCGGGAACACGTGAACAAGTTGAAGAGAAAGCAGTGGCACCATTGGAGGGATCCTGGTGAAGGGCAGAATAAGGTACCGTATTTATCGGCGTATAACACGCACCTTTTCCCCCTTAAATTCAGGGGGAAATCAGGGGTGGGTGTTATACGCCGATCCCCCACCGATCCCCGCTGTTGTGAGGCTCCGGGCAGCTTTCAGCCGCCTTCGGCCCTTCTCATCGGCTTTCTCGGCCGCCTTCGGCTGTTCTCGCCCGCCTTCGGCCTTTCTCTGCAGCTTTCGGCCTTTTTCGGCCGTTTTTGGCCGCCTTCAGCCTTTCTCGCCCGCTTTCGGCCGTTCTCAGCCGCCTTCGGCCTTTCTCGACAGCTTTTGGCCTCTTTTGGACGTTCTCGTCGGACGAAAGCTGCCGAGAAAGGCCGAAGGCAGCCGTGAACAGCTAAAGCGGCCAATGGCGCCAATTTTAAAACTGTAGTGACACTGACATGTCACTGCAGTTTAATCTCAGCCTGGGCAAGGCTGCAAATGACACTGAGAAGGCTGCAAGGCTGCAAATGACACCGACAAGCATGCAGATGGACGATGTGCAAGGCTGCATTGATGGGCATTTAAATGTAAGTTTTTTTTCCTTTAAAACATTTTTTTCCTTAACATTTCCTCCTTAACTTGGGGTGCGTGTTATACGCCAATATATACAGTAAGTATTTCTCTAGACAGAACAAGCATGCCATGTAAAGCCTATTTTTTTTTTTTTTTTTTTAATGCAGCACATTCAATGAGAAGTGTCCCCTGTGCTGGTGCTGGCTATCCTAGTTGCGTTCCTCCTTCCTCTGTCAGCCCAACGCCCCTGCAGTGGTAATCTACCAATGCTGTGATGCTTAATAGAGCTCAGGGACCTATCACAGGCACTCATCAATAGTTCCAACTATGCCTGCCCCTTATGTACCCATCCTCCATTCATAGGAACTGTACTATAGCTTCCATCAATGAAAAGTGATCTATAAATGGAGGAGGTGGCCCTTTCTATCATCTGCCCATCCTCCATTCATAGATTACTATAGTACGGCTTCTAAGAATAGAGGAGGGGGACGAAAAGGGTGGGCATAGTTGTCACTCTTGTTGAGTGCCTGATGGCCCGTGGCTTTATTAACCCCTGAAGCATTGGAAGATCACCACTGTTGGGGTGTGGAGGGAACACTTAAACTAGGACAGCACCAGCACAAGGGACACTTCTCATTAAATTTAAGCACCACCCCTTGTGCTAAAAAATATTATAATTTAATTAAACTTAGGCTTTAACCCTTGCAATGCATCACTACAAGGGTAGACTTTTTTTTATCTAACCCCTGGGTTCAGCTTCAATCAAATAAATTAAATTACAATCCATTATCGTTCGGAGAATAACGGTGAGCCGTAACAAAGCTCAGCCAGTCATTGGAAGAACTTGTGTTGGAGCTGAAGGTATTTTCGGTGTCCTCTGACCCGTAGCGAGACTCAGTTTGCTCTAAACAGTTCGTCTCGGTTCTTATTGTCCTCCTCGGGATGGCGTTCAATGCATCGGAGCGCTGGAGAGAATAAGGCCTCGGGAGAGGACATTAGGTGCTTAGATCGGCCTGAGCTCCTGGAACATTCGCAGCAGAGATTCATTCTGCCCACGCTTGTCTCCACAACGGGGGGAATATCGCACCGTAGACCCTCTACGACCCAAGAAAAATGGGCCCTGCTGGAAAATTACCTGATTTTCAGATGACTTTTCTCAATGTTCCATCATGCCCATAGGCATCTATGGGAATTTTTATTGTCAAACCCTGATCTTTAGGCAGGGTTGTTATTAAATTTATTTGCCAAGTGATCGTTGCTTTGGCCAATTGTTAGGAGGTCAATTGATTTTGCCCTAATTCTGGAATTGCTGCACTTCTCTCTTCTGTCACTAGATGGCCGGGTATCTTGTGACATTAGATAAGACAAGGGCATTGCAAGGACAGATTAGGAATGGATGGGGTGTCTCAGCCAATGGGCAGGGATTTTCTTGGGTCCCTTGGCCTGCTGGGAGAACCTATTTATTTGGGTGGAGTCAGGTGATTAGGGTTCTGTGCCACCTGGACGACTGTCTGGGTGGACATGTGTCATATTGCCCCTGGCTGCTAGGCCAGAAACCTAAGGCCTATCTCAGGGACATCTGGCTGCTAGGCTATCTGAGAGCCTATCCAGAAGTAGTGCAGAGTTGGAACTGCAGGCTTGTAGTCCAACCAAAAGTAACGGTTCAGCCGGCCGGGGAGCCAGTCGTGGTCGGAGGTAGAGGGGAAACTTTTGCCACAAAGGAACCTTTGCTACATTATTAAAGCAACTTTGTTTTTATTTTTACAATGTAGCAATCAATGAATAGTTTCTACCTGAGACACCTTTTCTGGGTTGAAGTTGCTCACATCTGGGGGGGGGGGGGGGGTCAATTGCTGGTGTCCCCACTTGCCTCTAGATTCCTCTGGTGTCCCTAAGAACCACTGATTTTTTATTTTTTTTTGGACATTTTGTAATAAAGGTGATTCCAGTAGTCCAGATCTTCTTTTGTTTTAGCTTTGAGTCTCTGCTGGATCCCGAAGGCCAGGCAGAGTATTTAGCACATCTGTGTTGGCATCAGAGAAGGAGGGGGCAAGACCACCATGAGGGGGACTGAAGTAAAAATGTCCCACAATATAAGTTCACGCCGCCCGACGGAGTGAGAAAAAAAAAAAAAAACTCGCAACCGATCCGCCTCCATGGGAGGCTCCTGCCGACTGATGTGTCTTCTCTGTGACAGCTCTTATATAACTGAGGGCGGCGCCCGGTGACATAACCGGGTGACCCCGCCCCCCCCCCCTCTGATGCCACAGGGCTACCCCATGGCTTCCCCGTGGTGTCAGAGGGGGGGCGGGGTCACCCGGTTACATCACCGGGAGACCCGACAATTCATTACAGCCGCGATCAGTTTAAAATGACATTTTTTCCTTTAGAAATGTTTACAGGCAGACTAAGGAAACCCCCCAGGTACGATATTTAAAGGAATATTTAATTTTTATTGTTTCACTTTAAGCATTAAAAAAAATCACTGCTACCGAAAAAACTTCATAACTTCATATGATAACCAAATGGAAAGAACATGGCACAACAGCAAACCTGCCAAGAGACGGGCGCACACCAAAACTCACGGACCGGGCAAGGAGGGCATTAATCAGAGAAGCGGCACAGAGACCTAAGGTAACCCTGGAGGAGCTGCAGAGTTCCATAGCAGAGACTGGAGTATCTGTACATAGTGCCACAATAAGCCATACGCTCCATAGAGTTGGGCTTTATGGCAGAGTGACCAGAAGAAAGACATTACTTTCAACAAAAAACTAAATGGCACGTTTTGAGTTTGGGAAAAGGCATGTGGGAGACTCCCGAAATGTAAGGAGGAAGGTGCTCTGCTCTGATATATAGAGGAAGGTGCTCTGGTCTGATGGATGGAGGAAGGTGCTCTGGTCTGATGGATGGAGGAAGGTGCTCTGGTCTGATGGATGGAAGAAGGTGCTCTGCTCTGATGGATGGAGGAAGGTGCTCTGCTCTGATGGATGGAGGAAGGTGCTCTGCTCTGATGGATGGAGGAAAGTGCTCTGCTCTGATGTACGGAGGAAGGTGCTCTGGTCTGATGGATGGAGGAAGGTGCTCTGCTCTGATGGATGGAGGAAGGTGCTCTGCTCTGATGTATGGAGGAAGGTGCTCTGGTCTGATTGATGGAGGAAGGTGCTCTGGTCTGATGGATGGAAGAAGGTGCTCTGCTCTGATGGATGGAGGAAGGTGCTCTGCTCTGATGGATGGAGGAAGGTGCTCTGCTCTGATGGATGGAGGAAGGTGCTCTGCTCTGATGGATGGAGGAAAGTGCTCTGCTCTGATGTACGGAGGAAGGTGCTCTGCTCTGATGTACGGAGGAAGGTGCTCTGCTCTGATGTACGGAGGAAGGTGCTCTGCTCTGATGGATGGAGGAAGGTGCTCTGCTCTGATGGATGGAGGAAGGTGCTCTGCTCTGATGTACGGAGGAAGGTGCTCTGCTCTGATGTACGGAGGAAGGTGCTCTGCTCTGATGTACGGAGGAAGGTGCTCTGCTCTGATGTACGGAGGAAGGTGCTCTGCTCTGATGGATGGAGGAAGGTGCTCTGCTCTGATGGATGGAGGAAGGTGCTCCGCTCTGATGGATGGAGGAAGGTGCTCCGCTCTAAAGGATGGAGGAAGGTGCTCTGCTCTGATGTATGGAGGAAGGTGCTCTGCTCTGATGGATGGAGGAAGGTGCTCTGCTCTGATGGATGGAGGAAGGTGCTCTGCTCTGATGTAAGGAGGAAGGTGCTCTGCTCTGATGTACGGAGGAAGGTGCTCTGCTCTGATGTACGGAGGAAGGTGCTCTGCTCTGATGGATGGAGGAAGGTGCTCTGCTCTGATGGATGGAGGAAGGTGCTCTGCCCTGATGGATGGAGGAAGGTGCTCCGCTCTGATGGATGGAGGAAGGTGCTCTGCTCTGATGGATGGAGGAAGGTGCTCTGCTCTGATGTATAGAGGAAGGTGCTCTGCTCTGATGGATGGAGGAAGGTGCTCTGGTCTGATGGATGGAGGAAGGTGCTCTGCTCTGATGTATGGAGGAAGGTGCTCTGCTCTGATGTATGGAGGAAGGTGCTCTGCTCTGATGGATGGAGGAAGGTGCTCTGCTCTGATGGATGGAGGAAGGTGCTCTGCTCTGATGGATGGAGGAAGGTGCTCTGCTCTGATGTATGGAGGAAGGTGCTCTGGTCTGATGGATGGAGGAAGGTGCTCTGCTCTGATGTATGGAGGAAGGTGCTCTGCTCTGATGGATGGAGGAAGGTGCTCTGCTCTGATGGATGGAGGAAGGTGCTCTGCTCTGATGGATGGAGGAAGGTGCTCTGCTCTGATGAGTCTAAAATTTGACTTTTTGGCCATCAAAGAAAACGTCTCGGACAAACCCAACACATCACATCACCCAAAGAACACCATCTACACTGTGAAACATGGTGGTGGCAGCATCATGCTGTGGGGATGTTTTTTAGCAGTCAGGACTGGGAAACTGGTCAGTGTTGAGGGAAAGATGGATGGTGATAAATATAGGGATATTCTTGAGCAAAACCTGTAGCACTCAGTGTGTGATTTGAGGCTAGGATGGAGGTTCACCTTCCAGCAGGACAATGACCCCTAAACACGCTGATAAAGCAACACTTGAGTGGTTTAAGGGGAAACATGGAAATGTGTTGGAATGGCCGAGTCAAAGCCCAGACCTCAATCCAATAGAAAATCTGTGGTCAGACTTAAATGTTACCGTTCACAAGCGCAAACCATCCAACTCGAAGTATCTGGAGCAGTTTTGCAAGGAGGAATGGGAAAAAATCACAGTGGTAAGATGTGGCAAGACTCATAGAGACTTATCCAAAGAGACTTGGAGCTGTGATAGCCGCAAAAGGCGGCTCTACAAAGTGTTGACTTTAGGGGGGTGAATATTTTTGCACATTGACTTTTTCTGTTATTTTGTCCTATTTGTTGTTTGCTTCACAATAATAAAAAAACATCTTCAAAGTTGTGGACGTGTTCTGTAAATTAAATAAAATTTGTGAGGCAACAAAACACAAAAACTGCAAAGGGGGTGAATACTTTTGCAAGGCACTGTAATAATATAACATGACAACTGCTTCTGGCCTGACATTAAAGTGTCGCTAAACCCAAATCTTAAAAAAGCGATGAATAAATGGTATATTCCATGCTTATGGTACTCACTCATCACTATGAGATTCCTATTTTGTATTCTGCAAAAATCCTGGTTGATCCTGCTGCTCTCTATCGCCCCCTACTGTCCATGTCCCCAATGCAGCTAAGGATTTTACAGAGCCATGTTGGCAACTCTGCACATGCTCAGTTGTCAGTGAATTTCTATGCTGAGCATTTCCTCCCTATCACATCTGAGCAGCCCATGTGACCTATAGAGTCACACATGTGGGCGTATACACGATGACAGGCCACTCTCTCCCTCCTCCTTCATGCCTACTAACCAGCTAAACACAATTGGGGTGGGATATTACATTTAGATTATTGGAGGCTTCACCTCCCTCTTATTCTAAGACACTGGAGGAGCGTGGCACAGCTTGTGACTGGCAGAAATCTGATCACACCGTGTTATTGCCAAAAAATAATACAAATTTGATTTCAAATATATATTCGTATGACAATTTAAAACAGTTTATTGATAATTATTATTTTTTATTTTTACACTGTATTCCAAAGGCTGTTTTCCATGTTTTTACATTTTGAACATGTGACCAGCAGCAGAGGACTAGAAGCTCCTCCTGCTTATGTTTCCCTGCAGACAGGCTAGGAGATAGCTGGGTCATGTGACAGCTGGATATCCATTAGGAAAAAGGTACTGATATGAAAAAAGACCAAACATTTTGAAAATAAAAACACATTTTTCTTTGTCCCTGTTTTAAAATTTTGCAAATAAATAATATTTCTTCATAAATTTTGGCCAAAATGTATTCCGCTACATTTCTTTGGGGAAAATAACCCAAATCAGTGTATATTATTTAGTCCGTAGGAAAGTTATGGAGTCCACAAACTATGGGATATATATCTGAAAATCCATCAATCCTGATGTAGTGACGGCCAATCTCATTTCTTAAGGCCCGAAAACACCAGAACAGTACAAGTACTCCCCCAAATGACCCCTTTTTGGAATGTTTTAGTCCAACATGTGCTCTAATAGCTGGTTTCTTCTTTCAGTCTCTAAGACAGAGTCTGAGTTCCCAGGATGCACCGGTCTCTCTTCCTTAGATTGAAGAATGATGGGAACTTTTGTTAGAGGTGAACAGTTTCTAGTTTCTGCGAAAACTGTAAATTTACTACTGGCTCCACCATGTGGTCAAATATGATATCGCAGGCAAACAGCTTACTGATTATCCTGCTGGTGGCAAAAATGTATCAATCCTGATGTACTGACCGCTGATCTAATTTCTCGAGGCCCCAAAATGCCAGTACAAATACCCCCAAAATTACCCCTTTTTTGGAAAGTAGACAGTCCAAGGTATTTTAGTAAGAGGCATGGCAATATTTTTTTTTTTTTAACCACTTCAGCACCGGACCAATTGGCAGCCAAAGGACCAGGCCCCTTTTTGCGATTCGGCACTGCGTCGCTTTAAACTGACAATTGCGCGGTCGTGCGACGTGGCTCCCTTTTTTGGCATCCTTTTTTTCCCACAAATAGAGCTTTCTTTTGGTGGTATTTGATCGCCCCTGCGGTTTTTATATTTTGCGCTATAAACAAAAATAGAGCAACGATTTTGAAAAAAATGCATTATTTTTTACTTTTTGCTATAATAAATATCCCCAAAAAATACATAAAAAAAATTTTTTTTTCCTCAGCCGATACGTATTCTTCTACATATTTTTGATTGGTTTGCGCAAAAGTTATAGCGTTTAAAAAATAGGGGATAGTTTTATAGCATTTTTATTAATATTTTTTTTTTTACTAGTAATGGCGGCGATCAGCGATTTTTATTGTGACTGTGACATTATGGCGGACAGATCGGACATTTTTTGACACATTTTTGGGACCATTGTCATTTATACAGAAATCAGTGCTATTTAAATAGCACTGATTCCTATGTTAATGACAGTGGCAGTGAAGGAGTTAACCACTAGGGGGCGGGGAGGAGTTAGTGTGACGTATTGTGTTTTTTTTTACAGTAGGGGGGCGTGGCTGTACGTCTGACGTCATTGATCGGCTTTCCCGATGGCAGGGAACAGCCGATCAATGACAGGCAGAGTAGGAAGCGCGGGGAGAGAGGTTTGTTTACACAGACCCTCCCCGTTCTTCAGCTCTGTGACCCGATCGCGGGACACCAGCGGCGATCGGGTCCGCTGGTCCCGCGGCTGTGGTCACGGAGTTCCCGACCGGGTCGCGAGAGCGCCGGCGGCGGCGCGCACGTGACCCCATGGCTAGGCAATTAAAGAGGACCTATATATAAGTCCTTTTGCCTAGCCGTGCCATTCTGTAGACGTATATCTACATGAGGCGGTCGGGAGTTGTCATTTTTTGTCACCATAATTTGGAAAATTAAGAATTGTAAAAAACAAAAAATTCATATTTTGTTTTTTTTGTTTTTTACATACTGTGACCAGTGCAGCACAGCATTATGTGGCGGTGATCAGGTACACTGACTGGTGACAGTATGTAAAAGAAAAAAAATATATATATTTATATACACATATATATATATATATATATATATACACATTTTTTTTTCTATTTATTTAATTTTATTTTTCTTAATTACAATTTTTTTTTCTTTACACACATTTTTTCTTTACACATCACGATTGCTTATACCAATGAGGATCACTGTTATTTTTTTTTTTTTAGATAATTTTTTTGTTTTATTTTTATTTAATTACAATTTTTTCTTTAATGATTTTTTTTTCTAACAGACTTTGACCAGAGCGATACAGTGTTACCATAGTGATACTGTACTACTCTGGGGAAGTGATCAGGATTTTTTTCTTCACACATTATGATTTCTTATATTATATCAATGAGGATCACTGTTATAAGCAACCATTTTTATGAATGGGATCTCTTCATTCACTGTGTGCTATTGTGATCAGCTGTGATTGGCCACAGCAATCACATGGTACAGATGCACTGCGATTTGCCCTGTCTGTACCATGTGATCACTGTGACCAATCACAGAGATCAACACAATAGCACACAATGATTGGCTATGAATGAAAGGCAATCTTTGTGTACAACTGTCATGTGATCCCTGTGATTGGTCACAGCGATCACATGGTACCAGAACCTGCCTGGTAAAATGATCTGTTATCCTCTGTGTCTGGTGGGCACAGTGGGTGACAGATCTAGCCACAGCACGTCGTGTAGAGCCCTTGGCTGGGAGGACGTCATATGACCTCCATCCAGGATTGGAGAGCTCCCACCCAGCTGTCATTTGTCTATAGGTCCGGCAGGAAGTGGTTAAAGTAAAACATATACTTTTACTTTGAGATTTTACCATTCAGCTACATTATAGAAAAGTTGTTAGACATGTGCAATTCGTCTCGTTCCAAACACATTTTTTGACGAAATTCGACAAACTCATTAAATAACAAAAACCCATTTGATGAATTTTAAGAAAGTTTTGAAATTCGAAAATTCGAACATTCGAAATATGAAAATTCGTAAATCTAAAAATTTGAATATCTGAAATAAGAATGAAAATCCGAAAATTCAAAAGAACAAAAATCCGAAAATAAGAATGAAAATCCGAATATTTAAAAAAACAAAAATCCGAAAAATTTGAAAACTCAAAAATGTGAAAATCAAAAATAAAAACTAACTAATAATAATAACTATTACTATCTATTAAATTATAGGTATTGGAATTTCCTTTCAAATTTGGCTGTTAGTGAACGTAACGAATACAAATTTATCTGAAGTTACGAATTATCCGAAATAGCAATGCCGCATCTAAATGAATGGACTATAACAAAATAATAATAATAATAAGGTATTATTATTATTATTGATTATTATTATTTAGTTATATTCCATTCGTTTAGATGCGGCATTGCTATTTCGGATAATTCGTAACTTCGGATAAATTTGCATTTATTACGTTCACTAACAGCCAAATTTGAAAGAAAATTCCAATACCTATAATTTAATAGTCAGTTATTATTAGTTAGTTATTATTTTGGATTTTTGAATTTTCGGATTTTTGTTCTTTCGAATCTTTAGATTTTCGATCTTATTTTCGGATTCTCGAATTTTCTGAATTTTCAAATTTCTGATTTTTCCAAATGATCGAAATAACGAATACCGCATCTAAAACGAATGGAAAATAACAATTAAAATTTTTCCAAAGTTCCGAATTTATTTGAAATAACGAATTTCGATAAAAAACAAATGACCCAAAAAACGAAAAAAAAAAAAAAAGAAATGAAATTAAAAAAGGAACACATTTTTCGGCAGTGCACATTTGTTGACTAAGAAAAGCTTACAAGAAAGTGTCATTTTTTTTATTATTTATTCCCAATATAAAAGAAGAGGAAAAAAGATATAAAATCTGCTACTAATTTGAAGCCATTCTGCTATGATAAAAAAAAAAAGGTATGACGTTAGAGAAGAGTGCAGACGCCGGAAGGTATAATGTGCAGAACGCAGACTTCACTGTAATGAGGAAAACGTTTGGAGACTCGGGGGGATTTGGGGAGAGAAGAGCCCGGGGGGGGGGGGGACTCGAGTGATTAAGACTTGGAGATGAAATAGACGAATGACATTGATAATAGAATAAATCCCATAGACAGAACGTTCTTCTGTCACCTCCAATCACTGCCCTCCACACAGACCAGGATCTGTGATATCCCGAGTGCTCAGTGAATTCTTCTGGGAACATCGGCGACATGAAACGGGTGATGGGAATTCTGCATCTCCGAGTGCCGCTGTGAGAGTCGCACTTGAAATTTGTGGCAGGTCTACATCATCAGACTGAAATGGAAAGGAGTTTTTTTTTATTTATTTTTTTTACGGACAATAATTTAAAATTGACACTTGTATTATTTATACGTCCACTTGCTGACCAGGATTTTTCTGGCACTTTTTGTTTTTTACATGTTTAAATCAGTATATATAAAATGTTTGGAGGTTCTAAGTAATATCTAGCAAAAATACTGATTTAACCACTTCAGCCCCGGACCAATTTGCAGCCAAAGGACCAGCCCCCTTTTCGTGATTCGGCACTGCGTCGCTTTAACTGACAATTGCGCAGTCGTGCGACGTGACTCCCAAACAATATTGACGTCCTTTTTTTCCCCACAAATAGAGCTTTCTTTTGGTGGTATTTGATCGCCCCTGTTGTTTTTATTTTTTTGTGCCTATAAACAAAAAAAGAGCGACAATTTTGAAAAAAACACATTATTTTTTACTTTTTGTTATAATAAATATCCCCCAAAAATATATAAAAAAACATATTTTTTCCTCAGTTTAGGCCGATACATATTTTTCTACATATTTTTTGGTAAAAAAAAATCGCAATAAGCGATTATTGATTGGTTTGCGCAAAAAGTTATAGCGTTTACAAAATAGGGCATAGTTTTATGGCATTTTTATTAATAATTTTTTTTTTACTAGTAATGGCGTCGATCAGCGATTTTTATTGTGACTGCGACATTATGGCGGACACATCGGACATTTTTGACACATTTTTGGGACCATTGTCATTTATACAGCAATCAGTGCTATTTAAATGCACTGATTCCTGTGTAAATGACACTGGCAGTGAAGGGTTTAACCAGGGGGTGGCAGTGTAGGGGTTAAGTGTTCCTAGAGGCGTGTTACTAACTGTGGGGGGTGTGGCTGTGTTTTAGTGAACACTGATCTCGGCTCCAATCAGAGGTAGCAGAGATCGGTTTCACTAGTTGCTAGGCAGAACGGGGAGATGCTGTTTACTTCTGCATCTCCCCATTCAGCCTTCCCGTGAGACGATCGCGGGTATCCCAGGCGGTCGAGTCCGCGGGACCCGCGACCGGACTCACAGGGGTCCCGACCGGCACGCGCGTGATGGCACGACGGCAATCTTAAAGGGACGTACCTGTACGCCATTCTGCCGACGTACATCGTCGTGCGCCAGTCAGGAAGTGGTTAAAATTGACACTTGTACTATTTATACGTCTACTTGCTGACCAGGATTTTTACATGTTTAAATCAGTATTTTTTGATAGAAATTACTTAGACCCTCCAAACATGTTATATATATATATATATATATATATATATATATATATATATATATATATATAAATATATAAAATGTTTGGCGTAACTATCTGGTTCTAAGTAATCTCTAGCAAAAAATACTGATTTAAGCAAAACTCCTCCCGCGCTCGCTGTTTCCAAAGAAAATATGAAAGTGCAAAAAACGTTTTGAAGTCCCCTTGTATAAATAAAATTTATATATATAAAACATATAAATATATGTTTGTTTGTTTTTTTAGCAATTAATAATTTATGTCACAATTGTTGTGCAGCAGTTTTTCGAGCGCAATTTTTTTTGGGGGGGGAAAAATACACTTTAATTAATAAAGAAAAAAACACAATATACAGTATCTCACAAAAGTAAGTACACCCCTCAGTCACATATTTGTAAATATTTTCTTCTATCTTTTCATGTGACAACACTGAAGAAATGACACTTGTCTACAATGTAAAGTAGTGAGTGTACAGCTTGTATAACAGTGTAAATTTGCTGTCCCCTCAAAATAACTCAACACACAGCCATTAATGTCTAAACCGCTGGCAACAAAAGTCAGTACACCCCTAAGTGAAAATGTCCAAATTGGGGCCCAATTAGCAATTTTCCCTCCCCCGGTGTCATGTGACTCGTTAGTGTTACAAGGTCTCAGGTGTGAATGGGGAGCAGGTGTGTTAGATTTGGTGTTATCGCTCTCACTCTCTCATACTGGTCACTGGAAGTTCAACATGGCACCTTGTGGCAAAGAACTCACTGAGGATCTAAAAAAAAGAATTGTTGCTCTACATAAAGATAGCGGAGGCTATAAGAAGACTTCCAAGACCCTGAAACTGAGCTGCAGCACGGTGGCCAAGACCATACAGCGGTATAACAGGACGGGTTCCCCTCAGAACAGGCCTCGCCATGGTCCACCAAAGAAGTTGAGTGCGCATGCTCAGCGTCATATCCAGAGGTTGTCTTTAGGAAATAGATGTATGAGTGCTGCCAGCATTGCTGCAGAGGCTGTAGGGGTGGGGGGGGGGTTCAGCCTGTCAGTGCTCAGACCATACGCCGCACACTGCATCAAATTGATCTGCATGGCTGTTGTCCCAGAAGGAAGCCTCTTCTAAAGATGATGCACAAGAAAGCCCACAAACAGTTTGCTGAAGACAAGCAGACTAAGGACATGGATTACTGGAACCACGTCCTGTGGTCTGATGAGTCCAAGATAAACGTATTTGGTGTCAGATGGTGACAAGCGTGTGTGGGGGCAACCAGGTGAGGAGGACAAAGACAAGTGTGTCTTGTCTACAGTCAAGCATGGTGGTGGGAGTGTCATGGTGGTGGGAGTGTCATGGTGGTGGGAGTGTCATGGTCTGAGGCTGCATGAGTGCTGCCGGCACTGGGGGGCTACAGATCATTGAGGGAACCATGAATGCCAACATGTACTGTGACATACTGAAGCAGAGCATGATCCCCTCCCTTCAGAGACTGGGCCGCAGGGCAGTATTCCAACATGATAACCACCCCAAACACACCTCCAAGACGACCACTGCCTTGCTAAAGAAGCTGAGGGTAAAGGTGATGGACTGGCCAAGCATGTCTCCAGACCTAAACCCTATTGAGTATCTGTGGGGCATCCTCAAACGGAATGTGGAGGAGCGCAAGGTCTCTAACATCCACCAGCTCTTTGAAGTCATCATGGAGGAGGGGAAGAGGACTCCAGTGACAACCTGTGAAGCTCTGGTGACCTCCATGCCCAAGGCAGTGACTTTTGTTGCCAGCGGTTTAGACATTAATGGCTGTGTGGTCTGAGTTATTTTGAGGGGACAGCAAGTTTACACTGTTATACAAGCTGTACACTCACACCTGTGCAGGACTGAAGGTGGAGGAGCTGGTGCACCTGTGCAAGACTGAAGGGGAGGAGCCGGTACAGCTGTGCAAGACTGAAGGGGAGGAGCCGGTACACCTGTGCAAGACTGAAGGGGGAGGAGCCAGTACACCTGTGCAAGACTGAAGGGGGAGGGGCTGGTAGGGGGGATTTAACCTTTTCAAATCCCCAGGATGGATAAATCCTGGTCTCTCCGCAGAGGTTCCTAGCAGGCAGCGGATAGCATAGGAAATCTCTGGAGAATGGCAGTGTTCTAATAATATAAGTACGGGGAGGGGGAGGTTGGAGAGTGACACGGGGTGACATCGCCTCTCACAGCGATCGTTGTGATTCCTGATGGCAGATCTGGATTCAGCCCTCGGCAGGGGGGCCATTTACTTGTTTAAGGTGAGTTTTTTATATCTGCGCTCTTTTTTTTTTTTTTTTGCTTTTTATAGCCACTGTGATGGAGCTGAAACTAGGCTAACATTCTCAGCAGGTAAAGTGAGATTTTTTTTGTTCTTATCGAACTTTATTTGAAATAATTTGAAACGTTTGTTTCTATTTATGTTTTCCTCTTCTGGCCACCTCTGGACATTTTGTGGCTGGTTCACCAGGGAAAAGGGGTGGGTGGGATAGAGGGAGACGCAAGCATGAAAGATGTTGGGGGAGGGGATGGAATGTAAGGGGAAAGGGAGAAGGGGGTGCATGGGATATAGGGGGAAAGGGTGCTGGGTATACATGGAGAAGGGGGGTATATGGGTCATTGGTGGAAGGGGTGCAGGGCATATAGACAAAAGGGAGCACATGGGATGGGGGTGGAAAGGGCGCAGGGAATACCTGGAGAACAGGGTACATTTGATGTAGGGGGAAAGGGTGCCGGGTATACATGGAGAAGGGGGTACATGGGATGTTGGTGGAAGGGGTGCAGGGGATATAGAGAAAAGGGGGTAAATGGGATGTCGGTTGAAAGGGTGCAGGGGATACAGGGAGAAAAGGGTACATGGGATGTAGAGGGAAAGAGCACAGGGGATATAGAGAGAAGGGAGGTACATGGGATGTAGGGGGAAAGGGCGCAGGGAATACCTGGAGAACGGGGTACATGGGATGTAGGGGGAAAGGGTGCCGGGTATACATGGAGAAGGGGGTACATGGGATGTAGGGGGAAAGAGCACAGGGGATATAGAGAGAAGGGAGGTACATGGGATGTAGGGGGAAAGGGTGCCGGGTATACATGGAGAAGGGGGTACATGGGATGTAGGGGGAAAGAGCACAGGGGATATAGAGAGAAGGGAGGTACATGGGATGTAGGGGGAAAGGGTGCCGGGTATACATGGAGAAGGGGGTACATGGGATGTAGGGGGAAAGAGCACAGGGGATATAGAGAGAAGGGAGGTACATGGGATGTAGAGGGAAAGGGTGCAGGGTATACATGGAGAAGGGGGTACATGGGATGTAGGGGGAAAGAGCACAGGGGATATAGAGAGAAGGGAGGTACATGGGATGTAGGGGGAAAGGGCGCAGGGAATACCTGGAGAACGGGGTACATGGGATGTAGGGGGAAAGGGTGCCGGGTATACATGGAGAAGGGGGTACATGGGATGTAGGGGGAAAGAGCACAGGGGATATAGAGAGAAGGGAGGTACATGGGATGTAGAGGGAAAGGGTGCTGGGTATACATGGAGAAGGGGGTACATGGGATGTAGGGGGAAAGAGCACAGGGGATATAGAGAGAAGGGAGGTACATGGGATGTAGGAGAAAAGGGTGCTGGGTATACATGGAGAAGGGGGTACATGGGATGTAGGGGGAAAGAGCACAGGGGATATAGAGAGAAGGGAGGTACATGGGATGTAGGAGAAAAGGGTGCCGGGGATATAGAGAAAAGAGGGTACATGGGATGTTGGGGGAAGAATAGTGCAGAGGATATAGGGAGAAGGGGGTACATGGAATGTAGGGGGAAAGGGTGCAGGCAATTAGACATGTGCATTTCGTTATGTTCCGAATCGAAATTCGGACGAATTTTTCATTATTCGGACATTCGGATGCATCCGAATTACCGAATTACAATACTAACGAATTTAACCGAATCCAAATTTTTTTCGAATCGAAAAATCGCGGACGAAATTCGAAATATCTCAGGGTCACTTAGAGATAGAAACCCCAAATTTGGATATGTTGTAGTGCTAGTTCTACTGTGTTTGCATACCAAATTTGCTACAAGTGGCCCCGAGATATGTGGCCCCAAAGTCGGGTCGAAAAATGTCATTCTCTGCTGCAGAAAAGTGCTTGACATTTTGTGACCCGACTTTGGGGCCACGTATCTCGGGGCCACTTATAGCTAGAAACCCCAAATTTGGTATGCAAACACAGTTTTGGGGTTTCTATCACCAAGTAACCCCCGAGATACGTGGACCCAAAGTCGGGTCACAAAATATTTTCGAATTCGGTTGAAATAATTTCAAATGCAGTTGAAATCATTTCAAATCATGTTGATACTATTTCAAGCGGATTAGAAAATATTTTGCGACCCGACTTTGAAAAAAAAAATGAAATTGATTCTAACAGTCTGCAGAAGATCTGCAAAAAAAAAAAAGAAGTGAAATGGCTGTTAATAGTCTACAGGAGATCTGCTATTAAATTATATATTTTTTCTATTCTGTTCTAATCTTTTCTATTTGAATTATAAATTTTGGAAGATGGTTATTTACTTATACACATCTGTCACATAAAAAAAAAGATGTGAAATGGCTGTCACGGATGTCGATCGCAAGGCAAGTACATATGCTGTATGTCATTGTCCACTTGCCAAGACACCTGCCATGAGTGCCACGTGACCGACCACAAGTGCCACGTGACCTGCCACGTGACCAAGTTGTGGATTGTCCACTTGCCATGTCACCTGCCACAAGTTATGGGGTTCCTAGCACCAAGTGACCCCCAGATATGGGGCATATGTCAAGTACATTTCTATCACCAAGTAACCCCCGAGATACGTGGACCCAAAGTCGGGTCGCAAAATATTTTCGAATTCGGTTGAAATAATTTCAAATGCAGTTGAAATAGTTTCTAATGCAGTTGAAATAATTTCAAATCCAGTAGAAATATTTTTAAATCCGGTTGAAATATTTTCAAATCCGGTTGAAATATTTTCAAATGCGACTGATTTTTCGAATTCGGTCAAAAACGAAACAAAATCCGAAAACGAATTTAACGAATCTAACTAAACAAAATGAATTAATTAACGAATTAAAACTAAACAAAAATTTTTTTTCTTTTTGCACGTCTAACACGGATGTCGATCGCAAGGCAAGTACATATGCTGTATGTCATTGTCCACTTGCCACATCACCTGCCACAAGTTGTGTATTGTTCACTTGCCACAAGTGCCACGACACCTGCCACGAGTGCCACGTGACCGGCCACACGTGCCACGTGACCGGCCACATGACCAAGTTGTGGATAGTCCACTTGCCACGTCACCTGCCACAAGTTGTGGGGTTCCTAGCACCAAGTGACCCCAAGATAGGGGCGATATGTCAAGTACTTTTCTGCAGCAGAGAATTACATTTTGTGACCCGACTTTGGGGCCACGTATCTCGGGGCCACTTGTAGCTAGAAACCCCAAATTTGGTATGCAAACACAGTAGAACTAGCACTACAACTACAGACTATTAGTATCTATTTCGTTTTCTCACCAGATCTCCTGCAGACTATTAGCATCTATTTCTTTTTTTAGCAGATCTCCTGTAGACTATTAACAGCCATTTCACTTCTTTTTTTTTGCAGATCTTCTGCAGACTGTTAGAATCAATTTCATTTTTTTTTTCAAAGTCGGGTCGCAAAATATTTTCGAATCCGCTTGAAATAGTATCAACATGATTTGAAATTATTTCAACTGCATTTGAAATTTTTTCAACTGCATTTGAAATTATTTCAACCGAATTCGAAAATATTTTGCGACCCGACTTTGGGTCCACGTATCTCGTGGTTACTTGGTGATAGAAACACCAAATTTGGGGTTTATAGCTATAAGTGGCCCCGAGATACGGGGCCCCAAAGTCGGGTCACAAAATGTAATTCTCTGCTGTAGAAAAGTACTTGACATATCTCCCAAATCTGGGGGTCACTTGGTGCTAGGAACCCCATAACTTGTGGCAGGTGACATGGCAAGTGGACAATCCACAACTTGGTCACGTGGCAGGTCACGTGGCACTTGTGGTCGGTCACGTGGCACTCATGGCAGGTGTCTTGGCGCTTGTGGCAGGTGTTGTGCCAAGTGGACAATGAGATACAGCATATGTACTTGCCTTGCGATCGACATCCGTGACAGCCATTTCACATCCTTTTTTTTTATGTGACAGATGTATATAAGTAAATATAACCATCTTCCAAAATGTATAATTCAAATAGAAAAGATTAGAACAGAATAAAAAAAAATATATAATTTAATAGCAGATCTCCTGTAGACTATTAACAGCCATTTCACTTCTTTTTTTTTTTGCAGATCTTCTGCAGACTGTTAGAATCATTTTCATTTTTTTTTTTCAAAGTCGGGTCACAAAATATTTTCTAATTCGGTTGAAATAGTTTCAAATGCGGTTGAAATCATTTCAACTGCATTTGAAATTTTTTCAACTGCATTTGAAATGATTTCAACCGCATTTGAAACTATTTCAACCGAATTGGAAAATATTTTAAGACCCGAATTTGGATCCACGTATCTCGGGGTTACTTGGTGATATAAACACTAAATTTGGAGAGGTTGTAGTGCTAGTTCTACTGTGTTTGCATACCAAATTTGGGGTTTCTAGCTATAAGTGGCTCCGAGATACGTGGCCCCAAAGTCGGGTCGCAAAATGTCAAGCACTTTTCTGCAGCAGAGAATGACATTTTTCGACCCGACTTTGGGGCCACGTATCTCGGAGCCACTTATAGCTAGAAACCCCAAATTTGGTATGCAAACACAGTAGAACTAGCACTACGACATATCCAAATTTGGTGTTTCTATCACCAAGTAACCCCGAGATACGTGTACCCAAAGTCGGGTCGCAAAATATTTTCGAATTCGAAAATCGGTCGAAAACTAAACGAAATCCGAAAACGAATTTAACAAATTTAACGAATCTAACTAAACGAAATTAATTAATTAACGAATTAAAACGAAACGAAACGAATTTTTTCCCTTTGCACATGTCTACAGGCAATACATGGAGAAGGGAGTACATGGGACGTAGGGGGGGAAAGAGTGCAGGGGATATAGAGAAAAAAGGGTACATGGGATGTTGGGGGGGGAGTGAAGAGGAGAGAAGGGGGTACATAGAACCAGTGGCGGCCTGTCCATAGGGGGCGCAGGGGCACGGCCCCACCAAAGTTACTCATGCCAGACCCAGAGGTGCTATGGGAAGCATTACGTCATCACAATCATGTGATTGCGGGCAGGCAAATCTTTCGGCTGGTGTTTAGACTGCCCATGGAATAAAAAGCTTTGCACTCTCTGCACTCCCACTCTGGCATTATGTGTCCTGTGGTGGTCAGTGATTGGCGGGTGCGTAGGACGTAGGACGGAGCTTTTATCGGACCCACCAATCACTTCTGTTTTTTTGAGTGACTCATCTTGGCTGGTCCGATGGAACACGTGACATGAGCAAAAGAGTCGGCCGGTGATGGGGGCAAATCACTGAAGAAGCTGCTGGGAAGTAAGATTAAGCCGAGCACGCTTGTGTTGTGCTCTCCGACCTGCAGTGTGATCGCAGCAGTTGCCTGTGTAGTGGATCTGGGGAGGAGGAGGGGAGAACGAGCCGAGGCACCTAATTTTACCACATAAAACTGGGAAATCGTATTGACTCGAGTATAAGCCTAGGGTGAGAAATGCGCAGCTACTGTAAGTGGAAAAGAGGGTCAACAATGCCCATTTTCAGCCTCACTGTGCCCATTTGCAGTCATAGGCCCCCCGAACTTCAAACTTGGTAGTTAAGGGTTCCTAGATGCCCCCCTAGCTGCAGCCAAAATTTGGGGTCTCTGGACCCAAAGGGTCCCGAAATGACATTGCTGCTGATGGACACAGTTGATTGACTTTGGGGCCCCGTGTCTCAGGGCCACTTGGTGCTAGGAACCCCAATTTGGATATGTTGTAGTGATAGTTCCACTGGGTTTGCACACCAAATTTGGGGTTCCTAGCACTAAGTGGCCCCGAGATACGGGGCCCCAAATTCGGGTCGGAAAATGTCAAGCACTTTTCTGCAGCAGAGAATGAAATTTTCAGAACTGACTTTGGGGCCCTGTATCTCGGGGCCACTTGGTGCTAGGAACCCCATCTTTGGATATGCTGTAGTGCTAGTTCCACTGGGTTTTCACAGCAATATTCCTAGCACCAATATACGGGGCCCCAAAGTCAGGTCGGAAAATGTCATTCACTGCTGTAGAAAAGTGCTTGACTCGAGTATAAGCCGAGGGGGGCACTTTCAGCACAAAAAAATGTGCTGAAAAACTCGGCTTATACTCGAGTATATACGGTATTTGAAAAAATGAAATGTAAAATATGAGAGTCCAAGATAAATGAAAGAAGCTTCTGTAACCCTCGGGAGCATTTCTATCCATTGCGTCCTTAAAAACAACCAAAAAGAAAAAATCCTAGTTTTCCTTCCCTAGATTAGAATCCCTTAATTCTAATGCCGCGTACACACGGTCGGAATTCTCGTCGGAAAAAGCTCTGATGGTTTTCCCGTCTGAATTCCGACGGAATTTCGCTCAAACTGTCTTGCCTACAAACGGTCACACCAAATTCCGACGGTCAATAACCCAGCGACATACAACACGTTCGACGGCACTATAAAAAGGGAAGTTTAATGCTTCTGAGCATGCGTCGAATTGTTTCCGAGCACGCGTCGGAATTTTGCATGTCGGAATTGCATACACACGATCGGAAAATCCGATAGAAAGGTTTTCCGTCAGAAAAATTAAGAACAGGTTCTCAATCCAAAGTCCGTCAGAAATTCCGACAGAAAAAGACCAATGGGCATACACACGGTCGGAAAATCCAATGAACAGCTCCCATCGGACTGTTTCCATCGGAAATTCCGACCGTGTGTACGCCGCATTATGAGTACTATCCATGATACTTTTTTTAATTTGCATTAACATTCAAATTTTCAGGACAAGCTTTTGGGGGTGTGCCCCCCTTCTTCAAGGCCTAAACAGTACTTTTAGTTCTTAACCACTTGCTGACCGCCCACTGTCAAATGACGGTGGGACGGTGCAGCTACTGTGGCGGGCCGCCGTCATATGACGTCGTCTGCAATTTGGCCACTGGGGGGCGCGCGCGCGCCGCGGGAGGCGCGCGCGCGCGCCCGCCGCGTAGCTGGGGCCCCGGTGCGCGTGCCCAGCGGTCGCGATGACCGCCAGGCACCCGCGATTGCCGGTAAACGAGCAGGACGTGGATCGGTGTGTGTAAACACACAGATCCACGTCCTGTCAGAGGAGAGGAGACCGATGGTGTGTCCCTTGTACATAGGGACACCGATCGGTCTCCTCCCCAGTCAGTCCCCTCCCCCCACAGTAAGAATCACCAAGATAGGGTACACATTAACCCCTGCAGCGCCCCCTAGCGTTAACACCTTCCCTGCCAGTCACATTTATACAGTAATCAATGCATTTTTATAGCACGGATCGCTGTATAAATGTGAATGGTCCCAAAAATGAGTCAAAAGTGTCCGAAGTGTCCGCCGCAATGTCGCAGTCACGATAAAAATCGCAAATCGCCGCCATTACTAGTAAAAAAAAAAAATAATAATAAAAATGCTATAAATCTATCCCCTATTTTGTAGACGCTATAACTTTTGCGCAAACCAATCAATATACGCTTATTGCGATTTTTTTTTACCAAAAATATGTAGAAGAATACGTATTGGCCTAAACTGAGGAAAAAATTTGTTTAAAAAAAAAAAAAAAATTGGATATTTATTATAATAAATAGTAAAAAATATTATGTTTTTTCAAACTTGTCCCTCTTCTTTTGTTTATAGCGCAAGAAATAAAAACCGCAGAGGTGATCAAATACCACCAAAATAAAGCTCTATCTGTGGGGAAAAAATGATAAAAATTTTATTTGGGTACAGCGTTGCATGACCGCGCAATTGTCATTCAAAATGCGACAGCGCTGAAAGCTGAAAAATGGCTTGGTCAGTAAGGAGGTGTTCGTGGCTGGTAGGCAAGTAGTTAAAGGACACTTCAAAACTACTCAGGAAAGGGAAACTTTTGAACTAAGAATAAGGATTCTTGACAGTATTATGACCACAATCACCTCAACCAAAATCTCAATTTTTTTTTACAGAAACTTCTAGGAAATGAAAACTATAAATTACGCTCGTCCCTAACCCCAATGCACTTTGCCGAATGGCTCCTTGTTTCGCTTCTCCCTACAGAGCTCCACGTTTGACACTTGCTTGAAAAAGACATGGCTGGTTAGAGAACCTTAAGGGACCACAGCTGAGAATCCTGTTACACAGAAGACGGCTAATGGCAGGGATCAATGTTGTAGCATTTAAAGCAGATATGGGTTACCACAGAAAAAAAAAGAAATACATCATCTCTCTATCTTCCCAAACCTCAGTGGAGATTTATACAGTAATTTGTACATTAAACATGCCTGCAGGGTAGGCTCATCATGGTGCACACGAGTCAGGAGAGGATCAGCCTCAAGGATCCCACAACATCGCTCTTCTGTATTTTTAATAAAATGCCTTCTTAAGAGACTGAACTTTGACTCGTCTCTTTATTAGTTGGGATGTCCTTCTTAGGTCTTCGGATGATGGTGACCTCCAGCCAAGGCGCCATGGGGAAAGTCTACTTGATTGAAGATGTCTTTGTTTTCCATATTTTTCAGCGCTTTTATTGCGGTTTCCTTGGAGCCCCTTGGAGCCGATTGACAGTAATTGCTCAGCAGGGAGCTAGTCTGGATGGCCCAGAAGTCATTCGGGTGGATGTTAAATGAGAAAGGTAATATCCGCAAGGAATGTGGAAGATTCTGAAGTTTTACTAGGAAACACAGATTCACAATATAACATTTTTTGTTGGCTCCCTCTTAAAAAAGCTTTGATATGGTTACATTTTCTACAGTTGTTACTGAGACTTGAAGTTCGACATTTACCAACAAAAATTAGGCTAAACATATGAAGCGATTGTGACGGAACGTCCCTACACTCCGCTTGAGTGCTTTCGTCATATACCACTTCCTCCCAGGCTGAATATAGATATCAGATATTCCAACCGCTCCCAAGCACAAAAGAAGACGACACTTGTTTAGTGCTAACGTGGACTGATTTATTAGAACCAAAATGACAAGTATTTATAATACAGTAGAAGAGGAGGTACCCCCCCTGTTCATATTACTCTAACAATACACCTGTAAATAATTAACATGAGCTAATTAACTAATCCCTTTAAGCAGCCGATGTGACTCTGTGCCCATCAGGATTTCACTACAGGTCAGACTTGTTGTCACCGAGCTTCACACAGTAGATTATATATTATCATAAGTACAACCACAAGACATTTTGTCCTAATATCCTAACAGCAGGAGCTCCACTAGGATATTGGAAATCAAGAAGAACTCCGGACAGCCGCACACCGGGAAAAGATAAAATTCAATAGGTTTATTTAAAAAGCAGGAACCACATCAATCCAAAACACGACAAAGCAGGATAAGGGGGTACAGAGTTGACGCGTTTCGCACTATGCCTAGTGCTTACTCATAGCTTGATTGAATTTGAATTTTATCTTTTCCCGGTGTGCGGCTGTCCGGAGTTCTTCTTGATTTCCAATCTGCTGTGTCATTAGCCAGCACCTGGGGCTCCCACACAGGAGTAGGAGCATTTGCTTAGAAGGATAGTCCTGGAGCGGTGGTTACCTTTTTCTATCTACAATAAATCTCTGAGCTCCACTAGGAGTCGGCCCGTCTCCTACATTGTACAGAGGACAATGTGATCAGCTCTCTCAATTAACATCTTTAGTTCAGAACCAACAAACTAAGAATAGTCTTTTCCTGGGAGATATTGTGGATAAATATTACTTACATTTTAAGTAATCCAAGATATATTTTCTCACTCACCCTGTGCCAGGATGGCACAGGGTGACTTAGACATAAGAGGTGCATGGGGAGCTGAAACATGGGTTTCCCAACCTTTCCAAGGGATTCTGGGTTCCACGTGCCCTCCCGTCACAGCGATCATCCCCAAAGGGACCACTGAATGTTTTGGTCTCTTCTACCCTGCATTAGTTATGACCCACCTTTACCAGTACCCAAATGACACCACAACACACTTCAGAGGGCTTTATTAGACTGCAAAGCCCTTTAAGTATAAAAAGGATTAGAAGGCAAGTAAAATAGATTGCCTAATATATTTCAAGAGACATTTCCAACTGAACCGAGTATCCCACAGCCCTTACAATCCCTGCAACCAGAGCTCTAGGCTTACCCAGTCACTGGTTAGTGAAATCGGTGACAAAAGTACATGGGGCCCATGTATCGTTGGAGCAGTCAGACAGAAGCAAGTGACTAAAAATGTCACACCAGTTAGTTTCAGAGCTCCAGTGATCCCATTAGCAAAAGGGCCTTAGACCTATCCCTGGGTTTCCCAGTCTCCAGGACATTTTATAAGCAGAAAATAAAAAAAATAGAGGGAGGGATGGAACTGTATGTGAAAAGGTTTGGTCTGTCTGACCCAAATATTGAAAACATAGAAGAAACACCTAGCACCAAGGGTTACGGTGAGGGGCCCCTTAGGGTCGTTAATAGACAGATAAAACCAGGAGTAAAAAAGAGGCAGTCCCTTAGTCCGTAAGATGTAAGGTGTTATATACACTGTGTCGATCGCCGCCAGTCCTTTCTGCACCAGGATGGTGACTAATATATACAATTGTATTAATCAGGGTATTAGATATGGCTTTTATGCTTGATATGTATTGTTCTCACATGTACATTATTGACATTTTGTAATGTAATATAAATTTATATCTTTTTACTCCTGATTTGATCTGTCTATTAACGACCCCAAGGGGTCCCTCACCGTACCCTTGGTACTAGCTGTGTCTATTTTATAAACAGCAGCACTTTGCAGGAAAAGGATGGGGATAGCCCACATTGCCTTTGGGGATTTGCAGCCCCGGGGGACCCCCAGCCTGTCATGTGGGTCCCTGGAGCTCCCCTCTGGGCCACTTGCTCCCACTTGAATTAAATATAAAGTGCTGTGAAAAAGAATGTGTCCCCTGCCTGATTATTTATTTTTTTGCATATTTGTTAAACTCAAATGATTCAGATCATCAAACAGATTTTAATATTACACAAAGATAACCCGAGTAAATATAATGTGCAGTTTTCAACTGATGATTTTGTTTATTAAGGGTAAAAAGCTGCCCAAACCTGCCTGGCCCTATGCGAAAAAGTAATTGCCCCCCCCCCCCCCCCCCCCCCCCCCCACCCCCCCCCCCCCCCCCCTTGCTAAATCATGAATGAACTGTGAATAACCCTTTTTGTTTGTAGAACAAGGGACATTTTAGAGAAAAGAGAAAAATGCTGCACACCCCGAGTAGTAATGGGAAAAAGGGAATTGTCCCCCAAAGTGGGGTTTTCTAGGCAGCAAAAAATTAGGAAAAAATATATCAGTATTTAAAAAATAGAAAAAGCTTTAATAGGACATATAAATATCAGGAGTAACAATGACAATAAAATATGAGCTATGATCCAGGAGATAACAGCAAAACAACATATATAATGTAAAACTAAACACAGTGTTAGAGGTATCAAAGCGCTATGGTGACATGGTTTGGACGAATCCTGACGCGTTTCGACCCCATCGGGTCATCTACAGAGGATTAAGCGCTATAGAAGAGTTTACAATTATTAGAATATATCATTATCATGACTTAGACAGTAGTAGTACAACATCTTACTATTTTACATATAGTTACCAGTCACATATGTTTAGCAGTTTCTCCTGAATTTAAAATCCTCTCAGATCCTCCACCACAGAGGTCCCTGGCGTGGGTCCCCAGCCGGCCGGAATGCCACGAATAAGGACAGTAGCGCCACTGCGAAACTTGCGAGGAGTTACATGTATGGAAAGTCCCCCAAAGCCAAAATGTGGGGCTTGAGGGCAAACAAGTAGACATGTTCAATTCGTTTTGTTTTTTTCGTTTGTTCGTTTTTGTACGTTATTTTCGTTCGTTCGAATCGTACGAATACGAATAACGAATCGTTCGAACCGTACGAATACGAATAACAAATCATTCGAATCCGAAAAACAACGAAAATCCGAAAAAAACAAATTAGAAACAACGAATGTACTAATGAAGAAAATCCGAAAAACGAAAACGAATTGGTCATTTTCCGTGTCCCTTGCAATGGTGCTGCTAAACGTGCTTCGAATGGATTGAACAAAAAAATTCGTACATTCGTAACTTTTTTTTCGATTCGTAACTTTTTTTTTCGATTCGTAACTTTTTTTTCGATTCGTAACTTTTTTTTTTTTTTTTTTTTTTTCGATTTGTAATTTTCCGTGTCTCTATTGAACCAAAAAATTCGTACATTCGTAACTTTTTTTTTTCGATTCGTAACTTTTTTTTTCGATTCGTAACTTTTTTTTTTCGATTCGTAACTTTTTTTTTCGATTCGTAACTTTTTTTTTGATTTTTTTCGATTTGTTATTTTCTGTGTCTCTATTGAACAAAAAAATTTGTAACTTTTTTTTCGATTCGTAACTATTTTTTTTTTCGATTCGTAACTTTTTTTTTCGATTCGTAAATTATTAAAATGTAATAATAGCATACACATTACATCAAATTATGAATTATGCTCCGATTACGAATCTACGAATGTTACGAATGTACGAATAAACACGAATGCGTCCGAAAATGAAACTAACGACAAAACGAATCAACGAAAAAATAACTCTTACGAATGTACGAATCGTTACGAATACGAACAACGATGACTTACGAATGTACGAATCGTTACGAATCCGAACAACGACGACTTACGAATGTACGAATCGTTACGAATCGGCGGAAACGAAAAAAAACGAAACGAAAAAAAAACGATTTTTTTTCGGAAACGAAAAAAACGAAACGAAAATAAACGAATTTTTTGGTTGTGCACATGTCTACAAACAAGCAGCACCTGCAATGTGGGCATCAAATAGTAACACCATCAGTGCATTTCATAAGCACAGATTGAATTATATCCATTTGTATTATATTAATATTATTCTAAAAAGTGTATATTTCGTAGGGCTAGTGATCTATACCTTCTCACTAAATAGAATAGTAGTAATAATAAATCAATTACTGACTCTAATGATTTAGGGAATAATATAATAAAATTTAAATCTACATAAATACAGAATAATTTCAAAATGAAATAACAGACTAGAAGGAAAAGAGGAGAAAAATAAATAAATAAATAAAAAGTATAAACCCCAGGGAAAATGGGAAAAGAAAAAGAAAAAAAAAAGAGGGAAAAGGGGAAGAATTATGACAAGAAGGGAGAGAAAAAGGAAAAGGAAGAATTAATAAGAGAAAAGAGAAAAAGAGCGAAAGGAAGGAAGGAAAGAGGAGGAAAAGAAAGAAAAAGAAAAGGGTAATGGTGAGAAGGACATAGGATAAAATATAAAGTGAAATGAAAAACCCCAAAAAATCCGAAATCGTATATAGAAAGTGAAAGTGAAGGGTAAGATAAAAAGGACGAGAGAAGGAAGGAAAAGAAAAAGCATATACAGTGTGCAAGAGGAATGGTGCAATTTACTGCAATAGGTGAGTGAGAAAGGATTGTATGTGTGGGGTGAAGGGAATAATTGGACTTAAATAAGGTTGATTTTAAAAAAATCAAGCTAATGACAAAAAATGTTATTTAAAAAATTCATAAAACACTCATATCATAATATATAATGAAAGGTGTTCCTGATTCAACAATACAAAAGAGACTGGGCAAAAACGGCGTCCATGGGAGGGTTCCAATGGCCAAAGCCGCTGCTGACCAAAAAGAACACAAAGCCACGTCTTACATTTGCCAAAAAAACATCTTGAATATCCCCGAGACTTCTGGCCACATATTCTGTGGACTGATGAGACAAAAGTTGAGCTTTTTGGAAGGTGTGCGTCTGTCAGGTCTGCCAGGGAACCTCAACTGTCACTCCGGTTTCCTGACCGGTAGTCTTCTTATCCCAGTATCAGGTGGAGGGAGGGTTGAGATCCTGCAGCCAGAGTTCCTCAAGGGATAACAAAAACAAGTAACTCACAGTTAGCAGTGGAATAAGTTGGGAGTAAGGCAGAAGGAAAGGGCCATCCACAACGATCCGAGTCAGCAAACCAAGGCAAAAGTCCACGGGGTTATTCCAGAAGGCGGAGCCTGGGACAGGCAGGGCCGGCAACAAGGATCAGCGAAATCCAAAGGAGTGGTCCAAAATTCAAAGTCGGGACAAGCAGAAGTTAACAATAAGAAATACAATATGATACACCACCAAGCAGGAAGTAGAACCTATACTAGGGCAGAGACAGGAAGGGGAAGCAAAGATTTATAAGTTACTGGCTCCAGATCCTGCTTGCTGTTCTACTACACTCATCTTTGTCTCCCTGACGTTTTGGCTTGTCTGACTATCCGTTTCGGTTCCTGAACTTTGGCTATGTTTTGACACCTCACACACTTCCACATCTATTTCTCCATACCAGCGCGGGAATACTATACCTCTATGTTTTGACTACGTTTACTTTGTTTACCTTTTTGTATTTTTTTTCTTAAACAAGTACTTCTGTCTCAGTCTGATTCATGGTTTCTGACACTTATGCACCAAGACAATGATCCAAAACACAACAGCCCAACTCTGAATAGCTAAAAACGAATTTAAGATTTTGAAATGGTCTAGTCAAAGTCTGGACTTAAATCCGATTGAGATGCTGTGGTATGACCTTATATAGGCCGTTCATGCTGGAAAAACCCTCAAATGAGGCCGAATTAAAACAATTCTGCAAAGAGTGGCCCAAAATTCCTCCACAGCAATATGAAAGACTTATTGGCACTTATTGCAAACACTTGAATGCAGTTGTTGTCGCAAGGGTGGCGCAACCAGTTATTAGGTTTAGGAGGCAATTACTTTTTCACATAGGGCCAGGCAGGTTTGAACAGCTTTTTTCCCTTAGTAAATGAAATCAATTAAAAACTGCATTTTTTATTTACTCCGGTTATCTTTGTGCAATTGTAACCTTTGCTTGATGATCTGAGTCCTTTGAGGCCCGGTTCACACTGCTGCGGTGCGGGAACGCTGCGAATCCACTGCGGGTTCCCGCACCGCATGTCTCTCGCAGGCAGTTCACACTGCCCTATGCGAGCTGCTGGGAGTGTCAATGAAATGTTAATGACACCCCCATAGCAGCTCACATATCGCAGTGCGATCTGCAAACTCGGACAGGAATCGGATCGCATGGTGAGAACACCATGCGATCCGATTCTGCTGCGGTCCGAAAAAAAGGGTCCTGTCCGATTTTGGGCCGAATGCGATGCGAATTCAGCCATACTATCTGTATGGCTGAATTTGCATCGCACAGAGATTGCATATGATTTGAACTGCAGTGCGGTGCGAATCATATGCGATCTCCCCCACCGCAGCAGTGTGAACCGGGCCTAAGGCCCCTTTCACACCGGGGCGTTTTTCATGCGGTGCAGCGCTAAAAATAGCGCCTGTTCACCGCATGAAAAAATCCGGCCCCTTTAACTCCAGTGTGAAAGCCGGAGGGCTTTCACACTGGAGCGGTGCGCTAGCAGGATGACAAAAAAAGTCCTGCTAGCAGCATCTTTGGAGCGGGATAGGAGCGGTGTGTTCACCGCTCCTATACCGCTCCTTCCCATTGATTACAATGGGAGACCGCGGTAAAACCGCGGCAATACCGCGGTTACCGCGGCAATACCGCGGCTACGGCGGCACTCTGCGGGGGGTGTTTAACCCTTTTTCGGCCGCTCGCGGGGGGTAAAACCGCACCGCGAGTGGCCGAAAACCGTGGTGAAAACGACAGTAAAGCAGCGCTAAATATAGCGCTGCTTTACCGTCACCGCGGCTCACCGCCCCAGTGTGAAAGGGGCCTTAGTGTGAGAACTATGCAAAGAAATAAAAGAATCAGGAAAGGGCAAATACTTTTTACCCAGCACTGTAAGGTCCCATGCACACCAGACACTGTTAAATGCGCGTTCAGAGGCAGTTGGACACTTTTTTCAACTGCCCCTGAACGCATGCAATGTCATCCTATGTGTCCATGTACACAGTCTCGTTTTTTCCCGTTTTTATGCAGTTGCGTTTAACCTCGTTTTTCCAGAAGCAAAAAAATGGGTTCAGACACTTTGCTTTGCTTTTCCACGTTTCAGACGCAAAACGCGGCTAAACGCGGCATCCGCGTTTGCGTTTATAAGCGTTTTTAGAGGAACCCAATTTTTGGACCAGAAAACTCAGAAATATGATGGTAAACCATAAAAAAATACTAAAAAAAATTGGTTTAAAATGTCGTAATTACTTTAGATAGTTCATAGAGCGTATATACTCACTGATGCAATGCCATAAAAAAACTCTAGTTTTTTTAGGTGACTTAGACAATGAGGAGCCTCCACTTCTTTGCTCCAACCCTTCTTAATTTCTAATCTAATCAGTGACTCCACCTAGTCTGACCAAAGCATAGCAATGTCTTTTTTTCACAAAGAAAAACCTGCATACCAATGTCTAGTCAACCCCAACCCCCCACCATGTTTGTGAAATATCCAACGGACATTCGCTGTGCCATCAACGGATGGGTCCAATATCGACGAGCTCCGACTCTGGACCTCTCACGCAATTTGTGACGACGTTGCTGCCTCATCAAGAGCAACATCAGGAGCATGTCCTGACATATATTCAATATGGGATCCATTTCCAGTGTACAACTGCTCTCTAAAAAATTTTTGCTAGAAAATTACTTAGACCCCCCCCCCCCCCCCCCAAACATTATACATTTTTTTTCTAACATCCTTGAGAACAAAATGGCGGCCATTGCAATACTTTCTGTCACAACGTATTTGCGCAGTGGTCTTACCAGTGCACTTTTTTTTGGAAAAAATATACTTTTTTGAATTAAAAAATAAGACACCAGTAAAGTTAGCCCAATTTGTTTTATATTGTGAAAGATAATGTTACGCCCAGTAAATTGATACCCAACATGTCACGCTTCAAAATTGCGCCCGCTCGTGGAATGGCGACAAACTTTTACCCTTCAAAATCTCCATAGGCGACAGAAGAGGTCTAGGGCTAGAATTATTGCTCTCACTCTACCGATCGCGGCGATACCTCACACAGGTGGTTTGAACACTGTTTTTAAATGCGGGCGCTACTCACGTATGCGTTCGCTTCTGCATGCAAGCTCGTTGGGACGGGTGCATTTAAAAAAAAAATTTTTTCAATTATTTTACCTTTTATTTTTTATTTTTACACAGTTTTAAAAAAAAAAAAATTCACTTTTATTCCTATTACAAGGAATGTAAACATCCCTTGTAATAGGAAAAAAGCATGACAGGACCTCTGAAATATGAGATCTGGGGGTCAAAAAAGACCTCACATCTCATATTTACATGAAAATGCAATAAAAATAAAATAATGCATTTAAAAAAAAATTCCCTTTAAGAGCTATGGGTGGAAATGACGTTTTGACGTCGCTTCCGCCGTGCGTTGTTATGGAGACGGGTGGGGGCCATTTTCCCCTCACTCGTCTCCATACCTAACAGGAGACAGGACGCGATCGGCTGCCGACGGCTCCGGTAAGCGACGGATGGCACCGGAGCGCGTCGGGAGGGGGCCCTCTCCCGCCGCCGATAAAAGTAATCTCGGGGCGAATATCTGTGAATATCGGTGTCTCGGGTCCTGATTGGAAAGATTGATAGCAGCGCAGCCATTGGCTCCCGCTGCTGTCAATTAAATCCAATGACGCGGGAGCCGGGGGACCTGCAGTCTGTGTCAAAAGATGCAGCAGCAGGACATGGGAGCGCGCCCGCACGAGTGCCCCGAGGGATAGCAGCTCTCCACGGGGCACTCTGGGAGAGGAGGAGCCAGGAGCGTGCAAATACCGCGTGACATAAAAAGTTGCAACAACCGCCATTTTATTACCTAGGGTGTCTGCTAAAAAAAAAACTATATATTATTTTTGGAATTTTCTAGCAAAAAAAATATGTTTTTACATGTAGAGTGGAGTTTTAGAATGGAAATGGTTAAAGAATGAGCAATTTCTGCATCTCAAATAAGTTCCCACTGACACCATTGATCTTTTAGGTGGAAATTCTTCCCAATGACCACAAGTGTAAGGACCATTCCTCCCACTGACCATCACACTAATGTATCATGAGTTATAGTAGCTTTAAGCAGGAGTTTCCTGAGACCAGAAATGTATTTCAAGTGTTTGAGTTGGCAAGGTTGAGAGAGGCAGACTTAGATAGCTAAAAAATGTTGGTACAATCAGTTTCATGTCCGAGAGGCAGAAATGACTCATTACCCAAGGAACCCCTCGCAACCTCTGGATGAACCCTAGGCTTCCATGGAGACCAGGTTGAGAAATGGTAGAGTAAGGGGTTCTCAAAGAGGACCTTCAGAAAAAAATAAAAGTTAGCAACTACAAACACTGTAGCTGCTGACTTTTAATATTAGGACACTTACCTGTCCAGGAATCCAGCGGTGTCCTCACCCGAGCCAATTTTTAAATCGGCTATTGGGTGCTGCTGCCACCATCTTGACTAAGGGAAACCAGCAGTAAAGCCATGCTTCTTCACAGCTGGTTTCCTACTGCTCATGCGTGAAGCACACTGTGCTTTGTGAATGGGCTGGCTGCAGGGCAAGGAGGGGGGGGGGGGGGGGCGAACCTCTGGCTGAACTGAGCTGGAAGTCAAAACCAGGTACCTGCTCCTCCCTCCACCCAAAAGGTGCCTGCGATGGGAGTCACTTTGGGCGGGAGGCCCGTGAAACCCAGAATCCCTTGGAGAGATTGGGGAACCCTTGTTTCATCTCCCCATACACTTCCTATGTATAAGTAACCCTGTGTCTATTAGGGGCACAGGGTGACCGAGAACCCCAGTCTGATCTGTACTAATCAGACTTACTGTACAGCTACACTGGAATGTTGTATATATATATATATATATATATATATATATATATATATATATATATTCGTTTTGTAACAAATCGAAATTTGGCCGAATTTTGCATCTTTCGGACATTCGAATGCATCCAAATATCCGGATAAAAAAATAACGAATTTCAACTAATACCAAAGAAATTATAGCGGATATAACAAATTAATTCGACATGATTCGGTAATTTGTTAAAGATCTAATAAAAAAAAAGGTCAACTCAAAGTAAATCTTATAGTCCAATCAGCTGATTCATTTTGTGCTGGAGGTTGGATTACTGGCAAAGTGCATTCCTGAGAAGTGAGTGAGAAGGGGGTTGTATTGTATTTGAGCCGAGGAGAAGAGAGATTGTCATTGTGTGTGTTAATAGATTCAATAAACAAACGACTTTCCAAACTACGAATCATTATCACGAATATACAGTGGTGTGAAAAAGTGTTTGCCCCCTTCCTCATTTCCTGTTCCTTTGCATGTTTGTCACACTTAAGTGTTTCGGAACATCAAACCAATTTAAACAATAGTCAAGGACAACACAAGTAAACACAAAATGCAATTTGTAAATGAAGGTGTTTATTATTTAAGGTGAAAAAAAATCCAAACCATCATGGCCCTGTGTGAATAAGTGATTGCCCCCTAAACCTAATAACTGGTTGGGCCACCCTTAGCAGCAACAACTGCAACCAAGCGTTTGCGATAACGTGCAATGAGGCTTTTACAGCGTCCTGGAGGAATTTTGGCCCACTCATCTTTGCAGAATTGTCCTAATTCAGTTACATTAGAGGGTTTTCGAGCATGAACGGCCTTTTTAAGGTCATACCACAACATCTCAATAGGATTCAGGTCAGGACTTTGGCTAGGCCACTCCAAAGTCTTCATTTTGTTTTTCTTCAGCCATTCGGTGGTGGACTTGCTGGTGTGTTTGGGATCATTGTCCTGCTGCAGAACCCAAGTTCGTTTCAGCTTGAGTACTAGACATGTGCGATTCGTTTCGTACGAATTCGTAATTCGTACGAATTTTTCGAAATTCGTACGAATTTACGAATCTGTAGTACGAATTTTTTTTTTTACGAATTCCGTACGAAATACGAATTTTTTTTTACGAATCGTTAGTAAAGTTACGAATCGTTACGAATCGTTACGAATCGTTAACGCGGCTAATGAATTGTTGGTTCTCATAACACAGAGAACAATTCGAATCCAACTACAAATATCGAATTTCAATTTCAAGTTACGAATCGTTACGAATCGTTATGAATAGTTACGAATCGTTACGAATCGTTATGAATAGTTACGAATCGTTAGTAAATCCAACTACCAATATCGAATTTCAACTAATTTGAACGAAATTATTATAGCAGATATAACGAATGAATTCGAATGACAAAGTGTCATTTTTGCAGAAAAAAAAAAAGCGTAGGGGTCCCCCCAAATTCAATAACCAGGCCCTTCAGGTCTGGTATGGATATTAAGGGGGACCCCAGCCAAAAAAAAATAAAAAAAATGGCGTGGGGTCCCCCCCAAATATCCATACCAGACCCTTCAGGTCTGGGATGGATTTTAAGGGGAACCCCGGCCAAAAAAAAAAAAAAAAATGGCGTGGGGTCCCCCTCAAAATCCATACCAGACCCTTTATCCGAGCACGCAACCTGGCAGGCCGCAGGAAAGGAGGGGGGGACGAGAGCGGCCCCCCCTCCCGCCTGAACCGTACCAGGCCACATGCCCTCAACATTGGGAGGGTGCTTTGGGGTCCCCCCCAAAGCACCTTGTCCCCATGTTGATGAGGACAAGGGCCTCATCCCCACAACCGTGCCCGGTGGTTGTGGGGGTCTGCGGGCAGGGGGCTTATCGGAATCTGGAAGCCCCCTTTAACAAGGGGACCCCCAGATCCCGGCCCCCCCCCCTGTGTGAAATGGTAAGGGGGTACAAAAGTACCCCTACCATTTCACCAAAAAAGTGGCAAAAATGGTAAAAATGACAGGAGACGGTCTTTGACAATTCCTTTATTAAAATCTTCTTTCTTCTTTCTTCTGGTCTTCCTTCTTCATCTTCTCCTTCCGGCATCTTCTTCCATCTTCTTCTTCCTTCGATTCGCTTCTTCTTCCTCCGGTCTTCTCGTCATTCTCGTCCGGCGTCGTCCTTCTCGTCCGGCATCGCCGTCTCTTCTCGCAGGCCGCTCCTCGCAATGGGAGGCTCCCGCTCTGTGAGGCTCCGCTCCGGGTGACAGGTCTTTTATAACGAAGGCACCTGGTGACCCCGCCCCCTCTGACGCACGGGGACGTCATGTGGAATTCCCTATGGCTTTCCCCATGACGTCAGAGGGGGGGCGGGGTCACCGGGTGCCTTCGTTATACAAGACCTGTCACCCGGAGCGAAGCCTCACAGAGCGGGAGCCTCCCATTGCGAGGAGCGGCCTGCGAGAAGAGACGACGATGCCGGACGAGAAGGACGACGCCGGACGAGAAGGACGAGAAGACCGGAGGAAGAAGAAGCGAATCGAAGGAAGAAGAAGATGGAAGAAGATGCCGGAAGGAGAAGATGAAGAAGGAAGACCAGAAGAAAGAAGATTTTAATAAAGGAATTGTCAAAGACCGTCTCCTGTCATTTTTACAATTTTTGACGCTTTTTTGGTGAAATGGTAGGGGTACTTTTGTACCCCCTTACCATTTCACACAGGGGGGAGGCCGGGATCTGGGGGTCCCCTTGTTAAAGGGGGCTTCCAGATTCCGATAAGCCCCCCCGCCCGCAGACCCCCACAACCACCGGCCAGGGTTGTGGGGATGAGGCCCTTGTCCTCATCAACATGGGGACAAGGTGCTTTGGGGGGGACCCCAAAGCATCCTCCCAATGTTGAGGGCATGTGGCCTGGTACGGTTCAGGCGGGAGGGGGGGCCGCTCTCGTCCCCCCCTCCTTTCCTGCTGCCTGCCAGGTTGCGTGCTCGGATAAGGGTCTGGTATGGATTTTATGGGGGACCCCACGCCATTTTTTTGGGCTAGGGTTCCCCTTAAAATCCATCCCAGACCTCAAGGGTCTGGTATGGATTTTGAGGGGGACCCTACGCCATTTTTTTTTTTTTTTTGGCTGGGGTCCCCCTTAATATCCATCCCAGACCTGAAGGGCCTGGTTATTGAATTTGGGGGGACCCCTACACATTTTTTTATCAATGACTTCAATGAATGACAGTTCTCTGTATTACGGATCCAACAATTCATTTGCCGGCAATAGCTGCGACTCGTGATTTTAAATAGTTTTTTTTTCCTGCAAAAATGACACTGCAGGAACAGTTCCCTATATTAGATATACTGAATCTCGAATCATTCGAAGCATTCGTTATATCCGCTATTATCATTTCTTTCATATTAGTTGAAATTACATATTTGTTAGTTACAATACAACATTCGAATTGTTCTCTGTATTGCGGGAATCGGCAATTAGCCGCGAGTGATTTTAAATGTCTTTTTTTCCTGCAAAAATGACACATTGTACAGAGAGAGTTCTAAACACGGGAAACCTGCGCCCTTCTATATACTATATACTCTATAGTATGCCTATGAAGGGGGGACATGTTTCCTGTGTTTAGAACTCTCTCTGAACAATGTGTCATTTTTGCAGGAAAAAAAGACATTTAAAATCACTCGCGGCTAATTGCCGATTCCCGCAATACAGAGAACAATTCGAATGTTGTATTGTAACTAACAAATATGTAATTTCAACTAATATGAAAGAAATGATAATAGCGGATATAACGAATGCTTCGAATGATTCGAGATTCAGTATATCTAATATAGGGAACTGTTCCTGCAGTGTCATTTTTGCAGGAAAAAAAAACTATTTAAAATCACGAGTCGCAGCTATTGCCGGCAAATGAATTGTTGGATCCGTAATACAGAGAACTGTCATTCATTGAAGTCATTGATAAAAAAATGTGTAGGGGTCCCCCCAAATTCAATAACCAGGCCCTTCAGGTCTGGGATGGATATTAAGGGGGACCCCCAGCCAAAAAAAAAAAAAATGGCGTAGGGTCCCCCTCAAAATCCATACCAGACCCTTGAGGTCTGGGATGGATTTTAAGGGGAACCCTAGCCCAAAAAAATGGCGTGGGGTCCCCCATAAAATCCATACCAGACCCTTATCCGAGCACGCAACCTGGCAGGCCGCAGGAAAGGAGGGGGGGACGAGAGCGGCCCCCCCTCCCGCCTGAACCGTACCAGGCCACATGCCCTCAACATTGGGAGGATGCTTTGGGGTCCCCCCCAAAGCACCTTGTCCCCATGTTGATGAGGACAAGGGCCTCATCCCCACAACCCTGGCCGGTGGTTGTGGGGGTCTGCGGGCGGGGGGCTTATCGGAATCTGGAAGCCCCCTTTAACAAGGGGACCCCCAGATCCCGGCCCCCCCCCCCCTGTGTGAAATGGTAAGGGGGTACAAAAGTACCCCTACCATTTCACCAAAAAAGCGTCAAAAATTGTAAAAATGACAGGAGACGGTCTTTGACAATTCCTTTATTAAAATCTTCTTTCTTCTTTCTTCTGGTCTTCCTTTCTTCATCTTCTCCTTCCGGCATCTTCTTCCATCTTCTTCTTCCTTCGATTCGCTTCTTCTTCCTCCGGTCTTCTCGTCCTTCTCGTCCGGCGTCGTCCTTCTCGTCCGGCATCGGCGTCTCTTCTCGCAGGCCGCTCCTCGCAATGGGAGGCTCCCGCTCTGTGAGGCTTCGCTCCGGGTGACAGGTCTTGTATAACGAAGGCACCCGGTGACCCCGCCCCCTCTCTGACGTCATGGGGAAAGCCATAGGGAATTCCACATGACGTCCCCGTGCGTCAGAGGGGGCGGGGTCACCAGGTGCCTTCGTTATAAAAGACCTGTCACCCGGAGCGGAGCCTCACAGAGCGGGAGCCTCCCATTGCGAGGAGCGGCCTGCGAGAAGAGACGACGATGCCGGACGAGAAGGACGACGCCGGACGAGAAGGACGAGAAGACCGGAGGAAGAAGAAGCGAATCGAAGGAAGAAGAAGATGGAAGAAGATGACGGAAGGAGAAGATGAAGAAAGGAAGACCAGAAGAAAGAAGATTTTAATAAAGGAATTGTCAAAGACCGTCTCCTGTCATTTTTACCATTTTTGACACTTTTTTGGTGAAATGGTAGGGGTACTTTTGTACCCCCTTACCATTTCACACAGGGGGGAGGCCGGGATCTGGGGGTCCCCTTGTTAAAGGGGGCTTCCAGATTCCGATAAGCCCCCCGCCCGCAGACCCCCACAACCACCGGCCAGGGTTGTGGGGATGAGGCCCTTGTCCTCATCAACATGGGGACAAGGTGCTTTGGGGGGGACCCCAAAGCATCCTCCCAATGTTGAGGGCATGTGGCCTGGTACGGTTCAGGCGGGAGGGGGGGCCGCTCTCGTCCCCCCCTCCTTTCCTGCGGCCTGCCAGGTTGCGTGCTCGGATAAAGGGTCTGGTATGGATTTTGAGGGGGACCCCACGCCATTTTTTTTTTTTTTTTTTTGGCCGGGGTTCCCCTTAAAATCCATCCCAGACCTAAAGGGTCTGGTATGGATATTTGGGGGGGACCCCACGCCATTTTTTTTATTTTTTTTTGGCTGGGGTCCCCCTTAATATCCATACCAGACCTGAAGGGCCTGGTTATTGAATTTGGGGGGACCCCTACGCTTTTTTTTTTTCTGCAAAAATGACACTTTGTCATTCGAATTCATTCGTTATATCTGCTATAATAATTTCGTTCAAATTAGTTGAAATTCGATATTGGTAGTTGGATTTACTAACGATTCGTAACTATTCATAACGATTCGTAACGATTCGTAACTATTCATAACGATTCGTAACGATTCGTAACTTGAAATTGAAATTCGATATTTGTAGTTGGATTTGAATTGTTCTCTGTGTTATGAGAACCAACAATTCATTAGCCGCGTTAACGATTCGTAACGATTCGTAACGATTCGTAACGATTCGTAACTTTACTAACGATTCGTAAAAAAAATTACGATTCGTCCGAATTTCGTATTTCGTACGAATTCGAACGGAATTTCGTACACGAATTACGAATTACGAATTTTTTTATATACGAAACGGGACGAAACGAAACGAAACGAATTTTTTGGCAGTTCCCATGTCTATTGAGTACACGAACAGATGGTCAGACATTCTCCTTCAGGATCTCTTGGTAGACAGCAGAATTCATAGTTCCTTTTATCACGGCAAGTCTTCCAGGTCCTGAAGCAGCAAAACAGCCCCAGACCATCACACTACCACCACCATATTTTACTGTTGGTATAATGTTCTTTTTTCTGAAATGCAGTGTTCCTTCTATGCCAGATATACTTGGACACACACCTTCCAAAGAGTTCCACTTTTGTCTCATTGGTCCACAGAATGTTGTCCCAAAAGTCTTGGGGATCATCAAGATGTGTTGTGGAGAAATTGAGACGAGCTTTGATGTTCTTTTTGCTCAGCAGTGGTTTTCTCCTTGGAACTCTGCCATGCAGGCCATTTTTGCCCAGTCTTTTCCTGATGGTGGAGGCATGAACGCTGACCTTAACTGAGGCAAGTGAGGCCTGCAGTTCCTTGGACGTTGTTGTGGGGTCTTTTGTGACCTCTTGGATGAGTCGTCGCTGCGCTCTTGGGGTAATTTTGGGCGGCCGGCCACTCCTGGGAAGGTTCACCACTGTTCCATGTCTTCGCCATTTGTGGATAATGGCTCTCACTGTGGTTCGCTGGATTCCCAAAGCTTTGGAAATGGCTTTATAACCCTTTCCAGACTGATAGATCTCAATTACCTTCTTTCTCAATTGTTCCTGAATTTCTTTGGGTCTCGGCATGATGTGTAGCTTTTAAGGCTCTTCTGGTGGACCTTACTGTGTCAAGCAGCTCCTATTTAAGTGATGCCTTGATTGTGAACAGGTGTGGCAATAATCAGGCCTGGGTGTGGCTAGAGAAATTGAACTCAGGTGTGGACAACCACAGTTATAGTATGTTTTAACAAGGGGGGCAATCACTTTTTCACACAGGGCCATGATGGTTTGGATTTTTTTTTCACCTTTAATAATAAACACCCTTATTTACAAATTGCATTTTGTGTTTACTTGTGTTGTCCTTGACTATTGTTTAAATTGGTTTGATGTTCCGAAACACTTAAGTGTGACAAACATGCAAAGGAACAGGAAATGAGGAAGGGGGCAAACACTTTTTCACACCACTGTATATACATACATAAATATTGAATTTCAACAAAAACAAACGAAATTATAGCGCATATAACAAATTAATTCAACATCATTCAAGATTCAATATAATGAATATCGACACTCCACAGAAATAACAAATCCGAACATGTATTAACGTAACATAACGAATCTAACAGAACGAAATTTATGTATTTTACGTATGACAACAAACCGAAACTAAATGACATTTTCCATTGTGCACAAGTCTAGTGCCCATGAATTGCAGCCTCACTGTGCCAGTGTGCCCATAAATGCAGCCTCAGTGTGCCAGTGTGCCCATAAATTCAGCCTCAGTGTGCCAGTGTCCTACCAATGCAGCCTCAGTGTGCCAGTGTGCCCATCAATGCAGCCTCACTGGGCCCATGAATGCAGCCTCACTGTGCCAGTGTGCCCATCAATGCAGCCTCAGTGTGCCAGTGTGCCCACCAATGCAGCCTCAGTGTGCCAGTGTGCCCATCAATGCAGCCTCACTGTGCCCCTAAATTGCAGCCTTACTGTGCCAGTGTGCCCATCAATGCAGCCTCAGTGTGCCCAACAATGCAATCTTACTGTGCCAGTGTGCCCATCAATGCAATCTTACTGTGCCAGTGTGCCTATCAATGCAACCTTAGTGTGCCAGTGTGCCCATCAATGCAGTTCCTTTACAACAAAATAAATTGGATCACTTTTATTCCTATTAAAAGGAATGTAAACATCTCTTGTAATAGAAAAAAGCATGACAGGACCTCTTTAATGTGAGATCTGGGGGGTCAAAAAGATCACAGATCTCATATTTACACTAAAATGCAATAAAAAAAAATGTCTTTTAAAAAAAAGGAAAAAAAAATTCCCCTTTAAGGCCGGTGGGCGGAAGTGACGTTTGACGTCACTTCTGTCATCCAAAGTCATTGATTCGAGTGGGGGGGCCATCATTCCCTCACTCGACTCCCAGCCTCTGAGGGGAAAGGATCATCTCTGCCAGTATTGAAGCGGTTAAAGAAGCTATAAATGTCTTCATTACCAAACAAGTCCAGTTAGATGTGACCAACAACTGCCAGATATACCATAACCTGGATAAATGAGGACCTTCACAGATAGAAATGAGGACCTTTACAGATAGAAATGAGGACCTTCACAGATAGAAGTGAGGACCTTCACAGATAGAAGTGAGGACCTTCACAGATAGAAATGAGGACCTTCACAGATAGAAATGAGGACCTTCACAGATAGAAATGAGGACCTTCACAGATAGAAATGAGGACCTTCACAGATAGAAGTGAGAACCTTCACAGATAGAAATGAGGACCTTCACAGTTAGAAATGAGGACCTTCACAGATAGAAGTGAGAACCTTCACAGATAGAAATGAGGACCTTCACAGTTAGAAGTGAGGACCTTCACAGATAGAAATGAGGACCTTCACAGATAGAAATGAGGACCTTCACAGATAGAAGTGAGGACCTTCACAGATAGAAATGAGGACCTTCACAGATAGAAATGAGGAGGACCTTCACAGATAGAAGTGAGGACCTTCACAGATAGAAATGAGGACCTTCACAGATAGAAATGAGGACCTTCACAGATAGAAGTGAGGACCTTTACAGATAGAAATGAGGACCTTCACAGATAGAAATGAGGACCTTCACAGATAGAAGTGAGGACCTTCACAGATAGAAGTGAGGACATTCACAGATAGAAATGAGGACCTTCACAGATAGAAATGAGAACCTTCACAGATAGAAATGAGAACCTTCACAGATAGAAATGAGGACCTTCACAGATAGAAGTGAGGACCTTTACAGATAGAAGTGAGGACCTTCACAGATAGAAGTGAGGACCTTCACAGATAGAAATGAGGACCTTCACATATAGAAATGAGGACCTTCACAGATAGAAATGAGGACCTTCACAGATAGAAAAGAGGACCTTCACAGATAGAAATGAGGACCTTCACATATAGAAAATGAGGACCTTCACAGATAGAAATGAGGACCTTCACATATAGAAAATGAGGACCTTCACAGATAGAAATGAGGACCTTCACATATAGAAATGAGGACCTTCACAGATAGAAAAGAGGACCTTCACAGATAGAAATGAGGACCTTCACATATAGAAAATGAGGACCTTCACAGATAGAAATGAGGACCTTCACAGATAGAAATGAGGACCTTCACAGATAGAAATGAGGACCTTCACATATAGAAAATGAGGACCTTCACAGATAGAAATGAGGACCTTCACAGATAGAAATGAGGACCTTCACAGATAGAAATGAGGACCTTCACAGATAGAAAATGAGGACCTTCACAGATAGAAAATGAGGACCTTCACAGATAGAAATGAGGACCTTCACATATAGAAATGAGGACCTTCACATATAGAAAATGAGGACCTTCACAGATAGAAATGAGGACCTTCACAGATAGAAATGAGGACCTTCACAGATAGAAAATCATTTCTGTTTTGTCTGCAATTACAGTTTATGGGAGAAGAGAGCTTGCCTGAGTTTTGCCTTAAAAAATATATACGAGTTTGTTGGTGTTCTTCTAAACCGCCTTTCATTTACATTTTATCGTGAACTTTCTGCTGTTCTTCCCCCTTGCCTTCCTTTAATGAGCAGATGGTTCTCTCTGAAATTATATCTTACAGCTAAACAGGATGTGCACAAAGTAAAATTTTTCACAAAATCATTTTCAGGATGTAAACTGGAGCACTTTAAAGCAATTTGCTTAATTTTCTTTCCCCCTGTGGTTCCACGGAACAGACGGCTTCTAAAAGTGAATGCTATTTAACTCTTTTTAACTTGTGTTTTATGCTACAGTGTGGCAAACGCCTTTCAGCTTCAAAGAATAATACGGAACTATTTGTACTAAATTGGGAACTTGCAGCTAATGGGCAGTCACATCGTTCACAATTTTTTAATCTGCCATTCATTCATAACAGTACTTATGTTCTTGGCATGCTAGATAAAAGCTCCATTCAGCATTGTGTTCAATTCTAATCACACTGTGACTGCAGAACAGCAATGAATAAAACCAGGGCTGGTGCAAGGATTTTTGACACCCTAGGCGAAAACCTCATTTTGCTGCTCCCCCTGACTCCACCCTTGACTCCACCCCCCTTCGCCCTGCCCATGTATACCATACCTTATTAATGAAGCGCCCATCGAATGAAGCCTCACCAGCGCCCATCAAATGCAGACTCACCAGTGCCCATCAAATGCAGCCTCACCAGCATCCATCAAATGCAGCCTCACCAATGCCCATCAATGCCGCCTCACCAGCGTCCATCAAATGCAGCCTACCAGTGCCCATCAATGCAGCCTCACCTACGCCCATCAATGCAGCCTCACACGCGTCCATCAAATGCAGCCTCACCAGCACCCATCAAATGCAGCCTCACCTGTGCCCATCAATGCAGCCTCACCACGTCCATCAAATGCAGCTTCACCAGCGTCCATCAAATTCAGCCTCACCAGCGCCCATCATTGTAGCCTCACCAGTGCCCATCAATGCAGCCTCACCAGCGCCCATCAAATTCAGCATCACCAGTGCCCATCTAATTCAGCCTCACCAGCGCCTATCAAATGCAGCCTCACCTACGCCTATCAATGCAAACTCACCAGTGTTGATCAAATGTAGCCTACCAGTGCCCATCAATTCAGCCTCACCCGCGTCCATCAAATGCAGCCTTCCAGTGCCCATCAAAGCTGCCTCACCAGCGCCCATCAAATGCAGCCTCACCTATGCCCATCAATGCCGCCTCACCAGCGTCCATCAAATGCAGCCTACCAGTGCCCATCAATGCAGCCTCACCTACGCCCATCAATGCAGCCTCAACCGCGTCCATCAAATGCAGCCTACCAGTGCCCATCAATGCAGCCTCACCACGTCCATCAAATGCAGCTTTACCAGTGTCCATCAAATGCAGCCTCACCAGTGCCCATCAATGCAGCCTCACCAGCGCCCATCAAATGCAGCCTCCCCAGCGCCCATCAAATGCAGCCTAACCAGCATCCATCAAATGTAGCCTCACCTGCGCCCATGAAATGCAGCCTCACCAGCGCCCATCAAATGCAGTCTGCAGACACTATTCCTCCCACTGATACCAATGATGGGACACTATTCCTCCCACTGACACCAATGATGGGACACTATTCCTCCCACTGATACCAATGATGGGACACTATTCCTCCCACTGATACCAATGATGGGGCACTATTCCTCCCACTGATACCAATGATGGGACACTATTCCTCCCACTGATACCAATGATGGGACACTATTCCTCCCACTGATACCAATGATGGGACACTATTCCTCCCACTGACACCAATGATGGGGGACTATTCCTCCCACTGATACCAATGATGTGGCACTATTCCTCCCACTGACACCAATGATGTGGCACTATTCCTCCCACTGACACCAATGATGGGGCACTATTCCTCCCACTGATACCAACGATGGGACACTATTCCTCCCACTGACACCAATGATGGGGGACTATTCCTCCCACTGATACCAACGATGTGACACTATTCCTCCCACTGATACCAATGATGTGGCACTATTCCTCCCACTGACACCAATGATGGGGCACTATTCCTCCCTCTGACACCAATGATGGGACACTATTCCTCCCACTGATACCAATGATGTGGCACTATTCCTCCCACTGACACCAATGATGGGGCACTATTCCTCCCTCTGACACCAATGATGGGACACTATTTTTCTTACTGATTCAAACAATAGGGCACAATACCTCTTATTAATACCAATGATGGGGCACAATTTCTCCTGTTAACCGCAGTAAAACTTTCTACTCCCACTGGCCCAGTTTGGCCCCTCTAAAAGTCTGAAGGGCATTAAACTGGCCCGTTGTTGAGAACATTTGGAGGCTCCTGAGCTAGATGATGCTGGATGTTGTCCATCCAGGAAATGAGGTGGGCTCTATCTGTCTTGCTTTAGGTTTATGTTGTACTTTGTGAGAAGCCGTGAGGACACGACACCCCTGAAGTGTAGGTGCTGCTGACATAAAACACCCCAAGAAGTCTCCTCCATCCTCGCACTGAATACAATCATCTGACACCCGGCAGTCAGAACACCAAATCCGAAGTTCTCACAACAAATTCGCTTTATTTAAAGCATCCTTGAAAACACCCGAGAGACAAATGTTCTTTCCTTTTTTTTTTTTTCAATTAGACTCGGGATAGATCTTTCTTAAAAACAAAATACAGTCAGATGGGTTATTGATATCATTTATTTTCACCAGTCAGGATCTTAGGAAAATCCATATGTTGCCGATCATTAGCTGGAGGCCCTTCCTGATTCCGGTACAGTGGCAAAATATGCGCAACATCTGTTCTCATGACAGCCGACACAATAATTATGTAGGACGCGGGGCTTCCATGTCAGTAAATAATATTATTTTCCTCTACGTGGCTTGCAGGTGCAAATTTTTAAAAGGTTATTTAATTTGGTGGCCATCTGGAACGGGTTCCGAAAAGCAAAAGAAAAGTTACAAAAATTGTTGAAAATTGAATGATGCAATGAGAATTAGACATGTGCGATTAGTTTCGTTTTTTTTCAGTTAAAATTCGTTACATTCGTTCATTCGTTACCGTACGAATGAACGAATGATTCGCTAAAAATTTTAACGAATAACGAATTATCGAATCGAACGAAAAACAACGAAAATCCAAAATAACCGAAATAGAAACAACGAAACTACGAAAGAAGAAAATCCGAAAAACGAAAACAGGAACAACGAAAATCAAAATGAACGAAAAAATTCGTACATTCGTAACTTTTTTTTTTTTGTTGAATTGGTAATTTTCCGTGTCCCTTACAATGGCGCTGCTTAACGTGCTTCGAATGGATTGAACGAAAAAATTCGTACATTCGTAACTTTTTTTTTTTTTTCGATTCGTAATTTTCCATGTCCCTTACAATGGCGCTGCTTAACGTGCTTCGAATGGATTGAACGAAAAAATGCGTACATTCGTAACTTTTTTTTTTTTTTCGATTCGTAATTTTCCGTGTCCCTTACAATGGCGCTGCTTAACGTGCTTCGAATGGATTGAATGAAAAAATTCGTACATTCGTAACTTTTTTTTTCGATTCGTAATTTTCCGTGTCTCTTGTAATGTAATAATAGCATACACATTACATAAAATTATGAATTATGCTCCGATTACGAATCTACGAAAACAATGTTACGAAAGTACGAATAAATCAATCTTACAAAAGTACGAATGTAACTAAATCTACGAAAATACGAATGCGTCCGAATTTCGAATAAACGGAAAAACGAATCAACGAAAAAATAACTCTTACGAATTTACGAATCGTTACGAATACGAACACCGACGACTTACGAAATTACGAATCAACGGAAACGAAAGAAACTAAACGAAAATAAACAAATTTTTCTATTGTGCACGTGTCTAATGAGAATTAGACATGTGCGATTAATTTCGTACGAATCCGAATTACGAATTTTTTTACGAATACGAATTCTGTACGAAATACGAAATTTAGTTTACGAATTTCGGATCCAAATTATCCGAATCCAAACTACCAAATAACTAATTTCAACTAATATGAAAGAAATTATAGCGGATATAACGAATGATTCGAATGAATTCGAGATTCAGTATAACGAATATCGACACTCTACGAATAATAACGAATTATCCGAAAACGTATTAACGTTACATAACACAAGTCTATTGTCTATTGTTCACCAATCACTCAGAGGAAGTACGAAATACAAAATTTTGTTTACGAATACGTACAAATCGTTAATGATCGCTATAATTTATTTCATATTAGTTGAAATTAGTTATTTGGTAGTTTGGATTCGGATAATTTGGATCCAAAATTGGTAAATTAAATTTTGTATTTCGTGAGCGCATGCGCGGCGTGCGGGATGGCGGACGTGTAAAGGAAGAGCTCCGGTCCCCGTCTCCCGACCCGCGGCTCCTACACAGCTACACGAGCAGCCCTTAACACAGGAGCGACACCGCTGACTGCCGGAACCCCCCAGGCAACGTATGGGGAAGATTGGCTTCCAAAAGAGCGTTTACAGAGGCTTTATTCCGCCGCCGCCATTGCGGCCTACCTCAGGTATGGAGCGCTTTCTGTATAGGCCGCAATGCCCGGCCTCGAGTGATTCACTAGGCCCGGCGCACGCTTCCAGGCCACATGTGGAGCCGCGCAACCCGGCCGCGGAGGACAACAACTCCCAGCCTTCCCAGCAATCCCCACAACCTCACTCCCCACACACATCTGAAACCCCAATAGATATAGTGACGATAGCAGTACTGGACACAAGGCTCAATCTGCTTTTACATGACCTAACCCACAGCATTGCTAAAGAAGTGGGTAAAATTGCACACAAGCTGAGGGGTGAAATCGACCAACTAGGGGAACGTACTGACACCCTCGAAAATAAATTTGATGAACTAACCCAATATGTGCATGCCCTTGAAGAAGATAATGCCAGCATGAAGCACACTGTCTCTCAACTTCAAATACAGCAAGAAGATTTGGAGAACCGCGAAAGACGCCAGAACCTAAGAATCAGAGGGATCTCTGAAACGGTTAGTGACAAAGACCTCCGTCCCTACCTCCTAGGCCTCTTCGTTACCCTGGCACCCCATATACCAGACATAGATTGGCGCCTGGACAGGGCACACAGATCATTAGCCCCGAAGCCACCACCTAATGCAAACCCAAGAGACGTCATCGTCCGTTTCCACTTTTATGAAAGCAAAGAAGCACTGACAAATGCTACCCGCAACAAGTCACGTATTGAATTCAAGCAATCTAGAATTCAAATCTTCAGTGATCTATCCCCAATCACCCTAGCAAAGAGACGCAGCTTTCGTCCAATTACCACACACCTGCAAAACCACCAGATTCCATACCGTTGGGGCTTCCCCTTTCGCTTGTCAGCGACCAAAGATGGCGTCCAACACCCCCTGAGGGACCTCTATGAAGCAGAATCCTTCATCCGCAGCCTCGGGCTCCCACCACTACCCGAAGAAGATATTCAGGCTCCAGTCCCTAACATAAAACCCCTCACCACACCAGCCAAGATCTGGACCCCGGTCCAGCGACGTTCGCAGAAGAACTTCTCCACTCCTCAGAGGCCTAACCCCCACAGATTCCCGACTTGAAGAGGGCCTTCATCTCCCCAGGAACCGGCTTTGGTTTCTTCTACCTTTTTACTCTCCGGAACATCCCCAGAGAAAATGTTCTTAGGCCTAGAACACGGCCCCACTGAAAGACGGCCTTCTTCCCCCTGAAAATGACTGGGAACCACGTTTTTTCACCGTTGAGATGAACTTCATCGTCCACTAACCGCTGGAAAACTCATCTCCTTTTTGTTTCATCTTGGTTCCGCTGCCTCGATTTTTTTTGTCTTTTTTTTGTCTTTTTTTTATCTTTTTTGACTTTTTTTTCGCTCCGAATCCAAGTAGTCCTCTTAAGTGGAGACGGGGGCACACGTCCCTTGACTTGGTGACTCCCGCAAGTCGTCATGCGTTCCACTGAGACCCATGGCTTTTGCCTGGGTAGCCTGAAATTTTTTTACTTTCAGGCTCATCGACAGAAATTCTTTGACTTTTTTATTTTTCTTGTCTTTTTCTTATTTGTTTTATACATCCCCCATCCCATGTTTTTTTTCTTTATTTTTTCCACATGTTTTATTTTTGTTTTTGTGCAATTAATCTTACCTCTGATACACATGCGTTCTTTTTGAGAACACAATTTATGGGTCACCTTTTTTTTGACCAACTTCAGGTAACCACTGTTCAATGTTGTTTTTTTGCTCAACTTCGGTTTATTTCTATACCCAAATGTTACCATATATGGTTGTTCATATACTTCAAGTTATTGTGCAGAATGTTCTCCATGGCACTATCTAATCCTAATAGATTATGGCTCTTAAGATATATTCATGTAATGTGAAGGGTCTGAACTCCATCAAGAAACGATGGCAAGCTTTGAGGGAGTTCAGGGCCTCCAACGCAGAGGTGATCATGATTCAGGAGACACACTTTAAATCCGAGGGAACTTTCAAATTCGCTTCCAAACATTTTCCGACGGCTTACATAGCCTCCGATCCCTCCGGTAAAGCGGGGGTAGCGATTCTAATCAAACGTTCATGCCCTATACGGGTCCTTTCATCTTACCTAGACCCTCACGGTCGCTTTATTCTCCTGAATTGTGATCATCTGAACACACATTTCTCCTTAGCAAACATTTACGCCCCCAATGTGGGACAAATCAACTTTCTGAACTCAGTTTTTGAAAAATTGCAACCCTTTTCCCAACCCTTTATGATATTAGGAGGCGACTTCAATGTGTGCATGTCACCGACCAGGGATAGACAAACCCTTTTTAAAAATATTCAGCAACCCACCTCCCAGAAATTGTCAGCATCTTTTCGCCAGCTAACAAGGTCACATAACCTTTTTGATACATGGAGTGTCAAACACCCCACCCAAAGGACCTATTCCTTCTACTCCCATGCCCACAAACTATATTCCAGGCTAGACCACTTTCTGGTCACTGCCCCCCTCCTCCCTTACGTTGTATCATCCGAGATAAATCCCATCACCTGGTCGGACCATGCACCCATTGAACTTGATATACTATTAACATCCACTACCCCGAAATCCTGCCACTGGCGCCTTAATGAATCCATGCTAAAAAACCCACTATCCCATTCGCACCTGGAACAAAAACTAGTCGAATTTTTTCAATTAAATGAGGGTTCAGTCTCTGAGGTGTCCACCTTGTGGGAAGCCCACAAGGCCTTTTTTAGAGGTGAATGTATATCCACAGGCTCACGCTTAAAGCGAGACTCTGCAAAGATAAAAACCGACCTCATTGCCCAACTCTACTCTGCAGAAAAGAGACTCATGGCTTCCCCCACGGTGGAAAAGTTGAGAACTGTTACCTCACTCCGAAATAGGATCAAAACACTTGACATGAATAAAATCTCTAAATCCATGCTATGGGCCAGACAAAAGTTTTACGAATTTGCTAACAAACCCCACACCATGCTAGTTAACAGGCTAAAACCACGACCGTACCTATCAATACCAGACCACTTAATACAGCCGGACGGTATTCCCACATATTGCCCCATGACAATGACCAAAACGTTCGGAAATTTTTATAACCAATTATATAACTGTTTAAGCTCAGACCCGAACGCCCAATTCTCTCAAACTAAATTCGAAAGCTTCATGTCCTCTCTTAGACTACCTAACCTTTCCCCTACACAGCTTTCCACACTCAACTCCCCAATCGATTCCACAGGAATAACTGATGTGATTAAAAATCTTCCGTCTCACAAATCCCCAGGTCCAGATGGTCTTCCCTACTCCTACTATAAGACTTTTCCTGCCGATCCTTAACCCCCATCTTCAAAACCTATACACCTCCCTCCTCAAAGGTACTGTTCCACACCCACAATTCATGCACGCCAATCTAACAGTTATCCCCAAACCGGGTAAGGACCCAGCCATACCTGATAACTACCGCCCTATAGCCTTACTAAATTCAGACTATAAAATCTTCACTAAAATATTAGCTAACAGACTGTCCCCCATGTTGAAAACCTTAATTCATAAAGATCAAGTAGGATTCGTCCCAACAAGACACGCAGGTGATAATATGAGGAGAACCATTGACCTAATAGACTTAGTGAATAAGACCAAACAACCCACCATAGTGCTGAGCCTAGATGCCCAAAAAGCATTTGACCATTTAAGCTGGCCATTCATGTTTGCGGTCCTACAAAGGTTTGGATTTTCTGGTCCCTTTATACAAGCCTTACAAGCCTTATACTCATCTCCTACATCCCAAGTTCAACTGTCCTCTTACACATCACAGAGGTTCACTCTTAGCAACGGAACCAGACAGGGATGCCCCCTATCTCCCCTACTATTTATATTAAGTCTTGAACCACTAGCGGTAGCTATCAGAGATCACCCTGAAGTACGAGGGATCCCACTACGAGGACTCGACTATAAACTATCACTTTTCGCTGATGATATCTTGCTAACTATCACTCGCCCAGACTCCTCCTTACCTCTTCTACACGATATATTATCCTGCTTTAGCTCCATATCAGGATTTAAAATTAACCAGTCAAAAACGGAAGCCCTTCCTATAAACATACCCCCAGATGTACTCTCCTCCCTACAATCTACATATAAATATAGATGGTGCACATCCTCACTGAAATACCTGGGCATACATTTAACCCCCTCATACACCTCCCTCTACCAGGCCAATTTCTCTCCTATGATCTCGGAAATAACAAGACTTCTCAATCTTTGGTCCTCCATCCCTATATCTCTCCTCGGCAGGATCAATGTCCTCAAAATGACAATACTTCCCAAACTGCTTTATCTGTTTGAAACTCTCCCAATCTCAGTTCCAATGTCGCAGCTGAAAAATCTCCAGAGGAAATTCCTACAATTTATTTGGAACAATGCGTCCCATAGAATCGCCAAATCGGTGGTCTTTGCCCTCAGGTCCAAAGGCGGATTAGCTGCTCCAGATCTCATTAAATATTACTATGCCTCACACCTTAGGGCAATGGCCACCTGGACCTCTAGAAAAGCTTCCAGCAGATTGGCCGAAATAGAAATGAGTATCACTGCCCCAGTACATCTGTGCTATTTACTATGGCCAGCCTCCAACAAATTTATGCCCCAATTGAGGTCCCTCTGTCTAGCTCCGATGCTTTTTTCCCTATCCATCTGGAAGAAGTGCGCTGAACGATTTGCCCTATCCTCACCATGCTCCCCTCTCCAGAATGTCTTATTTAACCCGGACACCCCAGATGGAATGTCATATACACGCACTCTTCCATGGACGCAAGCAGGAGTCTTTCAGCTGCGACACTTGGTACACCCTGCATCCCGTAAACTCTGCACCTTCAAGGAACTACAAAAGAAACATGATCTCCCCACTTCCCTAGAATACTCTTACCTACAATTTAAACACTATTTCCTCTCCTGCTCTCCCTCCCTCACTTTAGAAAAACCCACAGCTTTTGAAATGCTATGTGCTGATGGTCCATATGAAACCAAACTAATATCTTCTATATATAAGATGTTGCACGAAACTCCTCCCCTGACAGACTCGATGCATAATTATATGAAGAAATGGTCTCGAGCATTGAATCGTCCAATCTCACTGATAGACTGGGATAAAATATGGGAATCCACCTCAAAATTTTCACGATGCGTAACCCACAAGGAAACTGCCATCAAAATATTATTTTTTTGGTATAGAACCCCAGACATACTCCATGCTCAAAACCCATCTGTCCCCAACTTATGCTGGAGATGTAGACAGTCTGTAGGTACCCATATTCATATTTTTTGGGACTGCTCTATTCTTGACCCTTACTGGACTGAAGTTCATAAGCTGCTACAATCGCTCCTCTCCAGCACAATACAGAGAACCCCTATTCACTTTCTGCTAGGCCTTCCTTTCCCGGGAATTCCTAAAGCGTTACAAAAACTCGGATCTTTCATACTATTGGCAGCAAAGAGAGCCATTCCTAGACAATGGTTATCTCCCTCCCCCCCCCCCCCCACTTTCCAACCACAGAAATACGCAGAATGGAACCTATGACTGCAAAGATTGATGATAAACTACCCTTGTTTGATAAGATCTGGAAGAATTGGGACGACTCAATATACTCCCTTGATTCAGACACTCCCTCCCCCCCCCCCTAATCCCCACTAGCGCCAGCTACTGAACAGCCTGTTACCTCATAGATACATTGCTTGCACTCTGTTTGACCACCCTGAATTACGCGATAATAGGTTAATGTAATGGACATTCTACTCAAATGATCCACTTTTGGAAACAGTGGACATTAAACCTTACATTTGCCATTATAGACTCTTACATGTACTCTTATGCCACCTGTTTTGTTTTTGTTTTTCTTTGTGGTTTTGTTCTACTCCTTATATCTTCTTATTGTACCATCCGAAGTTAATACGCCATATTCTATGTAAAACGTGATATGCTACCTTGTAACTGTTGTATTATTATAAATAAACAATAAAAAAAAAAAAAAATCAGCTGCCCATGCAAGGTTTCTTCCACATCAACATGAAAAGTCAACTGAAAACGCTGAGCCCCTTGTCATTAGCACCGCTGCTCTTCTTACCAGTCCCTCTAATGCCTCGTCGGAAAAAAGCTCTGGCGGTTTTCCCGACGGAATTCCGGCGGAATTCCACTCAAACTGTCTTGCCTACGCACGGTCACACCAAATTCCGACCGCCAATAACGCAGTGACGTACAACACTACAACGAGCCGAGTTCAATGCTTCCGAGCATGCGTCAAATTGTTTCCGAGCATGCGTAGGAATTTTGCACGTCAGAATTGCTACAGACGATCGGAATTTCCTTTTCTGTCGGAAAAATTGAGAACATGCTCTCAATTCATTGCTGTCGGAAATTCGGCCAGCAAAAATTCCAATGGAGCCCACACACGGTCGCATTTTCCGATGAAAAGCTCTCATCGGCCTTTTTCTGGCTAGAAATTCCGATCGTGTGTACGCGGCATAAATGTATTTCCCAACTCTCTTGCCTTCTACGGCTCGCTCAGCTTTTATTCACAGCACCTTGCTCTGCAGCCCGCTTCTGGGCACTGTGCAGGGGTTCTCCTGACAACCCGATAGGAGTCCACCTGACTCCTGGGATGAGACCTCCTGTTTCATGGCTGGGGACCCTCCGAACCTGATTGAAACCTGATTGAAACCCCCTGTCTCCTGGCTGGGGCCCCTCCGACCCCTGGTGGAGACTTCTTGTCTCCTAACTGGGGCACCTCTGACCTCTGGTTAAGACCTCCTGTCTCTTGATTCCTGGCTAGGGCACCTCTGACCCCTGGTTGAGACCTCCTGTCTCTTGATTCCTGGCTAGGGAACTTCTGACCCCTGGTTGAGACCTCCTGTCTCTTGACTCCTGGCTAGGGCAACACTGTCCTCTGGTTGAGACCTCCTGTCTCTTGATTCCTGGCTAGGGAACTTCTGACCCCTGGTTGAGACCTCCTGTCTCTTGACTCCTGGCTAGGGCACCTCTGACCCCTGGTTGAGACCTCCTGTCTCTTGACTCCTGGCCAGGGCAATACTGTCCCCTGGTTGAGACCTCCTGTGTCTTGACTCCTGGCTAGGAAACTTCTCACCCTAATTGTGACCTCTTGTCTCTTGACTCCTGGTTAGGGCACCTCTTACCCCTGGTTGAGACCTCCTGTCTCTTGACCCCTGGCCAGGGCAACACTATCCCCTGGTCGAGACCTCCTGTCTCTTGACTCCTGGCTAGGGCAACACTGTCCCCTGGTTGAGACCTCCTGTCTCTTGACTCCTGGCTAGGGCAACACTATCCCCTGGTCGAGACCTCCTGTCCCTTGACTCCTGGCTAGGGCAACACTGTCCCCTGGTTGAGACCTCCTGTGTCTTGACTCCTGGCTAGGAAACTTCTGACCCTAATTGTGACCTCTTGTCTCTCGACTCCTGGTTAGGGCACCTCTGACCCCTGGTGGAGACCTCCTGTCTCTTGACTCCTGGCCAGGGCAACACTATCCCCTGGTTGAGACCTCCTGTCTCTTGACTCTTGGCTAGCGAACTTCTGACCCCTGGTTGTGAACTCCTGTCTGTTGACTCCTGGCTGGGGCACTTCTGACCCCTGTGTGAGGACTTCTGTCCCCTGACTCCTGGCTGGGCTCCTTTGACCACTGGTTGAGACCTCCTGTCTCCAATATGTGAGTTGTCTCCAAACTGGGAGCCCTGAGCTATTCTCAGGTTTGACTATATCATGACCCTACACATCTGGGTACTCAAACAGGCTGCAGGCATCAGTAAAATCCGGACAAGGGATTGAAGGTTTCATCCCACCCAAGACACTTTGGAACCTTCAAACTCCAGGCCACGATTAGGGACTACAGAATCTGGAGAAAACCAAAACCACAGCTTTCTCTGCTCAGAAACAATAGTTTGGAACTTCGCATTAAAGGGAGGTCCACCCCAAAAAAAAAATGCATAAAAAGTCTCAAAAAAAAATAAATAAATAAATAAAACATGCAGCTTTGCTTTTTTTATTTCTGAAAAATAGTTTTATGTATATATTTTTCTAATTTTACTTCACCAACTTAGACTATTGTGTTCTGATCATCAAATATAATTCAGATTAAAAAAACATTGAACTAAAGGCTATAATGTAACAAAATAGGTAAAAAGCCAAGGGGGGTGAATACTTTTGCAAGGCACTGTATACGGTATGTAAAAATAAATAAGTTCTTCACCACAAAAATAGTTAACTCTTTTCAGGTGTGCCGTGAAAAATGTTAGATTTTTTTTGTACGCCGCAAGACAAAAAAGTTTGAGAAGCACTGATGTAAGGGCTCCCCCCGCCTCTCCCCTCTCTTTTACCAGGGGATTTTTGGGGCCTTTTAAAGGGTCTCCAATCAGTTTTTCTGTCTAACCCCTTGGACCATTGAGGACCACCATCACCTGAATCCAAGCATGTGGAGAATACCCATGCCTCCACACAGGGTGAGATTAGTCGCTCTCAATGCCTTGGTAGTCCCAGTCCTAAATCCTTAACTACTTCCCACCCGGCCACTGTATATATATGTCCGGGTGGGAGCCTTCTACTTCTGATAGGACGTTCCTGAACGTCCTTCAGAAGTAGGGGGATCGGGCGCGCGCGTGCCCGCACAGCGGCGCGATCCCGATGCGCTCGTGTCACCCGCACACGGCGCATCTCGGATCGGCAGGAGGGCTCTGTGATTGGCCCTCCTGATCACATGACGGCCATGTCCAATCACAGCCGTCATGTGATGTAAACGAACAGCCGGTTGCTAGACAATCGGCTCTCCTCTCCTCACACGGAAGTCGTCGCTGAGGAGAGGAGAGCGGATCGCTGCAGCCGGCGGGTGATCAGTGAGTATTAGCTGTTTTTTTTTTTTTTACAGCTTTTTACTCACTGATCACCAGTCTAGTGTAAACACACACATGTCCCCACAGATGTCCCCAAAACATACATGTCCCCAAAACACACATGTCCCCAAATAATAAACACACATGTCCCCAAATAATAAAAAACACATGTCCCCCACATATGTCCTAGTAAAATAACATGTGTCAATGATTATCTGCACACATATGTCCGTGATCACCTGCACACATCTGTACATGATCATTTGCGTACATATGTCCGCGATCACGCGAACCAATTATTATACACTTAACGGAATTTTTTTTACTAAAAACATGTAGCAGAATAAATTTTGGCTTAAATTTATGAGAAAATTTGATTTTATTGGATTTCTTTTAAAAAAGAAAAGAAGAAAATATTGTTTCTTTTCAAAATTTCCGCTATTTTTTCGCTTATATTGCAAAAAATAAAAAACAAAGTCGTGAATAAATACCACCAAACTAAAGCTCTATTTGTGCAAACAAAATGATAAAAATGTCATTTGGGTACAGCATTGCATGACCGCGCAATTGTCATTGAAAGTGCGAGAGCGCTGAAAGCTGAAAATTGGTCTGGGAATTAAGGGGGCGAAAGTGCCCGGTATTGTAGTGGTTAAAGGGGATTCAGAGGGATTTGGGGCTTTTTGTAGAGAAGAAAAAGACCTGTCAAGTGCTTGAACGGAAGAGGAAGAGGAGCCCATTGTAGTATGTCAAAGGATGGGTCTAAGGATGTGTCTAAAAATGGGTCAGGGTAATTAAGTTAGACAAACATTACATAATCCAATTGCCTGTTGGAGGATCAGGAAGGATTTTTTTTTCCCCGCTGGAGCAAATTGGACCATGTTCTACTATTTTATTCTTTTTTTTTTTTTTTTTGCCTTTCTCTGGATCAGCTGAGGATATGGGATAGAGTATATGAAGGTTTTCTATTTGTGTGTGTTTTTCTCTTTTGGTTGAACTGGATGGACTTGTGTATTTTTTCTACCAGATCAACTACGTAACTATGTGAGATACCTTTATTTCACCAAAAGATGCATTTCGAGGCTATAACTTGCCACTTCCTATCGCCACGAAATGCATGTTTTGGTCAAATTAAGCAATCTGTTGTTTGCCTAACTTGGTGACTCTGACCCGTCCTTACCGCAATAGGTGTCTCTGCCATTCATTTCACTGATGGGCTTTTTAACTCCTCTCATCCTACCGGTTCATTACCCACCTGAGAATCCATAAAGGATCCTGGATTAGGACCCCCACAGCATTGAGATCGACCAATTTTACCCACGTGGAGACGGGCTATTTCTCCACCTTCATTCAGGGAGGGTTGTGTGGTTCCACCAGATTGGGTCATCGCAACCTTAACAAATGTTAGTCTTTTTCTCTTCTTTCCTTTCTCTTAAGTGAGGAAATAACCACATTTAAAAACATAGTACACTGTAAGGGTCTCTCCCGCCTCTTCTCCCCGCTTTTTCCAGTGGATTTCTTGGGCGTTTTAATGGACGTCCAACCTGTTTTTTCAGTCTGACCCCTCAGACCTTTGAGGACCGACACCATCTGAATCCAAGCATGTGGAGAACACCCACATCTCCTTCCAGGGTGAGATTGGTTACTCTCAATGCCCTGGCAGTCGCAGTACTAAGTTCCTAAAGGGGATTCAGAGGGGTATTGGACTTTATGTAGAGAAAAAAGGGGCCTGTCAAGTTCTTGAATGGCAGAAGAGCCTATTGTAGTATGTCTAAGGATGTGTCTAAGGATGGTGTCACGAGAGCCACGTACCTGATGTGAGACCGAAGTAGTGGGGAGGCCTCCCTTGCACCTCGGGGTCTCTGAAGCCTCTGGAGATGGAGACAGAGACTTGGTGGACACCGAGTGGCACAGGTGCACTGTGCAAGCCTTAGTCCGAGATCAGAGCTGAGGTCAAGTCCAGTTGGGCAACGTAGTATAAAAGGGTTAATCAGAAGAATGGTCGAGATCCAAGCCGGGGTCAGTTCCAATCTGGCAGCTGAGTACAAAAGGGGCAAAGAAGTAGAATGACTAAGGTACAAATCCGAGGTCAATGGGAAGCAGCAATCAAGAGTAGTTAAATAGGTTCCCAGGTCACAACAGGTTCAGACAGATCACACACTAGCACAGGAACTCAGGGGGGACTGGAGATAATCTAGTAATTTGGCAGTGTCTGGGCTGGGCTTATATAGGGAAGTTTGAGGTCACTTCCTGTGCACCTCCTGGGCATTTTCCCGCCTTTTCCAATCAGGTCTTCTGCGCAGGTGCGGGTTGGCGCACTGAGGCGTCTTTGGCGCATGCTCAGTTGGCACTGATTTCCTCTAGCGGCAACGCGCCATTGGTGCATGCGTAGTAAGCCCTGGACTCTTACAGATGGGCTGGAGTAATCATGTTAGACAAACATCAGATACCTTTATTTCACGAAAAGATGTGTTTCTTGGCTATAGCTTGCCACTCCCTATAGCCACAAAAGGCGCCTTTTGGTGAAAGCTATCTGATGTTCATCTAACTTGATGACTTTGACCCTTCCTTAGACACACCCCCCCAGGTGCCTCTGCCATTTGTTTCACAGACTGCCTCGTGTACCCCCTCTCATCCTACCAGTCCAATGTCCTCCTGAGAAACCCTAAAAGAGTCATGATTGGGCCCTCCACGACATTGAGATCAACCGATTTCAACCTGCATGGAGACGGGACCTTTTCTCCACCTGCGTTCATATATATATATATATATATATATATATACAGTATATTGCACTGTATATGTCATATTATTATTTTTAGTTTTTTCACAGAAGTGGAGTTACCCTTTAACTGCTTCAATACCGGGCACTTACACCGCCTTCCTGCCCAAGCCAATTTTCAGCTTTCAGCGATGTCGCTGTTTAACTGCTTCCCGACCGCCTCACGCTGATATACTGTGGCAGAAGGGCACATACATGCAGAATCACGTACCTGTACGTTGCCCTTTAAGAGGTGGCCGCGGGCACGCGCGCCGCCGGCGGGAAGCTCCGTGAGTCAGGGAGCGGGTCCTGCGGACTTGATCGCCGCAGGGAAATACCCGCGATCGCCCCACGGAGTGGAAGAACGGGGAGATGCTAATGTAAACAAGCATCTCCACGTTCTGCCTAGTGACAGTGTCACTGATCTCTGCTCCGTGTGATCAGGGACGTGCCATACACAGCCACGCCCCCCACAGTTAGTAACACGCCCCTAGGACACACTTAACCCCTACTCTGCCACCTAGTGGTTAACCCCTTCACTGCCAGTGCCTTTAACACAGGAATCAGTGCATTTGTATAGCACTGATTGCTGTATAAATGACAATGGTCCCAAAAATGTGTCAAAAATGTCTGATGTGTCCGCCATAATGTCGCAGTCACGATAAAAATCGTTGATCGCCGACATTTAAAAAAAAAAAATTATTAATAAAAATGCCATAAACCGATTCCCTATTTTGTAGACGCTATAACTTTTGCGCAAACCAATCAATATACGCTTATTGCAATAATATGTAGAAGAATACATATCGGCCTAAACTGAGGAAAAAAAAATGTTTTTTTATATATTTTTGGGGGATATTTATTATAGCAAAAAGTAAAAAATATTGCATTTTTTTTCAAAATTGTAGCTATTTTTTTGTTTATAGAGCATAAAAATAAAAACCGCAGGGGCGATCAAATACCACCAAAAGAAATCTCTATTTGTAGGAAAAAAAAGACGTCAATTTTGTTTGGGAGCCATGTCGCACGACCGCGCAATTGTCAGTTAAAGCGACGCAGTGCCGATTCGCAAAAAGGGGCCTGGTCCTTTGGCTGCAAATTGGTCCGGGGCTGAAAGTGGTTAATACCAATGATGGGGCACAATTTCTCCTGTTAACCGCAGTGATACTTTCTACTCCCACTGGCCCAGTTCGGCCCCTCTAAAAGTCTGAAGGGCATTAAACTGGCCCGTTGTTGAGAACATTTGGAGACTCCTGAGCACAATTGTCAGTTAAAGCGACGCAGTGCCGAATCGCAAAAAGTGGTCTGGTCTTAAGCCAGCAAAATGGTCCGGGACTGAAAGTGGTTAAAGCGGTGTTTCAGCAAAAAACATTTTTTTTTTAAAAGTCAGCAGCTAAAAAAAAGGTAGCTGCTGACTTTTAATAAGTACACTTACCCTCCCAGGGCGCCCGCGATGTCGTAGAGGCCGAGATGTCCCTCAGCTCCGGTCTCAGCGCCGCCATCCTCAGTAAGGAAAACAGGCAGCGAAGACTACGGCTTCGCTGCCCGTTTCCTACTGCGCCTGCGCGAGTCGTCGCGCGGCGCTTTGTGAATGGGGAACGCGCTGTGTTGTGGGACACACAGTTCCCATAACACACCGCGCCCCGTTCACTAGAAGACGGCGCTAGGAGCAGAAGACAGAACAGCGCCGCGGAACAGGAAGAGGCAGATTAGGACGATCTGCCTAGCAACAGCCATTTCTGGTAAGTAAAAAAAATAATTTTTTGTTTTTTTTCATTTTAAATTTTTATTAACATTTTTATCAAGTTTTTTTTTTTTTTTCAGGCTGGCCCTCCACTTTAAGTAGCATCCATACTATCTATACAACAGGTGCACTTCATCACACGATTCCTGTTTTGAAGTATTTGGACAGTTTGTCGCACCGATCACTGCTATCCCAGAACACACTTTGTCAGCAAACATTTGCTTCCTGCCAGGCTTGATATGGCCCTGGGTTCCCACTTACAGCGGCAGATGTCTAGAACAAAGACAACGCAGTAAAGATGGTTACATGGTGGAGTTTATTATTTTTCTAATTTTTTTTTATTTGCTCCATTTTAGAAGCTGAACAATGTGTCGGTAGATCCGGCTGCAGCAAGCATCACCCTTGTCCAAAAATATCCCGTTTTATTGGATACCAGCTTGCAGGTATTATTAAATCACGGAATCCTCAGCATCTCCTGTTTATGAAGTCAATATTAAATACTGCAAAAAACTTTGAGCGCGAGCGATTTCAAGGTTTGATTTCTTAGGGGTTGTAAAATTCTCCTCTCACGGCCGGGGAGAGCTTATAAATTTTATTCCTAAGCAGCAAAAGAACGTGTCGGCGATTGCGTTCCATCTTTGTCTGCTCTGTATTGGCGCTCCTCAAGACGTTTATGCAAAACCGCATTCTTGGCTCTGTTGTCACATGTTCAGAGTTTGGAGTTTATTAACCACTTCAGCCCCGGGCCGATTTTACCCCCTTCCTTACCAGAGCAACTTTTTGCGATTCGGCACTGCGTCGCTTTAACTGACAATTGCGCAGTCGTGCGACGTGGCACACAAACAAAATTGACGTCCTTTTTTTCCCACAAACAGAGCTTTCTTTTGGTGGTATTTGATCACCTCTGAGGTTTTTTTTTTTTTGCGCTATAAACAAAAGAAGAGCGACAATTTTGAAAAAAAAACACATTATTTTTTACTTTTTGCTATAATAAAATATACCATTTTTTTTTAAAAACATTTTTTTTACTCAGTTTAGGCCATACGTATTCTTCTACATATTTTTGGTAAAAAAAAAAATCGCAAACAGCCTATATTGATTGGTTTGCGCAAAAGTTATAGCATCTACAAAATAGGGGATAGATTTATTGCATTTTTTTTTTTTTACTAGTAATGGCGTCGATCTGCGATTTTTTTTTTCGTGACTGCGACATTGCGGCGGACACTTCGGACACTTTTGACACGTTTTTGGGACCACTCACATTTACACAGCGATCGTTGCTATAAAATTGCAGTGATTACTGTGTAAATGTGACTGGCAGGGAAGGGGTTAACACTAGGGGGCGCTGCAGGGGTTAATATGTTCCCTATGTGAGTGATTCTAACTGTGGGGGGAGGGGACTCACAAGGGGAGGGGACCGATCGGTGTTCCTCGGTACTGGGATCACATGATCGGTCTCCTCTCCGCTGACAGGACGTGGAGCTGTGTGTTTACACCCCATCATTACACACACAGCTCCACTGTCCTGCTGTTTTCCCGGGCAATCGCGGGTGCCCGGCGGACATCGCGGCCCCCGAGCGACGCCGCGTGCGCGCCCCCTAGGCGGCCGGGAATGGGAGGATGTCATATGACGTCCCCCCAGGATGGGAGATCCACCTTTTGGACGTCATATGACTATGGGCGGGTAGTGAAGTGGTTAAAGGGATGGAGTCATCCCGGGCCTAATCTACAATCCGTCAAACCCAGGAAAGAAAAAAAAAAATAATAATAATATCACGAGCGTTGGGACTTTTCATTGACGGTTCTTCTAGTGTATCAGTCTGATCTTCCGTCAGATGGAATCCGTCACGCTCGCCACTCCAGAGGCCCTTCGCCCATCTCATCGCCTTCGCGGCTTCTATGAATAAAAATGACTTCTGCGTTTCCCCCCCGCAAGAATCCAAACAGCGCGCAGAAATCATTCGCAAAGCCATTTGCAACAGAAAATGATGATTTACGGGACTTTGTAAAACGCACTATTGGAACGCGGTCCGCACAAAGGAAGGAGCCAAAAAAGGGATGAATTGGGATTGTGGAAGTTGATAGCTTTTCCGCAGCTGTCGTGGGAAAAGCTCAGCCAGTAGACGAAGCGCCGAGTCCTGGACAGGTCCATCTATCTTTCACGTGTTGACGGCCATTTACTAGACAAAAAAGGGGAGTCTGTGACAGGGAAAATATTGTTTTATGTCTGATATGTTTAGCTTCAGCCAAAGGGGACCTTCCAACACTGAGCGCAACTCTCTTCAAAGTCTCCATATTGTCCCCAGATGAAAAATGGGAAGCCGCATTCAATTTGCCATCGAAAACAGCTTGAAATATAATATTCTGGCAGCAAAGTGCCCACACATCATAATATAGAATTGTGTCTTTCTGTTTTTTTTTTTTTTGTTTTTTTCATTAATATTTTGTCATTATTTAACCACTTCAGCCCCGGACCAATTTGCAGCCAAAGGACCAGGCGCCTTTTTGCGATTCGGCACTGCGTCGCTTTAACTGACAATTGCGCGGTCGTGCGAAGTGGCTGCCAAACAAAATCAACGTCCTTTTTTTTCCCACAAATAGAGCTTTCTTTTGGTGGTATTTGATCACCTCTGCGGTTTTTATTTTTTTGCGCTATAAACAAAAAATTTGAGCGACAATTTTGAAAAAAAATGCTATATTTTTTACTTTTTGCTATAATAAATATCCCCCAAAAAAATATAAAAAAACGTTTTTTTTTCCTCAGTTTAGGCCGATACGTATTCTTCTACATATTTTTGGTAAAAAAAATCGCAATTAGCGATTATTGATTGGTTTGCGCAAAAGTTATAGCGTTTACAAAATAGGGGATAGTTTTAAAGCATTTTTATTAATATTATTTTTTTTTTTTGAAAAACTTTTTATTTTTCTTAACAAACAGAACAATACAGACGTACAACAGCACAGCCAACATCTGGCTGTCAACAGGGAAGGGACCCACGCAGGGGTCACAAAGTATTGTCATAGTATCAAAAAGCATTAAAGTATCAATGACTACCGTAGCATAATGACAGCAATGAATTTATCAAGGCTCTTGCTCCATGGGGGGGGCCAACAATGAGTTAGGTCATCTAGATTATCCTACGAACCCGGTGTGTACTATAAGGAGGCTAAGGAGGGCCAACATATAATAGAGAAGTCACTTAATCTATTGCAGCAGTGGAGGGTTCCGCTAACCACTTACTCCAGACTCTGTCATGCTTTTTCGGACAACCTCTGTGTGTATAGGTGTCCCTGTAAAGGGGTATCACCTTGTTAACAAGTGATTTCCATGAGCCTATAGAGCAGTGATGGCGAACCTTTTTGAGCCCGAGTGCCCAAACTGAAATAAATACATTGGTTTTGTGTTGCAAAGTGCCAACACGGCAATTCGCGAGAGAGAGAGAGAGAGAGGGAGAGGGGGGCAGAGAGGGAGGGGGCAGAGATATGCTGAAAGAGAGAGGGATAGGGGCTGAGAGAGAGGGAGGGGGAGGGGGCAGAGAGAGGGGTGCGAGATGCTGAGAGAGAGGGGGGAACAGAGAGGGAGGGGGGACAGAGGGAGAGAGGGGTGTGAGATAGATGCTGAGAGAGGGGGGACAGAGAGGGAGGGGGCTGAGAGAGAGAGGGAGGTGGGCTGAGAGAGAGAGGGAGGGGGACTGAGAGAGAGGGAGGTGGGCTGAGAGAGAGAGGGAGGGGGGCTGAGAGAGAGGGAGGGGGGGCTGAGAGGGAGGGGGGCTGAGAGAGAGGGAGGGGGCTGAGAGAGAGATGGAGGGGGGTTGAGAGAGAGGGAGAGGGGCTGAGAGAGATGCTGAGAGGGAGAGGGGGGCTGAGAGAGATGCTGAGAGGGGGGCAGAGAGAGAGAGGGGTGTGAGAGATATGCTGAAAGAGAGAGGGAACAGAGAGAGGGAGGGGGGCTGAGAGGGAGGGAGGGGGTGTGAGAGAGAGGGGCAACAGAGAGAAGGAGAGGGGGTGAGAGAGAGGGGTGTGAGAGAAATGCTGAGAGAGAGAGGAGGAACAGAGAGAGGGAGGGGGAACATAAAGAGAAGGGGGAGAGTGAGAGAAGGGGGACAGAGAGAGAAGAGGGACAGAGAGAGGGGTGCGAGAGAGATGCTGAGAGAGGGGTGAGCTGAGAGAGAGGGGGACACAAAGAGGGGGCACACAAAGAGGGGGGGCTGAAAGAGAGGGATGGGGGGCTGAGAGGAGAGAGAGACCTCTAGCTCTGTCCTGGACCCTCTCGTGTGCCCACAGAAAGGGCTCTGAGTGCCAGCTGTGGCACGGGTGCCATAGGTTCGCCATCACTGCTATAGAGGGAGGAGTCTTTCGCTTCCAGCATAGAACAATGGATTTCCTGGCATAGAACAGCAGGAGACCCAATAGGGTTCTCTCAGCCATTCTGGGTACCAGGTCCTCCACCAGCCCCAGCAGGCATATTTTTGGGGAAGGAGCAATAGAGATACTTAGCAGATCATTCACCTCTGAAAGGATTTGTGACCAGAAACCTGCAATTACCGGGCAGGACCAAAATATATGGATATAGTCCCTGGGAGCATGGTCACAGCGCCAGCATTCCGGGGATAGAGAAGATCTCATCTTATGCACCCGAGCGGGAGTAAGGTACGCCCTATGAACAATCTTGTATTGAATGAGGTGGTCTCTCAAGGAAACCAGTATTTTAAATGGGAAGCCCCACACGTCCTCCCAATCCTCCGAGTCCATCTCCGGAACATCCCGGCCCCATTTCTGGTGGAGCCTGGACAGCCCAGGAGAAGAGACCCGGAGGAGGTGTGCATATAGCACTGAGGTGGGTTTTTCGGAACAATCAAATCGCAAAATCCGTTCAAGGTCGGACTGCACCATCTGCCCTTTACCCGGCGGGAACTGAGCTCTGAAAGCATGGGACAACTGTAGATATCTGAATTTGTGTGAAAGCGGGACATTGTGATGAGACATCAGGTGGTCAAAGGAGAATATCGTAAGATCTGCAGTGATGTCAGAGAGAGCCTTGATATGGTACCTAGCCCATACCACCGGGTCTGGGATCTCAAGAAGGTGCTGTAGGTTGGGATTGTTCCAGAGCGGTGCAATCGGGGACACAGCGGTCTGGGGATACTTTTCACAGGCCAGACCTTCCCTCCAGGCCCCAAGGGTGGTGCGCATGGAAGGGGTTAGGTCGTATGGAGCCTTGGGACCCCGCAAAAGAAGATTTGACAGTGCCTCCGCAGATCTCAACACTACAGCCTCAGTGGCCCAAGCCGAGTTGGATCTATCTGGAACAAGCCACCAGAATGCAGTGACTAATTGAGCCGCAATGTAGTATTTATGACAGTCCGGGAATTCTAAGCCCCCCTGCAAACAAGGGCGCATTAGGGTAGTTAGCCTAAAGCGGGGGGGACGTGGACCCCAAAGAAAGGAGGAAAAAATTTGGTTTAGTTGGGAGAAGAATGACTTAGGGATCCATTGAGGGGAATTACGAAACAAGTACGTAAACTTGGGAAGGACTTTCATCTTAATGAGATTGACACGTCCCAATAGGGACAGAGGGAGGTTCTCCCATGCTTTCAGTTTGGCTTTGACAGAGTCAATGACTGGTGACAAGTTCATTGGTATGAAGTCAGTCACGTTCCCTGAAATACACACCCCTAAGTAGGTGAACATGTCCACTCATTGCAGCTGCAAAGATGCCGAGGCCCCCTTTTTAGCGTCGGCATCGATAGCCAACAGCTGCGACTTTGCCCAATTAACCTTAAGCCCAGTCATCACCGAGAATTCCTCCAGGACTGACAAAGCCCCCTGTAGGGAGGGGCCAGCGTCATTCAGGAAGAGGAGGAGGTCGTCTGCATACAAGGCCACCCTCTCCTCCAGCCAGCTCAGCCGTAGACCTTTAATATGTGGCGAGACACGTAGCGCCAACATTTTTTTTTTTTTTACTAGTAATGGCAGCGATCAGCGATTTTTATCGTGACTGCGACATTATGGCGGACACATCGGACATTTGTGACACATTTTTGGGACCATTGTCATTTATACAGCAATCAGTGCTATACAAATGCACTGATTCCTGTGTAAATGACACTGGCAGTGAAGGAGTTAACCACTAGGGGGCGGGGAGGGGTTAAGTGTGACCTATGTGTGTTTTTTTTTTACTGTACGGGGGCGTGGCTTGACATTCGACATCACTGATCGTCTTTCCCAATGACAGGGAACAGCCGATCAGTGACAGCGTCACTAGGAAGCACGGGGAGAGGTTTGTTTACACTTACCTCTCCCTGTTCTTCAGCTCTGCGACCCGATCGCGGGACACCGGCGGCGATCAGGTCCGCGGCCGTGTCCCGCTGCCACGGTCACGGAGCTCAGGACCAGGTCGCGAGCGCACTGCCGGCAGCATGCACGCGACCCACAGCTGGGCTCTTAAAGGGCAACTGTACCTGTACGTTGATGTGCCCAGCCACGCCATTCTGCCAACGTATATGTGCAGGAGGCGGTCCTTAAGTGGTTAAGAAAAAGAGGAGTTCATAATGACTAAGCTTCCAGGAAAGAAAACATAAATAAATTGCTCATTTAAACTCAACCTAGGTCAGCCTTTCTCAACCTTTTTACCCTAGATGAGCATTCAAAACCATCTTCAGGTCTTGGGGTATCCCTGATAAAATCAATTCATTGGCCAGTGGGAGAAATGCCCTTTACGTTGGTGGTCAATGGAAAACATTCACCTTACATTGGCGAGCAGTGTGAAAAAGGCCCTTTACATTGGTGGCCAGTGGGAAAAATGCATCTTACATTGGTAGCCAGTGGGAGAAATGCCCTTTACGTTGGTGGTCAATGGAAAACATTCACCTTACATTGGCGAGCAGTGGGAAAAATGCCCTTTACATTGGTGGGCAGTGGGAAAAATGCATCTTACATTGGTAGCCAGTGGGAGAAATGCCCTTTACGTTGGTGGTCAATGGAAAACATTCACCTTACATTGGCGAGCAGTGGGAAAAATGCCCTTTACATTGGTGGGCAGTGGGACAAATGCATCTTACATTGGTAGCCAGTGGGAGAAATGCCCTTTACATTGGTGGCCAGTGGGAAAAATGCCCTTTACATTGGTGGCCAGTGGGAAAAATGCCCTTTACATTGGTGGCCAATGGGAGAAACGCCCTTTACATTGGTAGACAGTGGGAAAAAATGCATCTTACATTGCTAGCCAGTGGGAGAAATGGCCATTACATTGGTGACCAGGGTGAAAAAGGCCCTTTACATTGGTGGTCGGTGGGAAAAATGCCCTTTACATTGGTAGTCAGTGGGAAAAATGCATCTTACATTGCTAGCCAGTGGGAGAAATGCCCATTACTTTCGTGGCCAACAGGAGAAATACCTCTTACATTGGTAGCCAGGGGAAGAAATGCCCCATACATTGGTGGTCAGGGGTAAGAAGCTAAGAAGATCATTGGTGTCATATTGCTTGCTCTGCCAAGTGGCATCAGCCTCAAAACTATGCAGGAACCATAAGATCGGAGTTCAATCAGCCACAGCTCAAAAGAACCCCTAGCAACCTCTGGAGGAATCATAGGGTGCCACAGAACCCTGGTTGAGAACAGCCAATCTAGAGTGTACACTATATGGCTAAAAGTATCAGGACACCTGGCAATCACACCGACCTATATGGCCTAATGTTTGTGGACCTCAAAAGATGGAGTTCAGGAATCTCCAGTGAAGGGTACTGGTAATGCTACATCATACAAACACATTGTGGGACAATTGTGCTCTTCTAACCTTGTGGTAATATCCATCATATCCAGAGGTTGTCTTTGAGAAATAGGCGTATGAGTGCTGCCAGCATTGCTGCAGAGGTTGTAGGGGTGGGGGGGGGGGGGGGGGGCTCAGCCTGTCAGTGCTCAGACCACACGCCGCACACTGCATCAAATTAGTCTGCATGGCTGTCGTCCCAGAAGGAAGCCTCTTCTAAAGATGAAGCACAAGAAAGTCCGCAAACTGTTTGCTGAAGACAAGCAGACTAAGGACATGGATTACTGGAACCACGTCCTGTGGTCTGATGAGACCAAGATAAAGGTATTTGGTGTCAGATGGTGACAAGCGTGTGTGGGGGCAACCAGGTGAGGAGGACAAAGACAAGTGTGTCTTGCCTACAGTCAGGCATGGTGGTGGGAGTGTCATGGTCTGGGGCTGCATGAGTGCTGCCGGCACTGGGGAGCTACAGATCATTGAGGGAACCATGAATGCCAACCTGTACTGTGACATACTGAAGCAGAGCATGATCCCCTCCCTTCAGAGACTGGGCCGCAGGGCAGTATTCCAACATGATAACCACCCCAAACACACCTCCAAGACCACCACTGCCTTGCTAAAGAAGCTGAGGGTAAAGGCGATGGACTGGCCAAGCATGTCTCCAGATAGAGTTGGGAGCATGGAATTGTCCAAAATGTCTTGGTATGCTGACGCCTTAAGAGTTCCCTTCAATGGAACTAAGGGGCCAAGTCCAACCCCTGAAAAACAACCCCCCACACCATAATCCCCCCCTCCCCCCCACACCATAATCCCCCCTCCACCAAATGATTTGGACCAGTGCACAAAGCAAAGTCTATAAAAACATCGATGAGCGATTTTGGGGTGGAGGAACTTGACTGGCCTGCACAGAGTCCTGACCTCAACTCCACACAACACCTTTGGGATGAATTATAGTGGAGACTGCGAGCCAGGCCTTCTCTTTCAACATCAGTGCCTGACCTCACAAATGCTCTTCTGGAAGAATGGTCAAACATTCCCATAGACACCCTCCTGAACCTTGTGGACGGCCTTCCAAGAAGAATTGAAGCTGTTATAGCTGCAAAGGGTGGAGCCAACTCAATACTGAACCCTCTGGACTAGGACTGGGATGCCATTAAAGTTCATGTGTATGTAAAGGCAGGCGTCCCAATACTTTGGACAATATAGTGTATATAGACTCCACCACATGGAGGTATCTTCAATATCAATCTGTCAATGGTTGGACTCGCATTTCTACGCATTTCTACGCATTTCTACTCATAAAGAGTCTTCATCAGGTGGTAAGCAATATTGAACTCTACGGACTAAGACTGGGATGCCATTAAAGTTCATGTGTGTGTAAAGTCAGGCGTCCCAATACTTTGGACAATATAGTGTATATAGACTCCACCACATGGAGATATCTTCAATATCAATCTGTCAATGGCTGGACTCGCATTTCTACGCATTTCTACTCATAAAGAGTCTTCATCAGGTGGTAAGCAATATTGAACTCTACGGACTAAGACTGGGATGCCATTAAAGTTCATGTGCGTGTAAAGGCCGGTGTCCCAATACTTTGGACAATATAGTGTATATAGCCTCCACCACATGGAGATATCTTCAATATCAATCTGTCAATGGCTGGACTCGCATTTCTACGCATTTCTACTCATAAAGAGTCTTCATCAGGTGGTAAGCAATATTGAACTCTACGGACTAAGACTGGGATGCCATTAAAGTTCATGTGCGTGTAAAGGCCGGTGTCCCAATACTTTGGACAATATAGTGTATATAGACTCCACCACATGGAGATATCTTCAATATCAATCTGTCAGTGGTTGGACTCGCATTTCTACGCATTTCTACGCATTTCTACTCATAAAGAGTCTTCATCAGGTGGTAAGCAATATTTAACCCTACGGACTAGGACTGGGATGCCATTAAAGTTCATGTGTGTGTGTAAAGGCAGGCGTCCCAATACTTTGGACAATATAGTGTATATAGACTCCACCACATGGAGATATCTTCAATATCAATCTGTCAATGGTTGGACTTGCATTTCTACGCATTTCTACGCATTTCTACTCATAAAGAGTCTTCATCAGGTGGTAAGCAATATTGAACTCTCCGGACTAAGACTGGGATGCCATTAAAGTTCATGTGTGTGTAAAGGCCGGTGTCCCAATACTTTGGACAATATAGTGTATATAGACTCCACCACATGGAGATATCTTCAATATCAATCTGTCAGTGGTTGGACACGCATTTCTACTCATAAAGAGTCTTCATCAGGTGGTAAGCAATATTGAACTCTCCGGACTAAGACTGGGATGCCATTAAAGTTCATGTGTGTGTAAAGTCAGGCGTCCCAATACTTTGGACAATATAGTGTATATAGACTCCCCCACATGGAGATATCTTCAATATCAATCTGTCAGTGGTTGGACTCGCATTTCTACGCATTTCTACTCATAAAGAGTCTTCATCAGGTGGTAAGCAATATTGAACTCTACGGACTAAGACTGGGATGCCATTAAAGTTCATGTGCGTGTAAAGGCAGGCGTCCCAATACTTTGGACAATATAGTGTATATAGACTCCACCACATGGAGATATCTTCAATATCAATCTGTCAGTGGTTGGACTCGCATTTCTACGCATTTCTACGCATTTCTACTCATAAAGAGTCTTCATCAGGTGGTAAGCAATATTTAACCCTACGGACTAGGACTGGGATGCCATTAAAGTTCATGTGTGTGTGTAAAGGCAGGCGTCCCAATACTTTGGACAATATAGTGTATATAGACTCCACCACATGGAGATATCTTCAATATCAATCTGTCAATGGTTGGACTTGCATTTCTACGCATTTCTACGCATTTCTACTCATAAAGAGTCTTCATCAGGTGGTAAGCAATATTGAACTCTCCGGACTAAGACTGGGATGCCATTAAAGTTCATGTGTGTGTAAAGGCCGGTGTCCCAATACTTTGGACAATATAGTGTATATAGACTCCACCACATGGAGATATCTTCAATATCAATCTGTCAGTGGTTGGACACGCATTTCTACTCATAAAGAGTCTTCATCAGGTGGTAAGCAATATTGAACTCTCCGGACTAAGACTGGGATGCCATTAAAGTTCATGTGTGTGTAAAGTCAGGCGTCCCAATACTTTGGACAATATAGTGTATATAGACTCCCCCACATGGAGATATCTTCAATATCAATCTGTCAGTGGTTGGACTCGCATTTCTACGCATTTCTACTCATAAAGAGTCTTCATCAGGTGGTAAGCAATATTGAACTCTACGGACTAAGACTGGGATGCCATTAAAGTTCATGTGCGTGTAAAGGCAGGCGTCCCAATACTTTTGGTAATATAGCGTACAATTTCCCTAAATGTAAACGTGTACATATTTCACCACAGTGCATGGTGTGTGGGGGATGGGATATATTATTCTGCGCACAGATGTCTTCTCGTATCACATGGAAGAGTCATTGCCAAGTGTTGCCGGGTAAGTCCTAGACGGAGAATTGTGGAATTGTACAGAAGATTAGGACGCCAATCACAATGAATATAATGACAAACATTCCCGTCTTTTCTGCCAGTGTAATGACACAAAAATACACAGCGGCACATGACGCTAATATAGTAGTGCGCGTTCCGGAGTGACACGTCCTTTAAGGAGGTAAATAAGGAATAAGCGATTACATGTGTCAGCCGCCAATGACATACAAAGATAATATCAGATACACCGACAATGGCAGCCCCCAGAGTCACTCACAGCTCAACTCCGGGCAAAAAGCCAAAGAAAATACAAATATAGGAGCCGATTTCCCTGGATTTGTCCATCCAGTCCTGGGTTGCACACTGCCTCGCCACACAGCACGGCCCTGTCTGGAAGGGGGAAGGGAACCCGATCCTTCTCTGCCGCAGTTTCACTTCACAGGTCTTCTACAGTTAAACTCAGGGCCGGTGCTACCACTAGGCAAACTAGGCAGCCACCTAGGGCGCCCTGCTGCCTAGGGCGCCCGGCCACTGGTTTTCCTACTCTCTACAGCAAGCAACTAAGTCTCAGCATCAGCAGGCAGCCGCCGCTCTGTTCGCACATAGTGTCAGAGGCGCAACGGTGGCGAAGGACTGTGTCTGTGTCCCGACACCCAAATAAATGGAAGCAAGCAAACATTAATTGATGGGCGCTGGTGAGGCTGCATTGATGGGCGCTGGTGAGGCTGCATTGATGGGCGCTGGTGATGCTGCATTGATGGGCGCTGGTGAGGCTGCATTGATGGGCACTGGTGAGGCTGCATTGATGGGCGCTGGTGAGGCTGCATTGATGGCGCTGGTGAGGCTGCATTGATGGGCACTGGTGAGGCTGCATTGATGGGTGCTGATAGGCTGCATTGATGGGTGCTGGTAGGCTGCATTGATGGGCGCTGGTGAGGCTGTATTGATGGGCACTGGTGAGGCTGTATTGATGGGCACTGGTGAGGCTGCATTGATGGGCACTGATGAGGCTGCATTGATGGGCACTGGTGAGGCTGCATTGATGGGCGCTGGTAGGCTGCATTGATGGGCACTGGTGAGGCTGCATTGATGGGCACTGGTGAGGCTGTATTGATGGGCACTGGTGAGGCTGCATTGATGGGCACTGGTGAGGCTGCATTGATGGGCACTGGTGAGGCTGCATTGATGGGCATTGGAGAGGCTGCATTGATGGGCACTGGTGAGGCTGCATTGATGGGCGCTGGTAGGCTGCATTGATGGGCGCTGGTGAGGCTGCATGGATGGGCACTGGTGAGGCTTCATTGATGGGCGCTGGTGAGGCTGCATTGATGGGTGCTGGTAGGCTGCATTGATGGGCACTGATGAGGCTGCATTGATGGGCACTGGTGAGGCTGCATTGATGGGCGCTGGTGAGGCTGCATTGATGGGCGCTGGTAGGCTACATTGATGGGCGCTGGTAGGCTGCATTGATGGGCACTGATGAGGCTGCATTGATGGGCACTGGTGAGGCTGCATTGATGGGCGCTGGTAGGCTGCATTGATGGGCACTGGTAGGCTGCCTTGATGGGCACTGATGAGGCTGCATTGATGGGCACTGGTGAGGCTGCATTGATGGGTGCTGGTGAGACTGCATTGATGGGCACTGGTGAGGCTGCATTGATGGGCGCTGGTAGGCTGCATTGATGGGCACTGGTGAGGCTGTATTGATGGGCACTGGTGAGGCTGCATTGATGGGTGCTTGTAAGGCTGCATTGATGGGCGCTGGTGAGACTGCATTGATGGGCGTTGGTGAGGCTGCATTGATGGGTACTGGTAAGCTGCATTGATGGGCGCTGGTAGGCTGCATTGATGGGCGCTGATGAGGCTGCATTGATGGGCACTGGTGAGGCTGCATTGATGGGTGCTGGTGAGACTGCATTGATGGGCACTGGTGAGGCTTCATTGATGGGTGCTAGTGAGGCTGCATTGATGGGCGCTGGTGAGACTGCATTGATGGGCGTTGGTGAGGCTGCATTGATGGGTGCTAGTGAGGCTGCATTGATGGGCACTGATGAGGCTGCATTGATGGGTACTGGTAGGCTGCATTGATGGGCGCTGGTAGGCAGCATTGATGGGCGTTGGTGAGGCTGCATTGATGGGTGCTCGTGAGGCTGCTTTGATGGGCGCTGGTGAGACTGCATTGATAGGCGCTGATGAGGCTGCATTGATGGGCACTGGTGAGACTGCATTGATGGGTGCTGGTGAGACTGCATTGATGGCACTGGTGAGGCTGCATTGATGGGTGCTGGTGAGGCTGCATTGATGGACGCTGGTGAGGCTGCATTGATGGGCACTGGTGAGGCTGCATTGATGGGCACTGGTGAGGCTGCATTGATGGGCGTTGGTGAGGCTGCATTGATGGGTGCTCGTGAGGCAGCGTCCATGCTAGTGAGGCTGCATTGATGGGCGCTGGTAGGCTGCATTGATGGGCACTGGTGAGGCTGCATTGATGGGCGCTGGTAGGCTGAATTGATGGGGTCTGGTGAGGCTGCATTTGATGGGTGCTTCATGAAAATGTGTGGTTTACATGGGCAGGGAAAAGGGTGGAGTCAGGGGTAGAGCCAAGGATGGGGGGGCAAAATGAGGTTTCAAAAACCCTTGCACCAGCCCTGGTTAAACTCATCTCTCTGAGACTCTGCCCTCTCCACCTATCGGCATGTTCCTTCCCACAGCAGGTACCCTGATAGGCTCTTTATGCTACTTCTCCCTCTTCTAGAACGAGCTCTGCTGCACATTCGATGGCAAGAAGCTGATACAAGGTGCTTGCATCCATTTAGTGATGTAATAATGTTTACCGGTCCGCGATAATGTGTGACTTTAATTAAAAGTTCACCTTTAATTAAATGTATCACGGCTGACTATAAGATCGTTATAAATTAATTCAATGACGTTTTTTTTTTTTTTTTTTTGCATTTGAGATAATTAGTAACAATAATTAGGGAGGAAAAAAATTCCCAACACATAAAACGTGAGACGAGATCACGGATTTGCGCCGGGGTGGGTAGAACACGCTGGACATTTCTGTATGACTTTATTCTTTTAATTATCGTTTAATTGTGCGGATGAAATGAAGACGGTTTAATTACCTGTAAAATGACGGCCAGTTAAAGACTTTACCCACAAGACACCAGGAAGGGAAAATCAGCGCCGGCAGCCGGTGTGTCCAATAAGAACTCACCGATGAGTTTCATTAACATAACATATTATCACTGCGACTAACATTTACCCAATGGCCCCCATGTGGTGTGATAAAGTCTCTGCCGCCTCCCCACAAGAAATTCCAATCTACAAGTCTACTCACTCCTGAGTGCTCACCTCTGCACTTTACTTACTCCTCACCTCGGCACTCTGTGCATTACTTACTCCTGACCTCTGCACTCTATACATTACTTACTCCTGACCTCTGCACTCTGTACATTACTTACTCCTCACCTCTGCACTCTATACATTACTTACTCCTCACCTCTGCACTCTGTCCATTACTTACTCCTCACCTCTGCACTCTGTGCATTACTAACTCCTCACCTCTGCACTCTGTACATTACTTACTCCTGACCTCTGCACTCTGTCCATTACTTACTCCTGACCTCTGCACTCTGTACATTACTTACTCCTCACCTCTGCACTCTATACATTACTTACTCCTCACCTCTGCACTCTGTCCATTACTTACTCCTGACCTCTGCACTCTGTACATTACTTACTCCTCACCTCTGCACTCTATACATTACTTACTCCTGACCTCTGCACTCTGTACATTACTTACTCCTGACCTCTGCACTCTGTACATTACTTACTCCTGACCAGTGATGTAAGTAACTGAGTTAAAATAAACGGAGTTACATAACGCAGTTACTTTAGAGGGTAACTAGTAATCTAACTGATTACTTTTCCCCTCATGGTAACGCAGTTCCCATTACTTTGGCTTAGTTACCCCAATTACATCTACCGCCACTAGATGGCAGTAGTGTAATTCCGGTGTCTTGCCGAAAAAGTTCCCCCACCGGATAAGGACCCCCCTGTACTGCGCAGGCGCAGGGTTTGCTTAGTACGAAGGACTACGGAGCTTCCGAAAATTGCCGAACCTAAACAGCTCTGAGTGAACTCTACACCGCGCAGGCGCAGTTAACATGTAATTGTACGAGGCGATGCCGCACGCTCCTGATGCTCGTGCTACTCTGCAAGGGGCGTCTATCGTGTAACTAAGGGGCGGGTCTAGTATTACTGTAACCAAGGGGCGCATTTATTATTATTGTTATATATCGAGCTCTGCCCATTAATTTAACATTCGCCCTCTTCTGTAGCCATCCGCCCGTTACACCATATAATAATAATAGACCCGCCCCTTACACGATATAATAATAATAATAGACCCGCCCCTTACACCATATAATAATAATAGACCCGCCCCTTGCTTACACGCTATAACAGATCTGCTCCTTGGTTAGAGTAATAATAGAGCAGCCCCTTGGTTACACGATATATAACAATAATAATAAATGCTCCCCTTGGTTACAGTAATACTAGACCCGCCCCTTAGTTACACGTATAGAATATTTAAAAAAAAAGTCAGTTACTTTGCTGAGTAACTAATTACTTTTCCAATGTAGTAACTGAGTTACTAATGCAATTACTTTTTGGGAGAAGTAATTTGTAACTTAACGAATTACTTTTTTAAAGTAAGATGACCAACACTGCTCCTGACCTCTGCACTCTGTGCATTAATTACTCCTCACCTCTGCACTCTGTCCATTACTTACTCCACACCTCTGCACTCTGTCCATTACTTACTTCTCACCTCTGCACTCTGTCCATTACTTACTCCTCACCTCGGCACTCTGTACATTACTTACTCCTCACCACTGCACTATGTACATTACTTACTCCTCACCTCTGCACTCTGTACATTAATTACTTCTCACCTCTGCACTCTGTACATTACTTACTCCTCACCTCTGCACCCTGTACATTACTTACTCCTCACCTCGGCACTCTGTACATTACTTACTCCTCACCACTGCACTATGTACATTACTTACTCCTCACATCGGGTCTCTGTACATTACTTACTCCTCACCTCTGCACTCTGTGCATTACTTACTCCTCACCTCTGCACTCTGTACATTAATTACTCCTCCCCTCTGCTCCTCACCTCTGCACTCTGTCCATTACTTACTTCTCACCTCTGCACTCTGTACATTACTTACTCCTCACCTCTGCACCCTGTACATTACTTACTCCTCATCTCTACACTTTGTACATTACTTACCCCTTACCTCTGCACCCTGTACATTACTTACTCCTCACCTCGGCACTCTGTACATTACTTACTCCTCACCACTGCACTATGTACATTACTTACTCCTCACATCGGGACTCTGTACATTACTTACTCCTCACCTCTGCACTCTGTACATTACTTACTCCTCACCTCTGCACTCTGTCCATTACTTACTCCTCACCTCGACACTCTGTGCATTACTAACTCCTCACCTCTGCACTCTGTACATTACTTACTCCTCACCTCGGCACTCTGTGCATTACTTACTCCTCACCTCTGCACTCTGTGCATTACTTACTCCTCACCTCTGCACCCTGTACATTACTTACTTCTCACCTCTGCACTCTGCACATTACTTACTCCTCATTAGGGATGAGCCGAACAACCCCCTGTTCGGTTCGCACCAGAACCTGCGAACAGACCTAAAGCTCGTGTGAACTTTAGAACCCTATTAAAGTCTATGGGACTCGAACGTCCAAAATCAAAAGTGCTAATTTTAAAGGCTAATATGGAAGTTATTGTCATAAAAAGTGTTTGGGGACCCGGGTCCTGCCCCAGGGGACATGTATCAATGCAAAAAAAGTTTTAAAAACGGGCGTTTTTTCAGGAGAAGTGATTTTAATAATGCTTAAAGTGAAACAATAAAAGTGTAATATTCCTTTAAATTTCGTACCTGGGGGGTGTGTATAGTATGCCTATAAAGGGGCGCATGTTTCCCGTGCTTAGAACTGTCCCTGCAAAAAGTGTAATTTCTGCAGGAAAAAAAAGCTATTTAAAATCACTTGCGGCTATAATGAATTAACACAGAGAACAGTCATTGAAAATCATTGATAAAAAAAAAAAAAAAAGTGTGGGGTTCCCCCCAAATTCAATTACCAGGCCCGTCAGGTCTGGTATGGATATTAAGGGGAAGCCCGGGTCAAATAAAAAAAAAAATGACGTGAGGTTCCCCCTAAATATCCATACCAGACCCTTCAGGTCTGGTATGGATTTTTAAGGGGAACTCCACGCCAATTTAAAAAAAAAAAAACGGCGTGGGGGTCCCCCTCAAAATCCATACCAGACCCTTTATCCAAGCACGCAACCTGGCAGGCCGCAGGAAAAGAGGGGGGGACGAGAGAGCGCCCCCCCTCCTGAACCGTACCAGGCCACATGCCCTCAACATTGGGAGGATGCTTTGGGGGTCTGTGACCCCTCAAAGCACCATGTCCCCATGTTGATGAGGAGAAGGGTCTCTTCCCCACAACCCTGACCGGTGGTTGTGAGGGTCTGCGGGCGGGGGGGCTTATCAGAATCTGAAAGCCCCCTTTAACAAGGGGACCCCCAGATCCCGCCCCCCCCCTGTTTGAAATGGTAAGGGGGTACAAAAGTACCCCTACCATTTCACAAAGAAAGTGTAAAAAATAGTTAAAAAACACACTGACACCGTTGGGAAAAGTCCTTTATTAAACAATAAAAAAATAAAAAAAAGATTCCAGCGGTGGTAATCCACTCTTGCTATCCAGCGATGGCTGATCTCTTCCGATGACGTCCAGCGCAGCACATCCTGTCTCCATGGAGACACTGCGGGAATCCCGTCTTAGCAGAGGAGGACCGGGCCACCCGTCACCTGACCCCGCCCCCCTCTGGGTGCTGCCGGCACTGGGGGGCTACAGATCATTGAGGGAACCATGAATGCCAACATGTACTGTGACATACTGAAGCAGAGCATCATCCCCTCCCTTCAGAGACTGGGCCGCAGGGCAGTATTCCAACATGATAACCACCCCAAACACACCTCCAAGACCACCACTGCCTTGCTAAAGAAGCTGAGGGTAAAGGCGATGGACTGACCAAGCATGTCTCCAGACCTAAACCCAATTGATCATCTGTGGGGCATCCTCAAACGGAAGGTGGAGGAGCCCAAGGTCTCCAACATCCACCAGCTCCGTGATGTCATCATGGAGGAGGGGAAGAGGACTCCAGTGACAACCTGTGAAGCTATGGTGACCTCCATGCCCAAGAGGGTGAAGGCAGTGCTGGAAAATAATGGCAGCCACACAAAATATTGACACTTTGGGCCCAATTTGGACATTTTCACTTAGGGGGTGTACTGACTTTTGTTGCCAGCGGTTTAGACATTAATGGCTGTGTGTTGAGTTATTTTGAGGGGACAGGAAATTTACACTGTTATACAAGCTGTACACTCACTACTTTACATTGTAGCAAAGTGTCATTTCTTCAGTGTTGTCACATGAAAAGATAGAAGAAAAGATTTACACAAACGTGAGGGGTGTACTTACTTTTGTTAGATACTGTATATATATATATATACATGTATTGTCAGAGCACTCAGAAGAATGATACGCGGTATAATGTGTACAGTGAGATGTGACAAGCCAATATCTAGAAAGGTCACATCAAAGCGCAGAACAAAATGAGCTGAAAAGAAAAACATATTGCCAGTCAGTGATAACAGCGTTCAAAGAGACGCGGAGCTCTCGCCGCCGAGCGGAGATATTAATCTAAATAAATGACAGAGCGATCACATATTTACATTTCTCTGTATTTTATTTATTTCCCCCGGAGCTCGGGGGACACTTTCCCTCATAATAACTGGAGTCGTGTCACTTTCAGCCACATACGATAACGGACACAATGTAAGACGCCGCGCCATTCATGCTGACTGGTTAGCACCTTGAGGGGATCTCTACTATTGTCATAATGAACATAGGATAAACATTCCAATGGATTATTATTTTTTTGCAGCAATACATGTATTGAATTAAGTGATTTACTAGCAGCTCAGGGGGGATGGGACAAAATTAATTGCTTTATTCCACTGCATATCGAGTTATGGTGACCATTTTGTTGGATTCTTTGGTAGACCTTCCGTGTTGCCAGAAGCACCAACCATCAACAGGCAGGACGAATGCTAGAGCAGTGAAAATCCGAGGACTGCATAATTTACTCAACCAAAAAAATAAAGTAAAAAAAGTTTAGAGAAAGTTATAAAAATAAAAAAGAAATACAAAATAATAATAATAATAATAATAAAAAAACAAATATATATATATATATATATATATATATATATATATATATATATATATATATATATATATTAGGGCTGTTACTGATTAACATTAATATTAATAATAAAAAAATATTAATAATAAAAAAAGAAAAAAAAAATATATATATATATATATATATATATATATATATATATATATATATATATATATATATTAGGACTGTTACTGATTAAAATTTTCGCGTTCGATCAATTTTTTTTTTTTTTTTATCGATTAATCAACTAATTTTGATTAATTATAACGCACATACAGATCCAACTACTTTTAGCTGATCTCCTTGCATTGCAACTCTGCATTAGTCAGTGGTAAATGTGGTATACACTATATACAATCACCTGACACTAGTTAGTTTCCACAATCCATGACTTAACTTCACAGTTCACACGTTTTAAACTCAAACTGTAGCACTGACGTAAGTCATTTTTTTCCCCCACAGTAGCGTGACAATCCCTCCACCTCCGGTCTAACTAATCACTCTCACCTTATGGCATGGACCCCTGTGCAATCAGGTGGTCATGCAAGCGGGTATCAAAAGGGTATAACACGGACCATAAACTTCTCTCACGTCTCCTTAGATCTCAGCAAGGACGCAGGTCATGGGTAGAGAGAAAAGATCTAAGTGCTCACCGCTTAAGTATAAGATTTCATTTTTGTGTTCAAACACAAAACTACTCACATAAAGATGATAAAAACACAGCATGTAAAGCCGACAATCGTGTTAGTTCCATAGGGCAGCAGCGGGTTACGTCATGCGTAGCTCCTCCCCCGTACGCGTTACGTTCAATAGGAACTTCAACGTCACTGGACTCCTCCTCCTTCCATTTGTTAGCAGACGAAAGCACTTGGGAAAGGGGGGAGGAGTCTGGTGACGTCAATGTACGACATTGACGTCACCGGATCTCCGACGGCACTCCCTGAAGAGAGGTGAGTACCGATCAAAAGAATTTTGATCGATCAAAAAAAATTAACGATTAATCGAGGAATTAATCTTTAATTTCCACAGCCCTACTTTTAATCTTAGAATTTCTACTCTGAAACTCAGAATTCTGACTTTGAAACCCAGAATCCTGTCTTTTAAGCTTAGAATTCTGACTTTGAAACTCAGACATCTGACTTTCAAACTCAGAATTCAGATTTTTAATCTCAGCATACTGATGTTGTTTAATATCAGAATTCTGACTTTAAAACTCAGAATTTATAACCTCAGAATTCTGACTTTTAATGTCAGAATACTGATTTTTAATCTCAGAATTCTGACTCTGAAAATCAAAATTCTGACTTTAAAACTCAGAATTTATAACCTCAGAATTCGGACTTGGAGTTTTTTAATGTCAGAATTCTGACTTGTGTTTAAAACATTTTAGAATGGCCTCAGGGCTCTTCTATACTTTGTACCAGAATCATAATTTTAGTGTTGTTTTAAATAGGGAAAAAATTATAGAATGTTCTATTCTACAGTAACATAATAAAATTTAAAAAAAACACTAGTCAAAAATATTTTTTTGTTTTATTTTGTTTTTGTTGGGGTTTTTTTTGCCTAGGAATTGTATAAAAAGGTTTATTTTTGCAAAATAGTATCAAAAAAAAAAAATTATTATTTGTCCATAAAAAAACAAAATACATATCACTTTGATATCTTCGTGACAATTTATTGTTGAAAAAAACAGGTCCATTTAGGAAAAGTAAAATCAGTTCTTATCCAGGAGTGAGAGGGTAAGTGGTTTAATATGCGTCCTGCCCCAAAATGATTTACAATTTATTACCCCCATGGACTTATTTATTAAAAATAAACATTCAACTTGTTACATAATACAAGGTCACATCCTGCCAAATACTTTGTATCCAGGGGACATTCCCATTTAGTGAAAAAAAAATAAAAAGAAAGTTTCCGGCCACCCGTCCGTGAAATCTCTGAAACAAATCCAGAGGATTTCAAACAATCCAGATTCTCCAGTCACTAAATTTTGATAATAAATTTGCCTTGTGAACGGTTGCGGTAATTAGCGGGTACACAACGGGCCAATGTTCTGCTCAGCCGCTCATGTAACGCGTCTTGGAGAATCATTTTGCTGATGGATTAAGCAATGTCAACAGTGTAGTTAATGCAACCTATTAACGGGCCAACATGCTCAGGAAAACAAACACTCCGGAGCCCGACAAGTCAGCCGCCCGCGATATGTCTGCTAGACGTTTGCTTTGACGGGCGCTCTGCAATGATTATTTTATTATTATTATTATTTTAGCAGGTGGCGCTAACCACTAAAAGGTAAAAAAACGTATTTTCCAAAAGATGGGTATCTTCAAATGGATATATACTGCATACAATAACTGTAATAAATATAATATATCAAAATATAAAAACAGCTTCTCATGCCCCGTACACACGGTCGGAATTTCCGACGGAAAATGTCCTATCGGACCATGTTGTCGGAAAATCCGACCGTGTGTGGGCTCCATCGGACTTTTTCCGTCGCACGCCGACTCCTGCCTGTGGAACAATCATAATATAGCGATCGTAAAGGAAAAACTTTACACAGTGGCTTAGTGGTTAGAACTTCTGTCTACTTGCAGCACTGGGGTCCTTGGATTGAATCCTGTTTGGCCCACAACTCACCTCCCATAGGAGCCCGCAACTCACCTCCCATAGGAGCCCGCAACTCACCACCCCTAGGAGCCCACAACCCGCCGCCCGTAGTAGCCTGCAACTCGCATCCCATAGGAGCCTGCAACCAACCGCCCGTAGGAGCCCGCAACCCACCGCCTGTAGGAGCCTGCAACCCGCCTCCCGTAGGAGCCCACAACCTTGCCGCCCATAGGAGCCTGCAACCTGCCTCCCGTAGGAGCCCGCAACCCACCACCCATAGGAGCCCTGCAACCCGCCGCCCTTAGGAGCCCGCAACCCACCTCCCATAGGAGCCCACAACCCGCCCAAAAAATTTGAGATCCTGCTCTCAAATTTTCCGACAACAAAGTTCCGATTGGACTTTTTCCCGATCGTGTGTAGCGAATTCCGACGGACAAAGTGCCACGCATGCTCAGATCACATTACAAGACCAAAGCTATTGGCTACTAGCCTCTACGGAGTTCCGTCGTACGCAACGAACGTCACCACGTTCAGAATGATCGGATTTTCCGACAACTTTGTCCGACCGTGTGCATGCAACACCAGTGTCGGACAAAATCCGTCGGAAAAAATCCGACGGATTTTGTGGTCGGAATTTCCGACCGTGTGTACGGGGGCATTATTCTGCACCTCAAAAAAAAGCACTAAAGATAAATATAAATAAATAAATGGATAACTGCATAAGTGTATAAAAATGTAGATAAAGTGACATAAAAGCAGTGATAAAAATAAATCTTCAAGAGTGTGATAAATAAAGTCTTCAATAAAGGAATATTGGATAATAATCAAGAAATTTCCTTCTGTGAATGAATAAATGAACCAATGAAGGAAAAAATATATATATAAAGTGCAACGTGCAAAAATGTGAAAAGTGAAAATAATCACTAAAGATGTGTCCAACGGAAACTAGGTGTGGAAGCACCTAAAATAACGAAATAATGTGACTAAATAGCCATAAAAAGATGTTCTCCAAAATAAATATATACGTGAAAAATAAAACGACTCAATCACTGAAATACGAAGTCCTTAATAATAAAAAAATATGAATAAAATCAATTGGTGAACTACAAGACCCAGCTCGTTGTGCAAATTGCAAAAAAAAACAAGGTGGAGGGGTATGAATACCAACACAGTGCGTGTTTAGAATAGTGGAAATTCTTCTTAGCATGTGCACACACAGTTCCAGATATCTCTGTGTTTTAAAATGTTCAGTGCTGGTCCATGCAATCAGCAGTGCTCCGTGTTTTTTTTCAGGTGTGCACCCCACTGTTTCCCCCAGCCTCTCACCTCTAAATGCGGCCCCTACAGGCCTAGTTGAGCAGAAAACCGTTGGATGGTAATGGTTTGTCACTCTCTTGCCCCTGTAACGCCTTCCTATGGATTGCTATGAGCTCTCAGACACCATAATCTGGTTTCCTCATCCAGCGGCACTCCAAATAGGGTAAAAGCACTCTCAGCTCAGGGGTAGCATAGAAGGGGTGAAAAAAAGCGCTCCAATGTGTGGTATCAATTAAAATAAATGTATTAATAAAAAATATCCACTCACATTTAAGATAGAGGTAAACCGCATGTAGGTACAGAAACTCCCGGTCTCGGCCGAAAACCAGAAGGAAACAATGGCACCTGACTTCCTCCCTCACGCGTATCGTCACCGATCACGTGACTTTGTCAATTATTATTAATATTTCTCATTCCTGCTATTAGAGATTTACAATTTACAAATCCGCTCTTCCATTGGTCCAGGGAATTCAAACATCCAATCTGTTTTGCATATCTGATTGTCCATCGTGTATTGACAGAATTAATAGGTGAGTATTGGGTTTTGTTCTATAAAAAAAGCTATCTTTATTATGTAAAAGCCCAATTCCTCCCTCCTTGGAGGACTCTTGGCACCAGTGGCGGCCGGTGCTCAATATTTGGGGGGGGGGGGGTTAGGAAAAACCAACGCCAAACCAAACCCCCCTCCCCCTTGGAGGACTCTTGGCACCAGTTGCGGCCGGTGCTCAATATTTGGGGGGGGGGTAGGAAAAACCAATGCCAACCCAATCCCCCCTGCCCATGTGTGGGAGACGGACGGGAAGGCGACTCAGTGCGCAGTGCTCTGCACCCCAAGCCCAACCTTTTTTAAAGCCAATTAGAGCCTCAGGCTCTAATCACGTGCTTAAAAAAAAATCTGTTGAAATCTATGTGTCTGGCGCCCTGCATATAGATTAGGAGCTGGGGCACCCCTGCACCCCATATGGACAGGCTGTCACTGATCTCTCTAATACCATTGCACAGAGCAGGTAAGTAGAGAGATCAGTGGCGGCCCATCCATATGGGGTGCAGGGGCGCCACCCCCCCCCCCAATCCATGCACCCTGCTCGGCGTGCAGTGTGGCGAGTCGTGGTTCGGTGTGTCCCTCGGACACCCCACATCCCGATCACAGAAAAGAGCTTATGACGTAAGCTCTTTACCATGTGATCATCTGTGTCCAATCACATCTGATCACAGTGTAAATAGGAAGTGCCAGTTATCGGCATTTCTATCCTTATGCTGACGCTGCGTGAGGAGAGGAGAGCCAATAAACCGCTTTTCTTTTGATAATTGATAATCAGTGCAATGATCATTAGTGCAGCCCCAGCAGGGATGCCTGCCAGTACCCACCAGTGATGCCAACCAGTACCCACCAGTGTTGCCAACCAGTACCCACCAGTGATATAAACCAGTATCCACTAGACATGTGCGATTAGTTTCGTACGAATCGGAAATTTGTACGAATCGGAAATTCGTACGAATTTTTCGAAATTCGTACATTCGTACGAATCCGAATGACGAATTTTTACGAATACGAATTCTGTACGAAATACGAAATTTCGTTTACAAATTTCGGATCCAAATTATTCGAATCCAAACTACCAAATTACGAATTTCAACTAATAGGAAAGAAATTATAGCGAATGATTCGAATGAATTCGAGATTCAGTATAACGAATATCGGCACTCTACGAATAATAACGAATTATCCGAAAACGTATTAACGTTACATAACACAAGTCTATTGTCTATTGTTCACCAATCACTCAGAGGACGTACGAAATAAGATATTCGTAACGATTCGTAACAATTCGTAACGATATTAACGATTCGTAACGATTCGCACGAAATTCGTATTTCGTACGAATCCGAATTAAATTTTGTACACGAATTACGAATTACGATTTTTTTTATATACGAAACGGAACGGAACGAAACAAATTTGTTGACGGCTCCCATGTCTAGTATCCACCAGTGATGCCAACCAGTGTCCATCAGTGATGCCAACCAGTGTCCATCAGTAATGCCAACCAGTGCCCATCAGTGATGCCAACCAGTGTCCATCAGTAATGCCAACCAGTGCCCATCAGTGATGCCAACCAGTGTCCATCAGTAATGCCAACCAGTGTCCATCAGTAATGCCAACCAGTGCCCATCAGTGATGCCTGTCAGTGCCCATGAGTACATCTTCATCAGTGCCGTCTATCAGTGCACATCAGTGCCGCCTATCAGTGCCTATCATTGCCCATCAGTGCCCCCATAAGCGCCTGTAAATGCGGCTTAATAATGCCCATAAGTGATGCCTATCAGTGCCGCCTACCAGTGCAAATTAATGTAATTTTCAAGGCTAAAATGATTTTTGTGCGCAAAAAAGGATTGCAAAAAGCGCTCTGGCAGTGAAAGGGTTAATCTATGTGATTGTTGTTCTTCTACTATTACTTTAAATGTATTTACTTTTTCCCAGGAGTTCTTTCTGTGAAAACATAAAAAGAGCCGTTTTTGAGGCCCCAAAAAAATAATTATCGGTCCAGAATAGATGAAAGGAGCTTCTGTTACCCATTAGGAGTAATTTAAAGGTGTTTGATCCCAAATAAGAGGGTGAGTGATGAAGGGGTTAAATAGCGGACATAAATCACGACAATTTGTCACAATGTATCTGTTATCACACCCAACTGAACAACAACAATCAGAGCAATGCCCGTCCCTTCTCCTCCGGGACAATGCGAGGAATAAAGAGCCATGTAAATAAGCCTCGGCTCCTTCAAAGTTCAGATGAGTATCGGGGCTCGGCTCGGAGAGCTTTGTGTCTCGGTGTTATCGCCGAGTGCAGCGCGCTCTTCTCTATCACCGCCGCTTTATTGTGCCGACACCGAGCCGATATCACCCGCTGTACATCCCGGAGGAAAGTCTCTATATTTATGTATATGTCACCGCTCTTCCTTTAATTCATACACAACTGTCTTAACCATTTCCATACCGGGCACTTTCACCCCTCCCTGCCCAGGCCATTTCTCAGCTTTCAGTAGACATGTGCACAACAAAAAAATTTGTTTATTTTCGTTTCGTTTTTTTAGTTTCCATTAATTCGTAACGATTCGTAAATTCGTAAGTCGTCGGTGTTCGTATTCGTAACGATTTGTATTTTCGTAAGAGTTATTTGTTCGTTGATTCGTTTTTCCGTTAGTTTAATTTTCGTTTATTCGAAATTCGGACGCATTCGTATTTATTTGTACATTCGTAACATTCGTAACATTCGTAGATTCGTAATCGGAGCATAATTCATAATTTTATGTAATGTGTATGCTGCTATTATTACATTGTAAGAGACACGGAAAATTACGAATCGAAAAAAAAAAGTTACGAATGTACGAATTTTTTCGTTCAATCCATTCGAAGCAGGTTAAGCAGCGCCATTGTAAGAGACACGGAAAATTACCAATTCAACAAAAAAAAAAAAAGTTACGAATGTACGAATTTTTTCGTTCATTTTGATTTTCGTTGTTCCTGTTTTCGTTTTTCGGATTTTCTTCTTTTCTTCTTTTGTAGATTCGTTGTTTCTAATTTGTTTTTTTCGGATTCGTTCGATTCGAAAGATTCGTTATTTGTTAAAAATTTTAGCGAATCGTTCATTCGTACGATAACGAAAATAACGAAAAAAAAAAAACGAAAAACGAAAAAAAAAAAAAAAACAAAACGAATTGCACATGTCTAGCTTTCAGCGCTGCCACACTTTGAATGACAATTGCGCGGTCATACTACTCTGTACTCATACAAATTTTTTATCATTTTCTTCACACAAACAGAGCTTTCTTTTGGTGGTATTTATTCACTGCTGGGTTTAAAAAAAAAGCCCAACATTTAAAAAAATAATTTTTTTTTACTTAGTTTCTGTCAGTAAATTTTGTAACTAAGTAATTTTTCTCCTTCACTGATGGGCACTGATAGGCTGAACTGGTGGGAACTGATGAGGTGGCACTTATGGGCACTGATGAGGCGGCACTTATGGCAGTGAATTAGGTGGCACTGATGAGGAAGCACTAATAATCTGCATTTATGAGCACTAATAGGCGGCACTGATGAGTGGCACTGGTGGGCATTGATAGGTGGCACTGGTGGGCACTGATAGGTGGACCTAACGTGCACTAATAGCCAGCACTGGTGGGCACTAATAGGCAGCATGGATAAAGGGCACTATTGGGCGGCACTGATGGGCATTAATGGGTGGCACTGATGGGCTTTACTGATTGGCATTGATGGGCATCACTGATAGGCGGCACTGAAAGCCAGCACTGACTGGCATCACTAATGGGCACTGATTTCTGGCTGTGGTAGGCACTGATTGTTGGCACTGATGGGCATTGATTGCTGGTACTGGTTGGCACTGGTTAGCATGGGTTGTTGGCACTGGTGGCGCTCTAATGTAATCAGGGCCCTGATCACCAGTGCCCTGATTACATCTCTCACTATCCCCTGCGAGGAAATGCCGCTGATCGGCTCTCCTCGCCACACACTCTGTCAGTGTGAGGCGAGGAGAGACGATTATGATTACCGGCACTTCCTGTATTTACATGTGACCGGCTGTGATTGGACATGATGAAAGAGCCGCGTCATCGGCTCTTTACAGAGATCGGGGGTCGCACCATGTCCTAGCAACACAGCGCGACCGCGATCGCCGCGCTGCACGCCCCTGTGGGTGCGCCATCATATGATGTCCACCCAGAACGAGAGCCGCACGACCCCGCCTTTATTTGACGGTGGGCGGGCGGCAAGTGGTTAAAGTGCTATTAAAGTCTTTTTTTAAAAAATAATAACCATGTTATACTTACCTTTTCTCTGTGTAATTGTTTTGCACAGAGCAGCCCTGATCCTCCTCTTCTCTTGGCTCCTCCCTCCTGCACTCTAGGGTTGCCCCCTTTTCTTCAAGTCAAACCCGAACACTTTAGCAGCGCACAGCAATATATATATTTTTTTAATGGTATAAATTATACATATATTTTGCTATTAAATAACATTTCTAATCATATGAATTTAATAAGAAGAGTCCCCCTTTACATCAGAGTCCACAGAGTTCCCCTTTTTACATCTGACCTCGCAGAGTTCCCTTTCACTGTAAGGGGGGACTCTGCAGACTCTGATGTAAGGGAGAACTCTGGGGACTCTGACATAAGGGATGCTCTGGAAACCCTGATTTAAGGGGGAACAATGAGAACTCTGATGTACGGAGAGGACTCTGATGTAAGGAGGAACACTGCGGCCTCTGGTGTAAAGGGGAACTCTTATGTAAGGGGTGCTCTGAGAACCCTGATTTGCCTTAGTGTACTCACTCAGAGGCAGGAGAGAGAAGAGGGGGAGACTTCAGTCACAGACAGGGATGGATGGTGAGCTCACTCACCCCTTGGCAGTCAGCACCTCTCATCCAGATGTATCTGAGGCTGCTGGACTTCAAATTTCCAGCCCCCACTTTCCTTTTCTGAGGCCCAGTGCTGGGGATTGGAGTGTGGGGCAGACACCGAGGGGTAGGAGGAAGAGGCGCAGATCGAGCCCTCTCTCCTCTCCCGTCTGTATGTGTCCCATTGTTAGGCTACTTTCACACTGGAGCGGTGGGGGCGCCGGCGGTAAAGCGGCGCTATATTTAGCGCCGCTTTACCGGCGTTTTAGCGGCGCATTGCGGCCGCTCGCGGGGTGGTTTTACCCCCCGCAAGCGGCCGAAAAAGGGTCAATACCGCCCGCAAACCGCCGCTGCAGCGGCGTTTTGCGGGCGGGTTCGGTGCGCTGCCCCATTGTTTCCAATGGGAACGGGTGCTATAGGAGCGGTAAATATACCGCTCCTATAGCGAGCCAAAGATGCGACTTGCAGGACATTTTCCAGCGTCCTGCAAGCGCACCGCTCAGTGTGAAAGCCCTCGGGGCTTTCACACTGAAGACACAGCAACAGCTGTTTCGGGTCGGTTTGCAGGCGCTATTATTAGCGCAATAGCGCCTGCAAACCGCCCCAGTGTGAAAGGGGCCTTAGTGCTGGCTTTGGGCAGTGTGAAAGAGAATAGACATGTGCACTGCCGCAAACTTCCTTCACTTTCGTTTCATTTGGTTTTTGTTTTTCGGGTCATTCATTATGATTGCAATTCGTAAATTTGAAAATCAGAAAATTCGAAAGAATAACTAATTAATAATAACTAACTATTAATTTATAGATACACTATTGGCATTTCCTTTCAAATTTGGCTGTTAGTGAACGTAACAAATCCGGATTATCCGAAATAACGAATGCTGCATCTAAACAAATGTAACAGAACAAATTAATACATGATAATAATAATAAAAAACATTTTTATTATTATTATTTATTATTATTATTATTATTATTGTTATTTATTATTATTCATTTGTTACGCTCCATTCATTTAGATGCGGCATTCGTTATTTTGGATAATTCGTAACTTTGGAATAAATTCGTATTCGTTGCGTTCACCAACAGCCAAAATTGAAAGGAGATTCCGATACCTATAATTTGATAGTTAGTAATAGTTAAGTTATTATTACCGTATTTATCGGCGTATAACACGCACTTTTCCCCCCTTAAAATCAGGGGAAAGTCGTGGGTGCGTGTTATACGCCGATACCCCCCAAAAAAAAAAGTGACAAAAATAGCGAACGGCGCCGAAAAATAGCGAGCGGCGCCGGAAAAGGCCGAGCCGACTGTTCGGCTCCGCTCGAAGTCCCGCCTCCCTGCGCTCGCTCCCGAAACAGCAGGGAGGCGGGACCGCTAGCGGAGCCGAACAGTCGGCTCGGTCTTTTCCGGTGGCGCTTCGGTCTTTTCTGGTGGCGATTCGTCTTTTTCGGCGGCGCACGCACGGTCTTTCTCAGCGGCGGGAAATTTAAACGTGGGCAAGGCTGCAAATGACACTGGGCAAGCTACAAATGACACTGGGCAAGCTGCAAATGACACTGGGCAAGCTGCAAATGACACTGGGCAAGCTGCAAATGACACTGGGCAAGCTACAAATGACACTGGGCAAGCTGCAAATGACACTGGGCAAGGCTGCAAATGACACTGGGCAAGCTACAAATGACACTGGGCAAGCTGCAAATGACACTGGGCAAGCTGCAAATGACACTGTGCAAGCTGCAAATGACACTATGCAAGCTACAAATGACACTGTGCAAGCTGCAAATGACACTGGGCAAGCTACAAATGACACTGTGCAAGCTACAAATGACACTGTGCAAGCTGCAAATGACACTGGGCAAGCTACAAATGACACTGGGCAAGCTACAAATGACACTGGGCAAGCTGCAAATGACACTGGGCAAGCTGCAAATGACACTGGGCAAGCTGCAAATGACACTGGGCAAGCTACAAATGACACTGGGCAAGCTACAAATGACACTGGGCAAGCTGCAAATGACACTGGGCAAGCTGCAAATGACACTGGGCAAGCTACAAATGACACTGGGCAAGCTGCAAATGACACTGGGCAAGCTGCAAATGACACTGGGCAAGCTACAAATGACACTGGGCAAGCTGCAAATGACACTGGGCAAGCTACAAATGACACTGGGAAAGCTGCAAATGACACTGGGCAAGCTGCAAATGACACTGGGCAAGCTACAAATGACACTGGGCAAGCTGCAAATGACACTGGGCAAGCTACAAATGACACTGGGCAAGGCTGCAAATGACGCTGGGCAAGGCTGCAAATGACACTTAAATGTAAGTTTTTTTTTTTCCCTAAACTTCCCTCCTAAAACTTTTTTCCTTAAAATGCCCTCCTAAACTTGGGGTGCGCGTTATACGCCGATAAATACGGTAGTTAGTTATTATTTCAAATTTTCGGGTTTTTGGATTTTCGAATTTGCAAATTTCTGAAATTACGAATTTGTGAATTTACCAATTTACGAATATACGGAAAAATTTGTTAAACAGGTTTTCGTTAATTTGGATACTTCCGAATTAACAAATTTGACCAAATTTGTTAAAAAAAAAAAAACGAATTTGGAATGAAACGAATTGCACGTGTCTAAAAGAGAGAGTAACAGACACTCTCAGCTTAGACAACTGCAGCCAGCAAACCTGCTGGGAAGCCACAGTCCAGTCTGAGTCATGTGTTTTGGTTTCAGGCAGTCTGAAACCCGGACGCATGATTCCAAACTAGACATGTGCGATTAGTTTCGTACGAATCAGAAATTCGTACACATTCGTACGAATCCGAATTACGAATTTTTACGAATACGAATTCTGTACGAAATACGAAATTTCGTTTACGAATTTCGGATCCAAATTATCCGAATCCAAACTACCAAATGACGAATTTCAACTAATATGAAAGAAATTATAGCGGATATAACGAATGATTCGAATGAATTTGAGATTCAGTATAAAGAATATCGACACTCTGCGAATAATAACGAATTATCCGAAAACGTATTAACGTTACATAACACAAGTCTGTAACAAAGTCTCTTTTCCAGCGTCCTGCAAGCGCACCGCTTCAGTGTGAAAGCCCTCGGGGCTTTCACACTGAAGACACAGCAACAGCTGTTTCGGGTCGGTTTGCAGGCGCTATTATTAGCGCAATAGCGCCTGCAAACCGCCCCAGTGTGAAAGGGGCCTTAGTGCTGGCTTTGGGCAGTGTGAAAGAGAATAGACATGTGCACTGCCGCAAACTTCCTTCACTTTCGTTTCATTTGGTTTTTGTTTTTCGGGTCATTCATTATGATTGCAATTCGTAAATTTGAAAATCAGAAAATTCGAAAGAATAACTAATTAATAATAACTAACTATTAATTTATAGATACACTATTGGCATTTCCTTTCAAATTTGGCTGTTAGTGAACGTAACAAATCCGGATTATCCGAAATAACGAATGCCGCATCTAAACAAATGTAACAGAACAAATTAATACATAATAATAATAATAAAACATTTTTATTATTATTATTTATTAATTATTATTATTATTATTGTTATTTATTATTATTCATTTGTTACGCTCCATTCATTTAGATGCGGCATTCGTTATTTTGGATAATTCGTAACTTTGGAATAAATTCGTATTCGTTGCGTTCACCAACAGCCAAAATTGAAAGGAGATTCCGATACCTATAATTTGATAGTTAGTAATAGTTAAGTTATTATTACCGTATTTATCGGCGTATAACACGCACTTTTCCCCCCTTAAAATCAGGGGAAAGTCGTGGGTGCGTGTTATACGCCGATACCCCAAAAAAAAAAGTGACAAAAATAGCGAACGGCGCCGAAAAATAGCGAGCGGCGCCGGAAAAGGCCGAGCCGACTGTTCGGCTCCGCTCGAAGTCCCGCCTCCCTGCGCTCGCTCCCGAAACAGCAGGGAGGCGGGACCGCTAGCGGAGCCGAACAGTCGGCTCGGTCTTTTCCGGTGGCGCTTCGGTCTTTTCTGGTGGCGATTCGTCTTTTTCGGCGGCGCACGCACGGTCTTTCTCAGCGGCGGGAAATTTAAACGTGGGCAAGGCTGCAAATGACACTGGGCAAGCTACAAATGACACTGGGCAAGCTGCAAATGACACTGGGCAAGCTGCAAATGACACTGGGCAAGCTGCAAATGACACTGGGCAAGCTGCAAATGACACTGGGCAAGCTACAAATGACACTGGGCAAGCTGCAAATGACACTGGGCAAGGCTGCAAATGACACTGGGCAAGCTACAAATGACACTGGGCAAGCTGCAAATGACACTGGGCAAGGCTGCAAATGACACTGTGCAAGCTGCAAATGACACTATGCAAGCTACAAATGACACTGTGCAAGCTGCAAATGACACTGGGCAAGCTACAAATGACACTGTGCAAGCTACAAATGACACTGTGCAAGCTGCAAATGACACTGGGCAAGCTGCAAATGACACTGGGCAAGCTGCAAATGACACTGGGCAAGCTACAAATGACACTGGGCAAGCTGCAAATGACACTGGGCAAGCTACAAATGACACTGGGCAAAGCTGCAAATGACACTGGGCAAGCTGCAAATGACACTGGGCAAGCTGCAAATGACACTGGGCAAGCTACAAATGACACTGGGCAAGGCTGCAAATGACGCTGGGCAAGGCTGCAAATGACACTTAAATGTAAGTTTTTTTTTTCCCTAAACTTCCCTCCTAAAACTTTTTTCCTTAAAATGCCCTCCTAAACTTGGGGAGCGTTATACGCCGATAAATACGGTAGTTAGTTATTATTTCAAATTTTCGGGTTTTTGGATTTTCGAATTTGCAAATTTCTGAATTTACGAATTTGTGAATTTACCAATTTACGAATATACGGAAAAATTTGTTAAACAGGTTTTCGTTAATTTGGATACTTCCGAATTAACAAATTTGACCAAATTTGTTAAAAAAAAAAAACGAATTTGGAATGAAACGAATTGCACGTGTCTAAAAGAGAGAGTAACAGACACTCTCAGCTTAGACAACTGCAGCCAGCAAACCTGCTGGGAAGCCACAGTCCAGTCTGAGTCATGTGTTTTGGTTTCAGGCAGTCTGAAACCCGGACGCATGACTCCAAACTAGACATGTGCGATTAGTTTCGTACGAATCAGAAATTCGTACACATTCGTACGAATCCGAATTTTTACGAATTTTTACGAATACGAATTCTGTACGAAATACGAAATTTCGTTTACGAATTTCGGATCCAAATTATCCGAATCCAAACTACCAAATGACAAATTTCAACTAATATGAAAGAAATTATAGCGGATATAACGAATGATTCGAATGAATTCGAGATTCAGTATAACGAATATCGACACTCTACGAATAATAACGAATTATCCGAAAACATATTAACGTTACATAACACAAGTCTATTGTCTATTGTTCACCAATCACTCAGAGGAAGTACGAAATACGAAATTTCGGATTTCGTACTTCCTCTGAGTGATTGGTGAACAATAGACATTATAGACTTGTGTTATGTAACGTTAATACGTTTTCGGATAATATTATATTAGTAACGATTCGTAACAATATTAAAGATTTTTAACGATTCGTACGAAATTCGTATTTCGTACGAATCCAAATTAAATTTCGTACACGAATTCCGAATCACGATTTTTTTTTTATATGAAACGGAACGTAACGAAACAAATTTCTTGACGGCTCCCATGTCTATTCCAAACCCGAACTGTCCGGGTGAATCCTGGACAGGTGGCAACCCTATACATCTTCTCTGGGGCAGTGTCCCCTCCCCCCTCCCCCCCCCCCCCCCCCCCCCCCCCAACATCTGACATGCTGATTTTGACAGATTTGGCTCCTATTGATTTAATTGGCGGTTGGGTTCATCATTCAAGTTTCTTTGTAAGGTGGAAACCCTAGTTCACCCACAGCAAGCAGCTGGAATCTTATTGATCTTTGTGTATTTCTTCCATATCTGGGCAGTAATCCAGTGTGAGACTTCCAGTAATAAAGACCGCCCACTGCTGCTCTCTCTTCTTGTGCAGGGTGACTGGTCTTGTCTACACCCCACTCCTGTAGTTTCTGTAGTGGGTTGGGCTAGCTGGGTCCCTCCCACATCTTTGCTCTATCTCCTTGTACAGGGTGACTGGTCTTGTCTCCGCCCCTTCCTGTAGTTTCTGTAGTGGGTGGAGCCTGCTGGGTCCCTCCCACAGCTCTGCTCTCTCTCCTTGTACAGGGTGACTGGTCTTGTCTCCGCCCCCTCCTGGAGTTCCTGTAGTGGGTGGAGCCTTCTGGGTCCCTCCCACATCTCTGCTCTCTCTCCTTGTGCAGGGGGACTGGTCTTGTCTCCACCCCTTCCTGTAGTTTCTGTAGTGGGTGGAGCCTTCTGGGTCCCTCCCACATCTCTGCTCTCTCTCCTTGTGCAGGGTGACTGGTCTTGTCTTTGCCCCCTCCTGTAGTTTTCTGAAGGCAACCTTTAGTGGGTGGAGCCTGATGGGTCCCTCCCACAACTTTGCTCTCTCTCTCTCTCTCTCCTTGTGCAAGATGATTAAACTTGCCTCTGCCTCCTCCTGTAGTTTTCTGAAGGCAACCTTTAGTGGGTGGAGCCTGATGGGCCCCTCCCACAACTTTGCTCTCTCTCTCTCTCTCTCCTTGTGCAAGATGATTAAACTTGCCTCTGCCTCCTCCTGTAGTTTTCTGTAGTGGGTGGAGCCTGTCTGGGGGATTCGTGCTGGGGGTATATGTGAAGACACAGGGGTTTTAGCTAGGGGGAAAATATTTTTGCTGGGATGGGGAATTTCAGTAGGAGGCGGATCTGTACTGGAAGGAGGGAGAATTTATGCTTAGGTGGTAAGCATGTAAATTAGTGCTTGATTTTTCTTTTTTGGGGGGGGGGGGATTTTTGCTGACACGTAATGCTCGTACATCTTGGGGGGTGACTATTTGGCCTGTCCACCCTGGGCTCTGGATGATCTTACCCCAGCACTGTCGAGCATGGTTGCAGTGCTGTTGCCGTGCGGCCCCCAGTGGCTGTTTGCCGGTTGGCACCCCATCGTGGCGGATGGCAGGCAGCGTGGTGCAGAGGCTCCGTGTCCTCTCCTCCATGGCAGCTTCCAGCTCCTCCTCCTAGGTGCCCAATAGGATCGCCTGTCCTTTGAGCCAATCGGGTGACTGGTGTCAAAACCCGCTTCATGATTGGAGGAGGATCAGTGTTACAACAGCGAATATTGATTCACTGTTGTAACACACCTGGGTGGGATCGGAGCGCGCTCTCTGTGACCCCAGCCCACCCTATATTACCCTCTTGCTTACTGGGCCAGGCCAATTTTCAGCTTTCAGCGCTGTCACACTTTGAATGACAATGGCGCGGTCATACAACACTGTACTCAAATGAAAATTTTATCATTTTTATCAAAGAAATGGAGCTTTCTTTTGGTGGTATTTAATCAACATTGGGGTTTTTATTTTTTGCTAAACAAACAAAAAAGACAGAAGTTTTTGAAAAAAAAAAAAAAAAAACGTTTCATAGTTTGTTACATTTTTTTGCAAATGGGCAATTTTTCTCCTTCATTGATATTCGCTGATGAGGCTGCACTGATGGGCACTAATGGGCTGCACTGATGGGCACAAATAAGGCGACACTGATAGGCACAGATAAGATGACACTGATAGGCACTGATAAGATGGCACTGATGGGCCCTGATGGGTGGCACTGATAAATGTCACTGATGGGCACTGATGGGCACTGATGGGTGACACTGATGGGCACTGGTAGGTGGCACTGATGGTCACTGGTAGGTGGTATTGACGCACTGGTAATAACGCATTGATTTGTGAGTTATAGGTGGCACTGATAGGCGGTACTGTGGGCACTGGGTGGTACTGTGGGCACTGGTAGGTGGCGCTGGTGGGCACTGGTAGGTGACGCTGGTGACACCTCCACGATCGGGACCGATGTCCCTCTCGCAGCTGCCGGTGATCAGCTTTTTTTCCCTCCTCACGCTATCAGCATGAGGAAAAGAAATAGCCGATGGTTGGACCCCTTACTCCAATCTGTGATCAGCCGAGGCTCTTAGACTCGCTGATCACAGAGCGCGCCGCGCGTGCCTTGCAGGGGGCGCGCAGGCTGCTCAAGCCCGGGAGGATGTCCAAGCATGCCCTCCTGGCAAATTAAGTCCACGCTGTAGCTGTCTTTCGGCTATAGCATGGACGGCAAGTGGTTAAAGCCTCTGACTCTAATCAGTGCTTAACCGCTTCCCGACCCCTCATGTAGATATACGTCTACAGAATGGCACGGGCAGGCAAAACCACGTACCCGTACGTCCCCTTTAATTTGCCTGCCCGTGGGTCGCGCGCGCGCCGCCAGCGGCGCGCTCGCGGCCCGGTCGGGAGCTCCGTGACCCCGGCCGCGGGACCAGCGGACCCGATCGCCGCTGGTATCCCGCGATCGGGCTACGGAGCTGAAGAACGGGGAGAGGTCTGTGTAAACAAACCTCTCCCCGCGCTTCCTACACTGACTGTCATTGATTGGCTGTTCCCGGTCATCGGGAAAGCCGATCAATGACGTCAGACGTCAGCCCCGCCCCCTAATGTAAAAAAAAAACACACACACGTCACAGACCATAACCCCTCCCCTCCCCCTAGTGGTTAACTCTTTCACTACAACTGTCATTTATACAGAAATCAATGCATTTAAATAGCATTGATTTCTGTATAAATGACAATGGTCCCAAAAATGTGTCAAAAATGTCCGATGTGTCCGCCATAATGTCGCAGTCACAATAAAAATCGCTGATCGCCGCCATTACTAGTAAAAAAAAAAATATTAATAAAAATTTTATAAAACTATCCCCTATTTTGTAAACGCTATAACTTTTGCGCAAACCAATCAATAATCGCTAATTGCGATTTTTTTACCAAAAATATGTAGAAGAATATGTATCGGCCTAAACTAAGGAAAAAAAATGTTTTTTTATATATTTTTTTGGGGGATATTTATTATAGCAAAAAGCAAAAAATATTGCATTTTTTTCAAAATTGTCGCTCTATTTTTGTTTATAGCACAAAAAATAAAAACCGCAGGGGCGATCAAATACCACCAAAAGAAAGCTCTATTTGTGGCAAAAAAAGGACGCCGATTTTGTTTTGGAGCCACGTCGCACGACCGCGCAATTGTCAGTTAAAGCGACACAGTGCTGAATCGCAAAAAAGGGGCCTGGTCCTTTGGCTGACAATTGGTCCGGGGCTGAAGTGGTTAAAAAATAGCCCCCGCCCGCATTGGAATCCGTACACCGGTATGTCCTGCAAGGGGCCGGACGCATGGATGGGGGGGCGGCGATGGTCGGAGGGGCGGTGCCCGTGCGCCCTTAATGGATGGGTCGCCCCTGGCAGCCCCATAGTACTGCAGCAGTTGCATTCAGCGCCGTCCACCAAAAAACGACACGCCGTTCAAGTTTTTCGCCACACCACAAATCCGGCCGTTGGACACACAGACCCTTCAATGTTCTGTCTTCTTCCTTAAAACCCTTTTCCGGTAAAATCTAAGTCGCAGCCCGTCTCCTCCGCTTCGGTTTTATTCGTCGGGATCGGATTTCATTTTCTTTGCGTGTCTAAAGACTGCAGTAAATCGGTAATTGTATCCGAGCGAGAGCCGGGGAAAGATTTGTCAGAGGATCACCTATCAGGCGCAAAAACAATAAAGAAAATCGGGTTAAAAGAAAAGTTCGGCCGCTTGAAATATGTTTATGTTCTGAACTCGCCAACTTTCTCCCGGAAAGGGACGTCAGCAGTCTTCCGAATTATGTGCTAATGCTGAGCCGAGCTGAAAGAGAGACGTCGATCCTAAAACATTTACCGCGGCTGAAGGGGACGAGGGGACGCATCACTTTTTTTTTTCACGGGAGAATTTATTTTTTTCATTAGCGGTCGGGGGGGAGAAATAAATGAAGCGCCTTTTCTAAACGTCTGGATAAAATGCTCAGCGCTGCCCCCGGGGGACTCGATCTGCCACTGATTAAAAAAAAACGTGACTTTTTGTTTTTTTGTTACTGGACCCGAATCAAGTCATCTAAACTTCCAGAATAATTGAAAGTCTATTGGGGGGGGGGGGGGGCACTGTGCCATTTTTTAGATTAATTTTCTTTTAAATTCTTTAATTTCTAGAGTTTTAGAGAAAATGAAAATAAATAAAGGGATTTATTTATAAACCAAAATGAAGACAAAGGACGGGGATTTTTTAAAACACCAAAACCACAAGAGATAAAAACGTTCTTTTATTAAAACATTCTTAAAAATCAAACATTAAAAACATTAAAGTGATACTAAAGTCTCAGGTTTTTTTTTTTTCTTTAACCACTTCAGCCCCGGAAGGATTTACCCCCCTTCCCGACCAGAGCGTTTTTTGCGATTTGGCACTGCGTCGCTTTAACTGACAATTGCGCGGTCGTGCCTTGTGGCTCCCAAACAAAATTGGCGTCCTTTTTTTCCCACAAATAGAGCTTTCTTCTGGTGGTATTTGATTGGTTTGCGCAAAAGTTATAGCGTCTACAAAATAGGGGATAGTTTTATGGCATTTTTATTAATAATTTTTTTTTACTAGCAATGGCGGCGATCAGCGATTTTTATTGTGAATGCGACATTATGGCGGACACATCAGACAATTTTGACACATTTCCCACAAATAGAGCTTTCTTTTGGTGGTATTTGATCACCTCTGCGTTTTTTATTTTTTGCGCTATAAACAAAAAAAGAGCAACAATTTTGAAAAAAAATGCATTATTTTTTACTTTTCACTATAATAAATATCCCCCAAAAATATATCAAAAAAAGTTTTTTTGCTCAGTTTAGGCCGATACGTATTCTTCTACATATTTTTGGTAAAAAAAATCGCAATAAGCGTTTATTGATTGGTTTGCGCAAAGGTTATAGCGTCTACAAAATAGGGGATAGTTTTATGGCATTTTTATTAATAATTTTTTGTTTTTACTAGCAATGGCGGCGATCAGCGATTTTTATTGTGAATGCGACATTATGGCAGACACATCAGACAATTTTGACACATTTCCCACAAATAGAGCTTTCTTTTGGTGGTATTTGATCACCTCTGCGTTTTTTATTTTTTGCGCTATAAACAAAAAAAAAGAGCGACAATTTTGAAAAAAAATGCAATATTTTTTACTTTTCACTATAATATATATCCCCCAAAAATATATCAAAAAAAGTTTTTTTGCTCAGTTTAGGCCGATACGTATTCTTCTACTTATTTTTGGTAAAAAAAAATCACAATGAGCGTTTATTGATTGGTTTGCGCAAAAGTTATAGCGTCTACAAAAAAGGGGATAGTTTTATGGCATTTTTATTAATATTTTTTTTTTACTAGTAATGGAGGCGATCAGCGATTTTTATTGTGAATGCGACATTATGGCGGACACATTGGACAATTTTGACACATTTCCCACAAATAAAGCTTTCTTTTGGTGGTATTTGATCACCTCTGCGTTTTTTATTTTTTGCGCTATAAACAAAAAAAGAGCGACAATTTTGAAAAAAAATGCATTATTTTTTACTTTTCACTATAATAAATATCCCCCAAAAATATATCAAAAAAAGTTTTTTTGCTCAGTTTAGGCCGATACGTATTCTTCTACATATTTTTGGTAAAAAAAATCGCAATAAGCGTTTATTGATTGGTTTGCACAAAGGTTATAGCGTCTACAAAATAGGGGATAGTTTTATGGCATTTTTATTAATAATTTTTTGTTTTTACTAGCAATGGCGGCGATCAGCGATTTTTATTGTGAATGCGACATTATGGCAGACACATCAGACAATTTTGACACATTTCCCACAAATAGAGCTTTCTTTTGGTGGTATTTGATCACCTCTGCGTTTTTTATTTTTTGCGCTATAAACAAAAAAAGAGCGACAATTTTGAAAAAAAATGCAATATTTTTTACTTTTCACTATAATATATATCCCCCAAAAATATATCAAAAAAAGTTTTTTTGCTCAGTTTAGGCCGATACGTATTCTTCTACTTATTTTTGGTAAAAAAAAATCACAATGAGCGTTTATTGATTGGTTTGCGCAAAAGTTATAGCGTCTACAAAAAAGGGGATAGTTTTATGGCATTTTTATTAATAATTTTTTTTTACTAGTAATGGAGGCGATCAGCGATTTTTATTGTGAATGCGACATTATGGCGGACACATTGGACAATTTTGACACATTTCCCACAAATAAAGCTTTCTTTTGGTGGTATTTGATCACCTCTGCGTTTTTTATTTTTTGCGCTATAAACAAAAAAAAGAGCGACAATTTTGAAAAAAAATGCATTATTTTTTACTTTTCATTATAATAAATATCCCCCAAAAATATATCAAAAAAAGTTTTTTTGCTCAGTTTAGGCCGATACGTATTCTTCTACATATTTTTGGTAAAAAAAAATACCAATAAGCGTTTATTGATTGGTTTGCGCAACAGTTATAGCGTCTACAAAATAGGGGATAGTTTTATGGCATTTTTATTAATAATTTTTTTTTACTAGTAATGGAGGCGATCAGCGATTTTTATTGTGAAAGCGACATAAGGCGGACACTTTGGACAATTTTGACACATTTCCCACAAATAGAGCGTTCTTTTGGTGGCATTTGATCATCTCTGGATTTTTTTTTTTTTTTGCGCATTAGACAAAAAAAGTGCGACAATTGTGAAAAAAACGCAATATTTTTTAATTTTTGCTATAATAAATATCCCCCAAAAATATATAAAAAAACATTATTTTTCCTCAGTTTAGGCCGATACATATTATTCTACATATTTTTGGTAAAAAAAAAAATCGCAATTAGCGATTATAGATTGGTTTGCGCAAAAGTTATAGCGTTTACAAAATAGGGGATAGATTTATGGCATTTTTATTAATATTTTTTTTTTACTAGTAATGGCGGCGATCAGCGATTTTTATTGTGAATGCGACATTATGGCGGACACATCAGACAATTTTGACGCATTTTTGGGATCATTGGCATTAATACAGCGATCAATGCCATAAAATTGCGTGCACGGGTACGTTACTTTGCCCAGCCGTGCCATTCTGCCGACGTATAGTTACAGGGGCCGGTCGGGAAGCGGTTAAAAATAACAATGTTACAATGACCGTCTCTGTAACGGTTTTGCTCAGAGCAGCCCAGATCCTCCTCTTCCTGGGTCCCTCGCTGATGTTCCTGGCCCCTCACCCTTGCTGAGTGCCCCCATAGCAAGCAGCTTGCTATGGGGGCACCCGAGCCAAACCGGCTGCTCTGTGTCCATTCAGGCAAGGAGCCATGGTTCTGCCCCGTCCCCTCCCTCTCCTCATTGGCTCACTGAATTTGATTGACAGCAGCGGGAGCCAATGGCGCCGCATTGTCGTCTCAGCCAAGGGGGAGGGGCAATCCCAGGTAGCCAAGACACTTCTGTAGCATCGCTGGATCGAGATGGGGCTCAGGTAAGTATTAGGGGGGCTGAGGGGGGCTGCTGCACACAGAAGGTTTTTTTTCTTAACCGCTTGCCAACCAGCCACCTTCATTATACTGCGGTAGGTTGGCACAATCTGGCGAGCCGTCATAGCTGTATGTCGGCTCCTTTAAGCGGGATAGCATAATAAGACATTTTTTTTTTAAACGCGCCCGTCTCGCCGAGCTCGCGTGCAGAAGCGAACGCATACGTGAGCAGCGCCCGCATATGAAAATGGTGTTCAAACCACACATTTAAGGTATCGCTGCGATCGGAAGAGCGAGAGCAATAATTCTAGTCCTAGTCCTCCTCTGTAACTCAAAACATGCAACCTGTAGAATTTTTTAAACGCCACCTATGGAGATTTTTAAGGGTAAAAGTTTGTCGTCATTCCACGAGCGGGCGCAATTTTGAAGCCCGACATGTTGGGTATCAATTTACTCGGCGTAACATTATCTTTCACAATATTAAAAAAAAATTGGGCTAACTTTACTGTTTTCCCATTTTTTAATTCAAAATAGTGTATTTTTTTCCCAAAAAAGTGCGCTTGTAAGACCGCTGCGCAAATACGGTGTGACAGAAAGTATTGCAACGACCGCCATTTTGTTCTCTAGGGTGTTAGAAAAAAAAATGTATAGTGTTTGGGGGTTCTACGTAATTTTCTAGCAAAAAAAAAACAGTTTTTAACTTGTAAACAACACATCTCAGAAAGAGGCTCGGTCCTTAAGTGGTTAATAAATAATTGTATAATTGTTAAGTTAAATTTTGTCAAATTAATAATTTGTTAATAATTTAACCGGTTCCCGACCGGAGCACGACGATATACATCGGCAGAATGGCACGGACAGGCAGGAGGGCGTATATATAAGTCCCTCCTTAATGCCGTCCGTGCCATCGGGAGCGCGCCGGTCGGGACCCCCGTGAGGCCAGTCGCGGGTACCGCGGACTCGATCGCCGCGGGGACACCCACGATCGTCTCGCGGGAAGGCTGAACGGGGAGATGCCGAAATAAACAGCATCTCCCCGTTCTGCCTAGCAACGCCGATCTCTGCTCCCTGTGATTGGAGCAGAGATCAGCATTCACTAGCTGACAGCCACGCCCCCCCACAGTAAGAAACACACCCTTAGGCATACTTAACCCCTACACTGCCCCCTAGTGGTTAACCCCTTCACTGCCAGTGTCATTTATACAGGAATCAATGCATTTAAATAGCACTGATTGCTGTATAAATGACAATGGTCCCAAAAATGTGTCAAAAATGTCCGATGTGTCCGCCATAATGTCGCAGTCACAATAAAATTCGCTGCCATTACTAATAAAAAAAAATTATTAATAAAAATGCTATAAAACTATCCCCTATCTTGTAAACGCTATAACTTCTGCGCAAACCAATCAATAATCGCTTATTGCAATTTTTTTTACCAAAAATATGTAGAAGAATACGTATCGGCCTAAACTGAGGAAAAAATATTTTTTTTATATATTTTTGGGGGATATTTATTATAACAAAAAATAAAAAAGAATGCGTTTTTTTTTCAAAATTGTTGCCCTTTTTTGTTTATGGCGCAAAAAATAAAAACCGCAGGGGCGATCAAATACCACCAAAAGAAAGCTCTATTTGTGGAAAAAAAAGGACGCCAATTTTGTTTGGGAGTCACGTCGCATGACCGCGCAATTGTCAGTTAAAGCGACGCAGTGCCGAATCGCAAAAAGGGGCCTGGTCCTTTGGCTGCAAATTGGTCCGGTCTGAAAGTGGTTAATAATTGTAGAGTTAATGGCTGCGAAGTTAACCGACGTGTACTGACACTAAATTTGGCTTGGGCGCCTCGGCCTCCATGGTCTCTGGCCAGGAAAGGGTCCCCCTCCCCCCACCTGATCCTCACAATTCTTCACAAGACAATTTGGAAAACTCTCCAATTTGGATAACTAATGAAGAACAAATGCAGAGACGTTTACAAGGTGGTGAGAGGATATCACGGTGTATTAACATCTTCCAGCTGCCCTCGCCGCACAAATGACTTTATAATTGAAAGCCAGAGCAACGCCGCAGCAAATGGGGCCATCTTGGCGCACGGAACGGAAAGGTCCGCGGCGTCTCGCACTTGTTATAATTGTTTCCTTTGCGCTTCGGCATATTATCAATAAACTGTTTAGATAGGAGCCATTTCCCGGTGACTTTTCTCATTAAATTAAATTAACTGGAAAGAAAAATATATTTCACCAGTAAAACAAAAGCAGTCGTAAACAAATGATTTGATTTCTTTTCTTATAGAAAACACATTCATATTTATAATTACAAACTGTTATCAGGTGAACTACCGGGGCGGAGCGCTCAGGCGTGTCTGTGCAATGTTTCGGAATGGTTGTCGAAGGGTCGAAGGGTTTGTAAATCACCATATTTATAGACAGACTATAATGAAAAAACAAAAACAATTTGTATCAATTTGTATCTTTAGTTTCAATTTGTATCTTTAGTTTCAAATTTTAAGTTAATTTTGCAATGTTTCTCTTTAACGACTTGTCCACCAATTTACCTTTATAAACAGCATGGCAGGTTCTAGAGGCTCAAAGTTTTTTACCTTCATGCCTTCTGCGTGCACAACCCCCCCCCCCCCCCCCCCCCCTCCAGTCTCTCTTATATTTACCTGAGCCCAATCTCGTTTTCCTGACCGTTACCATCTGGAAATGTTGCCATAATATTCAAGCCAAGTATGTGGTCCTCTATGGTGTCCCCTATAACATGAAGGATAATACTTATTATTACTACCCCGTTTCCCCGAAAATAAGACCTAGCGTGATTGTCGGTGATGGCTGCAATAAAAGCCCTACCCCCAAAATAAGCCCTACCCTGTTTCCCCTGAAAATAAGCCCTACCTTACCTTATATTGCAGCCATCACCGACAATCACGCTAGGTCTTATTTTAAGGGAAACAGGGTATGTGTTATTTATTCTAAATATTTATGTTTTACTTTATAGACATGTTTTGTGTGCATCCACTCCTGAGGAAATGAGCGGTAGCTCACGAAACGCGTTGAGTTTTAAGGTGCCCTTTTAAAATATGTACTGATATCTGTAACCTTTTTTAAGTATGTATCATACACTATGAATCAGCTTTGTTTACTGTATCTGCATTTGACAACACCAGTGTATTGACTATTCAATAAATCTATTTATTATGTCTATTTTGTATTCAATAGTTACATGCTAGTAAGATTGAATAAAGACACCAGTCCATCCAGTTCAACCTGAGTGAGCGTCTACAATTGTCCCTATCCCTGTACATTGTGTCTCATTAAGATGCTCATCTATTATATTATTATTTATTTAAGGTACCCATATAGCGACATGAAATTTGGCAGTGCGCCACACATACATCGCACACTCAAATCAGTCCCTACCCTCAAGGAGCCCACAATCCAAGGTCCCCAACTCACATTCATATACTAGGGCCAATTTTGGAAAGAAAACAATTAACCTACCAGCATGTCTTTGGAGTGTGGGAGGAAACCGGAGTACCCAGGGGAAACCCGCGCAGGCACAGGGAGAACATGCAAACTCCAGGCAGGTGGTGTCATGGTTGGGATTTGAACCAGCAACCGTTTTTACTGCTAGGTGAGAGTGCTACCCACTACACCACTGTGCTACCCACTACATCACTGTGCCACCCACTACATCACTGTGCCACCCACTACACCACTGTGCTACCCACTACCCCACTGTGCCACACACTACACCACTGTGCCACCCACTACACCACTGTGCCACCCACTACACCACTGTGCCACCCACTACACCACTGTGCTACCCACTACCCCACTGTGCCACCCACTACACCACTGTGCTACCCACTACCCCACTTTGCCACCCACTACACCACTGTGCCACCCACTACACCACTGTGCTACCCACTACACCACTGTGCCACCCACTACACCACTGTGCCACCCACTACACCACTGTGCTACCCACTACCCCACTGTGCCACCCACTACGCCACTGTGCTACCCACTACACCACTATGCCACCCACTACACCACTGTGCCACCCACTACACCACTGTGCCACCCACTACACCACTGTGCTACCCACTACCCCACTGTGCCACCCACTACACCACTGTGCCACCCACTACACCACTGTGCTACCCACTACACCATTGTGCCCCCCACTACACCACTGTGCCACCCACTACACCACTGTGCCACCCACTACACCACTGTGCTACCCACTACACCACTATGCCACCCACTACACCACTTTGCCACCCACTACACCACTGTGCTACCCACTACACCATTGTGCCACCCCCTACACCACTGTGCCACCCACTACACCACTGTGCCACCCACTACACCACTGTGCTACCCACTACACCACTGTGCCACCCACTACACCACTGTGCCACCCACTACACCACGGTGCTACCCACTACACCATTGTGTCCCCCACTACACCACTGTGCCACCCTCTACACCACTGTGCCACCCACTACACCACTGTGCTACCCACTACACCACTGTGCCACCCACTACACCACTGTGCCACCCACTACACCACTGTGCTACCCACTACACCATTGTGCCACCCCCTACACCACTGTGCCACCCAATCAATGACCATTTGTGGTACATCTCATTTAAAGTCCCAGGGCATAGATTTGTGTTTGTTTGTATGGTTAACAGGGATGGAGGTGCACCACTGGTGACACCGGACCACTTTTATATTTCAGCAATGGGCATAAGAGCCGTGGCTCTCCAAGGATCTATCTCTATCTGTCTATCACAGCCAGTGAGCCAGTAAGGAGAGAGTGGGAGGGGGGTTGGTGAGTCACACACACTCTGTGAATGGACACACAGAGCGCTGCTTGGGATCAAGGCTGCTCAAGTGCCTGCCCCATAGCTAGTGGCTTGCTATTGGAGGCACTCGGCAAAGGGGAGGAGCCAGGACTGCCAGCGAGAAGAAGAGGACCGTGGTTGCTCTGTGCAAAACTCTGTGTATAACGTTTGTTTTTGTTTTTTTTAAATGTAATCTTTCCTTTAGCATTATTTCAAATCAAGCTAATATTAAACCCCCCAATGTCTTCGTAAAGAGAACCTGTCACCTACTCATGCTATCACATAAGGGTCTTGTTATTCTCCTTGTGAGAGAAATAAAGTAACAAAAGAAATAAAACAGAGCTCCGTGAGATGTTCAAAACTTGGGAGATTTCTTTATAACCTAACCCTGCTTTATACTTCTCCACAACTTTATCCCTGACCTGTCTGGTGTGTTCCTTGGCCTTCATGATGCTGTTTTTTTTTCACTAATGTTCTCTAACAAACCTCTGAAGGCTTCACAGCACAGCTGTATTTATACTGAGATTAAATGACACACAGGTGGACCCACACACACACACACACACACTTTTCACATATTTATTTGTAAAAAATGTGTAAAATCATTTATCATTTTTCTTCCACTTCACAATTATGTGCCGCTTTGTGTTGGTCTATCACATAAAATCTCAATAAAATACATTTATGTTTTTGGTTGTAACAACGACAAAATGTGGAAAATGTCAAGGGGTATGAATACTTTTTTTCAAGGCCCTGTACTGTATGGGTCACACACTTCTTCAAGCAGAGAGGTTCTGTTTTACAACAAGGCAATATAACACAAGCTTAGAGACCACCGAATGCCCGAGGAGCTCTTCCCTTTGGTGGAGGGATCCAGATTACCGGGTTGCCCTGAGACACCCAAAAAGTCTTTGCAGTTTGTCCGGCTGATGGTGGAAGTTCCAAGAGGCTTGAAGGAACAAACTTCTTCTCTCCTCATCAGGTACCTCTCCCTATCACTGCTCCTATTCTCTCCTCATCAGGTACCTCTCCCTATCACTGCTCCTATTCTCACCTCATCGGGTACCTCTCCCTATCACTGCTCCTATTCTCCCCTCATCAGTTACCTCTCCCTATCACTGCTCCTATTCTCTCCTCATCAGGTACCTCTCCCTATCACTGCTCCTATTCTCACCTCATCGGGTACCTCTCCCTATCACTGCTCCTATTCTCCCCTCATCAGTTACCTCTCCCTATCACTGCTCCTATTCTCTCCTCATCAGGTACCTCTCCCTATCACTGCTCCTATTCTCTCCTCATCAGGTACCTCTCCCTATCACTGCTCCTATTCTCTCCTCATCAGGTACCTCTCCCTATCACTGCTCCTATTCTCTCCTCATCAGGTACCTCTCCTTATCACTGCTCCTATTCTCTCCTCATCAGGTTCCTCTCCCTATCACTGCTCCTATTCTCTCCTCATCAGGTACCTCTCCCTATCACTGCTCCTATTCTCTCCTCATCAGGTACCTCTCCCTATCACTGCTCCTATTCTCTCCTCATCAGGTACCTCTCCCTATCACTGCTCCTATTCTCTCCTCATCAGGTTCCTCTCCCTATCACTGCTCCTATTCTCTCCTCATCAGGTTCCTCTCCCTATCACTGCTCCTATTCTCTCCTCATCAGGTACCTCTCCCTATCACTGCTCCTATTCTCTCCTCATCAGGTTCCTCTCCCTATCACTGCTCCTATTCTCTCCTCATCAGGTTCCTCTCCCTATCACTGCTCCTATTCTCTCCTCATCAGGTACCTCTCCCTATCACTGCTCCTATTCTCTCCTCATCAGGTACCTCTCCCTATCACTGCTCCTATTCTCTCCTCATCAGGTACCTCTCCCTATCACTGCTCCTATTCTCTCCTCATCAGGTACCTCTCCCTATCACTGCTCCTATTCTCTCCTCATCAGGTTCCTCTCCCTATCACTGCTCCTATTCTCTCCTCATCAGGTTCCTCTCCCTATCACTGCTCCTATTCTCTCCTCATCAGGTTCCTCTCCCTATCACTGCTCCTATTCTCTCCTCATCAGGTACCTCTCCCTATCACTGCTCCTATTCTCTCCTCATCAGGTACCTCTCCCTATCACTGCTCCTATTCTCTCCTCATCAGGTACCTCTCCTTATCACTGCTCCTATTCTCTCCTCATCAGGTACCTCTCCCTATCACTGCTCCTATTCTCTCCTCATCAGGTACCTCTCCCTATCACTGCTCCTATTCTCTCCTCATCAGGTACCTCTCCCTATCACTGCTCCTATTCTCTCCTCATCAGGTACCTCTCCCTATCACTGCTCCTATTCTCTCCTCATCGGGTACCTCTCCTTATCACTGCTCCTATTCTCTCCTCATCAGGTACCTCTCCCTATCACTGCTCCTATTCTCTCCTCATCAGGTACCTCTCCCTATCACTGCTCCTATTCTCTCCTCATCGGGTACCTCTCCTTATCACTGCTCCTATTCTCTCCTCATCAGGTACCTCTCCCTATCACTGCTCCTATTCTCTCCTCATCGGGTACCTCTCCCTATCACTGCTCCTATTCTCTCCTCATCAGGTACCTCTCCCTATCACTGCTCCTATTCTCTCCTCATCAGGTACCTCTCCTTATCACTGCTCCTATTCTCTCCTCATCAGGTACCTCTCCCTATCACTGCTCCTATTCTCTCCTCATCAGGTTCCTCTCCCTATCACTGCTCCTATTCTCTCCTCATCAGGTACCTCTCCCTATCACTGCTCCTATTCTCTCCTCATCAGGTACCTCTCCCTATCACTGCTCCTATTCTCTCCTCATCAGGTACCTCTCCCTATCGCTGCTCCTATTCTCTCCTCATCAGGTTCCTCTCCCTATCACTGCTCCTATTCTCTCCTCATCGGGTACCTCTCCCTATCACTGCTCCTATTCTCTCCTCATCGGGTACCTCTCCCTATCACTGCTCCTATTCTCTCCTCATCAGGTACCTCTCCCTATCACTGCTCCTATTCTCTCCTCATCAGGTACCTCTCCCTATCACTGCTCCTATTCTCTCCTCATCGGGTACCTCTCCCTATCACTGCTCCTATTCTCTCCTCATCAGGTACCTCTCCCTATCACTGCTCCTATTCTCTCCTCATCGGGTACCTCTCCCTATCACTGCTCCTATTCTCTCCTCATCGGGTACCTCTCCCTATCACTGCTCCTATTCTCTCCTCATCAGGTACCTCTCCCTATCACTGCTCCTATTCTCTCCTCATCAGGTACCTCTCCCTATCACTGCTCCTATTCTCTCCTCATCAGGTACCTCTCCCTATCACTGCTCCTATTCTCTCCTCATCGGGTACCTCTCCCTATCACTGCTCCTATTCTCTCCTCATCATGTACCTCTCCCTATCACTGCTCCTATTCTCTCCTCATCAGGTACCTCTCCCTATCACTGCTCCTATTCTCTCCTCATCATGTACCTCTCCCTATCACTGCTCCTATTCTCTCCTCATCAGGTACCTCTCCCTATCACTGCTCCTATTCTCTCCTCATCATGTACCTCTCCCTATCACTGCTCCTATTCTCTCCTCATCGGGTACCTCTCCCTATCACTGCTCCTATTCTCTCCTCATCATGTACCTCTCCCTATCACTGCTCCTATTCTCTCCTCATCAGGTACCTCTCCCTATCACTGCTCCTATTCTCTCCTCATCATGTACCTCTCCCTATCACTGCTCCTATTCTCTCCTCATCGGGTACCTCTCCCTATCACTGCTCCTATTCTCTCCTCATCAGGTACCTCTCCCTATCACTGCTCCTATTCTCTCCTCATCATGTACCTCTCCCTATCACTGCTCCTATTCTCTCCTCATCATGTACCTCTCCCTATCACTGCTCCTATTCTCTCCTCATCAGGTACCTCTCCCTATCACTGCTCCTATTCTCTCCCTAACCAGTGTGGCTCTATCCCTTACCTCCTTCCACACTGCATGCACACCAAATAATACATCTGCTATTTAATAGACATGTGCAATTCGTTTCTTTTTTTTTCGTTTTCCGTTAAAATTCGTTATATTCGTTCATTCGTTATCGTATGAATGAACGAATGATTCGCTAAAATTTTAACGAATAACGAATTATGGAATCGAGCGAATATGAAAAACAACGAAAATCCGAAATAACCAAATTAGAAACAACGAAACTACGAAAGAAGAAAATCCGTAAAACGAAAACAGGAACAACGAAAATCAAAATGAACGAAAAAATTCGTAACTTTTTATTTTTTTTGCGATTCGTAATTTTCCGTGTCTCTTACAATGGCGCTGCTTAACGTGCTTCGAATGGATTGAACGAAAAAATTCGTACATTCGTAACTTTTTTTTTTCGATTCGTAATTTTCCGTGTCTCTTACAATGTAATAACAGCATACACATTACATAAAATTATGAATTATGCTCCGACTACGAATCTACGAAAACAATGTTACGAAAGTACGAATAAATCAATCTTACGAAAGTACGAATGTAACTAAATCTACGAAAATACGAATTTCGAATAAACGAAAATTAAACTAACGGAAAAACTAATCAAAAATAACTCTTACGAAAATACGAATCGTTACGAATCAACGGAAACAAACAGAAACAAAACAAAACTAAACAAATGTTTCTATTGTGCACATGTCTACTATTTAACTACATGTGTTTTAAGCCTCGTTACACACGATCGGATTATCCGACGGTAATTGTGTGATGTCAGGCTGTTGGCGGAAAATCCGACCGTGTGTACGCTCCATCGGACAATTGTTGTCGGGTTTTCCGCAGACAAATGTTGGATACCAAGGTTATAAAATTTTCCGCAGACAAATGTGTGTTGTCAGATTTTCCGAGCGTGTGTGTACACAAGTGCGTCGGACAAAAGTCCAAAGTACAAACACGCATGCTCGGAAGCAAGGACGAGCCGGAAGCGGTCGGTCTTGTAAACGAGCGTTCGTAATGGAGAATTAACATTCGTGACGCGGCAAATGATGAAATCTGGAAATGCAGCGCACAATTCTCTTCTTCTTTAATAGGATAATAATTAGACATGGGAACCGTCAAAAAATTTGTTTAGTTTCGTATTAAAAAAAAATCGTAATTCGTATACGAAATTCCGTTCGGATTCGTACGAAATTCGTATTTCGTACGAATTTTTTTTTTTTTTTTTTTTAATTTAAACTTTTCTGTTAATTTGGATCGGAAATTCGTAAACGAAATTTCATATTTCGTACAGAATTCTTCTGCATATTAACACCAGTCACGTTTCTGTTAATTTAAAACGGAAATTCGTTTACGAAATTTCGTATTTCGGAAACGGAATTTCATATTTCTTACAGAATTCTTATGCATATTAACACCAGTCACGTTTCTGATACTTTCTGTTAATTTGGAACGGAAATTCGTTTACGAAATTTCGTATTTCGTAAACGAAATTTCGTATTTCGTAAACGAAATTTCGTATTTCGTAAACGAAATTTCGTATTAGGTAAACAAAATTTCATATTTCTTACAGAATTCTTCTGCATAAACACCAGTCACGTTTCTGTTAATTTGGATCCGAAATTCGTAACGAAATTTGGTATTTCGTACGGAATTCGTATGCATAAAAATTCGTATTTCGGATTCGTACGAATTTCGAAAAATTCGTACGAATTTCGAAAAATTCGTACGAATTTCGAAAAATTCGTACGAATTTTCGATTTGTACGAAACTAATCGCACATGTCTAATAATAATGAAGCTGCTTTGCTGGTGATACTGATGGAGTTATTGCAAACGTATTTTCAAGGGCTTTTTTTTTTCTAGTGATATCAAGAATAATATTATTATGCTTTTTTTGGGGGGGGGGGGGGCAAGTTACCACAACACCATTATCCTGTAGTTTTTAAGATCAAAGATACAACTATGTTGGTGTCCCTTGTTAATTTTACATTGTATTGTTTTATAACTGCCGACTCCCAAACTGTCATTTGAAGTAAAACACATCGCCAAGTATTATTCTACACAACTTTTTTTTTTTATTGTGCATTAAAAAAAGAAAACAAATAAAATTAGACATGATATCTGCCAATAGAACTTAACCAAAAAGTGCATTCTATGCATCCAAAAATATAGAAAATATACCAAATCAAATCATTATTATTCAACCAAAAAATAAAATAAAATCCTCATGCATGTGTCCTGATTCTTAATATAGGGGGTCACCAATGCCAAGAGTTGGTGAAAGCAGGGGTCCGTCATCCGGAGATAATTCCGAAAATCACCCGGATTATTCTCCTGGAGCTCCCGCAGCAAAGGCATATGACATAATTGGTCACCATTAATAAAGCAACCAATTTTTGGTCCAAGAACTCTTCCTCCTCCTGTTCCTGGACTGGACTTGGGTCAAAGCAATAACTTCAAGGCCAATAATAAATAACACGTTATTTCCTCCCAATCCTGCAACATGTCTTTTTGACGAACGGCCGTTCAGAAACAAACTAGAAAAGGATGAAATGAAAAGCACAAAATGAAAAGCGCGAATCAACACTCACCAAACTTCTACTAACACGAAATTAGCAGAAGGAGCCCAAAGGGTGGTGCTAAAGAGCTGAAAAACCACGTAGTACGTCACTATGTTCGTGTTTGTTGGCTGACAATTCCTTGCCGTTTGTATGCAAGACAAAATCCAGGCACACGCCTTCGGACAAAAGTCTGAGGTTTTGTCTGCGGAAAATCCGATCGCGTGTACGAGGCTTTAAGATGGCTTCTCAAATCTCGCGTTGGATGCTGGCCTCCCCAGAATGGCCTCCCCAGAATTCATAATAGGGGACAAATTAGCCCCTAATGGTTTCCTGCCTGCCTGAAGAAGTGGCGCAATGCAGCCCTTCAGGTCAGCGGACAAACTGCAGCCCAACATTAACCTACACGTACATGAAAGAGTCTACAAGGGAACAACACTGAGATCAGGGGATGAAAAAAGGTGAACAGAAAACAAGAACATGGCAAAGGATTTATAGTGGTGCTTCATCACACTAAATGTCACCGGCTTCTACTGGCACACTACTGTGTGAAATGTAAAGGCCATGTCTGGGGAAAAAAAAAGGCCAAACCACATTATATATAAATTTCACATCCATGGGAAAGCTGCGAATCCAGCACAGCTGAGATAAGTTGGAGCTCTATGCATGATTCATAATGTTTCAGTAGAAGATAAATGGCCTCTCGTCGGGCAGTTGACAGAAATGAGATTGGACATCCAACGTGTTTGTCGGAGAGTCAGGTGTCGGCTTTGCCGGTGCTCCCTTCTCCCACATAGAGAATTAATGTTTCAGTTGACTCATTGGAGGTCGGCACATTGATGCATGGTCTGCACTCAGGTGAAAATGACATCCAGGAGTAAGGATGGGCCCGGTGCTCGATGCGAACCCACGTTCGCATCGAGCACCGGGCGTTCGCTCGCTCGGCGAGCCCAGAACTATTTTGGCCGCTCGCATCACGTTCGTGTGGTGCGCGCGGCCCCGCAATGCATTGCGGCCGGCGCGGCCGACGCAGTGCATTGCTGGCTGATGATTGGCCAAGCATGCACTGTGACCCCGCATGCTTGGCCAATCACAGCCCCGGAAACTCGAAGAGCCATAATTGGCTACAGGCAGGACGCCTGTAGCCAATTACAGCTCAGGGGCTGTAGTACACGCCCCCCCCTATAAAACGCCGCCACGCCGTCTGCGCCGGTCACATGCTGTTCCGGCGCAGATTGAGCAGGCTGTTTCTGTGACACTCTGCTGCATTTAGATAGTTAGAGAGATTCACTTACAGAGATTGAGTTAGATAGATTCAGTTACAAAGATTGATTGACAAAGAGGGGCTTGTAGTGTGCTCGTGGCAGGCAGGCAGAGCTCCTATATTTTGTTACCAGAAGCACCTATAGGACTTGTAGTGTGTTCGTGGCAGGCAGGCAGAGCTCCTATATTTTGTTACCAGAAGCACCTATAGGACTTGTAGTGTGTTCGTGGCAGGCAGGCAGAGCTCCTATATTTTGTTCCCAGAGGCACCTATAGGACTTGAAGTGTGTTAGTCCCATTACACACACAGAGCTATATTTTCTTCCCAGAAGCACCTATAGGACTTGAAGTGTGTTAGTCCCATTACACACACAGAGCTATATTTTGTTCCCAGAAGCACCTATAGGACTTGAAGTGTGTTAGTCCCATCACACACACAGAGCTATATTTTGTTCCCAGAAGCACCTATAGGACTTGAAGTGTGTTAGTCCCATCACACACACAGAGCTATATTTTGTTCCCAGAAACACCTATAGGACTTGAAGTGTGTTAGTCCCATTACACACACAGAGCTATATTTTGTTCCCAGAAGCACCTATAGGACTTGAAGTGTGTTAGTCCCATTACACACACAGAGCTATATTTTGTTCCCAGAAGCACCTATAGGACTTGAAGTGTGTTAGTCCCATTACACACACAGAGCTATATTTTCTTCCCAGAAGCACCTATAGGACTTGAAGTGTGTTAGTCCCATCACACACACAGAGCTATATTTTGTTCCCAGAAGCACCTATAGGACTTGAAGTGTGTTAGTCCCATCACACACACAGAGCTATATTTTCTTCCCAGAAGCACCTATAGGACTTGAAGTGTGTTAGTCCCATCACACACACAGAGCTATATTTTGTTCCCAGAAGCACCTATAGGACTTGAAGTGTGTTAGTCCCATCACACACACAGAGCTATATTTTGTTCCCAGAAGCACCTATAGGACTTGAAGTGTGTTAGTCCCATTACACACACAGAGCTATATTTTGTTCCCAGAAGCACCTATAGGACTTGAAGTGTGTTAGTCCCATCACACACACAGAGCTATATTTTGTTCCCAGAAGCACCTATAGGACTTGAAGTGTGTTAGTCCCATTACACACACAGAGCTATATTTTGTTCCCAGAAGCACCTATAGGACTTGAAGTGTGTTAGTCCCATCACACACACAGAGCTATATTTTCTTCCCAGAAGCACCTATAGGACTTGAAGTGTGTTAGTCCCATCACACACACAGAGCTATATTTTCTTCCCAGAAGCACCTATAGGACTTGAAGTGTGTTAGTCCCATTACACACACAGAGCTATATTTTCTTCCCAGAAGCACCTATAGGACTTGAAGTGTGTTAGTCCCATCACACACACAGAGCTATATTTTGTTCCCAGAAGCACCTATAGGACTTGAAGTGTGTTAGTCCCATCACACACACAGAGCTATATTTTGTTCCCAGAAGCACCTATAGGACTTGAAGTGTGTTAGTCCCATCACACACACAGAGCTATATTTTCTTCCCAGAAGCACCTATAGGACTTGAAGTGTGTTAGTCCCATTACACACACAGAGCTATATTTTCTTCCCAGAAGCACCTATAGGACTTGAAGTGTGTTAGTCCCATCACACACACAGAGCTATATTTTGTTCCCAGAAGCACCTATAGGACTTGAAGTGTGTTAGTCCCATCACACACACAGAGCTATATTTTGTTCCCAGAAGCACCTATAGGACTTGAAGTGTGTTAGTCCCATTACACACACAGAGCTCCTATATATTCTTCTCAGCAGCACCCACAGGACTTCTAGTGTGTTAGTGGCATCACACAGAGCTCCTCTATTTTCTTTGCATAAGCACCCACAGGACTTCTAGTGTGTTAGTGGCATCACACAGAGCTCCTCTATTTTCTTTGCAGAAGCACCCACAGGACTTCTAGTGTGTTAGTGGCATCACACAGAGCTCCTCTATTTTCTTTGCAGAAGCACCCATAGGACTTCTAGTGTGTTAGTGGCATCACACAGAGCTCCTCTATTTTCTTTGCAGAAGCACCCATAGGACTTCTAGTGTGTTAGTGGCATCACACAGAGCTCCTATATATTCTTCTCAGCAGCACCCACAGGACTTCTAGTGTGTTAGTGGCATCACACAGAGCTCCTCTATTTTCTTTGCATAAGCACCCACAGGACTTCTAGTGTGTTAGTGGCATCACACAGAGCTCCTCTATTTTCTTTGCAGAAGCACCCATAGGACTTCTAGTGTGTTAGTGGCATCACACAGAGCTCCTATATATTCTTCTCAGCAGCACCCACAGGACTTCTAGTGTGTTAGTGGCATCACACAGAGCTCCTATATATTCTTCTCAGCAGCACCCACAGGACTTCTAGTGTGTTAGTGGCATCACACAGAGCTCCTCTATTTTCTTTGCATAAGCACCCACAGGACTTCTAGTGTGTTAGTGGCATCACACAGAGCTCCTCTATTTTCTTTGCAGAAGCACCCATAGGACTTCTAGTGTGTTAGTGGCATCACACAGAGCTCCTATATATTCTTCTCAGCAGCACCCACAGGACTTCTAGTGTGTTAGTGGCATCACACAGAGCTCCTATATATTCTTCTCAGCAGCACCCACAGGACTTCTAGTGTGTTAGTGGCATCACACAGAGCTCCTCTATTTTCTTTGCATAAGCACCCACAGGACTTCTAGTGTGTTAGTGGCATCACACAGAGCTCCTCTATTTTCTTTGCAGAAGCACCCATAGGACTTCTAGTGTGTTAGTGGCATCACACAGAGCTCCTATATATTCTTCTCAGCAGCACCCACAGGACTTCTAGTGTGTTAGTGGCATCACACAGAGCTCCTATATATTCTTCTCAGCAGCACCCACAGGACTTCTAGTGTGTTAGTGGCATCACACAGAGCTCCTCTATTTTCTTTGCAGAAGCACCCATAGGACTTCTAGTGTGTTAGTGGCATCACACAGAGCTCCTATATATTCTTCTCAGCAGCACCCACAGGACTTCTAGTGTGTTAGTGGCATCACACAGAGCTCCTATATATTCTTCTCAGCAGCACCCACAGGACTTCTAGTGTGTTAGTGGCATCACACAGAGCTCCTCTATTTTCTTTGCATAAGCACCCACAGGACTTCTAGTGTGTTAGTGGCATCACACAGAGCTCCTCTATTTTCTTTGCAGAAGCACCCATAGGACTTCTAGTGTGTTAGTGGCATCACACAGAGCTCCTATATATTCTTCTCAGCAGCACCCACAGGACTTCTAGTGTGTTAGTGGCATCACACAGAGCTCCTATATATTCTTCTCAGCAGCACCCACAGGACTTCTAGTGTGTTAGTGGCATCACACAGAGCTCCTCTATTTTCTTTGCAGAAGCACCCATAGGACTTCTAGTGTGTTAGTGGCATCACACAGAGCTCCTATATATTCTTCTCAGCAGCACCCACAGGACTTCTAGTGTGTTAGTGGCATCACACAGAGCTCCTATATATTCTTCTCAGCAGCACCCACAGGACTTCTAGTGTGTTAGTGGCATCACACAGAGCTCCTCTATTTTCTTTGCAGAAGCACCCATAGGACTTCTAGTGTGTTAGTGGCATCACACAGAGCTCCTATATTTTCTTCTCAGCAGCACCCACAGGACTACCGACTACAATGGCTGGAAGACCGCCAAGGGGAGGCAGAGCGTGCAGAGCCAAGAACACAGGGCAGGCAGGCTCTGTTTCTAGTGGACGTGGCCGTGGACGTGGACGTGGTCGTGCATCGTCATCAGCACGTGGCCATGGGACACGCGCGTCTTTGTTTTCGGCAGCTGGACATGTGGAGCCGCATCATGCTGAAGGCTTGGTAGAATGGATGACCAAGCCCTCCTCATCCTCCTCATCCTCTCTCACCCAGGCTCAGGGTACTGACAGAGCATCATCAGCCACCCCTTCCCTAGACCCACCATGTCCTCCTGAGGAGTCCCCCGAACTCTTTGAGCACAGTGTTGGGTACATGCTCCAGGAGGATGCCCAACGATTCGAAGGCTCGGATGACGATACCCAGCTTGAGGAATCTGGCAGTACAGTTCCACCAGCTGCAGCTTACTGCCAGGTTTGCTCTAGTGGTGAAGAGGGAGGGGATGATGAGGTCACTGACTCCACGTGGGTGCCTCAAGGGAGAGAGGATGAGGAGGAGGACGAGGAGGAGGAGGATGCGGCGTCACATGTCCAACGAGGCAGGATGCCCCCTGGAGGCCAGGTAGAGGCCAGCACAGCAACTGTACAACACCGCAGAGCTCCGCCTGTGCAGGGCGCTGCCTCTGCACGTTATCAGAAAAGTTCTTTGGTGTGGGCCTTTTTTGAGACGAGTGCAGCAGATCGCACCACTGCTATTTGCAATATTTGTCTCAAGCGTATCTCGCGTGGCCAAAACATCAGCCGCTTGGGCACGACAAGCATGACCAGACATATGGCGACCTGCCATGCAGCTCGTTGGCAGGCACACATAAAAGACCCACACCAAAGAACTAAGCGGACCTCTCCTTGCTCCTCCTCAGCTGGGATCTCCATCCCCACTACACCTTCAGTCCTCTCTGAAAGCTGCTCTGAGAGGACTGAAGGTGTAGAATTCGGTGTGTCACAACCAAGTACTTGCAGTACACCGACGTCCGAATGCAGCAGGCAAATTTCCCTGCCCCAGCTGCTGGACCGTAGAAAGAAGTACACTCCCAGCCATCCACATGCCCAGCGGTTGAATGCTAGCCTTGCTAAATTGCTAGCACTTCAACTGCTGCCTTTTCAGTTGGTAGACTCGGCCCCCTTCCGTGAGTTTGTTCAATGTGCGGTTCCTCAGTGGCAGGTTCCCAAACGCCACTTTTTCTCGCGGAAGGCGATTCCGTCTCTCTACCGGCATGTGGAGGGCAATGTCCATGCCTCGCTGGACAGGGCGGTCAGCGGTAAGGTGCATATTACCGCTGACTCATGGTCCAGCAGGCATGGACAGGGACGGTACCTTTCTTTCACGGCCCATTGGGTCACTCTATTGGCAGCTGGGAGGGATGCAGGACAAGGTGCAGTAGTGTTGGAGGTTGTTCCGCCACCACGCCTCCAAAACGCGACTACTGCTACTGGTTGTGACACACCTCTCTCCTCCACCCCCTCCTCTTCTTCTTCCTCCAGTGCTCTGTCCTTGGAACCAGCGGTGCTCCGTAGGCGTACAAGGGGCTACGCAAGTACGCAGGCAAAAAGATGCCATGCCGTGCTTGCGCTGGTGTGTTTGGGGGACAGGAGCCACACTGGGCCAGAGGTTCTGGCAGCTCTGCAGGGGCAGGCCGAGAGGTGGTTGACGCCACGTCAGCTTAAGCCAGGAATGGTCGTTTCTGACAATGGCACCAACCTCCTCTCCGCCCTGCGACAGGGGCAGCTCACCCATGTGCCCCGCATGGCTCACGTCCTCAACCTGGTGGTGCAGCGGTTCTTGGGCAGGTTCCCAGGCTTACAGGATGTCCTGAGGCAGGCCAGGAAAGTCTGTGTGCATTTCCGCCGATCTTATAATGCCAGTGCTCGGCTGACTGAGCTGCAAAAGGAGCTGAACCTGCCCAAGAACCGCCTAATATCTGACATGCCCACCAGGTGGAACTCAACGTTGGCCATGCTGCAGCGACTGCACACGCAGCAGAGGGCCATCAATGAGTACCTTTGCGACTACGGCACCAGGACAGGGACAGGGGAGCTTGGTTTTTTTTCCCCACGTCAGTGGAGCATGATCAGGGATGCATGCACTGTCCTCTCACCATTTGAGGAGGCCACGAGGATGGTGAGCAGTGACAGTGCATGCATCAGTGACACTGTCCCTCTTGTCCACCTGTTGGAGCATACGCTGCGTGGGATAATGGACAGGGCACTTGAGGCAGAACAGAGGCAGGAAGAGGAGGACTTCCTTGCCTCTCAAGGCCCCCTTTATCCGGACAGTGTTCCTTCTGTCCCACCCATCACACAGGAAGAGGATGAGGAGGAGGAGGAGGAGGAGGATTGTGTGAGCATGGAGGTGGAGCCTGGCACTCAGCATCAGCAGCAGCAGTCTTTTAGGGATGATGTACAGTCCCAACAAGCCAGTGGACTTGTACGTGGCTGGGAGGAGGTGGCTGGCGATCATGTCATCCTCAGTGACCCAGAAGACTCCGGACCGAATGCCTCAGCTAACCTACGCTGCATGGCCTCCCTGATCCTGCAAAGCCTGCGGAAGGATCCTCGTGTTCTTCGGATCAAGGAGAGGGACCATTACTGGCTGGCCACTCTCCTTGATCCGCGGTACAAGGGTAAGGTTGCGGACCTTATCTTGCCGTCGCAGAGGGAGCAGAGGATGAGACATCTCAGGGAGGCCTTGCAGAAAGGTCTGTGCAACGCGTTCCCAGAAACTGGGAGGCTACAAACTCCTGGTCCTGGGCGACGAGTTGCTGAGGCTTCGGTCAGTGGCAGAAGGAGCGGTGGGGAAGGTGGACGTCTGACCGATGCGTTCAGACAATTTTTTAGTCCGCAGCCCCAAGGTATGATCGGTTCCAGCAACCATCGCCAGCGTCTGATATACATGGTGCAGGAATACCTTGGGCAAGGTCAGACTTGGACACCTTTCCCACCGAAAATCCTCTGGCTTACTGGGTCCTGAGGATGGATCACTGGCCAGAGCTTGCACAGTATGCAATTGAGCTACTGGCCTGTCCTGCCTCCAGCGTTCTTTCCGAACGCACATTCAGTGCTGCTGGAGGATTTGTGACTGATCATAGGGTGCGCCTGTCCACCGCCTCGGTTGATCGACTGACATTCATCAAAATGAATCAGTCTTGGATCACCACCAGCTACCAGGCACCTGAGGCGGATATAACCGAATAATTTTTAATGTCACATCCCTTCAAGACTGCCTATGCTGATGCTGAGTGACTGTCCTCTTATGTTCACTGACTATCCTCTTCCTCCTCCTCAATGATCCATGCCACCACACCAGTGCCTAAGGCACAATTTTTCAGCCCCTGTTTAACAGGGGCGTGTACTTACAATTTTTAAAAAAAATGCTTCGCAACACGTGTGACTGCTGTGCTCCAAGTACAGTCTCTGTGAGGGCCGTGTTGCAGTGTTGTGGCACCAGCACCAGTGCCTAAGGCACAATTTTTCAGCCCCTGTTTAACAGGGGCGTGTACTTACAATTTTTAAAAAAAATGCTTCGCAACACGTGTGACTGCTGTGCTCCAAGTACAGTCTCTGTGAGGGCCAGGTTGCAGTGTTGTGGCACCAGTGCCTAAGGCACAATTTTTCAGCCCCTGTTTAACAGGGGCGTGTACTTACAATTTTTTAAAAAAATGCTTCGCAACACGTGTGACTGCTGTGCTCCAAGTACAGTATCTGTGAGGGCCGGGTTGCAGTGTTGTGGCACCAGCACCAGTGCCTAAGGCACAATTTTTCAGCCCCTGTTTAACAGGGGCGTGTACTTACAATTTTTTAAAAAAATGCTTCGCAACACGTGTGACTGCTGTGCTCCAAGTACAGTATCTGTGAGGGCCGGGTTGCAGTGTTGTGGCACCAGCACCAGTGCCTAAGGCACAATTTTTCAGCCCCTGTTTAACAGGGGCGTGTACTTACAATTTTTTAAAAAAATGCTTCGCAACACGTGTGACTGCTGTGCTCCAAGTACAGTCTCTGTGAGGGGTTGCAGTGTTGTGGCACCAGCACCAGTGCCTAAGGCACAATTTTTCAGCCCCTGTTTAACAGGGGCGGGTAATTACAAATCTTGATCTAATAGTTCACAGCAGGGCCCATTCCTGCGCCCACCAAGAGTAACTATGAGGGCCTGCAGTCTTGTGGCAACACCGTCCACCACCACCGCCAAAGGCCCAATTTTTCTGCCCTGTTCATCAGGTGCTTGCAATTACAAATCTTGATCTAATAACTCACAGCAGGGCCCATTCCTGCGCCCACCAAGAGTAACTATGAGGGCCTACAGTCTTGTGGCAACACCGTCCACCACCACCGCCAAAGGCCCAATTTTTCTGCCCTGTTCATCAGGTGCTTGCAATTACAAATCTTGATCTAATAACTCACAGCAGGGCCCATTCCTGCGCCCACCAAGAGTAACTGTGAGAGCTTACAGTCTTGTGGCAAAACCGTCCACCACCCCCAATTTTTCTGCCCTGTTCAACAGGTGCATGCAATTACAAATCTTGATCTATTAACTCACAGCAGGGCCCATTCCTGTGCCCACCAGTCTTGTGGCTACACCAACATCTAATAGGGCAAATTTCTGCAGAGTATATACGCCAGGCCCCTACTTTCAAACATCCAACTTACAAACGACTCCTACTTGCAAATGGAAAGAGAAAACAGGAAGTGAGAGGAAATCTACCCTAGGAAGGGAAATTCTATCCTGTTAGATTTAATTTGGGAAAAAGGTATCTCCTCTCTACTGATACTTTATCACCAATCCTTGTTTCAATTAAAACCCCACTTTTCCAAAAACATTTGTCATTGGGACGGAAAGTGAGGTGACATGTTCTGAACAGATGTGCAAAGACAGCAAATGTTACAGGGGTGATAACCCCTCCCTATGTTCTCCAAAAAGCTTAAAAATAGATTTTTTTGGGATGGAGCTACACTTCATAATGTACCTGTTCAGATTCTACTTAAGATCAAACCTAAAGCCGCAAGTGGTTTTAAATGGCTTCTTTTTTTCCTTTACAAATGTCATTTTGTGCAAGGACAGTTCTAAACACGGGAAACACATGCCACTTCACAGGCATACTTTGGACACCCCCAGGTACCATATTTAAAGGAAAATGTCACTTTTTTTTTTTTCACTTTATGCATCATTAAAATGACTGCTCCCGAAAAAACGTTAGTTTTTAAAAGTTCTTTTTGCATTGATATATGTCCCCTGGGGCAGGACCCGGGTCCCCAAACCTGTTTTATGACATTAACATGCATATTGGCCGTTGTAATTAGCACTTTTGATTTCGAACGTTCGCGTCCATTATAACGTATAGGGTTCGAAAATTCGCGCGAACTTTCGGTCCGTTCGAAGGTTCTGGTTCGAACCGAACCCGGGGGTGTTCGGCTCATCCCTACAGCTGAGTAAAGTCAGGAAGCAGAAGGATTTATTCATGTGAAGCAGATTATCTATCGGTATCATGTGGTTCTGATGTCCACTGAGGCAGCAAAATATTTACAGGTGCAAAACTGTAGACTAGGAAATTGGTTATCCTCTTGCCGCTCGTGCAACGCTTATGTTCAGAGGCAAAGAAGGTGGACTTTAATGCCCGCACTCCTCACATATGTGTCCACGGTCGGCAGAGCTTTCTGTGCTGAGAGAATGCTCCCTCTGTGCTCCCAGTATAGTGACCGAGGAGTCCGTGGGACCGGCTGTCAATCATGTGACCACTGTGACAGCCAATCACAGTGGTCACATGACAGGCCCGTCCCACCCCCCAGGGAACAAAATCCAAGAGAAGTGCTCAATCCCTATATCCAAACCAAACAGACTAATGCCGCATACACACGGTCGGAATTCTCGTCGGAAAAAACTCTGACGGTTTTTCCGACGGAATTCAAACGGAATTTCGCTCAAACTGTCTTGCCTACACACGGTCACACCAAATTCCGTCGGTCAATAACACAGCGGCATAAAACACGTTCGACAGCACTATAAAAGGGAAGTTTAATGCTTCCGAGCATGCGTCGAATTGTTTCCGAGCATGCGTCGGAATTTTGCGCGTCGGAATTGCATACACACGATCGGAAAATCCTTTTTCTTTTTTTTCGGTTTTCCGTCTGAAAAATTGAGAACAGGTTCTCAATCCAAAGTCCGTCGGAAATTCCGACAGAAAAAGACCGTTGGGCATACACACGGTTGGAAAATCTGATGAAAAGCTCCCATCGGACTGTTTCCATCGGAAATTCCGACCGTGTGTACGCCGCATTAGTGGTTCCAGAGCCCAACTCCAAGTTTTTGCCAGCTTGCTTCCAATAGGATATTGGTATGAGATCATGCATCGTCAGGGGCGGACTGACCATTCGACCACTCGGGCACTGCCGGAGGGCCCCCCCGGGCCACTAGGGGGCCCCATCAGGGTTGCCAGCCTAAGTAAAACCAGGGACAGTATGAAAAAATCTGTGTTTTTCTTTACATCTGTTTCTGAAATGTCCCTTACCGACATCGTTTTGGTCTAAAAATCCCGAGATTATAGCTGCCCCACCTCTCCGGTACCTTCTCAGCCAATAGAAACATGTCTGTGTATACTGTGTGTACATGTATGTGTATACTGTGTGATTGTATACTGTGTGTGTGTATGTATATTGGGTGGCCCCATAATCTCTGATTGCCTGGGGGCCCCATAATCTTCTATTGCCCGGGGGCCCCATGAGTGGTCAATCCACCCCTGTGCATCGTGGAAAGTTCTAATATGTACAAAGTCTCAAACTTTATTGATTACAAAAGGCAATTTAAAAAATGTAATATGTGAACTATTGGTGATGCAAACTATCTATTGCTAAGACACTTCCCCACTAGATAGTCTTTTACTCCTAGCTGTGGACCAGAAGAATATTAGAGTATATGCAGTAGATGTGTGCATTCATTTTCGTCCGAATTTCTGGTATTTTTGTTATCGTTTTAACAAACAATAACGAACGTGCAGAATCCGAAAACCGAAAGATCCGACAAAAACAAATGCTTTATTTTCGTTTTTGTTGCAACAGTTCGATATAGATAGGAGATTCGACATGACGCTGACAATAGTGATCTGTGTCCATCGAACCTGTGGTCCAATGTGCCCAACCTTAGCTCTATTAGTCCAAGATTATTTGACATAGAGAGAAAAGATTCGACATAGAGAGAAAAGATTCAACATTATAGAGACAATAGCAAAAAAAGGCTGAATGTGCCTAACCTTAGCTCTATTAGTCCACGACCAGTGTAGCCTAGATAATTCCCCCCCATGCTGTACAGACCCTTTACTCACCCCCCTTTTACTTACCCCTTAAATAATAGACCACACCGTGCTTTGTGGAGTAAATGGCCACAACAGCCTTTATTAAAATTAACTCCATTTTATTCCAAAATATAAATAACCATATAAAACCGTATAAATAATCATAACATATAACCGTAAACACAAATAACCATCGGTTATACCCTCTTTTGTTGGTCAGTGACGGGGCTAACACTTATAACATAACCAAGTAAATTACCGTATATATATAAATATATATATAACACCAGGGGGCACTGCGGGATTTAACCAAAACCAAGTAGGCCTCCACTTAAACCACCCGGAGACATATCCCTATCCCGCAGTGCACACAGAGTAATCATCGAATTACTTCGATGTACTACACCGGAGGGGCCATCTCATGATTAGCCCCCCACACACTTACCAACTACATAACTGCCACCGTCACTGACCAACAATAAAACACCGCCACCCCACCTCTTCCGGATGTCACACTACTTTTCCTGAAACGATAACAAAAACATTAAAACCTTCACAACAAACCTTAAACAATAGGGAGGGCGGGTCGGAAAACTGCCTCCTCCTGTGTTTTCTAAAGGCCGACTGACTCAGCTCGGCCACGCCCCCTTTTTGTATTGCCGCTACCCCCAGTTCCTATTGGCCACCTCTAAAACCACTCCCTATGAACTTTCCCTGGTGTGTCATTAGACACACAGTCATGTCCGGCCCTCCCTTACATTTCGCTGCTCTCCATTCCTTCCGGACCTCTCTAGATTATTCTACATAGAGAGAAAAGATTTGACATAGAGAGAAAAGATTTGACATAGAGAGAAAAGATTTGACATAGAGAGAAAAGATTCGACATTATAGAGACAATAGCAAAAAAAGGTTGAATGTGCCTAACCTAACTCTATTAGTCCAAGATTATTCTACATAGAGAGAAAAGATTCGACATGAAGATTCGACGAAGAATTCGGCGCGAGCGGACATTTATGGTCAAATGCTCCGCCCATAGGCTATAGAAGAATTCTAATGTTGGTTGACTAGTAATAATATTTAATAAATATAATTATTACTAGTGTCATACAACATTAGAATTCTACTATAGCTTGTAAGCGGAACATTAGTCCGGAAATGTACGATTGCGGCGTCGTACAGTTTAGCTGCTCCGTCGAATCTTCTTAGAACATTCGGCAGACACCATGAGCCTTCAATGACAGATTCCACCTTAATTATTTCGGATTTTTGGACGAATGCATTTTTAACGAAACAAAATAAATAAAAATGTATTTCGGGAGTACCGTATTTATCGGCGTATAACACGCACCGGCGTATAACACGCACCCCAAGTTTAGGAGGGAACTTTAAGGAACAAACGTTTTAGGAGAGAAGTTTAGGGAAAAAAAAAAAACTTACATTTAAGCGTCATTTGCAGCTTGCCCAGCATCATTTGCAGCTTGCCCAGCGTCATTTGCAGCCTTTCCCAGCGTCATTTGTAGCTTGCCCAGCGTCATTTGTAGCTTGCCCAGCGTCATTTGTAGCTTGCCCAGCGTCATTTGTAGCTTGCCCTGTGTCATTTGCAGTTTGCCAGCGTTTAAATTTCCTGCCGCGAGACAAACCGCGCAGCCGAAAAAGACCGAACCGCGGCCGAAAAAGGCTGAAGCGCGGCCGAAAAAGACCGAGCCGACTGTTCGGCTCCGCTCGGAGTCCCGCCTCCCTGCTGTTTCGGGAGCGAGCGCAGGGAGGCGGGACTACGAGCGGAGCTGAACAGCCGGCTTCGGTCTTTTTCGGCCGCTCTTCGGCTTTTTCCGGCCTTTTTCGGCCGCGGTCGGCATTTTTCTGCGCCGCAACCGATTTTTGTCATTTTTTTGGGGGGTATCGGCGTATAACACGCACCCACGACTTTCCCCCGATTTTAAGGGGGGAAAAGTGCGTGTTATACGCCGATAAATACGGTAACTAAATAAATGTATTTTTCGGACGAAAACAAAATTCCGAAACAATCAGATCTGGGGACCAATAATGCCTCGTTTCCACTGAGCGGATCGGTTTAGTACGGTGCGGTACGGTACGCTATTTTCAGTGTTTCCATTATGAAAGCGGCCCATACAACCAAACCATACCGAACCCATTTAGGGTCCTGCTTCAGATGTGGGGCCATAGAAAATGGAACGGTTCGGTTAGGGCGGAGCTACGATACATTCCACTGATTGGCGGACAGAAAAACGTCTGCCAATCAGTGTGAGGCCACGCTAGGCATTTTTTCGAAACCCCGTATGGACCCTGGTGGTCCGACTTGCAGTGGAAACGCTCACCTGAATAGGCCGGACCATTCTAACCCTTCCAAACTGTACCGACCCGAACCGATCCGCTCAGTGGAAACGAGGCATTAATAAACTGCAGCTCATGGGATTAGGCTATACTCACAAATCCCAACTGAGAACAAGTCCATGTACTCCATTGGAGAGAGTAGTCCAGCAGCCAGTCCAAGAAAAGCTTCAGGGTAAACAAGCCCCTGAAAGTACAGGGTTCCACTTAGGGCCCTCTTTTTAACGCAGGGCAAAAGGGGCAGCTGCCCCGGGCCCAGTCACTGTTTTGGGGCCCAAAGCAGCTGCCCCTTTAGCCCACATTGCCAGCAAATAGTTGATAACTGGAATTGGGGGGGGGGGGGGAATGTTTGCCTGGGGTCCAATCAATAATAAAGACAGCCCTGGTTCCACTTCCCCGTTAGGGAAGAACAAGTCTGCCCAGATTCCAGCCTAGTTACTTCCTCTCTGACCGCCTACTGGACACACCTTTGCAGGGATTGGCCAGAGAGTAGTAAATATTCAGCTGAGAGATTTGAATCTCCTTCCCTAAACTCTAGAAGGCTCTCAACAGAGACAAGGGGAATTAATCTCACCAACCGGGAAACCACAAACAGACCTAAACAATCAAACCCAGCTCCTCTGGCTACAGAGCAAGCTAAACACTAAATTTTCTTAGCATCCAAATCTAGGTCTTGGTCTGGTGCTGTAAGAAAGGCCCAGTATGTGCTAGAATGAGAAAAAGCTCAGCGCAGGTATTGTCACCACTATATAAGCTGGATTGTGTCATGGACAGATTCCGGAGTGGTCTTCAGTAGTCCCGGATTTACCTGTGACCTGACCTGCTACATTTGCCTTCCTGTGTACAACCCTGCTTGCTTTTGACCTGTCTTTAGATTCATATCTACCATTTGTGACCTCAGCCTTTGTTTGTACCCCATATCCCTCTTTCTGATTTGGTACCTAACTGCCCATCAGTGCAATGACCTTGGCTTGTATACCAGCTCTGCCTTACGTTCCTGTACCTTGCTGTCCTGGCTTCACTTTTGTCTTCTAATTGAGTGTCACAGTATTCCTTACTCTGGTCCTTATCTGGTGGCAGGGGCGGACTGACCATTCAGCCACCCGGGCACTGCCCGAGGGACCCGGGCCACTAGGAGGCCCCATCAGGGTTGCCAGCCTCAGTAAAACCAGGGACAGTATGTAAAAATCGGTGTTTTTTTTACATCTGTCTCTGAAATGTCCCTTACCGACATCCTTTTGGTCTAAAAATCCAGAGATTATAGCTGCGCCATCTCTCCAGTACCTTCTCAGCCAATAGAAACATGTCTGTGTATACTGTGTGATTGTATACTGTGTGGCCCCATAATCTCTGATTGCCTGGAGGCCCCATAATCTCCTATTGCCCGGGGGCCCCATGAGTTGTCAGTTCGCCCCTGTCTGGTGGTCCACAGTCATCTGTGTATCGCATCCAACAGTTGGCACTACTGGCTACATCGGCCCTCGTGCCACTCTCCTGTTATCATTATCAGGTTTGTTGGACAAGAGGTGCGAAAGAAGTCCTGTCAGTACCCAGATCTGAACCTACAACCTCTGCTGTGTCTGGCAGTATATCTTCTTGCTGAACCACCTGAGATGCTGGATAGCTCCCTCGACATTTCCTTGGACAATCTTGCCTTGAACCTTGTTTCTGGTGATCCTTGAACTCTTTTGCTCCTCCCATGAACTTCCTATTAAAGCCATGTCTTTGCACTTCTTGTTTGCCAGATTATTGTGCTCTCTCCAGCCTATATCTCGCTTTTGGCACTATCTACACTACCTCTTGTTACCGACTTTCGGCTTGTTCTTCGACTACAATGCTGCTTGATTCCAACCTGAAAACATTTGTTAGTGACCTCTGGCTCCTCCCATGAACTTCCTATTTAAGCCATGTCTTTGCACTTATTGTTTGCCAGATTGTTGTGCTCTCTCCAGCCTATATCCCGCTCGTGTCACTATCTACGCTATCACTTGTTACCGACCTTCAGCTTGTTCCTCAACTACGTTTCTGCTTGATTCCAACATTTGTTAGTGACCTTTGGCTTGTTTACTGACTACACTTCTGCTTGATCCCTACCTGCTATATCTGCGGGTGATGGCCTGTCTATACACAGCCCCAGCGACAGCCAGAGAGCCCCTAACTACACACTCATCTTCTGGGCATACCAGCCCTCTCTCTGTAGTACTCACAAGACAATAACCTTCTGGGCCCTTACAGCCCTTGCACTGTAATATATGCTCTTCCTTCCTCGATACGCGGGTGGAAGGCTGGGGACCAGGTCTTCTGCCCACCCTCCTGGTTGCACTACTCTACCCCCTCACTGTCCCACTTCTCGCAGGGCTTGACAGCCAGGTGGCATCACTGTAACTGAACTCACTTACTTTATGTGTTGCACCATCTGAAGAACTCACACAGAGGTCACATGCAGACACAATTCTTCTCTACTGAAGATTCACAGTACATACCAACAGGTCTAAATCATTTGGTGGAGGGGGGATTATGGTGTGGGGGTTGTTTTTCAGGGGTATGACCCCTTAGTTCCATTAAAGGGAACACTTAAGGCGTCAGCATACCAAGACATTTTTGACAATTTCATGCATCCAACTTTATGGGAACAGTTTGGGGACGGCCCCTTCCTGTTCCAACATGACTGCACACCAGTGCACAAAGCAAGGTCCATAAAGACATGGATGAGCGAGTTTGGGGTGGGGGAACTTGACTGGCCTGCACAGAGTCCTGATCTCAACTTGATAGAACACCTTTGGGATGAATTAGAGTGGAGACTGTGAGCCAGGCCTTCTCGTCCAAATCAGTGCCTGACCTCACAAATGGGCTTCTGGAAGAATGGTCAAACATTCCCATAGACACACTCCTAAACCTTGTGGACGGCCTTCCCAGAAGAGTTGAAGCTGTTATAGCAAAGGGTGGGCCAACTCAATATTGAACCCTACGGGCTAATGCCCCGTACACACGGTCGGAATTTCCGACGGAAAATGTCCTATCGGACCATGTTGTCGGAAAATCCGACCGTGTGTGGGCTCCTTCGGACTTTTTCCGTCGGAAATTCCGACGGAAAAAAATTGAGATCCTGCTCTCAAATTTTCCGACAACAAAGTCCGATCGGACTTTTTCCGATCGTGTGTAGCGAATTCCGAAGGACAAAGTGCCACGCATGCTCAGATCACATTACGAGACCAAAGCTATTGGCTACTAGCCTCTACGTAGTTCCGTCGTACGCAACGAACGGCACCACGTTCAGAATGATCGGATTTTCCGACAACTTTGTCCGACCGTGTGTATGCAACACCAGTGTCGGACAAAATCCGTCGGAAAAAATCTGACGGATTTTGTGGTCGAAATTTCCGACCGTGTGTACGGGGCATAAGACTGGGATGCCATTAAAGTTCATGTGTGTGTAAAGGCAGGCGTCCCAATACTTTTGGTAATATAGGGTATGTTCAAAGGGACAGGAAGTGACGAAAAATCTTTCCAATGGGATAGCAAGAGAAATAAAAACCTACCGGAAATGTAAAGTTTTCTTTACTCAAACTGAAAGAAAACAGGAAAAAAAAAAAAAAAACTGTCCATAATACAAATAACCTGTGGTGACCTAATCAAGAGCAATTGTTGGGCTTCAAAAGATACAAGCTTCATTTAAATGTCCTTTATACTTTTGTTTTATAATAACAACGTCTCTGTCATTATTATTGAACCCAATCATCGTGACCCTTTTATTTATTTTCTTTTGTAAAATTTTCTGTTGCCGGGAGAATTGTCTAAGGTGTCAGGTGTGACATTTCGGTGTCGGCGGTGCTTTGCGTTGCCTATCCACTTTCCTTTGTGTGTCTTTATTATTGCAGATTGCTTCTGATATGCGATTCTTGTACTCATTCAGTGGAAAAAAAATTCCAGGTCAAAGTCAATGGCCTTTGTATTTGCATTATGCAGCGGAACATTTTCTCGGCTACCTTTATTATACAGCGGTAATAACAGCCTGCCTTTTACATTTGCTCGGGGTGCCGGTGTTACATTATAGTTATTTTTATTTCGAACTCGGGGTCTTTTCTCCTCTTCTGGCAGGCGAAGCGTTTCTACTGATCACAGTATCCTTGGTCTATGGATACAATCACACCGCTGCATAGAAATGTACATGTACTGTATAACATTAAATAGCGATTGCGCTCATTTTATAGGTTATAATGGGAAAGTCGTCAGATGGAAGGCATTGAAATTCTGAAGACCGTTCACCATATAGTTGCTCATTCTAATAACCATTGTTAAAATACAATTCACCAGTCATTGTAAGATTAGTGAACTGCCAACTGCTAGCGGTATCCAGCAAGCACTTCATTTGTGACAAAAGTCATAAAAATTAGTCAGTATACAGCAACCTGAGTGCCATGTGGTACCACCTTCTTGTTGTAGCCTAAACCCCCCAACCCACATCTTCAACCTCTCCCTCTCCTGTGGCACCTTTCCCTCTCCGCTCAAACATGCACTGGTCACCCCCATACTTAAAAAAACCCCTCACTGGACTCCACCTTTTTGAATAACCTAAGACCCATCTCCCTGCTCTGGTTTGCCTCCAAGCTTCTTGAGCGCCTTGTCCACAACCGTATGAGTTCCTACCTCACTGACAGCAACCTTCTCGACCCCCTACAATCCGGCTTACGCAACATTCCATTGAAACTGCCTTACTAAAACTTGCCAATGACTAGACATGGGAACTGTCAAAAAATTTGTTCCGTTTCTTTTCGATTCGTAAAAAAAAAAATTTCGTAATTCGTGTACGAATTCCGTTCGAACTCGTACGAAATACGAATTTCGTACGAATCGTAAAAAAAAAATTTGAATCGTTACGAATCGTTAATAATCACTTGCGGCTAATGCATTTGCCGGTTCCCGTAACACATAGAATAATTTGAATCCAACTATACCAAATATCGAATTTCAACTAATACGAAGGAAATTATTATAGCGCATATAACGAATGATTCGAATGAATTCGAATGATTCGAATGACAATGTGCCATTTTTGCAGGAAAAAAAGCTATTTAAAATCACTCGCGGCTAATGAATTGTCGGCTCCCGTAACACAGAGAACAGTCATTCATTGAAAGTCATTGATTAAAAAAAAAAAAAAAAGCGCGGGGGTCCCCCCAAATTCAATAACCAGGCCTTCAGGTCTGCTATGGATATTAAGGGGAACCCCACTTCAAATTAAAAAAAAATGACGTGGGGTTCCCCCTAGATATCCATACCAGACCCTTCAGGTCTGGGATGGATTTTAAGGGGAACCCTGGCCAAAAAAAAAAAAATGGCGTGGGGTCCCCTCAAAATCCATACCAGACCCTTTATCCGAGCACGCAACCTGGCAGGCCACAGGAAAAGAGGGGGGACGAGAGCACCCCCCTCCTGAACCATACCAGGCCGCATGCCCTCAACATTGGGAGGGTGCTTTGGGGTCCCCCCCCAAAGCACCTTGTCCCCATGTTGATGAGGACAAGGGCCTCGTCCCCACAACCCTGGCCATTGGTTGTGGGGGTATGCGGGCGGGGGGCTTATCGGAATCTGGAAGCCCCCTTTAACAAGGGGACCCCCAGATCCCACCCCCCCCGTGTGAAATGGTAAGGGGGTACAAAAGTACCCCTACCATTTCACCAAAAAAGGTGACAAAAATGGTAAAAATTACAGGAGACGGTCTTTGACAATTCCTTTATTAAAATCTTCTTTCTTCTTTCTTCTGGTCTTCCTTTCTTCATCCTTTGGTTTCTTCATCTTCTCCATCTTCTTCTTCCTCCGATCCGCTTCTTCTTGCTCCGGTCTTCTCGTCCTTCTCGTCCGGCATCTTCTTCCATGGCGTCGGCGTCTCTTCTCGGGCCGCTCCTCGCAATGGGAGGCTCCCGCTGTGTGAGGCTTCGCTGCGTCTGACAGGTCTTTTATAACCTCATGACGTCACCGTGCGTCAGAGGGGGCGGGTCACCAGGTGGCCCCGCCCTCCGTTATAAAAGACCTGTCAGATGCAGCGAAGCCTCACACAGCGGGAGCCTCCCATTGCGGCCCAAGAAGAGACGCCGACACCATGGAAGAAGATGCCGGACGAGAAGGACGAGAAGACCAGAGCAAGAAGAAGCGGATCGGAGGAAGAAGAAGATGGAAGAAGATGCCGGAAGGAGAAAATGAAGAAACCGAAGGATGAAGAAAGGAAGACCAGAAGAAAGAAGAAAGAAGATTTTAATAAAGGAATTGTCAAAGACCGTCTCCTGTAATTTTTAACATTTTTGTCACTTTTTTGGTGAAATGGTAGGGGTACTTTTGTACCCCCTTACCATTTCACACAAGGGGGGGCGGGATCTGGGGGTCCCCTTGTTAAAGGGGGCTTCCAGATTCCGATAAGCCCCCTGCCCGCAGACCCCCACAACCAATGGCCAGGGTTGTGGGGATGAGGCCCTTGTCCCCATCAACATGGGGACACGGTGCTTTGGGGGTCTCAGACCCCCAAAGCACCCTCCCAATGTTGAGGGCATGTGGCCTGGTACGGTTCAGAAGGGGGGGGCGCTCTCGTCCCCCCCTCTTTCCTGCGGCCTGCCAGGTTGCGTGCTCGGATAAGGGTCTGGTATGGATTTTGAGGGGGACCCCACGCCATTTTTTTTGGCCGTCCCAGACTCTTGGACCTTTCTGCTGCTTTCACAGTTGACCACCTGCTCCTCCTCAACAAACTCCACTCCCTTGGCCTCCATGATTCTGTTATTTCCTGTTTTTTCTCCTACCTATTAGACATGTGCACTGCCAAAAAATGTGTTAATTTTCGATTTCGTTTCATTCGTTTTTTGTTTTTTTTCTCGTTTTTCGGGTCATTCGTTATGATTGCAATTAATAAATTAGTTCATTCGTGCATTTGTAAATTCGTACATGCGTAAATTCGTACATTCGCACATTCGTAAATTCATACATTCGTTCATTCGTGCATTCGTAAATTAGAAAATTCGTACATTCGCACATTCGTAAATTCATACATTCGTACATTTGTAAATTCATACTTTCCTGCATTCGTAAATTAGAAAATTCGGAAAAATGCACATTCGTAAATTCGTACATTCATACATTCGTACATTTGTAAATTAGAAAATTTGTAAATTTGTAAATTTAAAAATACAAAGACCCAAAAATTTGAAAATCTGAAATAGTAACTAATTTGGCTGTTAGTGAACACAAATTTATCTGAAGTTACGAATTATCCGAAATAACGAATGCCGCATCTAAACAAAATGGAACAGAACAAATTAATAATAAATAATAACACGTTTTTTTATTATTATATTGTTATTTATTATTATTAATTCATTACGAACATTTGTTTGGATACGGCATTCATTATTTCGGATAATTTGTAACTTAAGATAAATTTGTATTTGTTACATTCACTAACAGCCAAATTTGAAAGGAAATTACAATACCTATAATGTAATAGTTAGTAATAGTTAAGTTATTATTAGTTAAATATAAATTCAGAATTCCGAATTTGCAATTTTCCGAATGTACGAATTTGTGAATTTACGAATGTGCGAATATACGAATTTACGAATGAACGAATATACGAATTTACAAATTTTTGAATATTTGAATTTGCGAATGTGCGAATGTACAAATTTACGAATGTGCACATATAGGAATTTACGAATGTGCAAATGTACAAATTTACGAATGTACGAATTTACAAATGTACGAATTTACAAATTTTCAAATATCCAAATTTACGAATATTCTGAAAAATTTGTTAAATGGATTTTCGTTAATTCGGATAACGAATTTGTCGAAATTCGTTAAGAAACAAATTTGGAACGAAACGAATTGCCCATGTCTACTACCTATCTCAGCGCACTTTCAGTGTCACATACAACACCATCTCCTCCACTACTCTTCCTCTTTCTGTTGGAGTACCCCAAGGATCCGTCCTTGAGCCCCTCTTATTCTCTATACCTCTTCCCTGGGCCAGTTGATAACCTCCCATGGCTTTCAATACCACCTCTATGCTGAAGACATCCAGATCTATCCCTCCACTCCTCAACTTACCCCCTCAATCTCCTCATGGATCACAAACTTACTGAACGGCATATCTGTATGGATGCCGCACTACTATCTCAAACTCAGTCTTTCTAAAACTGAGCTTGAAATATTTCCTCCTCCCCTCCCCATGACTTTACCATCAAGATCAACGGCACAACCATTGGTCCATCCACACATGCCAAGGTGCTGGGTATAATCCTTGACTCTGACCTCTCCTTCCTCCCCCATATCCAATCACTGGCTACATCTTGCCGCCTTAACCTCCGCAACATTTCCAGGATTCGCCCAGGGCTGTCTTAATGAGTAGGCACACCTGGGCACTGCACAGGGGCCCCAGCTGCATGGGGAGCCCCTGCACTTTCCCCCAAAGCAGCTGGTCCTTGAGCCCACGCTGCCCTAAAATCGGGGGCCCCATGATGGCACTGTGGGGTAATGTGGTAAAACAAATAAAATTAAATAAACAAATAAAATTAAATAAAACCTGATACAACAAGGGTGTATGCTGACTAAAGTATAATAAAGTCCAGGCACTGCTAAAGCAGAATGGAAGTCCACTCAATATGACAGGAGTGGTATCCTCTGTGGCAAATGGTGAGAGTAAGGTGAACACAATGATGGCTGTGTGACACAACAGGAAACTGGCAGTAGGTGAACATTCATCAAATCCAAAATAATGGACGGGTACTTCTTACCAAACGCGGTGGGCGCACCTGTCGTACGATAGTGGGCCAATCAGGGGTATGTTATGACTGAAAGTCAAACACTAATCAGTTCTCCCAACTGGAAGAAGGACGATATCAATGAAGAAATCACTCCAGATGCAGTGTCACAGGTACTCACCCGGGCCGAGATGCTGAGAGCTGCTCCCCTTGCGACTAGGTGCACGATGCCCCGGGAATGGGTACAAGAGGCACCGGGCACAAAGATGCACGGATTGCCAGCAGGTGGGTTGCAGGTGGTGTGCAGTAAGGCTGTTGACCGTGTGGAGATGAAGCTGCACTGGAAGTAGACACCTGGCAGGACCAACACAAGGCAGAGGCTGTAGAGGGACCAGGTCACACACTGGGAGATAGTCCGGAGGTGCATAAGTGGATGAACCACGTAATAGGAAGTCCAGAAAGCCAGGCCGTGGGTCAAACACAGGTAAGCAGGCAGAAGGATCTCCGAGAGGCAAGCCAGGGGGTCAAACACTGGTAAGTAGCAGAAGAATGTCCAGGAGGCAAGCCGAGGGTCAAACACAGGTAAGCAGGTATGAGGATATCCAAGAAGCAAGCCAGGGGGTCAAACACAGATAAGCAGCAGAAGAATGTCCAGGAGGCAGGCCGAGGGTCAAACACAGGTAAGCAGGCAGATGGATATCCAGGAGGCAAGCCAAGGGGTCAAACACTGGTAGGGAACCGAAGAATGTCCAGGAGGTAAGCCGAGGGTCAAACACAGGTAGCAGCAGGAGAATGTCCAGGAGGCAGGCCGAGGGTCAAACACAGATGAGCAGCAGAAGAATGTCCAAGAGGCAAGCCAAAGGGATCAAGCACAGGTAGGTAACAGAAGAATGTCCAGGAGGCAGGCCGTGGGTCAAACACAGGTAAGCAGGCAAAGGAGTATCCAAGAGACAAGCCAAGGGGTCAAACACTGGAGAGTAGCAGAGGTGGTCAGAAGAGGTCCGGGTCAAGCACAGGTAATCAGGCAGGTACTGAGGAACGGGATACAGGATACAGGAGCCAGGTACTCAGGAAGTAGAGACAACAAACCAGCAATTTCAGAAGGAAGGAGAAGGCCTTTTATAGGCCAGGTAAGTGGTCAGGTGGGGTAACTGAGCGAGTGCGCATGCGCACCCGCTTTCTGACAGAGCCGCGCACAGACGTGCGCCGCGTTGTGTGAGCCAGGACACATACCCGAGCGCTGTTTACCCGCGCATGCGCACCTGCCGCCCCGCGTACCTGTGTGCGCTGCTGAACTGCTCTGCCGCGCATGCGTGCTCTAGGGGACCGGTGCTGAAGCGCGATATTTCTCTGACATGCAGGCTGGTCCTGATCCAAATATGATAGCCGAATATCCAAGACTCAGGCAAATCCTCCAAATAAAATATAAGTCAGACCTCGGGAGGAGATCAGTAGGCAAGTGAGCGACACAATGGAGTGGTGCCACATGCAAACCATAAAGAAAGAGAAAAAAGGGGGCTCCATATGGTGGAGGTCATAAAAAATTGAAGATTTTAATCTTATAAAAAAGTTTAGAACGCATCAAATGACCGATTTTGGCATTAAAAAGTGATCACTAAAAAAGTTAAATCAATGTGGGAAGCATGTGTAGCAAGACCTACACGTTTCGACCTAGTGGCCACTAGGTCGAAACGCGTAGGGATGGCTACACATGCTTCCCACATTGCTTTTACTTTGTGTAGCAAGCCCTACGTGTTTTGACCTAGTGGCCTTCAACTGGGGCACTGCCAGTTGTCGTTATACGTCGTTATACGTCGGTACTTTGACATTGAATACCGTTGTTATGGCAGCAGATATTTTTAAAAGCGCCCCTGTGCCCGTGAGCTCACGCACAGAAGTGAACGCATATGTAAACGGTGTTCAAATCACACATGTGAGGTATCACCGTGATCGGTAGAGCGAGAGCAATAATTCTAGCCCTAGACCTCCTCTGTAACTCAAAACTGGTAACCTGTAGAAGTAATGCCGCGTACACACGGTCGGAATTTCCGATGGAAACAGTCCGATGGGAGCCTTTCAACGGATTTTCCCACCGTGTGTACGCCCATCGGTCTTTTTCTGTCGGAATTTCCGACGGACTTTGGATTGAGAACCTGTTCTCAATTTTTCCGACGGAAAACCTTTTCGATCGTGTGTATGCAATTCCGACACGCAAAATTCCGACGCATGCTCGGAAACAATTCGACGCATGCTCGGAAGCATTAAACTTCCCTTTTATAGTGCTGTCGAACGTGTTTTATGCCGCTGTGTTACTGACCGTCGGAATTTGGTGTGACCGTGTGTAGGCAAGACAGTTTAAGCGAAATTCCGTCGGAATTCCGACGGGAAAACCATCAGAGCTTTTTCCGACGAGAATTCCGACCGTGTGTACGCGGCATAAGTGTCAAAGTTTGTCACCATTCCACAAGCGGGCACAATTTTGAAGCCCAACATGTTGAGTATCAATTTACTCTGCGTAACATTATCTATGAAAAAAAATTGGGCTAAATTTACTGTTTTCATATTTTTTTAATTCAAAAAAGTGTATCCCCCCCCCAAAAAAAATGCATTTGTAAGACGGCTGCGCAAATACGGTGTGACAAAGTATTGCAACAACCGCCATTTTATTCTCTAGGGAGTTTGAAAAAATATATATAATGTTTGGGGGCTCTAAGTAATTTTCTTGCAAAAAAACTTGATTTTTAACTTGTAAACAACAAGTGTAAAAAAAAATAGGCCTGGTCCTTAAGTGGTTAATTAACCACTTCAGCCCCGGACCAATTGGCAGCCAAAGGACCAGGCCCCTTTTTGCGATTTGGCACTGCGTCGCTTTAACTGACAATTGCGTCCTTTTTTTCCCATAAATAGAGCTTTCTTTTGGTGGTATTTGATCGCCTCTACAGTTTTTATTTTTTGCGCTATAAACAAAAATAGAGCGACAATTTTGAAAAAAATTCAATATTTTTTGCTTTTTGCTATAATAAATATCCCCAAAAAATATATAAAAAAAACATTTTTTTTCCTCAGTTTAGGCCGATACGTATTCTTCTACATATTTTTGGTAAAAAAAATCGCAATAAGCGATTATTGATTGGTTTACGCAAAAGTTATAGCGTTTACAAAATAGGGGATATTTTTATAGCATTTTTATTAAAAAAAAATTTTTTACTAGTAATGGCGGCGATCAGCGATTTTTATTGTGACTGCGACATTATGGCGGACACATCGGACATTTTTGACACATTTTTGGGACCATTGTCATTTATACAGCAATCAATGCTATTTAAATGCACTGATTCCTGTATAAATGACAGTTGTAGTGAAAGAGTTAACCACTAGGGGGAGGGGAGGGGTTATGGGCTGTGACGTGTGTGTTTTTTTACATTAGGGGGCGGGGCTGATGTCTGACGTCATTGATCGGCTTTCCAGATGACCGGGAACAGCCGATCAATCACAGGCAGAGTAGGAAGCGTGGGGAGAGGTTTGTTTACACAGACCTCTCCCCGTTCTTCAGCTCCGTGACCTGATCGCGGGACACCAGTGGCGATCGGGTCCGCTGGTCCCGCGGCCGGGGTCACGGAGCTCCCGACCGGGTCGCGAGCGCGCGCGACCCACGGCCAGGCAATTAAAGGGCCACGTATATATACGTTGTTTTGCCTGCCCATGCCATTCTGTAGACGTATATCTACATGAGGTGGTCGGGAAGCGGTTAAAGTAGATATAGACAGCAGCGGGAGCCAGCATTCATAAAAAGGCTGGCCCCTGCTGCTGTCTATAACAGTCTGTTAGGAGGAAGTGGGGGGCAAGGCTAGAAGGCGAGCATTCATAATTGCCCCCCATAGCAAGCAGCTTGGTGGTGGTGGGGGGGGGTGGAAGAGGAGGATCTGGGCTGGTAAGTATAACATGTTCGTTATTAACCACTTCCGGACCGCCGTACGCCGATATACGTCCTAACTCTGAAGAGGGGTATCGTTGTTATGGTAGCAGCTAGCTGCCATAACCCCGGTATCCTCTTCTTCAGCGGGGCGGTCCGGTTTGCGATAATAGTGGTATCTGTGGCGGATTCGCCGCAAGATCACTTTTATCGGCGGTATCGGCGGTGGGTGGGCTTTCCTCCCCTTTCTGCTACTCTCCGTTGCCCTCCACCGCTTACCGGAGCCTTCAAGGCGATTGGATGTTACCCCTTCCTGGGGATGGAGACGTGTAAGGGGGGAAGATGGCCCCCACCCTTCTCAAAACCATTGCAGGGCGGAAGTCACGTCAAAACATCACTTCCGCCCATACAGTAGGTGCCGCTGATATTGTGTTTCCAGCACGATGGGATCGCGCTGGAAATCACCACGGTGAGCTGTACTTCTCGCGCTCGCGGGTGGAGCGACATAGCTCAGCGCTGGCTCCCGCGACGGGGCTCGCTAACAGCGGCGAGATTGACACAATATCGGCGGCACCCACTGTAGCTCTTAAAGGGCCATTTTATTTTTTTCAAATGACAAAATTGTTTTATTTTTACATTTTTTTTATTGCATTTTAGTGTAAATATGAGATGTGAGGTCTTTCTGACCCCCCAGATCTCATATTTAAGGGGACCTGTCATGCTTTTTTCTATTACAAGGGATGTTTACATTCCTTGTAATTGGAATAAAAGTGTCACAATTTTTTTTTTTTAAAGAACAGTGTAAAAATAAAAAATAAAAGATAAAATAAATAAGAAAACATAAATTACATTTTTTAAACGCGCCTCCGTCCCGCCGAGCTTGCGTGCAGAAGCGAACGCATACGTGAGTAGCGCCCGCATATGAAAACGGTGTTCAAACCACACGTGTGAGGTATCGCCGCGATCGGTAGAGCGAGAGCAACAATTCTAGCTTTAGACCTCCTGCAACCTGTAGAATTATTTAAACGTCGCCTTTGGAGATTTTTAAGGGTAAAAGTTTGTCGCCATTCCACGAGCGGGCGCAATTTTTAAAGCGTGACATGTTGGGTATCAATTTACTCGGCGTAACATTATCTTTCACAGTATAAAAAAATTTGGGCTAACTTTACTGGTGTCTTATATTTTTATTTAAAAAAAAAGTGTATTCTTTCTAAAAAAAAGTGCGCTTGTAAGACCGCTGCGCAAATACGGTGTGACAGAAAGTATTGCAACGACCGCCATTTTATTCTCTAGGGCGTTAGAAAAAAAATGTACAATGTTTGTGAGTTCTAAGTAATTTTCTAGCAAAAAAAATGTTTTTAACCGGTTCCGACAGGCGCACAACGATATACGTCGGCAGAATGGCACGGACAGGCAGGAGGGCGTATATATAAGTCCCTCCTTAATTCCGTCCATGCAATCGGGAGCGCGCTGGGAGCGGCGCGCTCCCGCGCCGGTCGGGACCCCCGTGAGGCCGGTCGTGGGTCCCGCGGACTCGATCGCCGCGGGGACACCCGCGATCGTCTCACGGGAAGGCTGAACGGGGAGATGCGGAAATAAACAGCATCTCCCCGTTCTGCCTAGCAACTAGTGACGCCGATCTCTGCTCCCTGTGATTGGAGCAGAGATCAGCATTCACTTGCTGACAGCCACAGGGCCGGTGCAACCACTAGGCAAACTAGGCAGCCGCCTAGGGCGCCATGCTGCCTAGGGGGCGCCCGGCCACTGGTTTTCCTACTCTCTTCTCTCTGCAACAAGCAACTAAGTCTCAGCATCAGCAGGCAGCCACCCCTCTGTTCACAGATAGTGTCAGAGGTGCAGCGGCGGTGAAGGACTGTGTCTGTGTCCCGACTCCTGAATGAATGGAAGCAAGCAAACATTCATTGATAGGCACTGGTAGGCTGCATTTGATGGGTCCTAGTGAGGCTAAATGTGGTGAGGCTGCATTGATGTGCGCTGGTGAGACTGCATTTGATGGGCGCTGGTGAGACTGCATTTGATGGGCGCTGGTAGGCTGCATTGATGGGTGCTGGTAGGCTGCATTTGATGGGCGCTGGTAGGCTGCATTGATGGGCGCTGATAGGCTGCATTTGATGGGCGCTGGTAGGCTGCTTTGATGGGTGCTGGTAGGTTGCATTGATGGGCGCTGGTAGGTTGCATTGATGGGCGCTGGTGGGCTGCATTTTATGGGTGCTTCGTTAAAAAGGTGGGGTTTACATGGGCAGGGAAAAGGCAGGGCAGGGGTGGCGTCAAGGGGGGCAGCAAAATTAGGTTTCGCCTAGGGTGTCAAAAATCCTTGCACCAGCCCTGGACAGCCACGCCCCCCCCACAGTAAGAAACACACCCCTAGGCATACGTAACCCCTACACTGCCCCCTTGTGGTTAACCCCTTCACTGCCAGTGTCATTTATACAGGAATCAATGCATTTAAATAGCGCTAATTGCTGTATAAATGACAATGGTCCCAAAAATGTGTCAAAAATGTCCGATGTGTCCGCCATAATGTCGCAGTCACAATAAAAATCGCTGATCGCCGCCATTACTAATTTAAAAAAATTATTAATAAAAATGCTATAAAACTATCCCCTATCTTGTAAACGCTATAACTTCTGCGCAAACCAATCAATAATCACTTATTGTGATTTTTTTTACCAAAAATATGTAGAAGAATACGTATCGGCCTAAACTGAGGAAAAAAAATGTTTTTTTTTATATATTTTTGGGGGATATTTATTATAGCAAAAAATAAAAAAGAATGCGTTTTTTTTTTCAAAATTGTCGCACTTTTTTGTTTATAGCGCAAAAAATAAAAACCGCAGGGGCGATCAAATACCACCAAAAGAAAGCTCTATTTGTGGGAAAAAAAGGACGTCAATTTTGTTTGGGAGCCACGTCGCACGACCGCGCAATTGTCAGTTAAAGCGACGCAGTGCCGAATCGCAAAAAGGGGCCTGGTCCTTTGGCTGCAAATTGGTCCGGGGCTGAAAGTGGTTAACTTGTAAACAACAAATCTCAGAAAGAGGCTCGGCCCTTAAGTGGTTAAAAAAAAAATGTTCGCCTTTTAGTATCACTTTAAAAGAAAAAACAAAACAAAGAACTGCACAATGACTTTAAGCACACCGGCTGTCGTGTGATTGAATGAAGCTTTGCCTGTAATTCCTTTCCTGCCTCCCGTTCCATTTCTCTCACATCCCAGAGACTGGAGGAAAGCCAAGTAACGCTCCCTTCATGCCGCGCTTCACAATACAATCTTCTATCATTTATTACCAGATTCCGCGGTATAAAACTCGCTATCGCTGACCGATGAAGGAGATTAGCGCGTACGGGTAACATTTTAGCTTTTCAATTAAAAGGTATCACAAGCAACAGATGTTTTGTAAAATGTAATTCTTTGTAACGACAGACATTAAAGTTGCCGGCACAGGAGATTGGAGTTCAGCTTCTGAGAGTCATTTAATGACTGAAGTCGGCTTTATGATGGATACAAATCTGCTTTCACATCGCGTCGCTGCGACGGAGCCGACCCACAGCGTCATCTAGTTGGAGGGAAATAAATTCCACGTGACAGGCTGATGATGTCGTGCTCAGGAACCTGCCAACCCGATGCCAAGACATCAGATATTGAGGATCTACAATGTAGAGAAAGATTGATAGATTTATTTAGCATACATTTTAAATGATACACTATATAGTCAAAAGTATTGGGATGCCTGCCTTTACACGCACATGACCTTTAATGGCATCCCAGTCTAATGCCCCGTACACACAGTCGGTAAATTCCGACCACAAAATCCGTCGGATCTTTTCTGACGGATTTTGTCCGACACTGGTGTTGCATACACACGGTCGGACAAAGTTGTCGGAAAATCCGATCATTCTGAACGTGGTGACGTTCGTTGCGTGCGACGGAACTACGTAGAGGCTAGTAGCCAATAGCTTTGGTCTTGTAATGTGATCTGAGCATGCGTGGCACTTTGTCCGTCGGAATTCGCTACACACGATCGGAAAAAGTCAGATCGGACTTTGTTGTCGGAAAATTTGAGAGCAGGATCTCAAATTTTTTCCGTCGGAAATTCCGATGGAAAAAGTCTGATGGAGCCCACACACGGTCGGATTTTCCGACAACATGGTCCGATAGGACATTTTCCGTCGGAAATTCCGACCGTGTGTACGGGGGCATAAGTCTGTAGGGTTCAATATTGAGTTGTCCCACCCTTTGCAGCTATAACGGCTTCAACTCTTCTGGGAAGGCCGTCCACAAGGTTTAGGAGGGTGTCTATGGGAATGTTTGATCGTTCTTCCAGAAGTGCGTTTGTGAGGTCAGGCACTGATGTTGGACGAGAAGGCCTGACTTCATGGATTCATGAAGAATCGTTCTTGCCAAACCAATCTACTAACCTTCTATGAGGAGGTGAGTTGCCATCTAGATAAAGGAAGGCCCGTAGACGTGATGTATCTGGATTTTACAAAAGCATGTGACACAGTTCCCCATAAATGTTTACTGTACAAAATAAGGTCCGTTGGCATGGACCATAGGGTGAGTACATGGATTGATGGACCATAGGGTGAGTACATGGATTGATGGATCATAGGGTGAGTACATGGATTGATGGACCATAGGGTGAGTACATGGATTGATGGACCATAGGGTGAGTACATGGATTGATGGATCATAGGGTGAGTACATGGATTGATGGACCATAGGGTGAGTACATGGATTGATGGACCATAGGGTGAGTACATGGATTGATGGATCATAGGGTGAGTACATGGATTGATGGATCATAGGGTGAGTACATGGATTGATGGACCATAGGGTGAGTACATGGATTGATGGATCATAGGGTGAGTACATGGATTGATGGACCATAGGGTGAGTACATGGATTGATGGACCATAGGGTGAGTACATGGATTGATGGACCATAGGGTGAGTACATGGATTGATGGACCATAGGGTGAGTACATGGATTGAAAACTGGCTACAAGGGCGAGTTCAGAGGGTGGTGATAAATGGGGAGTGCTTGGAATGGTCGGGTGGGTAGTGGGGTCCCCCAGGGTTCTGTGCTGGGACCAATCCTATTTTATTTGTTCATAAATGACCTGGAGGATGGGGATGGGGGAAACAGTTCAATCTCTGTATTTGCGGATGATACTAAGCTAAGCAGGGCAATAACTTCTCCGCAGGATGTGGAAACCTTGCAAGAAGATCTGAACAAATTAATGGGGTGGGCAACTACATGGCAAATGAGGTTCAATGTAGAAAAATGTAAAATAATGCATTTGGGTGGTAAAAATCTGAAGGCAATCTATGCACGGAGGGGGGGGGGGACATCTGGGGGGATCTAGGATAGAAAAGGACCTGGGGGTCCTATAGATGATGGGCTCAGCAATGCCAAGCTGCTGCTAACAAAGAAAACAGAATATTGGCATTAAAAAGGGGATCAACTCCAGAGATAAAACAATAATTCTCCCCCTCTACAAGACTCTGGTCCGGCCGCACCTGGAATATGCTGTCCAGTTCTGGGCACCAGTCCTCAGGAAGGATGTACTGGAAATGAAGCGAGTACAAAGAAGGGCAACAAAGCTAATAAAGGGTCTGGAGGATATTAGTTATGAGGAAAGGTTGGGAGCACTGAACTTATTCTCTCTGGAGAAGAGACGCTTGAGAGGGGATATGATTTCAATCAGGCCTCAAGTCCTGCGGGAATGCAAGGGAACGGAGTTCCTGTACTTTTTCCACAATCAGTTCCCGTTAGTAGCCGTGTCCTGCAAGACTTTGAAGTATGCGAGCTGTGTGGCAGGTGCTACACCAGCAGCTGCCGACACAGCTCACAATAGTAAGTGCCGCACACCTGACCATTCAGGCATTGCCAGTAGGGGGCCCCATGACAGCTTCTGCTTCGATCTACCTGTCAATCACAGCTAGCTGACAGGTAGATCAGGTCCCTGATGCTAAGAGATTGTATTTAGTCAGACCTCTCGTGATGCGCTCCTCGCTGCCGGCCCCTCCTGATTTTCTGTCTCCTCATCCCCCCCCCCCCAGTTTGCATGGAAGCACAATTGAATGAATGCTTATAATTCAGAGAATTACCGTATTTATGTTTATTGAGGATTGTTCTTTTATGTACTAACAGTTAAGCTTCATACACACAATACGAAAATTGGATAAAAAATACCACTTTTGAAGCGTTTGTGCATATGAGCGTATCATTTATTTTTTTTGGTGGGCGAGTGGATCTTGGGTGGGAGTCCCACACTTTTTTCCCTAGGACTTGACCCCTGATTTCAATATACAAATGCCGTACTGGTGATCCCACAATAGGGAGAAAACTTTTCCGCAGAAGGGAGTTTAACAAGACTCATTAAAATTAGAAGAAAAGAGGTTTAACCTTAAACCACGTAGAGGGTTCTCTATTGTAAGAGCGGCAAGGATGTGGAATTCCCTTCCACAGGCGGTAGTCTCAGCGGGGGGGCATCAATAGTTTCAAGAAACTATTAGATAAGCACCTGAACGACCACAACATACAGGGATATACAATGTAATACTGACATGTAATCACACACAGAGGTTGGACTTGATGGACTTGTGTCTTTTTTCAACCTCAACTACTATGTAACTATGTAACCCCACACCGGTGGCCCCTTTAAGCCGCCCAGCAGAGCATTCCCCTTTGCTGCTGTTGCCAAGTGAGAATTAGTTCCACAGATCCCAACAAAGACTTGTTTTTGGTATGCTGACGCCTTAAGAGTTGAGAGTTCCCTTCACTGGAACTAAGGGACCAAGCCCAACCCCTGAAGAACAACCCCCACACCATAATCCCCCCTCCACCAAATGATTTGGACCAGTGTACAAAGCAAGATCCATAAAGACGTGGATGAGCGAGTTTGGGGTGGAGGAACGTGACTGGCCTGCAGAGAGCACTGACCTCAACCTTTGAGATGAATTAGAGCGGAGACCGGGAGCCAGGCCTTCTCGTCCAACATCAGTCCCTGACCTTACAAATGCCCTTCTGGAAGAATGGCCAAACATCCCCATAGACACCCTCCTAAACCTTGTGGACGGCCTTCCCAGAAGAGTTGAAGCTGTTATAGCTGCAAAGGGCGGGGCCAACTCAATATTGAACCCTCCGGACTAAGACTGGGGTGCCATTAAAGTTCATGTGCGTGAAAAGGCAGGTGTCCCAATACTTTAATTTATAAACCAACACACTCATTCATTTCTGGCAATTCTGGATCGAATTTCTCTGGGTGCAATATAGTAAAAAAAAAAATGTAATCCAATTAAAAGCAGCCAAAAATGTAATTAAATTGCCTCCAGCTAAAAATGCTATGTTTTAAAAGGGAAACAGGATTGTTTTTAAATGTTTTTTTTTATTTTTTATAGACTTTTAAACATTTGATTGATATCTGTCTTTTATTGTGTATACATTTTATTTATTTTTATTTTTTTGGGGTTTACAAACTAACATTTAATACATGACAAAGGCCATCAAGGCTTTAATGTCCGCTGGTCATGAAGCAGTTTAACTAATCACAAGACCAAGACCAAGTCTTTTCTGACACTTTTTGCTTACCGTATGAAATCTGTATTCTTTGCTATAAAATGACTTATGCCACGTACACACGTTCGGAATTTCCAATGGAAACAGTCCGATGGGAGCTTTTCATCGGATTTTCCGACCGTGTGTATGCCCATCGGTCTTTTTCTGTCGGAATTTCCGAGGGACTTTGGATTGAGAACCTGTTCTCAATTTTTCCGACGGAAAAACCTTTCTATCGTATTTTCCGATCGTGTGTATGCAATTCCGACACGCAAAATTCCGACGCATGCTCGGAAACAATTTGACGCATGCTCAGAAGCATTAAACTTCCCTTTTATAGTGCTGTAGAACGTGTTTTATGCCGCTGTGTTATTGACCGTCGGAATTTGGTGTGACCGTGTGTAGGCAGCACAGCTTGAGCGAAATTCCGTCCGAATTCCGTCGGAAAGACCGTCAGAGTTTTTTCCGGCGAGAATTCCGATCGTGTGTACGGGGCATTAGTATTAAGTAACCCTGAAACATTAAACTTTTTTTTTTTTAAAGAGAGACCCTAGAGAATAAAACCAGTGAGTGTTGGAATTTTTTATGTCACACGGTATTGGCGCAGCGTTTTTTTAACCACTTTACATCCGCGCTATGGCCGAATGACGGCCACAGCGCAGATCTTAATTTCTGGGAGGCCGTCAAATGACGTCCTCCCCTGTGCACGCTCCCTGCGCGCTGTGATCACTGAGTCACTGAGACTCGGGTGATCAGTGATCCGAGTAAGGGGCCCCTTACCATGTGATCAGCTGTCAGCCAATGACAGCTGATCACATGATGAAAACAAAAGCTCGGTGATCGTTTTTTTTTTCTCCTCACGCTGACAGCGGAGGAGAAAAAAAAAAGCCGATCACCAGCTAATTTTAAAGGGACATCGGTCCCGAAAAGTCAGAGGCAATTATGCCTCATGTAATGCCCACAAGTGCCACCTGTCAATGCCCATAAGTGCCACCTGTCAAAGCCCATAAGTGCCACCTGTCAAAGCCCATAAGTGCCACCTGTCAAAGCCCACAATTGCCACCTATCAATGCCCACAAGTGCCACCTGTCAATGCCCACAAGTGCCACCTGTCAATGCCCACAAGTGCCACCTGTCAATGCCCATAAGTGCCACCTGTCAAAGCCCAAAAGTGCCACCTGTCAAAGCCCACAATTGCCACCTATCAATGCACACAAGTGCCACCTGTCAATGCCCACAAGTGCCACCTGTCAATGCCCATAAGTGCCACCTGTTAAAGCCCACAATTGCCACCTATCAATGCCCACAAGTGCCACCCATTAATGCCCACCAGTGCTGCCAATCAGTGCCACCTAAAAGTGCTGCCTATCAGTGTAACCCATCAGTGCCCATCACTGCCACCCATCAGTGCCCATCACTGCCACCTACCGTGCCCATCACTGCCGCCTCATCAGCGTACATAAATGACGGACAAAAATTACCCATTTAAAATTTGTATAGCAAAATAAAAAAAATTAAAAAAAACTTTATTTTTTTTTTAATTCGGTCTTTTAATTTTTTTTTTTACAAAATAAAAAAAATCGCAGAGGTGATCAAATGCCACCAAAATAAAGCTCTATTTGGGGGAAAAAAATTATAAAAAATTTCATTTGGGTACATTGATGTATGACCGCGCAATTGTCATTCAAAATGCGATAGTGCTGAAAGCTGAAAATTGGTCTGGATAGGAGGGGGCAAGTAAGTTAAGCACATTTTTTTTTTTGGGAAAAAATACACTTTTTGTCATTTTAATGTGCAAAAAAACAACATATTGCCCAATTGGTTGGTAAACTATAAAAGATGATACCAAACATGTCATGAACATGGGAAACATTTTTACAATTTTGTTTTTTTAATTATTTTTTACAATATTATTTTATATTATGTGTTTACAATTTTTTTAGGAGCCCCGTTGGAGGGATTTGGTGAACTCTCAGGGGTTCTAAACAGGTCTCACTTTAGAGCCAAAAAGGGACTGAGGACAGAGCTTCCCCAGTCTTTTTCTCTGCAGCCTCAGCTGCACTGGACAGCAGTGGTAGCTGGTGTTTTTTTGTTTGGGGGGTGGCAACCAACCAACCCCCCCAGGACCTCAAACCTCCCCACCCCCCTCACTTTCTGCTGGTCCACTGGCACTTACCAAAGGCAGCATGAGGGATGGGGCAGTGGTGGGCACATCGGGCAGCGACGGGGATTGGCCATCGGCGGCACATCGGACAGCGGCGGGGATCAGGGCATTGGTGGACATCAGGCTGCGGCGGGCATCGGGAAGCGGCTCCTGTGTCTGCGCCGAGCGTCTCCTCCCCTCCTCCCTAAGCGTCCAATAGGATCGCCTGTTCTTTCAGCCAAACGGGTGACGGGTATCAGACCCGCTTCCCGATAGGCCGGGAGAAGGATTAGTGTTGCAACTGCGAATATTCATTCGTGGTTGCCACACAACTGGGTGGGCTCCATATGCAATGCACTGCGCCCCGAGCCCACCCTATTTTAAAGCCTATTTGAGCCTCTGGCTCTAATCTGGTGTTTCAAAAAACACACCTCCGCCCACCCCGCCATAGGAATTCACGTGCCCAGCGTCCTGAAAGTGGCCAGGCACATGGATAGGGAGGGCAGTAGGGATGGGAAGGCGGCGTCCGTGCACCCACAATGGACGGGCCGCCCCTGCTGGACAGTGAAGGAATGAGAAGTGCTGTATGCTGAGCAGCATGATTTACTATGCTTCAGGTAATGAACACAGGAGCGATTGGTACAGGTCACTCACTGTGTTCATTGAGAGAAGGAAGGGGCTGGTAAATTAAATATTTTTTGGCCCCTTCCCCTGCTCTCACTCCTCAAACAACCCCCACAGGCATTGCAGGGGGGGAAACAAGGGGCATCAGGAAGCAGGGGGAATCGGTACCATGCAAGGGTGAATAGGGTGTGCCCATGCACATCCGGCACTCCCTGTGAACACACCTATGGTCACAGGGACTATAAATAACCCCTGTGGCAGCAACAGGCCGTGACAGGTTCCCTTTACTGAGAGATCTGGGGTCAATTAGACCCCGGATCTCTCCTCTGACCTTAAAAGCTTTGAATCATACCAAGATCCTTATGATCCAATGCTTTTTTCAAACTACTAAGGGTTTGTTTAGAACCCCAAAACCAGAAGAGATGAAATGCTTCATCGCTTCCGGTTTCCTATACCATAGAGAAGATCAGAGCTGTTCTGGTCTCTGACCTGCTCTATGGTCAGCCGGCAGAGCAGAGTGCACACTTAGGTCTTCCGGTGAGACAGGAGAACCCGAAAGAGAGCTGTAGAAGTTGGAGGGAAGGGGTGGGGGAGTCACCAGAGACGCTGAAAAGGTAGTACAGCCAGCCCTCGTGTCCAGGGCCTGGGGTCCGTCAGTTTGTAGGGGGGGGGGCAGGCACATGCTGAACAACAGCTGTACTGCTTTATTGCCAACTCTTGTGGCTCCCCCTGCAGCTCTGCTGGCTTCTCCTCCTTTTTCTTCCCCTGGCTGCACTGCAGGGGGATTGGTATCTGCCCCCCCACCTGACCCGCCTGCTGCTTGTGCCTCCTTGTGTACCCCCCCTCCCCTGTAGCACTGTCGGGTTTCCCTCCTCGCATCTACCGGCAGCAGCTGCTGAGGGCATACAGGGGGATGTTTCCGGATGGAGATAGCGCGCGCGAGGGGGGGGAACGTAAATATCTAATCATTCTTTCCTGAATTAACACATTGAGTGACTGGTGCCAATCACTCAACGTTTCCATTCATCATGGAGGCATGTGTCTGAAACCATGAAATCAGACCGAGACAGAAGTAAAGTTAAATCACACTTGTTTAATAATAAAAGTAAATAGAACAAATGTAGTCAAAATATAGTCAGAGTTCAGGAACCGGAACGGATAGTCAGACAAGCCAAACGTCAGGGAGCCGGAGATGAGCATAGTAAAACAGCAAGCAGGATCTGGAACCAGAAGGAATGTCAGCCAAGCAAGTCTTTTAGCAGGAATGCAGGAGATAGTCTCAGTGATGTTGACCAAGGTGAAGGCAGAGATCCTCTGGGCTGGATGGCTTAAGTAGGCAGGACTGACAAGCAGGATATCATCAACAGCTGAGTCACTGTGGAGAGATAGGAGCTGGCAATTAGCCGACAGCTGAGCGGCCAGCTCAGAGATGGAAGGGCTGAGCCCAGCCCTGACAGCATGTGAGACATCTGGGGTCTGTTTAGACCCTTGACATTTCACCAAATCCCACCCCCCAGCTCCCCCAACAGGGCTGTTAAATAAATGTGAAAAAAAGAGGGGTAGGTTGTACGGTGATTTCTAACAGTAGCCCAGGACGTCACCTCCAGCTGCTCGTAGAAAAGCAATCCAGCGGCTAATTAGCCACTAGGATTGCTTTTACAAAAAAAGCTGAAAAAAATAATAATACCGGGATGATGCATGCAGTTGGTCGCCAAGTGGCTAACATCTATAATTGCATGATGCACACTCAGGATATTGGGTACAGTCTGGGTCATCAAGCATGAGCTTGGACAGTTGGAAAAGCAGCAAATGATAGACAGTTTTCTGTTCCAGACTTGTTCCCAGGAAAAGCTAAAGGAAAAAATACAAATCCTTCAATGGTAATCCTGTTCAGGTAAGTCAAGGATTAGTAGTGACATTCTTGTGTAAGCCCTTTTCAGTGACAGGTCCTCTTTATATAATCCAGCCAGGACGTGATTACCCCCTGTGGAATTTGCGATTTGTTAAACTTTCCGCCTCCAGTCCCATGATATTCGGCAGCAGAGATTTCTCTCTCCCGCGCCTCTCCCCGGCACAACACGCCGTGTTTTATTGCTGAGGATAATGTTTACCAAGGGACTCGCAGAGGAAAAATATTTTGCAAGTACACACTTTAATGGTGCCCTTCACCGTTTATAGCCTGTGACCCCTAAACTCAGAACCTGATCCACATACAGACAGAGCGGCGCAGCCCATACATATTAAAGTGACTTTAGGAAGACGGTCACGTACACAGCCCGGGTTCTTTCAAGCCGGGGGAAAGCTTTGGCAGTACATCTTTTTCTTTTTTCTTTTTTCATATTTGTACACTGTGTTGTTTTCCTTCTGCAATTTTCCCAGCTTTGCGGTAAATACAGAATAACTTCTGGTTAACACCTCTGTGAGCTGGGAGCTTACCGGATTTCGTAACGGGTAAAATTGCCTAAAATAAAAAAAAAAAAGAATGCCTGCAATTTCTGTACACAATAAAATCTGTGTGGGAATAAAATTGCCTAAAAAAAAAGTGTCTTCTAAAAATGTACATCGTAATTGTTCTCAATATGTTTGTCAGGAACCAGTACCTCTGGCAGTAGATCTTCTTGCTGAGCCAGCTGAGATACTGGAAAAAGTTGCCTGATTGCTTAAACAACCTTACTTTTCATTGTGTTTCTTGCGCACCTTGAACTCCTTGCTCCTCCCATGAGCTTCCTATTCAAGCTATGTCCTTGCACTTCCAGTTTGCCACAACCCATTACCTCTGGCAGCAGATCTTCTTGCTGAGCCACTTGCGATACTGTACAGCTCTCGGCCTAATTCCTTGGACAACCTTACTTTTCATTGTGTTTCTTGTGCACCTTGAACTCCTTGCTCCTCCCATGAGCTTCCTATTCAAGCTATGTCCTTGCACTTCCAGTTTGCCACAACCCAGTACCTCTGGCAGCAGATCTTCTTGCTGAGCCACCTGAGATACTGGACAGCTCTCAGCCTAATTCCTTGGACAACCTTACTTTTCATTGTGTTTCTTGTGCACCTTGAACTCCTTGCTCCTCCCATGAGCTTCCTATTCAAGCTATGTCCTCACACTTCCAGTTTGCCACAACCCAGTACCTCTGGCAGCAGATCTTCTTGCTGAGCCACCTGAGATACTGGACAGCGCTCAGCCTAATTCCTTGGACAACCTTACTTTTCATTGTGTTTCTTGTGCACCTTGAACTCCTTGCTCCTCCCATGAGCTTCCTATTCAAGCTATGTCCTTGCACTTCCAGTTTGCCACAACCCAGTACCTCTGGCAGCAGATCTTCTTGCTGAGCCACCTGAGATACTGGACAGCTCTCAGCCTAATAATTCCTTGGACAACCTTACTTTGTTTTGTGTTTCTTGTGCACCTTGAACTCCTTGCTCCTCCCATGAGCTTCCTATTCAAGCTATGTCCTCACACTTCCAGTTTGCCACAACCCAGTACCTCTGGCAGCAGATCTTCTTGCTGAGCCACCTGAGATACTGGACAGCGCTCAGCCTAATTCCTTGGACAACCTTACTTTTCATTGTGTTTCTTGTGCACCTTGAACTCCTTGCTCCTCCCATGAGCTTCCTATTCAAGCTATGTCCTTGCACTTCCAGTTTGCCACAACCCAGTACCTCTGGCAGCAGATCTTCTTGCTGAGCCACCTGAGATACTGGACAGCTCTCAGCCTAATAATTCCTTGGACAACCTTACTTTGTTTTGTGTTTCTTGTGCACCTTGAACTCCTTGCTCCTCCCATGAGCTTCCTATTCAAGCTATGTCCTCACACTTCCAGTTTGCCACAACCCAAGACCTCTGGCAGCAGATCGTCTTGCTGAGCCACCTGAGATACTGGACAGCTCTCAGCCTAATTCCTTGGACAACCTTACTTTGTATTGTGTTTCTTGTGCACCTTGAACTCCTTGCTCCTCACATGAGCTTCCTATTCAAGCTATGTACTTGCACTTCCAGTTTGCCACAACCCAGTACCTCTGGCAGCAGATCTTCTTGCTGAGCCACCTGAGATACTGGACAGCTCTCAGCCTAATTCCTTGGACAACCTTACTTTGTATTGTGTTTCTTGTACACCTTGAACTCCTTGCTCCTCCCATGAGCTTCCTATTCAAGCTATGTCCTTGCACGTCCAGTTTGCCATGACCCAGTACCTCTGGCAGCAGATCTTCTTGCTGAGCCATCTGAGATACTGGACAGCTCTCGGCCTAATTCCTTGGAAACCTTACTTTGTATTGTGTTTCTTGTGCATCTTAAAATCCTTGCACCTCCTATGAACTTCCTATTTAAGCTATATCCGTGCACTTCCTGTTTGTCAGGACCTAGTACCTCTGGCAGCAGATCGTCTTGCTGAGCCACCTGAGATACTGGACAGCTCTCGGCCTAATTCCTTGGACAACCTTACTTTTCATTGTGTTTCTTGCGCACCTTGAACTCCTTGCTCCTCCCATGAGCTTCCTATTCAAGCTATGTCCGTGCACTTCCTGTTTGTCAGGACCCAGTACCTCTGGCAGCAGATATTCTTGCTCAGCCACCTGAGATACTGGACAGCTCTCAGCCTAATAATTCCTTGGACAACCTTACTTTGTATTGTGTTTTTTGTGCACCTTGAACTCATTGCTCATCCCATGAGCTTCCTATTCAAGCTATGTCCGTGCACTTCCTGTTTGTCAGGACCCAGTACCTCTGGCAGCAGATCTTCTTGCTGAGCCGCTTGCGACACTGTACAGCTCTCGGCCTAATTCCTTGGGAAACCTTACTTTTCATTGTGTTTCTTGTGCACCTTGAACTCATTGCTCCTCCCATGAGCTTCCTATTCAAGCTATGTCCTTGCACTTCCAGTTTGCCACAACCCAGTACCTCTGGCAGCAGATCATCTTGCTGAGCCACCTGAGATACTGGACAGCTCTCAGCCTAATTCCTTGGACAACCTTACTTTGTATTGTGTTTCTTGTGCATCTTGAACTCCTTGCTCCTCCCATGAGCTTCCTATTCAAGCTATGTCCTTGCACTTCCAGTTTGCCATGACCCAGTACCTCTGGCAGCAGATCTTCTTGCTGAGCCACCTGAGATACTGGACAGCTCTCAGCCTAATTCCTTGGACAACCTTACTTTTCATTGTGTTTCTTGTGCATCTTGAACTCCTTGCTCCTCCTGTTAACTTCCTATTTAAGCTATGTCTGTGCACTTCCTGTTTGTCAGGACCCAGTACCTCTAGATTTTCTTGCTAAACCACCTCAGAAACTGAACAGCTCTGTAGCGCTGGCTCCTGACGAGCAGGCGCTATTGTTTTTCAACATTTAGTTGCCTGAAGCCACAGTTGGGCTTCAGGCTAATTTCTTAAAATTTCTGGTTTCAGTACCAGTCCAGCTGGGTTGCACTGGGTTCTCCATGACCGCAGGTGTCGCTGTCACCGCCGGCAAGAGTAGAAACGCAGTCTAGCTGGATGCATTGAATGCCACTTATCTCTCGGAAATCGCCCAGTGGGAGTGTTCTCCTGCTGTGCTTTCTGGAGGTGGTATTTAAGGTACAGACGCCATGTTGGTGGGGGATTATTTTCTGTCTTTTTGGTTCTGGTGGTCCTCCCGACCCAGCCCATGGCCCTCCTGGCCTCGGGTGCGGAACCATGCATCCTGTGTCTCTGGGATGGTTGGCAACGCAACTGCAGGGATAGGCCCGGGTGACTTTCGGAGCCTATAGATCCAATGAAGTCTGGTGCTGTCTCATCTGAAGGGAGAGGCCCAGCAACTGAAGAATCCCAGGGGAGGACTCTTTCAGGAGAAGGCCGTGCGCAAGGCTGAAAGGAGCCTGGAGACTTAGTTGAAGGACGCAACCTGGATCACCACTCATATGGTATCGCCGGATCGGCTGAGAGAAACTGGTACCGTATGTTAGTTCTTTAAAATTCATCCAAATCCCTCAGTAAGGCTCAAGTGTAACTTACAAGTCTGTGGCAGAGACTTTACCGAGCATTCCCACCAGCTGCTAGGCCTAGTGAGAGAGGTCTATCCGGGGGTTACAAGAATCCAGTTGTGGAAGACTAATATTCTCTGGATTCTTCTAATATCTTCACCCTGCAATTTAAGTACCTGAACTCACCCCTAACCCTCTACCCTTTATCAAGAGACTTTGTTCTATTTCTAAATAAATAACCCAAAAGAGGATTCAGTGTCAGTTTTAACATTCTTTGGGCCACTTTCCACGTGATCCCCAAGACGGAGAAGCAAGTAAGTGAGGTAACGGTAAGCCCAAATAAAACCAGCAGCTCTTTTAGGGGTTAGTGCTACAGCTCTTTGTCTGATTCCTTGGACAACCTTATGTTTCACTGTGTTTCTTGTGCCCCTTGAACTTTTTGGTCCTCCCATGAACTTCCTATTTTAAGCCATGTCTCTGCATTTGCTGTTTGCCAGATTATTCTGAAATCTGAAATCTTGTGCCTTTGCATACCTGCTGGTGTCCTTATTTTCACTACCACTTGTTATCGATCCTTGCCTTGTTCATTGACTACACCTCCACCTGATCCCATCAAGCTACTACATGTTACTGACCCTTTGGCTTGCTCACTGACTGGCTTTTGTTTGTTCCCTATCGGTTTCATCTGCTACCTGACTCCCCTTGGTCTCTTCCTTCTGAGGCAATCCAAAGGGCTGCAACCTGGCATTAGCACATACTGTAGCTAAACCTATCTCCACCATAAGGAGCTCTGGTGAAGACCATCCACTGCTAAGACCCCACACCTCGGGTGAGCCTGCATCATCTGCCAGGGGGATCTACTTCATACATCTGTATTTATCCAGCTGACTAGTGAACAGTGTTGGTCATCTTACTTTAAAAAAGTAATTAGTTAAGTTACAAATTACTTCTCCCAAAAAGTAATTGTGTTAGTAACTCAGTTACTACATTGGAAAAGTAATTAGTTACTCAGCAAAGTAACTGACTTTTTTTTAAATATTCTATACGTGTAAGCAAGGGGCGCATTTATTATTATTGTTATATATCATGTAACCAAGGGGCTGCTCTATTATTACTCTAACCAAGGGGCAGATCTGTTATAGCGTGTAAGCAAGTGGCGGGTCTATTATTATTATATCGTGTAAGGGGCGGGTCTATTATTATTATTATTATATCGTGTAAGGGGCGGATGGCTACAGAAGAGGGCGAATGTTAAATTAATGGGCAGAGCTCGATATATAACAATAATAATAAATGCGCCCCTTGGTTACAGTAATACTAGACCTGCCCCTTACTTACACGATAGACGCCCCTTGCAGAGTAGCATGAGCATCGGGAGCGTGCGGCATCGCCTCGTACAATTACATGTTAACTGCGCCTGCACGGTGTAGAGTTCACTCAGAGCTGTTTAGGTTGGGCAATTTCCGTAAGCTCCGTAGTCCTTCGTACTACGCAAGCGATGCGCCTGCGCAGTACAGGGGGTCCTTATCCGGCGGGGGAACTTTTTCGGCAGGACACCGGAATTACACTACTGCCATCTAGTGGCGGTAGATGTAATTGGGGTAACTAAGCCAAAGTAATGGTAACTGAGTTACCATGAGGGGAAAAGTAATCAGTTAGATTACTCATTACCCTCTAAAGTAACTGCGTTAGGTAACTCAGTTTATTTTAACTCAGTTACTTACATCACTGCTAGTGAATGAACCTCTGTATTGCTACAGGACTGGCCTTCAAGCCTGATCCCAGACAGTGACAGGAAGGTAGAGTGAACGGTCGGGGTAAAGGACAAGTTGTAGGGGTTGGGACTGGAATTAGCGGGTGTATTGCCAGTGGGCTCGCTCCTCCCCGTAAAGGGCCAGGAGGATAAATTCATGATCATTTCCTGAGGAAAAATCAGGAAGTCCAGCGATGTTAGCTGGAAAGGAATTTATCCCGTGGTTGGAATTTTTTAGCAGTCAGTGGCAACTGGGTTCAGTTCAAGCATTGTTCAGCAAACTACAAAGGAGTTCAGATGTCAAACACGAACCCTACTGAAATCAATGGGAGCCCAATCTGCCAAATTAAAAATGTTCATTCCTAAATATGGCATTAAGCACCCGGAAGTCCTACGATCCCTCTAAAAACGTCTCACATTGGGAATAAGCCATGAAAATGTATCACTGATGGTATTATACCCCCTTCAGGACATCTACCCATGCCAACCATTCACTAAGTGCTGGAGAAATTGCAAGCAAGGCTGGAACCCCATCTCACATTTGGTGGGAAAGCCCAACCTTAACCACTTTTTGGAGAGATATCATTAATTTTACAAATGGGATTACTGGTCTTGGTGTTAGCTTGACCCTTCAAGTGGCTCCTTTAGGAATGGGGCCAGATGCACGGCCTATCACGTTACACCCCTTTAGGTACCCACATTTTGATAGATGGCCAGCAACTGGAAAAAACCCTAGTCTACCTTCTCTCCTCTCAGTGATAGAAATCCTTAATGAACATTGCTTAACCGCTTCCCGACCGCCTCCTGTAGATATACCTCTACAGAATGGCACGGCTAGGCAAAAGGACGTATATATACGTCCCCTGTAATTGCCTAGCCGTGGGGACGCGCGCGCGCACCGCCGGCGGCGCGCTTGCGACCCGGTTTGGAGCTCCGTGACCACGGCCACGGGACCAGCGGACCCGATCGCCGCTGGTGTCCCGCGATCGGGTCACAGAGCTAAAGAACGGGGAGAGGTCTGTGTAAACAAACCTCTCCCCGCGCTTCCTACACTGCCTGTCATTGATCGGCTGTTCCCTGTCATCGGGAAAGCCGATCAATGACGTCAGACGTACATCCACGCCCCCCTACTGTAAAAAAAACACAACACGTCACACTAACTCCTCCCCGCCCCCTAGTGGTTAACTCCTTCATTGCCACTGTCATTTACATAGGAATCAGTGCTATTTAAATAGCACTGATTTCTGTATAAATGACAATGGTCCCAAAAATGTGTCAAAAATGTCTGATGTCTCCGCCATAATATCGCAGTCACAATAAAAATCGCTGATCGCCACCATTACTAGTAAAAAAAAAAATATTAATAAAAATGCTATAAAACTATCCCCTATTTTGTAAACCTATAACTTTTGCGCAAACAAATCAATAATCGCTAATTGCGATTTTTTTTTACCAAAAATATGTAGAAGAATACGTATCGGCCTAAACTGAGGGGAAAAAAAATGTTTTTTATATATTTTTTGGGATATTTATTATAGCAAAAAGTAAAAAATATTGAATTTTTTTCAAAATTGTCGCTCTATTTTTGTTTATAGCGCAAAAAATAAAAACCGCAGGGGCGATCAAATACCACCAAAAGAAAGCTCTATTTGTGGGGAAAAAAAAGGACGCCAATTTTGTTTGGGAGCCACGTCGCACGACCGCGCAATTGTCAGTTAAAGCGACGCAGTGCCGAATCGCAAAAAGGGGCCTGGTCCTTTGGCTGCAAATTGGTCCGGGGCTGAAGTGGTAGAATATATGTTCTCTAAAGTCCATATATATCAATAGATCTTTTCTACAAGCAGTGGAACCCTTGGTTTGAAGATCCCAGAAGTATTTCAATAATGTTATTTGAACGAGATAAGTGTTGATATCTCAACAAACACCTTCTTTGATTTTGCTCTTCTCACCCCATTACCTTAAGAGCTGTTTGACACTGTATCTGACTACATGCTGAGATGTATTGCTCAAGTATATCCGTGTGTTCCTTTTTCTTGCTTTTATACCCATTCCTGATTCTTATATTGTTCCCTCCCCTTCAATTCCATATAATGTTTGTAGTGCTCCATTGTTGACTGTCATGTCATTTTCTTTAACCACTTGCCGACCGTATAACTTACATGTACGGCTCTCACTCTGACATTCGCAGTGATACCTCACATGTGTGGTGCGAACACCGTTTTTATATGTGGGCGTGACCTACGTATGCACGTTTTTACACTGTTCCTTTATTTTTATTTTTTTATCACTTTTTTTGCTATCGAAACAAATGTAAACATCCTTCGCAATAACGGTGCAGCATGACAGGTCCCTTTTTATGGCGATATCTGGGGGTCTATAAGACCCCAAATCTCTCCTCTACCTTTAAAAGCAAAGGATCACAAAAACTTCATTTATTTTTTTTGATCTTTTGCTTTAAAAAAAAAAAAAAAAAAAGGCCTTGTTGCATGGGGCCGGAACCAGAAGTGATGTCATGACGTCGCTCCGGTGCTCCTAGGCTATAGGGATGAGCGGAGGCCATCTTTCCTTCGCTCATTTCTGTGACCAGCCGCTGCCAGCGCTGGATCGGTTCTCAGAGCTAACAATTGTTCAGGTAAGCCTGGGAACCACCAAAAAGTGGCGGGGTAACTCCTCCCATCATTTCTAAAAGTGATCCAGCGGCAAATCCGCAGCTCAGATCACTTTAAGCAGAAAGTCTGGCGTCTGAGGGGAAAATTTATATCGGGATTATGCATCTTGCTGCAGCCATAACTTTGGTACTAATTGACAAAAATACTCTGGTGTCCAAGCCACCACAAGTGTCCTACTCCTGTGTCCAAGTCACATCTCCTGAACTTTGACCTTTGGGGACACACCTCCTGACCTTTTCCAGAACCCGCTCGGTTTGTTGGATTAGGGGGGGGGGAAAACACTATCCCAACCCTGTTCAAACCCTAACCCTTTAACCTAACCCTAAGTCTGTACTGGCAATAACACTAACCCCTAACCCCTGTTCTACTCCGGTGTCCAAGCCACACCTCCTGAACTTTGACCTTTGGGGACACAGTTTAACTACTTTCCGCCAAATCATGTAACTAGAACGTCACTGGACTTCAAGTAGTTGTACTGCAAAGATATGCAGTGTTAAGTTCTCTGTATCAGCTCCTCTTTCCCTCAGCTGGATTTTGACGGCCAATGGAAAAAACTCTCTCTCTCTCTCTCTCTCTCTGTCTCTCTCTCAGTCTCTGTCCGGACAGGCAATCAGACACCATACACCATATGTGGTTGATCAACAAAACGTTTATTTTTCCAGCTATACAGAGCATATGGAATAATCAAAAAGGGGGGTTGCGGGTTGCATAGGGAGAACGCCCCATGAACAACCAATCACATTCAAGCATTTTGTTATACAATCAATATTGATCTGCAAGACATTCATAATATTTCTGCCCTCAGACTCACAATTCATTCTAAAAATCTTCTACGCAATATACGTCCTTGACAAGGTTCTCAGCATTTTCTGGTAAACACTTTTTTGGTAAACAAGCCAGTGTGAGAATTTTCTACAGAGAAGTAAACTTGTTATGAGAAAGTGTGAGATAAACAGAGTTAGAGTGAGTTTCTACAGAAAAACAGAAAAACATCTTTGTACAATATTATTAAATCTTAAAGGGTAACTCTACACTTCCCACATTTCCTTACATGCAGCTGCAGGCATCACCCGGTACTGTTTTTTTTTTTTGAGTCGACGGTCTCGGGATCAGCTTTGATCGGGTCGCGATCCTTCCTGAGCCTGGATCGGCTCTGTGACGTCAGCAGACAATGGACTTCAGCCCGCTGTCTGCTGAAAACGGGTCACGGGAGTGCAGAATGAACTACACTACTGTGATCCACAGGAGGAGTACAGCCAAACCAGCTTTCCCCGTACTTCTCCTTTAAGTAGTTACACGATAATATCCCCACCAGTGGCAGGCCATCAATACGGGGCACAAAGGGCGCAGCCCCCCCCAATCCATGCGCCCAGCCCCTAATCTACATGCAGGGTGCTGGACACATGGATTCCAATGTTTTTTTTTTTCCTTTTTTTTTAGAATCACATGATTAGGGAGTCCCGGAGCAAAAAGAAAAGAAAAGGAATGAGCGGAGGGACAGCATGATAGAGGTGGACAGTAGGACAGGCAGCAGGGGCAGACTGACCATTCGGCCACTCGGGCACTGCCCGAGGGCCCCGGGCCACTAGGGGGCCCCATCAGGGTTGCCAGCCTTAGTAAAACCAGGGACAGTTTGTAAAAATCTTTTTTTTTTTTACATCTGTCTCTGAAATGTCCCTTACCGACATCCTTTTGGTCTAAAAATCCCGAGATTATAGCTGTCCCACCTCTCCAATACCTTCTCAGCCAATAGAAACATGTCCGTGTATACTGTGTGATTGTATACTGTGTGTGTGTGTATACTGTGTGGCCCCATAATCTCGGATTGCCTGGGGGCCCCATAATCCATAATCTCCTATTGCCCGGGGGCCCCATGAGTTGTCAGTCCGCCCCTGACAGGCAGTTACAGTATAAGGTACCAGTAGCCCTTTAAGGCAGGTGGGGGTGGCTATGGGGCTGGGAGGGGTCCCGGGAAGTTTAGGAGGGAGGAGTGATCAATGAGGAGTCAGTCGGGAGAAGAAAGTGAAAGGAAAAGCTTTCCACCCACCCTCCCAAGGTTTTGTCTGTGTTCCAATGAGGCTGTCATGCCAGCCTGGCAGTGGTGGGTCTTTGGAGGAGGAGAAAAAGTCTGGAATATGAAATGGTTGGGACCCCTCTGTGGTATGGGGTTCTCGGGTACATTTCAGTTAACGAGGGGTTTAACTAGGAATGGGTAAAATGTAGGTCACTGCGGATGATGAGTATCGTCTCCGAGTCGGTGTTTTGCGACTGGAGGCCTAAGTTGGAAAGAAGTTTGTCGCAGTTACCAAGTTGTGTATCGTTGCCCTCAAAGATCACCAAGGTTTAGATACATTTTGGCTGATGGTTATGTTAAATATGTTATTTATTTGAAGTTACGTATTTGTTAAATAAAAGGCTGTTGAGGCCATTTTACTCCAAAATCTTTGCCACGTCTTTTATCAGGTAATTTGGGGGGTTGGAGGTTATGGCCTAGCAGAAGTAAGGCTGGAGGTTATCTGTCCTTCACATGTCAAGAGCCTGAGGCTCTAATTGGCTTCAAAAAATGGGGTGGACTCGGGGGCGCAGAGCACTGCGCTCCAAGCCCACCCACTTGTGTGACAATAGCGAATTAATATTCACTATTGTCTTCCTGATTCTCCTCCCGGAAGTGGGTCGCGCGGTTCAGCCGAGAGAAGAAGCGATACTATTGGCCGCCTAGGAAGTGAAGGGAGGAGGAGAAGGGAGGAGACGCACTGTGGAATCTGCCATGATGTATAGGAGGAGGAAACACAGGGGAAGCCGCCACCCGCCGCCCTTAGGAAGCGCTGCCTGTGAACTAGATACTAGATGGGGTAAGTGCGGGGCTGGTGACCGACCAGGGGGAGGTTGCGGGTGACCCGACCGACCGGGGTGAGGGGGGGTGGGTGTCGGTGCATAGTTTGCCATACCACCAGCCGCCACTGATCCCCACCACAGCCAGTCACATACGCTAACTTGGATAGAAGTGCACCAACCTTCCAGCACTTTTTAAGGATTATGGGAGGAAACCTGAGCAGGTGTAATTAACCCGCCCAGGGGGAAGAAACAAACTCCACGCAGGCAAAGCTAAAAGTACAATGCTGGGCAAAAAAGCCACTGTATTGCCCATTGGTCTGTCCTTGGTCTGTCCATGGCCGTCCACCATGCTGTCCTAATTTTCTTTCATGGAAACCGTTTTCCTCCACAATTGTCAATAAAATATCGAGAACGTGTCTCAGTATAAACTAATCTAAAAGGCCGCAAGACTTTGTGTCTAAATTTAGCTGTGACCTTATAATGAACGGGCGGTATGGTGATATTTGATATTGATTATCCGCGTGATGGGAAGTGTGAGGACATCGGCTTATTCTGCCCTATTATTAGGTCCCAGGTGAACGCTCCTCCATGCTTTCCCCATCCATTCATCTATGAAGAGATCATTCCGTCACACTAATTTAATGTCACGTCATGAGAAGTGACACACAAGCTGCACGGTGCCCCCGGGATGGTTAATTGGTGGTTTGCAGAACCCGGATCTAAGTAGGTTACTTAACCACTTTCAGCCCCGGACCAATTTGCAGCCAAAGGACCAGGCCCCTTTTTGCGATTCGGCACTGCGTCGCTTTAACTGACAATTGCGCGGTCGTGCGACGTGGCTCCCAAACAAAATTGATGTCCTTTTTTTCCCACAAATAGAGCTTTCTTTTGGTGGTATTTGATCGCCCCTGCGGTTTTTATTTTTTGCGCTATAAACAAAAAAAAGAGCGACAATTTTGAAAAAAAAAAGGCATTATTTTTTATTTTTTGCTATAATAAATATCCCCCAAAAATATATAAAAAAACATATTTTTTCCTCAGTTTAGGCCGATACGTATTCTTCTACATATTTTTGGTAAAAAAAAAAATCGCAATAAGCGATTATTGATTGGTTTGCGCAGAAGTTATAGCGTTTACAAGATAGGGGATAGTTTTATAGCATTTTTATTATTAGTAATGGCGGCAATCAGCGATTTTTATTGTGGCTGCGACATTATGGCGGACACATCAGACATTTTTGACACATTTATACAGCAATCAAATGCTATTTAAATGCATTGATTCCTGTATAAATGACACTGGCAGTGAAGGGGTTAACCACTAGGTGGCAGTGTAGGGGTTAAGTATGCCTAGGGGTGTGTTTCTTACTGTGGGGGGGGGCGTGGCTGTCAGCTAGTGAATGCTGATCTCTGCTCCAATCACAGGGAGCAGAGATCGGCGTGACTAGTTGCTAGGCAGAACGGGGAGATGCTGTCTATTTCCGCATCTCCCCGTTCTGCCTTCCAGTGAGACGATCGCGGGTTGTCCCCACGGCGATCGAGTCCGCGGGACCGCGACCGGCCTCACGGGGGTCCTGACCGGCGCAGGAGCGCGCCGCTCCTGGCGCGCTCCCGATGGCACGGATGGCATTAAGGAGGGACTTATATATACGCTTCTCATGCCTGTCCGTGCCATTCTGCAGACGTATATCGTCGTGCGCCGGTCGGGAACCGGTTAAAATGTATAAGTAAAGCCGCGTACACACGATCGGATTTTACAACGAGAATTGTGCGATTTCAGGCTGTTGGCAGGAAAATCCGACTGTGTGTACACTCCATCGGACAATTGTTGTTGGATTTTCCGCGGACAAATGTTGGATGGCAGGTTTTAAAATTTTCCCGCGGACAAATGTCTGTTGTCGGATTTTCCGAGGGCGTGTACACAAGTCCGTCACACAAAAGTCCAAAGTACAAACACGCATGCTCAGAAGCAAGGACAAGCCGGAAGTGGTCGGTCTTGTAAACTCGCGCTCGTAATGGAGAATTAACATTCGTGACGCGGCAAATTATAAAATCTGGGAAATGCAGCGCACAATTCTCTTCTTCTATAATGGGATAATAATGAAGCTGCTTTGCTGGTGATACTGATGGAGTTATTGCAAACAAATTTTTAAAGGCTTTTTTTTGGGCAAGTTACCACAACACCATTATCTCGCAGTTTTTCAGATCAAAGATACAACTATGTTGGTGTCCCTTATCAATTTTACATTGTATTTTATAAAATGTAACTTTCTACTCCCGAACTGTCATTTGAAGTAAAACACACAGCCAAGTATTATTCTCCACAGTTTTTTTTATTGTGCATTTAAAAAGAAAACAAATAAAATTAGACATGATATCTGCCAATAGAACTTAAACAAAAAGTACATTCTATGCACCCAAAAATATAGAAAATATACCAAATAAAATCATTATTATTCAACCAAAAAATTTAATAAAAGCCTCATGCATATGTCCTGCTTCTTAATATAGGGGGTCACCAATGCCAAGAGTTGGTGAAAGCAGGGGGTCCGTCATCCGGAGATAATTCTGAAAATCATCCGGTTTATTCTCCTGGAGCTCCCGCAGCAAAGGCATATGACAGAATTAGTCACCAGTAATAAAACAACCAATTTTTGGTCCAAGAAATCCTCCTCCTCCTCCTGTTCCTGGACTGGACTTGGGTCAAAGCAATAAATCCAAGGCCAATAATAAATAACACGTTATCTCCTCCGATTCCGCAACATGGCTAGTTGACGAATGGCTGTTCAGAAACAAATTAAAAAAGCACGAAATGAAAAGTGCGAAATGAAAAGCGTGCAAAGAAAAGCGCGAATCACCAAACTTCTACTAACACGAAATTAGCTGAAGGAGCCCAAAGGCTAAAGAGCTGAAAAAACACGTAGTACATCACTACGTTCGTGATTGTTGGCCGACGACAATTGTGTGGACAAGTTTGGGCCGACGCCCTTCAGACAAAAGTCCACGGTTTTGTAAGCCAACAATCCGATCGTGTATACAAGGCTTAAAGCCTTGTACACACCTTCGGACAAAAGTCTGATGCCTTGTCTGCGGAAAATCCGATCGTGTGTAAGAGGCTTCATTTATTTTCCTTGTCGAGCAAATTGCACAATGCTTTTATTATTTTTTATTTTTTTTTTTTGCCTTCCTCTGGATCAACCATGATTATAGTGTTCTGAATATGGAGGTTTTCAATTTATTTATTCCTTTTTTTTTTTTTTTTAGATGGACTTGTGTCTTTTTCAACCTAACTATGTGTATCTTGGATATACAAAATGCAAAAAATAGCACAACTACGTGTTCTCAATAATAAAACGAATATAAAAATAAACACGCATAGGGGAATAAAAACCTCATAAAAAAATAAATGGGAAAGGTAGCAATCTCCCAGCTTCCCCCGCTCCCCTCCATCTTTTGTATGCTCTCTTGTTAAGATCAGTTCTATACCTTATTATTTGTTGCCATTGTTGCCGTGTTTTTGCCGCTGACCTGTTGCTCTCGGCGGAGTGAATCCTGCGGTGTAAGTAGATTATTTTTCCCCACAGGTGCGGCATACATTGACCTATAAATCTGGAACTTCCTGACCTCGCAGATCCTTCCTTGTAGAGCAGAAGCGTCGGGGGTTCCTTGAGCGCCTTGTATTTTATATTTAGTAGCAGATTAATGGCTTCGTCTTCGGGGTTCGCAGACCTTTAAAATATATTTTATTGCCGATGTTATAAAATTTATTGGCAGCTCGGTACTTGTTACTTTTCTTGCTGCTGGAAGGAATACAAAGGACCAATGTTCCCGATGTAGGAACCCTTTAGGAATAAATATCAATTTTGCATTTGCCTATTAAATATAGAAAGTTTACTTAAAAATAAATGATATATATATATATATATATTATATATATATATATATATATTTTTTTTTTTTTTATATATATATATATATATTTTTATTCATTTATTTTTTATTTTTTTTTTTTTTTTTGTTTCTTTTTTCTCCTTTCCCCTTTTTGAATTCCATACATTTTTATCGGTTTCAGCAAAAATACAAAAGGTTGAAATAGTTGAAATGTTAACAACGAATAGATAATATTATAATAATCACAAAAAATATACATTTTGCATTTGCCTATTAAATATAGAAAGTTTAGTTAAAAATAAATAAATGATATATATATATATATATATATATATATTATTCATTTATTTTTATATTGTTTTTTTTTTGTTTGTTTCTTGTTTCTTTTTTCTTCTTTCCCCTTTTTGAATTCCATACATTTTTATCGGTTTCAGCAAAAATACAAAAATGTTTGAAATAGTTGAAATGTTAACAACGAATAGATAATATTATAATAATCACAAAAAATATAAATTTTGCATTTGCCTATTAAATATAGAAAGTTTAGTTAAAAATAAATGATATATATATATATATATATATATATATATATATATATATATATATATATATATATATATATATATATATATATTTATTCATTTATTTTTTATTGTTTTTATTTTTTTTTGTTTCTTGTTTCTTTTTTCTTCTTTCCCCTTTTTGAATTCCATAAATTTTTATCGGTTTCATCAAAAATCCAAAAAGGTTGAAATAGTTGAAATGTTAACAATGAATAGATAATATTATAACAATCACAAATCAGAGCAATAAACGTGCCACTCTAACAGAAATTACAAATCAAAGCTAAACCGTATAATATTAATAATGTACAGTGGAACCTCGGATTCCGAGCATAATCCTACCCAGGAGAATGCTTGTAATCCAAAGCACTCGCATATCAAAGCAAATTTTCCCATAGAAGTCAATGGAAGCGAAGATAATTTGTTCTGCATTGACTTCTATTGCATGCAATACCGCATGTGGCCAGAGGTGCGGGGGGGTGCCGGAGAGCCTCGAAAATACTCGGGGACAGCTCGGCTGAACTCAGAAAGCCTTAAAAAGGCTTGGAAACACTTGGGAACTGAGTATTTCTGAGTGTTTCAGAGTATTTCCGATTCATTACTAGTATTTCCGAACGGCTCTGAACCATTCTTAGCCCCCGTACACACGATGGGAAATTCCGACGGAAAATGTCCGATCGGACCATGTTGTTCGAAAATCCGCCCGTGTGTGGGCTCCATCGAACTTTTTCTGCTCTCAAATTTTCCGACAACAAAATCCGATCAGACTTTTTTCGATCGTGTGTAGAGAATTCCGACGGACAAAGTGCCACGCATGCTCAGATCAAATTACGAGACCAAAGCTATTGGCTAATTGCCTCTACGTAGTTCCGTCGTACGCAACGAACGTCACCACGTTCAGAATGATCGGAATTTCCGACAACTTTGTCCGTGTATGCATGTGGTGTATGCAACACCAGTGTCGGACAAAATCCGTCGGAAAAAATCAGACGGATTTTGTGGTCGTAATTTCAGACCGTGTGTACGGGGGCTAAGTGTCACCGGCGCCACCCCCCCCCCACCTCTGACTAAACGCGGTACTGCACACCCCATTAGTTTGAATTCTGCTCGTTTTGCGAGACAAAACTCACAAACCGAGTCAGATTAAAAAAAAAAAAAAAGTTGCTCGTCTTTCAAAACGCTCGTTAACCACGTTGATCGTAAACCAAGGTTCCACTGTGTATGTGTGTTGCTCCTCCAAACACTGTGCAGTGATTTCACAACACTTAACTATTCAAAACCAAGAAACAGTGTAGCGCAACACTTAAACTTAATAAAAAACTATTTATGTACACACTATGTTGCCAAAAGTATTGGGACACCTGCCTTTACACACACATGAACTTTAATGGCATCCCAGTCTTAGTCCGGAGGGTTCAATATTGAGTTGGCCCGCCCTTTGCAGCTATAACAGCTTCAACTCTTCTGGGAAGGCCGTCCACAAGGTTTAGGAGTGTCTATGGGAAGGTTTGACCATTCTTCCAGAAGAGCATTTGTGAGGTCAGGCACTGATGTTGGACAAGAAGGCCTGGCTCACAGTCTCCGCTCTAATTCATCTAACTATCAAGTTGAGGTCAGGAATCTGTGCAGGCCAGTCAAGTTCTTCCATCCCAAACTCGCTCATCCATGTCTTTATGGATCTTGCTTTGTGCACTGGTCCAAATCATTTGGTGGGGGAGGGGGGATTATGGTGTGGGTTTTTTTTTCAGGGGTTGGGCTTGGCCAATTAGTTCCAGGAAAGGGAACTCTTAAAGCGTAAGCATACCAAGACATGTTGGACAATTTCATGGTCCCAACTTTGTGGGAACAGTTTGGGGATGGCCCCTTCCTGTTCCAACATGGTCTGGCTCGCAGTCTCCACTCTAATTGATCCCAAAGGTGTTCTATCAGATTGAGGTCAGGACTCTGTGCAGGCCAGTAAAGTTCCTCCACCCCAAACTCGTTCATCCATGTCTTTATGGACCTTACTTTGTGCACTGGTCCAAGTCATGTTGGAACAGGAAGAGGCCATCCCCAAACTGTTCCTACAAAGTTGGGAATATGAAATTGTCCAAAATGTCTTGGTATGCCGACGCCTTAAGAGTTCCCTTCACTGGAACTAAGGGGCCCAGCCCAACCCCTGAAAAACAACCCCCCACACCATAATCCCCCCTCCCCCTACACCATAATCCCCCCTCCACCAAATGACTTGGACCAGTGCACAAAGCAAGGTCCATAAAGACATGGAGGAGCGAGTTTGGGGTGGAGGAACTTGACTGGCCTTCACAGAGTCCTGGCCTCAACCTGACAGAACACCTTTGGGATGAATTAGAGCAGAGACTGCGAGCCAGACCATGTTGGAACAGCAAGGGGCCATCCCCAAACAAAGGCGCTTCTAGAAGAATGGTCAAACATTCCCATAGACACACTCCTAAACCCTGTGGACGGCCTTCCCAGAAGAGTTGAAGCTGTTATAGCTGCAAAGGGTGGGCCAACTCAATATTGGACCCTCCGGACTAATGCCCCGTACACACGGTCGGAAATTCCGACCACAAAATCCATCTGATTTTTTCCGACGGATTTTGTCCGACACTGGTGTTGCATACACGCGGTCGGACAAAGTTGTCGGAAAATCCGATCATTCTGAACGTGGTGACGTTCGTTGCGTACGACGGGACTACGTGGAGGCTAGTAGCCAATAGCTTTGGTCTTGTAATGTGATCTGAGCATGCGTAGCACTTTGTCCGTCGGAATTCGCTACACACGATCGGAAAAAGTCCGATCGGATTTTGTTGTCGGAAAATTTGAGCGCAGGATCTCAATTCTTTTTCCGTCGGAAATTCAGACGGAAAAAAGTCAGATGGAGCCCACACAGGGGTGGATTTTCCGACAACAACATGGTCCGATCGGACATTTTCCGTTGGAATTTCCGACCGTGTGTACCATTTAATGCCATTAAAGTTCATGAGCGTGTAAAGGCAGGTGAAACAATACTTTTGACAATATAGTGTGTGTATATATATATATTTTTTTTTAAAATACATTTTTATCGGTTTCAGCAAGAATGCAGAGGTTGGAATTGATGAAATGTTAATAAGGAATAAATAATGAAGGAGGAAGTAGGAGAACAGCAAACTGCGGAACACTGAACAGCCCCAAGCAATCAACCCCCGCTCCACTGCCTAAGGAGGAGTGAACTAAAATTGCGTAGCAGCCTACTCTGGACTAGGGGGGGCGCTACATAGATTATATCCAGGGGGGATTTAAAGTCTACATTTCTAGTCCATCTTCCGATCGGAAATTCTCGTCGGAAAAAGCTCTGAAGGTTTTCCCGACGGAATTCCGCTCAAACTGTCTTGCCTACACACGGTCACAACTAATTCCGACCGCCAAGAACACGGTGACGTACAACACTACGACGAGCCGAGTTCAATGCTTCTGAGCATGCGTCGAATTGTTTCCGGGCATGCGTAGGAATTTTGCGCGTCAGAATTGCTACAGACGATCGGAATTTCCGATAGAAACCTTTTCCGTCTGAAAAATTGAGAACATGCTCTCAATTCTTTGCTGTCGGAAATTCGGCCAGCAAAATTCCCGATGGAGCCTACACACGGTCGCATTTTCCGATGGAAAGCTCTCATCGGTCTTTTTCTGGCCGGAATTCCGAACGTGTGTACGCGGCATTACACAACAGCGTTAGAGCAGAGAAATTGTTATTTTATTTTTTTACAAACCCGTGTAACCATAGTGAGGAAACGATCCGTGTCTTACAAGCCAACTAGAACAACCAACAGATAAAACAAAAATTATTTTATAATCAAGGCGGCAAATATGCGCAATTTAACATCTCCCCGTGTGATGATTACACGGCACAAACATGTATTTAAATTCTCGCTGCTTTGTGCCGCGTCGTAAACAAACGCTTAAAATGCCAATTGTTCGGCTCCTTCTGCAAAACACAAGTTATAGAACAAATTAATTCATTCGGAAACGCCGATTTAAAATGCCGCCGTTCTGCTGGAATTTCTTTTCTTTTTTTTTTTTTTGTAAATACTTTCTACTCATTTGCAGTCTGCATACCTGTCATAATTGAGAGCAGGTGTGTTAAAGGTGAATTATCTGCTGAGCTGTGATTGCAAATCTCCTTTCATAGACGGCGATTAAAAATCAATCCGAGAAATTCTAATGCCCACAGGAGATAAACGCAATGAGTCAGAATGTCCACCTAAAAGCTCTCCCTGTGTTATCATCGGAGGCCTGTGACAGCCGGGCACTGTGCTTTGTTTGTTAGAAGAACGCGGCTCTCCATGTGTCAGGACCTGAATCACCTGCTGGTGGCACTGTGGTTTCCTGGGCGGGGGTTTGTAATTTCAGTGTCCACCAGCGGGTGTCTCCCAGCAGCCAGCAGACCCCAGTAATCAGTTTCCACCTGATGCTGGCTGCTGGGAAGGTATTTAGGTCCTCCCCTACTAGTGCCTCTTGCTCCAGTGTTTTGCTTGCTACCAGATACTGCTAGACTTTAGACATGTGCAATACGTTTTTTTTTTTTTTCGTTTTTCGTTTTTTTTCGTTATTTTTTTCGTTATATTCGTTCATTCGAAGCGTTCGAATCGAACGAATCCGAAAAACAACGAAAATCCGAAAAAAAAAACAAATTAGAAACAACGAATCTACCAAAGAAGAAAATCCGAAAAACGAAAACAGGAACAACGGAAATCCAAATGAAAGAAAAACTTTTTTTTTTTTGATTCGGAATTTTCGTGTATCTCTTACAATGGCGCTGCTTAACGTGCTTCGAATGGATTGAACGAAAAAATTTGTACATTCGTAACTTTTTTCTTTTTTTTTTGCGATTCGTTATTTTCCGTGTCTCTTACAATGGCGCTGCTTAACGTGCTTCGAATGGATTGAACGAAAAAATTCGTACATTCGTAACTTTTTTCGATTCGTAATTTTCTGTGTCTCTTAAAATGTAATAATAGCATACACATTACATAAAATTATGAATTATGCTCCGATTACGAATCTACGAATGTTACGAAAGTACAAATAAATACGAATGCGTCCGAATTTCGAATAAATGGAAATTAAAGGAAAAACGAATGAACGAAAAAATAACTCTTATGAAAATAAGGTCACGCTCCGACAACCCCTCCCCCCCCCCCCCGCCATTCATAGTAAAATACTGCAATAAAATAATACTTTAAAAATAATATGTAGCGGGCACACTTTAACCGCTTCCCGACCGGCGCACAACGATGTATGTCGACAGAATGGCACGGACAGGCATAAGGGCGTACAGGTACGTCCCCTTTAAGATGCCGCCGTGCCATCGAGCGCGCGCCCGTGAGTCCGGTCACGGGTCCCGCGGACTCGGTCGCCGCGGGGACACCCGCGATCGTCTCACAGGAAGGCTGAACGGAGAGATGCGGAAATGAACAGCATCTCCCCGTTCTGCCAAGCAACTAGTGATGCCGATCTCTGCTCCCTGGGATTGGAGCAGAGATCAGCATTCACTAGCTCACAGCCACGCCCCCCCACAGTTAGAAACACGCCTCTAGGAACACTTAACTCCTACACTGCCCCCTAGTGGTTAACCCCTTCACTGCCAGTGCCATTTACACAGGAATCAGTGCATTTAAATAGCACTGATTGCTGTATAAATGACAATGGTCCCAAAAATGTGTCAAAAATGTCCGATGTGTCCGCCATAATGTCGCAGTCACAATAAAAATCGCTGATCGCCGCCATTACTAGTAAAAAAAAAAAATATTAATAAAAATGCTATAAAACTATCCCCTATTTTGTAAACGCTATAACTTCTGCGCAAACCAATCAATAATCGCTTATTGCAACTTTTTTTACCAAAAATATGTAGAAGAATATGTATCGGCCTAAACTGAGGGAAAAAAAAGTTTTTTTTATACATTTTTGGGGGATATTTATTATAGCAAAAAGTAAAAAATAATGTTTTTTTTTTCGAAAATTGTCGCTCTTTTTTTGGTTATAGCGCAAAAAATTAAAGCCGCAGGTGCAATAAAATACTACCAAAAGAAAGCTCTATTTGTGGGGAAAAATGGACGCCAATTTTGTTTGGGAACCGCGTCGCACAACCGCGCAATTGTCAGTTAAAGCGACGCATGGCCGAATTGCAAAAAGTCTTCTGGTCTTAAGCCAGCAAAATGGTCCGGTCTAAAAGTGGTTAATAAGTGTGCGCTATACGTGAAAATTTAGTTTTTTCCCTCAGAACAGTGAGGGTTAATTGTACAAGTTAACTTTGGCATCAGTTTGGCTGGGCTGTACTAGGGTTCTGCCTGGTCATGGGTGCAGTGAAGCACCCATGACAGGCCTAGAACCAGGCCTGGTTGGACGTCTTAGGTATCAGTCTTCCCCGGAGCCAATCGTCTGGCCCCACTGTGTAGTCTGGGGAGGAGTACTTAAGGTGCTGAAGTCACGTGTTTGGGGTTCGGCCGCAGTCCTGCTTTTCTGGTTCTGGACCGGGGTAGCCCCGCGAGGGGTCCCGAGCCTGGGAGCACTTGCCGTCCCACAAACATGGTCAGTCTGACTAGCCCCATAGACCCTCATGGTCTGGGGTGGGGATCCGTCTGTTCCCGAGTCTCGGAGCCGGTTAGCCCGAGGCCCATTAACTGAAGGAGGATTCAAGGCGTCCCAGTGTGCTCTCAGTATTGGAGGAACACAGCAACTCGTACAAGTGACCAGGGGAGGACTCTTCGGAGGAGGGCCAACAAGCTGGCATCTCGGTAAGAGCCTGGGAGCTGAGTTGTATGGACACTAAAGAATCCACAGTACCACCAAGGAGACAGAAAAAGTTCCAGGTACTGTGGGAAAGGTTCCTATTCACCTTCGGTTGCAAGTTTATTCTGTGTCAGAGACTTTTTGCAAGTTTCCGGATCACATTGTTGGCTGCCAAACCTCTGGCTAGAGGTTTGTCCGTCATTGAAGCGCCCAGCTGCGAGTGGCTACTCTCTGGGTTGATTAGAGACATTCTGTGGATGTCAGCAGTTCAAGGTGCCTGCGTTTCTTCACCCGTGCCCTCTATTCACATCAGAGACTGTATTATGTTGGATGTTACCACTGCAGAAATAAAAATCCTCAAAAGGACTTTTTATGGTGTCGGCATCCAAAGTTGTTGGGTACTAACCCTGGGAACCCCTGGACATTCACCAACGAGCCAAGAGGAGGTAACTGGTAAGCCCAAAAGTCAAGGTCGCCCCTCTGTGGGTTATGGCCGCTACAAATACTTTAAAATAATATTTTTTTTTTTTACCAAAAATATGTAGCAGAATACATATTGGCCTAAACTGATGAGTACATTCGTTTTTTTATATTTTTATAGCAGAAAGTATTTTTTTCAGAATTGTCGCTCTTTTTTTTTAGAGCGCAAAAAATAAAAAGCGTAGAGGTGACCAAATACCACCAAAAGAAAGCTCTATGTGTGGGGAAAAAAGGATATAAATTTTGATTGGGTACAACGTCGCGGGGCCGCGCAATTGTCAGCTAAAGCGACGCAGTGCCGAATCGCAAAAAATGGCCTGGTCATTAAGGGGGTAACTCCTTCTGGGGCTGAAGTGGTTAAACTCGTAGGTTGAATCGTGTTTCGTTCTTTCAGATTTTCGTTATTTCTGACAATTCGTTTTCGTATACATTCCTCAAAAGAGTCTTTAATTCACATGGATGCTTCTGAATGAACGCATATTTCGTCTGAAAACTAATTTGTAACTAAACCAATTGCACATGTCTGATGACGCGTACACACGGTCGGAATTTTTGTCGGAAAAAGCTCTGATGGTTTTCCTGTCGGATTTCCGACGGAATTTCGCTCAAACTGTCTTGCCTACACACGGTCACACCAAATTCCGACGGTCTATAACACCGCGACATACAACGCGTTCGACAGCACTATAAAAGGGAAGTTTAATGCTTCCGAGCATGCGTCGAATTGTTTCCATGCATGCGTCGGAATTTTGCGTGTCGGAATTGCATACACACGATCGAAAAATCCGATAGAAAGGTTTTCTGTCTGAAAAATTAAGAACAGGCTCTCAATCCAAAGTCCGTTGGAAATGCAGACAGAAAAAGACCGATGGGCATGCACACGGTCGGGAAATCCGATGAAAAGCTCCCATCGGACTGTTTCCATCGGAAATTCCGACCGTGTGTACGCGGCATAATATATAGTCTGGTCCCAGTATCCTGAGTGTAGCCACACAGATCTGGCCTTCTCTGCTGCTGATTCCTGGGGACACCCTGTGTGATCACCAGATCTCTGACAGCCGGGCGCTCTGCTCTGTTTATCAAGGGAACGCGGCTCTCCCTGTGTAATCATTGGAGGACTGTCACATCCGGGCGCTGCGCTCTGTTTATCAGAAGAATGCGGCTCTCCCTGTGTAATGACCTGGATCACCCGCTGGTGGCACTGTGGCTTCCTGGGCGGAGGGTTGTAATTCCAGTGTCCTCCAGCGGGTGTCTCTTAGCAGCCAACAGTACCCAGTAATCAGTTTTAACCTGATGTTGGCTGCTGGGACGGTATTTAGGTCCTCTTCTACCTTTTTCTCCAGTGTTTTACCTACTGCCAGATACTGCTAGCTGTTATCCTGCCCTGTACACTGTACCCTGTACCCTGCTGCCTGTACCTACTCCCCCTTGTTCCCCCTTGTTCCTGTTTTGTGTCCCCCCTTCCCATCTGCTCCCTGCACCTCCAGTTTTCCCCTGCTTTTCAGTATTCCCCATTTTGTATATTTTGTACGCAGTTAGGATTTCCAATAAGGAGAGAGAGGAGGCGAGGCCAAGCCACAGGTCTGTGTCTGAATGGACACACAGAACATTGACTCCGGAGTGTAGTGATCTAATATATAGTTCCTAGATGGTATGTAGTTATTAAAAAGTACTTCTCCGCAGCAAAACCCGATTCTCCCAGAGAGAGATTTTATTAGCTTCCAAAACAGAACAGTCTTACAGATGACAAAATCCAACAGAGTTCATATGACAAGGAATATCTTCCCTAGACCTGTGCCTTCATGACCACAGACCCTTCTCTGAGATCATCTTTTTTAGACTGCATGACAGCCTGACTGTCTTCTCAAATACTGGTCTGACACTGGGGGGGGGGGGGGGGTCAACCAAATGTTTACCATGAATACCCCCCTCAATTCTAATTACCATCAATACTCCCTTTGAAATGTTCATCTAGGTTAAAAGGCCATTCCTCACACACACACAACTTGCATAAGATTTACACATCAAAGGGTAACAGATAACATTGTCAACTGATATCTGGCCTGGTCACGCTAATACTGTGTGTGGAATATATATATCCAATACATATATATAATACATAAAGTCCCACATAAATCGGCCAACGCATTACAACACGGAGCTGTTTGCTCTGGGGGGCACTTGGCAGGAGGGAGGGGCCAGGAGCGCCTGGGGGGTGGGGGAACCTGAGGACAGAAGAATTTGGGCTGCTCTGTGCAAAACCATTACACAGAGCACATATTCACATAAGTATAAAGTTTTTTTTTGTTTAAAGCCTTGTCTTTAATATAACTTTAAGGCATATACAAGTCTGGTCCCAGTTCCCTGAGTGTAGCCATACAGATCTGGCTATCCCTGCTGCTGATCCCTGAGAACACCCTGTGTAATCATTGGAGCTCTGTGACAGCCGGGTACGGTACTATTTTTGTCATGAAAACACAAAGTTTCTGATGCATAGCAAGTAGCTCTCACACTGGCGACAGTGGCAGCATCCAAGATTCTCCCATGCCAGATTCCCTTCCATGCTCTATCCAAATTGGAATAAAACATATTTTGCTCGGGTTGGCTTGTTTTTACAGAACTCTCAGAATCCCTGCCAAGACTTCAAGAATCTCTGTCAGGACCTCCAATGGTACTCACAGATATCGTGTCAGAGTTCCCAGTAATGATGATGGGTGTGTCCTCTAACTAAAAGGGTATTTAAGCTCCAGCCATTGAAGTGGCTAGTACTGTGTCTTATCGTCAGCTACGAGCCTAAATACTTGCCTGTTTTTGCCGACCTCAATTGACTTGATTATTTTATTGCCAGATACCTGCCATGACCTCTGTCTGCTCTTGACTACTCTCTCGTTTATCATTTGCCACAACCTCTGTCTGGATCCAATTACCCTTTCTTTCACCACAAATAAACAGTTTCCATACCGTAGCCCTTCTGTCCCAGCAATCCCTTGGTGGGACAATACTGGTGGCCATGACACGATACCAGTTTGCAACAAAGAACACTGGGGTCCACTAGGGTTTCCAGCCCATCTCCACCATCAGGAGCTCTGGTGGAGACCAACTGGTACTTATGTACGGAGATTCGCTGTCCAAGGACCACGGCTATGGAACGCTCTACCAACCGACATCCGCATGGAAGAAAACCATCAGGCCTTCAGGAAGAAACTCAAGACCACCTCTTCTAGAAGCTCGACGACAAAACGACAATACAGCGCCTTGAGGCGATTCAGTTCTCATTGTAGCGCTATATAAGTTATTCATTCATATGTTGGAAGTTCAACAACATGTACTATGCACTCCAAACTTTAGATGGCGCTGTAGTGATATATTAGCATCTGTATGTTAATACATGCTTATATATTCTGCACAGGAAGGACATTTTTTTCTTTTCTTCCCTGCTCTCTCCTGTAATACTGTTCTCACACATGTTTGTGCTTTTCCCCTATGCAAGTAAAACTGAATTCTTCAAGATCTTAGTGCCTCATCTTATCACATCACCAACAACTTAGACTCTGCACCTTAAGTAATCACTGCTGCTTCAGTGTTGTTAGATATTTTTGTCAGATGTTACTATGGGATACTGAAGTATAATTATTAGCCCCTTTTTATAAGTGTCATGCCGCGTACACACGGTCGGACTTTCCGGCAGAAAAAGTCAGACGGAATCTTTTCATCGGATATTCCGATCGTGTGTGGGCCTCATCTGACTTTTTTTTTTTTGAAAATTCTGACAGACATAGAAATAGAACATGTTTTAAATCTCTTTGACGGAATCAGTTCCTAACGGGAAATCCGCTCATCTGTGTGCTGTTCTGACGGAGCAAAAACGACGCATGCTCTGAAGCAAGTACGAGACGGCAGTTATTGGCTACTGGCTATTGAACTTCCTTTTTCTAGTCCTGTTGTACGTGTTGTACATCACCGCGTTATAGACCGTCAGACTTTGGTGTGATCGTGTGTGGGCAAGACAGTTTCAGCAGGCAGCACAGTGGTGTAGTGGTTAGCACTTTCACCTAGCAGTAATCGGGTCGCTGGTTCAAATCCCGACCACAACACCTTCTGCCTGGAGTTTGCATGTTCTCCCTGTGCTTGCGTGGGTTTCCTCCGGGTACTCCGGTTTCCTCCCACACTCCAAAGACATGCTGGTAGGTTAATTAGATCCTGTCTATAAAATTGGCCAAATATGTGTATGTGTTTGTAAGTGTGTCAGGACCCCACAGGGGCAAGGACCGCACTATACCACAGATGGACACCAGTGGTAAAAAGCACCCTGAGGCGATTCAGTTCGCATGGGTGGCGCTATACAAGTCATTCAATCATTCATTCAACTCTGTCGGAACTCCGTCTGAAAAACCTTCAGAGTTTTTCTGACGTAAAACTGGTCGTGTGTACTTATTTATTGACAATTACATGAAGTTTATGCAAAGAGTCAATATTTGCAGTGTCGACCCTTCTTTTTCAAGACCTCTGCAATTCCCCCTGGCATGTTGTCATCAACTTCTGGGCCACATCCTGGCTGATGGCAGCCCATTCTTGCATAATAAATGCTTTGGAGTTTGTCAGAATGTGTGTTTTTTTTTTTTTTTTTTGCTCACCCGCCTCTTGAGAAATGACCACAAGTTTTCAATGAGATTAAGGTCTGGGGAGTTTCCTGGCCATGGATGTTTTGTTCCCCAAGCCACTTAGTTATTACTTTTTCCCTATGGCAAGGTGCTCCATCATGCTGGAGAAGGCATTGTTCCTCACCAAACTGTTCTTGGATGGTTCGGAGAAGTTGCTCCCGGAGGATGTTTTTGTACCATTCTTTATTCATAGATGTGTTCTTAGGCAAAATTGTGAGTGAGCCCCCCACTCCCTGGGCTGAGAAGCACCCCCACACATGAATGGTCTCAGGATGCTTTACTGTTGGCATGACACAGGACTGATGGTAGCGCTCACCTTTCCTTCTCCGGGCAAGGTTTATTTCAGGATGCCCCCAAACAATCGGAAATGGGATTCATCAGGGAAAATGACTCCCCCCCCCCCCCCCTAGTCCTCAGCAGTCCAATCCCTGTACCTTCTGCAGAATATCAGTCTGCCCCCGATGTTTTTCCTGGAGAGAAGTGGCCTCTTTGCTGCCCTTCTTGACACCAGGCCATCCTCCAAAAGTCTTCTCCTCATGGTGAGTGCCGATGTCCTCACACCTGCCTGCTGCCATTGCTGGGCAAGCTCTGCACTGGTGGTGCCCCTGATCCCACAGCCGAATCATCTGTAGGAGACGGTCCGGGCACTTGCTGGACTTTCTTGGGCGCCCTAAAGCCTTCTTCACAAATGCAGAGGAAATGTTTTTTTTTAATGGGATTAAATACATTTTCATGGCAAAGAGGGACTTTGCAATTAATTGCAAATTCATTTGATTACTCTTCATAACATTCTGGAGTATATGCAAATCGCTATCATAAAAACTGAGGCATCCCCATAACATAATGCTGCCACCACCATGTTTCACGGTGGGGATGGTGTGTTCAGGATGATGTGCAGTGTTAGTTTTCCACCGACTTTGTGAAAATTAATATTTGTGTCATTCTCAAAACTTTTGGCTATGGCTGTACATGTTGAAATTTGCGAGAAGCCATGCGGGGGACACAGCAAACATGTGGAAGAAGGTGATCTGGTCAGATGAGACCAAAATTTTACTTTTTGGCCTAAAAGCAAAACGCTATGTGTGGTGGAAAACTAACACTGCACATCACCTTGAACACACCATCCCCACTGTGAAACATGGTGGTGGCAGCATCATGTGGTGGGGATGGTTTTCTTCAACAGGGACAGGGAAGCTGGTAAGAGTTGATGGGAAGATGGATGGAGCTAAATAAAGGGCAATCTTAGAGAAGAAAACCTGGCAAGGAGGTTCACCTTCCAGCAGGACAACGACTCTAAACATACAGCCAGAGCTACAATGGAATGGTTTAGATCAAAGCATATTCATGTGTTAGAATGGCCCAGTCACAGTCCAGACCTAAATCCCATTGAAAATCTGTGGCAAGACTTGAAAATTACTGTTCAGACGCTCTCCATCCAATCCGACAGAGCTTGAGATATTTTGCAAAGAAGAAGAATGGGCAGAAATGTCCCTCTCTAGATGTGCAAAGCATTTTAAAAACTTTTGGCCATGGCTGTACATGATGAAAGAGTGTTGTGATGCAGTACATGGAACATGTAGGAACAATGGTGGAGGAACCGATTAATTACTTTTACTGCTCACAGTTGTTGACTCTCAGCCTGATTTCTGGTGTGCAGAGGATTATGGGAACTTATAAAATCACATTTCAGGTTTATTAGACTATCAGTGTCAGAATGCAAAACTGGACTAAAGGATGTGGTTTAAACTTGTTGGGATAGTCGGTCTGAATAAAAATTATTCGAATAAGACAATGGGGTTGATTTATTAAAACTGGAAAGGGCAAAATCTGGTGCAGCTCTGCATAGAAACCAATCAGCTTCCAGGTTTTATTGTCAAAGCTTTATTGAACAAGCTGACGTTAGAAGCTGATTGGCTACCGGGCACAGCCGCTGTCAGGTACGTATATGGAGATCGAGTTGCTAAGAGGGCTCCCCTTGTGGCTAAGAGCAGCGAATTCCTGAAGTTGGAAACAGGAGTGCGGTGCCTAAAGAAGCACGGATGGCCGGGTGCTTGCTTGCAGTTCGATGAGCTTGGCTGCTGGGGGAAGTGTTCAGACGAACCGTGCGGACCTGTCCCTCTGAGGAAGACCCTTTGTGGGTTGAAACGCATCAGGGACTCCCTCTCATTTGTACCCCAGACACTGTACTAACATGTCGATATGAGAACCTTAGTCTGCTATATGTATATCCATGTCATTTTAATTGTTTATCCCATTGGAGCTCATGTTCTAACCTGGGTGTCATTTATTAATTATTTTTATTTAATAAAATCAAATTTTTATCTATTTATACCCTTGACTCTTTTATTGCACGCTGCCTAAAAACCCCAATGTGGGGGAATCCTCTCCTTTTGTTTTCCTCCTAGTGTTCAGACGAATGGAGAAACCAGGAGCCAGGCCAGGGATCATACACAGGTAGATCAGTCCAGAGAATAAACAGGGGCGAGCCGAGGTCAAACACAGGCAAGGTCCAGGTACAAGCCGTAGGTCAAGCCGGAAGATCAGGAAGCAGAAACAGAGTCCAGGAGCAGGTCAAGGGTCGGGTTAGGAGATCAGGAAGCAAGGTCAAGGCAAGCCGGGTCACAACGGGTATCTCAGATCAGGAAGCAAGGTCAAGGTACACAAGGGAGCTGATGAGATAATCCAACACTGTCCTGTGGTTACAGGCTGGCTTAAATAGGGCCACTGGCACCAAAGTCCATCATGCCAGTGTGCGCCTTTGCGCACGCGCATTATTGCGCGTGCATGTGCGCCGGTGCACACCCGTATGCGCCAATGCGCGCTGATGCGAACCGGTATGCGCCAATGCGCGCCGATGTGCACGTCTTGGGATCCTCCGTAGGCGTCGGGTTAGGAGATCAGGAAGCAAGGTCAAGGCAAGCCGGGTCATAAGGGGCATCTCAGATCAGGAAGCAAGGTCAAGGCAAGCCGGGTCACAAGGGGCATCTCAGATCAGGAAGCAAGGTCAAGGTACACAAGGGAGCTGAGGAGATAATCCAACACTGTCCTGTGGTTACAGGCTGGCTTAAATAGGGCCACTGGCGCAAAGTCCATCACGCCAGTGTGTGCCGTTGTGCGTGCCATTATTGCGCGTGCATGTGCGCCGGTGCACACCCGTATGCGCCAATGCGCGCTGATACGAACCGGTATGCGCCAATGCGTGCCGATGTGCACGTCTTGGGATCCTCCGTAGGCGTTCACGAGTGTTCTGGGCGGCGTTGGCAGCACCGCGACAGCCATGTCCCTGACAGCCGCACCAGATTTTGCACTTTCCTTTTTTAGTAAAGCAACCCCCTCAGTATTTTCTTTTTTTCTTTCTTTAAAACATAGACACATCCCTCTGGTCTTTACAAATTCAATGCTCATCTTGTGCTCAAGTCATCTTCTATTTGCAGAGTTGTGATATGTAGGAACTCGTCTGACTGATCTGCAATTAGCCGTAGCCCCAAAAGTAAAGATTCTGCCAAATTCTTGGGTTGTAGACAACTCTTCAAACATCTGTTGGCTGATTGTGGCTATTCATGCTTCTTATTTCCATCCCCCGCATAGACGACAGACCGTTTATGCGCATTAGGTAAATCTCCTGTATTCTGCTATGCATACAAATAACACATATGCTTCTGTGTTTTTATTTGCGCCGAAACTATTCACCTGGTGAATGGGTTTGAATATTAATTTACATTTAATTTGCATTTGCAACAGGATTAGGGATTTCTTCTTTTTTTTTTGCCAAGAATAAATTAATGTTTAAAGTGAAAAGTCATGAGAATGTCAGAAAGTCTTCCTGATGACTTGTGTTTAACTTCAGAGGGGTGACAGGTCCTCTTTATAAGTACGTGAACAGTTGCTTTTTTTGCATATCAATCCATTCTAGGCAATGACTGGGGTGAGAAGCTCCTTGGGGGCGGGAGGATCAGGGCAAACAGGCAGGGTGCTGACCTTATATTAATTGTAAGGGGACGAGCAATGAAGTTAAAGCTGAACTCTAGTCAAGCAGCACAATGCCTAGCGCAAAGGTTAAAGGGAACTGTTTTGATTACATAAGCTTAGCTCAATGTATGCCAGGGGTCTCCAAACATTCTAAACAAAGGGCCAGTATATTGTCCTTCAGACTTTAGGAGGGCCGGACTATGGGCAGCTGAAGAAGACATTTTTCTGGTATCAGTGGGAGTAAAACATCGGCACGTTTGGTACTAGGGGAAGGAATAGTGCGCCATCATTGGCATCTTAGGGAGGTGCCCCAATTTGTGGTGTCAGTTGAAAAAAAAGTTGTTGTCAGATGGCAGAACAGTGTGTGGTATCAGTGGGAGCAGTAGTGCCCCCAGGAGATTCCAACCATCACTTTGGTTTCCTGACCGGTAGTCTTCTTATCCCAGTGTTAGGTGGAGGGACGGTTGAGATTCTGCAGCCAGAAATAGGGACCACAATGGGAAGTGCAAACAGACCATTTCAAGGAACAACCAGCAAGTAACCGACGGTTAGTAGTGGCCGAAGTCAGGAACTAGGTAGAAGAAAGGGCAATCCAAAATAAACCAAGTCAGAAGTCCTTAGGGATAAACCAGAAGGCGGCGTCAGGAACAGGCAGGGTCAGCAACAACGATCAGCGTAATCCAAAGGAGTAATCCAAGAAGCGAAGTCAGGAAAAAGCAGAAGTCGGCAACCAGAAATACAATATATCAAACACCAACAAGCAGGAAATGGAACCTATACTAGAGCAAGGACAGGAAGGGAAAGTGAGTATTATTAGGTTACAAGATTAGGTGACTGCCTACAGCTGGACAATACGTGGAGCCAGCATCCATAAGCAAGCAGCATCGGGTAACAAGGGCTGGACTCCAAAAGAAGTCCCCCAGTGGCTCAGGCAGAAGGGAACCATCCCAAGAACACCGGGTCTTAGGATCGATTCCCGGTCAAGGCTGGATAAAGGAAAGCAAAGTGCCTCTGGTCCCCCAGGCCACAGTTTGGAGACACTGGTTTACGCCTTTATAATATATGGGCCCCATATAATATACTGCAATTTTAAGTCTGCTGTATAATCATGTAGGCAGGTGCAGTCTATTTTCTCCACTGTAGGTGGTGCTTATCCACAGCAACATTGCAGTTAGAGAGGAAGTCAAGAGGAACATGGTTCCTTTATGGTTTTCTGAATCACTGTGGAAGCTATCCGATTGGATGCTACTGCCCCATATGACTCTAGCAGCCATCATGAGTCATGGGGATCCTATTTTAGGCCCTGGGTTCCAGGCTTGGGTCTTTGTGGGTAGCGTAGGGACAGGTACCCCATTTGTCAGAGACAGTACTAGCGGAAGGAAAAGCGAGTAATGTCTTCCAGGCTTGGGCACGAGACGGCCAGGCCACACTCTGCCCCTCCTAACAGGCGCTGTCAGTTCGGCTGAAATCTGCCCTCTACTTGCTGTTGGAATCTGTGGGTGTTCTTAGTTGGGCTGTCATTCCCTGGGGTTTATTGTAAACTGTCTTTGCCTCACTTCAATACAAGTTTCTTACATTGCACCTGTATCACGTACCTGGTGCTGGAGGCCAAAGGAGTGAGAGGGCTTCCCAGCTAAGTTCCAGACCCCCCTGAGGGAGGAAACAGGAGAGGTCAGGCCCAAAGTAGCTTAGGTTGCCTGCTGAACTGTGTGCAGGAAGTTCCAGAGCACAGATGGTGTGCTGGCGTAGAATCACTGAGACTGGAGCATGGTCAGAAGGAAGCCTAGGTCAGGAGCCAGGCGTGGTCGGATGGATAGCCGAGGTCGAAAACAGGAAGCAAGCAGGAGATCAAGGACAAACCGAGTCGGTAACAGAATACACAGGACTATGAATATCACGACAATAACGCACTAGAGGAGCTGAAGGTCAACCTGCAACTGCAGCCACTGACAGGATTCCTTATTAAGGCCCATGTGAAGTGCTGGTAGAGATGCTGGGTCCTAGAGCCCTTCTCCTGTGTGTTATTGCTGCCGCACCACGCTGCACCCCACCTACAAGCATCATGTCATTTTTGGCCCTAACGCGGAGCATGGATGCCTATATCAAGGTTTGATGTAGATCAGTGGCATGGTTAGTGTTTGGGTCAAGTAAGGGTCAGTATATTTTGGGAAGGACAAAAAAAAAAGCAAAGTGTGCACTATTGCTTCTGGGCTGTACTCCGGGTACAAACAACACATAACATACAAATATGTGGTATCACAGCGATCATCAGGGGCAGGAGAATATATTTTGGGTTTTTTATTGGTAGGTTATGGTATTAACAAGATATATACAGCTAAATTAAAAAAAGTATTCCTTTGATAATAAAAAAAATTAATCATGAGATATCCATAACCATTTACTACCAAATGAAAGCCTGATTTGTCCTGAAAAAAAAATGTGTGAGGTCCTACTCAAACTCCATACTAGACCCTTTGGGTTGGGTATGGATTTAAGGGGAATCCCAAGCAAAATTTAAGAAAAAAAGAGGGCCTCTTCCTCAAAACCCTGGCTTAGTGGTTAGGGGGGTCTGCGAGCTTATCAGAATCTGAGACAAGGGCCTCTTCCCTACAACCACGGCTTAGTGGTTTTGGGGGTCAGCGAGCTTATAGGAATATGGGACAATAGACTCTTCCCCACAACCCTGGCCCTGTGGTTATAGGGGTCTTCAAGCTTTTTAGTATCTGGGATAAGGACCTCTTCCCCACAACCCTAGCCCGGTGGTTATGGGGTCTGAAAGCTTATTGGAATCTGGGACAAGGGCCTCTTCCCCACAACCCTGGCCTGGTGGTTGTGGAGTGTCTGCTAGCTTTTTAAAATCTGGGATAAGAGCCTCTTCCTTATAACCCTGGCCTGGTGCTTGTGAGGGACTGTGAGATTATCAGACTCTGGGACAAGGGCCTCTTCCCTACAACCCTGGCTTAGTGGTTATGGGGGTCTGTGAGCTTATAGCAATCTGGGACAACAGACTCTTCCCCACAACCCTGGTCCAGTGGTTATGGGGATCTGCTAGCTTATAGGAATCTGGGACAAAGGACTCTTCCCAACACCCCTGGTCCAGTGGTTATGGGGATCTGCTAGCTTATAGCAATCTGGGACAACAGACTCTTCCCCACAACCCTGGCCCAGTGGTTATGGGGGTCTGCTAGCTTATCAGAATCTGGGATAAGGGCCTCTTCCCCACAATCCTAGTACGGTGGTTGATGGGGTCTGAAAGCTGATTGGAATCTGGGACAAGGGCCTCTTCCCCACAACCCTGGCCCGGTGATTGTGGGGGTCGGCTAGCTTATCAGAATCTGGGATAAGAGCCTCTTCCCCACATCCCTCGTCCAATGGCTGTGGGGGTCTGCAAGCTTTTTGGAATTTTGGAAGGGCCTCCTCCTTATAACCCTGGCCTGGTACTTGTGGGGGTTTGTGAGCTTATCATTGAAGGGATATTTAGTTTAACTACTTCTTTGTATTATAGTCAGCTTCCATTTTGTGTGTCTCTAACATCCATTTTGTGAAATATGCTCAAGTCATGCTATTCTAGTTTCGTTTTTCCATAATACTGTAATCTTCTTGTTGAGTTTAATTTCTCGTAAAGCACGTGATATTTTAGAAATAATTAGTTTCACTGTGGGCGTCAGACTGTACTTGTGCGTCTCTGTATATGATTGGATAATCTGTTAAAGGGCGGTACTTTCTGAAAAGCCCTCTTATATCGACACCCAAGAATAAAGATTAGATTTGCTCGGAGAGAAACCTGCTGTGTATATGTTTCTTTATCTCAAAGGGCAAATCTCCCAGATCTGGTATCGGATGTAACGGTAAACCAAAGCAGACAAATACCCCTAATCTTGATTTATTACCCTTCAGTTTGGGGGCTCGTCCCGGATCGATTACTATAAGTCGCGCGTGAGTAGACTTGATATATATCTTCTCTCACCTTGACCTCTATTTAGAAATCGTTCCTTTAACGGGACCTGTGATTTATGTAGAAATAGTTTTTAGACTTTGAAGAAAGTCAAGCGCTGTTGAGACAACAGCGCCAGCCCTGGGGGGGCTGGATGGGCTTTAGGAAGCCCATTAGATAAGAGCTATTCTGAGTAATAGCAAAATGCTTTAGAAGAAAGCATCTGTTCAGTGTGAACAGGGAGGATTCTGTGTAGTCCTCATTATAAGTCTGCGGCAGCCGTCTGTTCGTGGGTGGACAGTCGTTAATGTGGACCCCGGGTGGGTGCCAGGATTGACCATAGGTCAATGATAATACAGTACTGTAATTACAAAACAAAACAAAAAGTCTGCTATGGTTTGCTGGAAAAAAACGATCTCTTTGCTTTCTTATCTTTGCGTAGAGAATAAGCTAACTTGTAAACTGTCTGTGTGGAATTTGTCAGCGTTTGTAAGGTAAGACAACGCCTTCCACTGCTCCGTGTTATCATAGGACTTAGATTTAAGAGCGACAGACGTGCCTTCCTATGAATTCCGGGTTCTTTTGTGATTGATGGAAGTTCCCGATCGAAACACAGAGTAATGCTACAGTATCCGGTGATGTATTGATGTTTATTCTTAATGATTTATGTATGAATGTTTTGACTAGAAAGTTAGCAGAAAAATAGCAGTGTTAGTAATATTTTCTTAAAGGTAATGATTCATTTTGCTGCTATGCAGGGAAAGTGAAGATTGGGATGTTTGGCTTTTTGCCAACATGGTTCAAGTACTTATATCTCACTAAGCTAATAGATATTGTGAAGAATTGTTTGCGGCATTGGCAGTACAGAACTTGCAAGTACTGTTTGAACCTGTTGGCACTCTGCCAAAAATGAAAAAAATAATTTGAGAGAAAAAAAAAAAAAAAAAAAAAATTTTGTTTGGTTGTAAATAATAATGTATGAAGCTTGTCTATAAATAAGATGCTGTGGGAGATCTCTGGCTGGCCCGGGGCTCCCTATGGCATCCTAGCCCAAAAGCTGCCCAAGATAGGTTAGCAGAGCCATGGGATGGTGAATTTAGAGGTTAAATTAACTTTCTCCATGCCTTTTATCAGGCGCCTGCTTCCCCCCCCCCCCTCACATTCCATGAACCAGATAAGAGCAGCACAGACACAAGGACACAGAGAAAAGCAGAATGAATTTGAGTTTGAAAAAAAAAAAAAAGAAAGAAAGAAGATTTCTTTTTATAAAAGGGATCTTAAAGGGAAATTACCTTGTTCTATATTAACAAGAGAGAAGGTAAGAAAGTAAAGAAGGCAATTGTGACTGTAGGTTTGTGCAGGACCTGAGGGCCATCGATGGCCTAGTGGTACCGATTGCCCCAAAAGTGCCTGATGTGCCATCAATATTTACCGCCATAAATTACGATGCAGAGTATTTTATTGTGATTGATTTATTGAACGCATTTTTATTTCCGTCCCTGTGGATGAGGAGGCACAACCAATCTTTGCTTTATTTTTTTTAAAACCGCCAACTAACATGGTGCAGAATGCCCCAGGGCTATATATAGACTCCCTTGTAGCCTATTCCAAACTACTCTCAGAGCTTGGATACCAGGACATTGTTCATCCCTGCTGCAGTATGTGGATGAATTCCTCGTCTGCAGTTCTACTCGGGTGGCCGCCCTGGAGGATGGGAGAGATCTTTTGAAATGTATTTTTGAAAGTGGTCACAAAGTGTCAAAGAAAAATTGCAATGGTGTCAGAAAAGGTTGAATATTTTGGTTTTGTACTCTCAAAAGGAGAAAGGAAAGTCAATCACAGAATAGCTATGGCTCTTGTGGGTCTGCCCCGCCCACTTGCTAAGAAAGACATGTTCACCTTTCTTGGTAATTATGATTGGTTACTGCTGCCAATGAGTACCTGACTGTTCCTACTACAATCTCCTGAGACAAGCCACAGGTTTACACATGCCAGATTGTATAAAATGGTCAAATGAAATGTGCAATGCTTTTGTGTATTTGAAAAATGCTATGGTAATGGCTCCAGGGCTCGGCCTCCCTAACTAGGAAAAATGTTTAATTAGTTTGCAGGAAAAATGTTTCATTTGTTTGCAAGGGAAAATTGTAAGGACGTGTCAGGTGTCCTCGCTCAGGAGCATGGAGGCAAGTTGCGCCCTATTATTTTTTTCAAAGATGGTTCCGGTGCAGGTTCAAGGCATGCCTGTGTGTCTCAGAGGCATCCTATTCGATGATGGTTTTGAGATGGCCACTTCTTTCACTCTGGGGCACGACACTACACTTAACACCACCCACAATGTATGAAAAATGTACATACGCAGCACATGTCTGCTCAAAAGGTTGAGCGGCTATGAGTTGATCTTGATGTCCAATCAAAAATTGCACATCAAATATGCTTCTCCCACTTCAGGACCAGCACCAATACAAATGCCCTTTTAGGAATAAAAGGAGAGCAGAATGAGGTTGTGCCATAACATGATTGCATAGACCTCATTCACCAAGACACATCACCCAGGTCTGATGTATCTTCCACAACACTGCAGAGCATACACAGGCCAACAAACAGATAGCCAAGGGAAATGCTCTGGCTGATTAGCTGCTAAACAAGCTGCTACTTCACAAAATGCACAGATCCAAATGCCCATGCTAGTACCAGAATTGTTGTTTTCTTTTTGTTTTTTTGTTTTTTGTTTTTTGATCAGGTTCTTCCAGATTTGCAGGTATGGCAAATGAAGCTGATCTCAGAGGTTGGGACAAAATAGGTGTGCAGAAAGATCCAAAGACTGGATTTCTCTGCAAAGAGGGGAAGCCATGTATACCAGTAGCTAGTGCATCACTTTTTGTAGCTAGTGCATCACTTTTTATGCATCATTTTTATTTCCCATTTCCATGGAATAGGTCACAGAGGCTGGAAAGCCACGTGTGAACTATTGGAGAAAGACTTTTACATTACAGAACTTTCCTGGCCAATTTTATGTAGCAAGATGCATCACATGTATCAGGAACAACCCACACAAGGCCGAACATGAACACCTGATATATCCAACAATTCCTTTTACACATTTGCAGATTGACTTCACACACATGCCCAAACTAGGCAAAAGACAGGAATATTTTTGGAAATTGTGGACAAGTTCTCAAGTTGAGTTGAACTTTTTGTCACCACAAAAGAAGATGCACAAACAGTAGTGAGGATCCTCGTTCAGGAAATCATTCCTCGATGGGGATGCCCACTTCTTATAAACTCAGACAGACAATGGACCTACATTTGTATCAAGGGTCTGCCAGGACTGGGTAAAAACTCTCAAGATAGAACGGAAGTTTCACATTCCCCAACACCCTCAAAGCTCAGGGATAGTAGAAAGAATAAACAGAAAAAATAAAAAGACAAAATAAGAAAGGCCACAGGAGGAACCTTTGCTAACTGGAAGAAGGTCCTCCCAGCAGTCCTGGCAGAAATAAGAATGACCCTTCCAAGACAACAGTGTATTCACCTTTTGATGTCTTGATGGGTCGATTTTTCCCCACCCCATGGGCCAGAGCACATTTAATGATAGAAAAGGGAGATTTAGACTTATTACAGGAAGAATATGTAAGGTAATTGGTTGAAACATTGTAAACAGTTGAGAGAAATGTTGCTCGCACCTTTTTCTTTTTCTTCACAGGAAACTACTCGCCCCTTCAAATTGGGAGACACTGTGGTGGTCCATCAGCTGAACAGAAATAAGAAGCAAGAGTATCCTTTGGACCTCCTACCACAGTGGTTGCAGTGACCAGAACAGCCATCCTAGTGGAAAATTGCCAGTCCTGGATCCATGCCAACAGAGTAAAAAAAGGTTGCCCAAAGCCCCAAGAGCAGGAAGGAGATCTTGGATACAGGAGGCCCTCAAGCAGAAGTCCAAGCAGATGAAGGAGTTCCTGGGAAAGCAGGTCCGGCCAGAGAAGATGACCTTGCTTACTTCACCACAGACTTCTGACAAGGCATTCTGCCCACTAATCCTGATCTCTCTGACAGTGTTCCTACCCACCTGGATCACCACTAACTGTATCTACCACCCTGAAGATTTGGGTGCAATTAAAAGTATCTGTGGGAACACAAACACACACACACACACACACAAGAACATTATATTGACACAAGCTAGAACCAAGAGAGAGATTGGAGATAGTTTTACTGATAAGATGCTTTTGCTAAAATTTAAGTATGCTTATGCTAAAAAATCAGGGTATGAAGAATGTTAAATATGTAGCATATTAAGCGCTGCGAAAACGGTTATATAAATCCTGTATAATAATAATAATAATAATAATGATAATATTACATCCTAGCCCTGCCCGAATTGCCCTTTTGGCTGTACCTTTAAATGTTTCCTCATTTCTCAATGAGACTCCTCCTGTATTCTTGACTAACATATCCACTCTGTACATAAACAACATTGTTACCTTTCCAATAGCAGGTAGAAGTCATTCCCCTGTTTGGTGTTTTAATTTAGGGAATGAGACACAGACTAACCCCTCTTTCTGCAGCAGGTCAATATTTAATATCTCCATGTGCGAATCCGGAGTCTCTGCCCCTGCCTGCTCACTGTTTCAAGTAATTGACCCAGGGTTAAACTGTACTTTGCATAACTTTGATTTTTCTCTAAAAATGTAGGTAAAATATTACACTAATTTATAAATCGCAACACAGGACAAGTGCACTCATGAGTTTGTCGCTAAGAGACCTTTTGCACTGGGACAAAGTATCCATGTATGTTGTAGGAAAGTGTGTTATTCCTGGGTGCCCCTCCATGTTAAGGGATGGTGTTACCTTGTATCCTTGTTATCTGTCATGGGAATGGTAGGGGATTATAAAAGGGGGACATCCACTAGAGGCCAGCTCCAGCAGGAAGCTAGGGACTTTGCTAAAACATGGAGCCCATTTGCCAATGTAGGATTTGAGCTTGGAGGTATATTTTTATGGTTAAAAGACATTGTCCTTGTTATGGTACTTATCCTTGCTCTGATTCTTTACTTCTATTTTAAATGTTGCACTTACATAATTGCGCACCTTCGATCTCCTGATGATAAGGTTCCATCTCACATGACATACATGAAGAGTCATCAGGCAATCTATGCCACAGCCCCAAAGAAGTATTAAAGCACAACATAGAATGTAGAGATCATCTTATATGATCTAAGAGGGGATTGAAGGGATATTTAGTTTAACTACTTCTTTGTATTATAGTCAGCTTCCATTTTGTGTGTCTCTAACATCCATTTTGTGAAATATGCTCAAGTCATGCTATTCTAGTTTCGTTTTTCCATAATACTGTAATCTTCTTGTTGAGTTTAATTTCTCGTAAAGCACGTGATATTTTAGAAATAATTAGTTTCACTGTGGGCGTCAGACTGTACTTGTGCGTCTCTGTATATGATTGGATAATCTGTTAAAGGGCGGTACTTTCTGAAAAGCCCTCTTATATCGACACCCAAGAATAAAGATTAGATTTGCTCGGAGAGAAACCTGCTGTGTATATGTTTCTTTATCTCAAAGGGCAAATCTCCCAGATCTGGTATCGGATGTAACGGTAAACCAAAGCAGACAAATACCCCTAATCTTGATTTATTACCCTTCAATCATAATCAGGGATAAGGGCCTCTTCCCCACAACCCTGGCTCGGCAGTTGTGGGGGCTTATATACAGTTTGTTGAGATGACTATTTGCATAGATAAGGTCGGCTAAACGGCTATACAGGGAAAATCTGTCTCTGCCTCTTCTGCCTATAGAAATGTGTCCTGCAGGCTGCAAAAAAAAGCCTGACTGGGGTTCTAAACCTCAGCATTTATAAATGGGTGTGGGCAGGGCTGGGACAAGGGGTGATGAAAAAAAAAATCCACCTGGATGCACAAAGGAGTTGTGGTGATATGTACAGTTTTACTGACACATGTCAAGATTGCAAAATTGTGCTTAGGCATTTACTGTAGATTTGTTTTACCCTTAGGCGCAAAGGGGTTAAATTGATGCACATGGCAACTTGTAATAAGCTGTCTAATTTGCATAAATACTCCCTTTTTCGAATTTCCACCCCGATACAGTGATGGCTGCGTTATTTACCGAGACATCCCTAATTTTCCTCAATTTTGCAATGTATTTTTATCTGGCAGCAGTCACGGCTTGTCTCCGGCAGTCGCGTCTTTTTTTTTCCCGTACTTATCGGCAAATGCATTTATCTAAAAGGAACTTTGTGTTCTCGGCAAGTTTTCAAAGAGATGCTTAATCTCATTACAATGAAACTTTACTAACTTTATTAGTCCTTCCATGGCTTGTACTTGACATTCCGCTAAGCATTTTAAATAGCTTCAAAACACGGAACAGACAGTCGCAAAACAAAAAGGCAGCCGACTCAGCAAACCTCCCTTGAGAAGTCACTTGGTGTCATTTTGGGGATTTGTCTGCAGTTTTTTACCAATTGCCGTTCAAGCCGCTAATCAATATAATGTCGTTCTCACCTTCGGAAAAAAAGCAAAAATACACGGAAATTCATCAGAAACAGCGGCGAGCGGCAGCAGCATACATAAACAGAAGGAAATCCAGAAGACACAGCGAGACGACCTGCAGCTTGATGAAAAGAGATGAATCCCGATATCCCTCTAGATGGGCTCTCTCCTTGCGCGCCTCTACAAAAGATTGGGGGCTTTAACCACTTCAGCTCCGGAAGGTTTACCCCCCTTCACGACCAGGCCATTTTTTGTGATACGGCACTGCGTTACTTTAACTAACCATTGCGCGCTCGTGCAAAGCTCTACCCATATAAAATTTATGTCCTTTTTTTTCCCACAAACAGAGTGTGGGAATCGATATAATTATTAACTACCATATATAAGTATAAGCCAAGTTTTTCAGCACATTTTTTTGTGCTGAAAGTGCCTCCCTCGGCTTATACTCGAGTCAAGCACTTTTCTGCAGCAGAGAATGCCATTTTTCCGACCCGAATTTTGGGCCCCGTATCTTGGGCCACTTGGTGCTAGGAACCCCAAATTTAGTGTGTAAACCCAGTGGAACTAGCACTACAACATATCCATATAGGGTTCCAAGCACCCGAGAAACGGGGCCCCAAAGTCGGTCAACTGTGTCCATCTGCAGCAATGTCATTTCGGGCCCCCTAGCTGCAGCTAGGGGGGCATCTAGGAACCCTTAACTACCACGTTTGAAGTTCAGGGGACCTATGGCTGCAAATGGGCACAGTGAGGCATGCAAATGGGCACAGTGAGGCTGCAAATGGGCATTGTTGACCCTCTTTTCCACTTACAGTAGCTGCGCATTTCTCACCCTAGGCTTATACTCGAGTCAATAAGTTTTCCCATTTTTTGGTGGTAAAATTAGGTGCCTCGGCTTATATTCGGGTCGGCTTATACTCAAGTATATACGGTACTATTTAGACATGTGCACAACAAAAAAATTTGTTTATTTTCGTTTCATTTTTTTTTCGTTTCCGAAAAAAATGTATTTATTTTCGTTTCGTTTTTTTAGTTTCCGTTGATTCGTATATTCGTAAGTCGTCGGTGTTCGTATTCGTAACGATTCGTACATTCGTAAGAGTTATTTTTTCGTTGATTCGTTTTTTTGTTAGTTTAATTTTCGTTTATTCGTTTATTCGAAATTCGGACGCATTCGTATTTATTCGTAACATTCGTAGATTCGTAATCGGAGCATAATTCATAATTTTATGTAATGTGTATGCTATTATTACATTTTAAGAGGCACGGAAAATTACGAATCGAAAAAAAAAAAAGTTACGAATCGAAAAAAAAAGTTACGAATCGAAAAAAAAAGTTACAAATCGAAAAAAAAAGTTACGAATCGAAAAAAAAAGTTACGAATCGAAAAAAAAAAGTTACGAATCGAAAAAAAAGTTACGAATCGAAAAAAAAGTTACGAATCGAAAAAAAAAAAAGTTACGAATCGAAAAAAAAAAGTTACGAATCGAAAAAAAAAGTTACGAATCGAAAAAAAAAAGTTACGAATCGAAAAAAAAAGTTACGAATCGAAAAAAAAGTTACGAATGTATGAATTTTTTTTCGTTCAATCCATTCGAAGCACGTTAAGCAACGCCATTGTAAGAGACACGGAAAATTACGCTTCGAAAAAAAAAAAGTTCCGAATGTACGAATTTTTTCGTTCATTTTCGTTGTTCCTGTTTTTCGTTTTTCGGATTTTCTTCATTCGTATATTTGTTGTTTCTAATTAGTTTTTTTTTTTTTCAGATTTTCGTTGTTTTTTGGATTCGTTCAATTCGAACGATTCGTTAATCGGATTCGTTCGATCCGAACGATTCGTTCATTCGTACGAAAACGAACAAACGAAAATAACGAAAAAAAACGAAAAACTAAAAAAAACGAAACGAATTGCACATGTCTAGTACTATTATATCTGTGTATTAATTTGTCCAGTCCCTATAGATTAGTTAGTCTATTCAAACTCTGAGTGCATGCTACTGTTAATATCACAATAATACAAGGTTAGCTATGAAACCAAGCACACGGTTTATGAGTGATCAAGTCTCATTTATTTCCCAAGGAAATAATAAAGCTAACATATTATTATGTTAGGTATTTAAAAGAAGTTACAAGATTACATAGCTTACAATCAAATCACAATACAAGGATATACTCAGCACATCCTAGCAGCGGGCCTTGTGATGGAATAAGAGAGAGCTCTAGGCCCACATGGTTTAGGCCTGAGCCATCACCCAGAGCAAGGCCTCAAGATGGCCGAGCCATCATGTTAGCAGAGAACAGCCTCATGGCAGCAAAACAGAGACAGAGCTCTTTGCAACAATCCTTTTTGACAAACATTCACTCATCATTCATTCAAACTCCCCCCATTGCCAGTCCCATTTCGATTTTGGACGAATCAGACTGGGGCTTCGATCTCCTGTATCTCATCTCTTTCAGTTGAGTTCTCTTTGAAGCTGGCTTGAATCATGTTTTCCCCTTGATAGACAGATCGGAGTCAGCATTGTCATGCAGAGTTAAGCCCCATACACACGTGCGGATTATCCGAGGACCAGGTCGGTCGGATCCTGTCCGTCATACTTTGTCCGATGTTGGTGTTGCATACACACGGTCGGACAAAGTTGTCGGAAAATCCGATCATTCTGAACGTGGTGACGTTTGTTGCCTACGACGGGACTACGTAGAGGATAGTAGCCAATAGCTTTGGTCTTGTAATGTGATCTGAGCATGCGTAGCACTTTGTCCGTCGGAATTCGCTACACACGATCGGATTTGGTGTGATCGGACTTTGTTGTCAAAAAATCTATCCAGCAGGAGATAGGACTTTGTCCGTCGGACAATCCGATGGAAACTGTCCGATGGTGCCTACACACGGTCGGAATTTCCGACAACATTGTCTGATAGGACAGAATCCATCGGAAAATCCGACCGTGTGTATGGGGCATTAGGCTTAACTGGCTACATTCCAATGTAGGGGCCATATGTCAGTCCTACAGAGAGTGAAACCAGGGCAGCCTGGCTGAGCTTGGCAATAGTAAACATAAGTATAAAATCCAGAAATGTGATATTAATTCATGTTAAATTCCAACACAGAGCTTTCTTTTTTTGTGGTATTTGATCACTTCTTTTTTATTTTTTTGCGCTATGAACCAAAAAAGGTCGTTTTCAATTTTGAAAAAGAAACAATATTTTTTTAGAACAAGTTAGGGTTAGGGTTTCCGGTTAGGGTTTACCATTAGGGTTTTCCCCTTGAAGAACAAGTTAGTGTTAGGGTTTCTGGTTAGGGTTAATTAAAAATATAAAAAAAAATTGCAATTAAAATTTGCATTAAAAAAGACAAAATAAATTAATTTAAACAAATGAATTTACACATACAGCTTTAAAAACAAAAAATGAAACAAACAATTCTAATAATTGCAATTTAAAAAGTAAATATCTTAAAAAATTGCAATTGAATTGTACATAAAAAAGACAAAAAAAAATGAAATTACATATACAGCTTATAATAAAAAAAAAATAAACAAGAAATATACTAATCAATTGCAATTTAAAAATTAAATATATAAAAAGAAAATGCAATTAAATTTTGCATAAAAAAGACAAAATAATTAAATAATGAAAAATGAAATTACATATACAGCTTATAATAAAAAAAAAAAAATACAAAATATATACTGATCAATTGCAATTTTTCCTCACATATGCTCATTATGGGATCCATAGTAAAAGCACCGAAATTGAGGTAGATACGAGTACACTGCTGCTACTCACTCTGGTCTCACAGAATGGCTGAAATAGTTAAATAATACTGTTTTGGGCTTTGGGAGGGTCCTATGATGTTACCTTAACCACTTCAACACCGGGCGATTTTACCCCCTTCCTTACCAGAGCACTTTTTGCGATTCGGCACTGCGTCGCTTTAACTAACAATTGCGCGGTCGTGCGACGTTGCTCCCAAACAAAATTGACGTCCTTTTTTTTCCCACGAATAGAGCTTTCTTTTGGTGGTATTTGATCACCTCTGCGGTTTTTATTTTTTGCGATATAAACAAAAGAAGAGCGACAATTTTGAAAAAAAACACAATATTTTTTACTTTTTGCTATAATAAATATCCCATTTTTTTTTTTTTAAAAAAAACTATTTTTTTACTCAGTTTAGGCCGATGCGTATTCTTCTACATATTTTTGGTAAACAAAATCGCAATAAGCGTATATAGATCGGTTTGCGCAAAAGTTATAGCGTCTACAAAATAGGGGATAGATTTATTGCATTTTTTTTTTTTTTTTTTACTAGTAATGGCGGCGATCTGCGATTTTTTTTTTTCATGACTGCGACATTGCAGGGGACACTTCGGAAACTTTTGACACATTTTTGGACCATTCACATTTACACAGCGATCGTTGCTATAAAATTGCATTGATTACTGTGTAAATGTGACTGGCAGGGAAGGGGTTAACACTAGGGGGCGCTGCAGGGGTTAATATATTCCCTATATGAGTGATTCTAACTGTGGGGGGAGGGGACTCAAGGGGAGGAGACCGATCATGTGTTCCTCCGTACCTCCGTACTGGGATCACATGATCGGTCTCCTCTCCGTTGACAGGACGTGGAGCTGTGTGTTTACACACACACACAGCTCCACGGTCCCGCACGGTCCCGTGTTTTAACGGGCAATCGCGGGTGCCCGGCGGACATCGCAGCCGCTGGGCACTCGCGCGCCCCCCAGGCGGCCGGGAATGGGAGCACGTCATATGACGCCCACCCAGGATGGGAGATCCACCTTGTGGGCGTCATATGACTATGGGCGGGTAGGGAAGTGGTTAATGTCGTTTTTAGGCAGTTGTGTTTATGGTCTTTTCTTTGAAGGTAAAAAAATGAGTTCAGACGGCAAAGTTTCCGACAGTTCAGACGCAAAACGCTGCTAAACGCAGCTAAACGTGGTACTGGCGCTTTGCCATGGTTTAGTTTATAAGTGTTTTTACAGGTGCCCTATTTTTTAACATTACAAAACTTAAAAATGATAGCAAATGATGAAAAAACACAAATTTAAAAAAAAAAATTGCTTGCTATGCTTCATAGACCATTTATATACTCCTAATGAGCCCATGATCCAATCCAATACACCACTAGCATTGCTTTTAGCCAAAGTATAATTGGAGTTTGACCTATATGTTGTTAGATTTCAACCAGATGACCCCATCATTGAGCTTCACCCCCGACTTGATCAAACATAGTTGCATGAAATTTAGGGTTAGTGTTTCCTATTAGGGTTAGGGGGTTATGGTTAGGGTTAGGGGTTTCCCCTTGAAGAACAAGTTAGGGTTAGGGTTTCCAGTTAGGATTAGGGTTTCCGGTTAGGATTAGGGTTTCCGGTTAGGGTTTCCCATTAGGGTTAGGGGGTTATGGTTAGGGTTTTCCCCTTGAAGAACAAGTTAGGGTTAGGGTTTCCAGTTAGGGTTTCCGGTTAGAGTTAGGAGTTAGGGTTAGGGTTTCCCATTAGGGTTAGGGGGTTATGGTTAGGGGTTTCCCCTTGAAGAACAAGTTAGGGTTTCCAGTTAGGGTTAGGAGTTAGGGTTTCTCATTAGGGTTAGGGGGTTAGGAGTTAGGGTTTTCCCCTTGAAGAACAAGTTAGGGTTTCTAGTTAGGGTTTCCGGTTAGAGTTAGGAGTTAGGGTTAGGGTTTTCCCATTAGGGTTAGGGGGTTATGGTTAGGGTTTTCCCCTTGAAGAACAAGTTAGGGTTAGGGTTTCCAGTTAGGGTTAGGGTTTCCCATTAGGGTTAGGGGGTTATGGTTAGGGGTTTCCCCTTGAAGAACAAGTTAGGGTTTCCAGTTAGGGTTAGGAGTTAGGGTTAGGGTTTCCCATTAGGGTTAGGGGGTTAGGAGTTAGGGTTTTCCCCTTGAAGAACAAGTTAGGGTTTCCAGTTAGGGTTTCCGGTTAGAGTTAGGAGTTAGGGTTAGGGTTTCCCATTAGGGTTAGGGGGTTATGGTTAGGGTTTTCCCCTTGAAGAACAAGTTAGGGTTAGGGTTTCCAGTTAGGGTTTACCATTAGGGTTAGGGTGTTATGGTTAGGGTTTTCCCCTTGAAGAACAAGTTAGTGTTAGGGTTTCTGGTTAGGGTTAGGGTTAATTAAAAATATAAAAAAAATTGCAATTAAAATTTGCATAAAAAAGACAAAATAAATTAATTTAAACAAATGAATTTACACATACAGCTTTTAAAAAAAAATGAAACAATTCTAATAATTGCAATTTAAAAAGTAAATATCTTAAAAAATTGCAATTAAATTGTACATAAAAAAGACAAAAAAAAAATGAAATTACATATACAGCTTATAATAAAAAAAATAAACAAGAAATATACTAATCAATTGCAATTTAAAAATTAAATATATAAAAAAAAAATTGCAGTTAAATTTTGCATAAAAAAAGACAAAATAAATTAATTTAAACAAATGAATTTACACATACAGCTTTTAAAAAAAAAAAATGAAACAAACAATTCTAATAATTGCAATTTAAAAAGTAAATATCTTAAAAAATTGCAATTAAATTGTACATAAAAAAAGACAAAAAAAATGAAATTACATATACAGCTTATAATAAAAAAAATAAACAAGAAATATACTAATCAATTGCAATTTAAAAATTAAATATATAAAAAAAAATTGCAATTAAATTTTGCATAAAAAAGACAAAATAATTAAATAATAAAAAATGAAATTACATATACAGCTTATAATAAAAAAAAATACAAAATATATACTGATCAATTGCAATTTTTCCTCACATATGCTCATTATGGGATCCATAGTAAAAGCACCGAAATTGAGGTAGATACAAGTACACTGCTGCTACTCACTCTGGTCTCACAGAATGGCTGAAATAGTTAAATAATACTGTTTTGGGCTTTGGGAGGGTTGTATGATGTTACCTTAAATAAACACTCCTAGGCGCAAACGTGGCAAAACGTGGCATGCAATTGCCGCAAAACGGGTGGTTTTAAATGCCGGTTTGAAGCTTTCAAAAAGTTTGTTCAGAGGAGGTAGCCTCAGCGTCCCGTGTGCATTAAGCCTTAATGGCTGAAGTTTGGATTTAGGACAAGCTTCCCCCAGGACACGTACCTTCAAAGAAGCTTGGACATACTTGCTTCTGCTGCCCATAGTGCTTGATCCTAAAACCTGAGCCCTATGGACTTTTAATTCAATAGTCAATGGGGCCTCCAATTGTTTTGCTTCGCACTGTTTTAAAACTGAATTGAAGAAAAAAACGAAGAAACCTTAATTTAATTATATATATATATATATGCAATTTAGGCCTCTCAATGTAGTACAAGTGAATAATAAAACACCCACACGCAATTAAAAAGAATGAAAAATAACGCGTTACAGCCAGGTTAGAGAAAATCACGGTGTCCGGCCTTGTCCAGTCCATTTCTCAGCAGGGCTCAACCTGCAATCATTTCACACAACAGACCATTGCGTTTTGATGGTTAATGATGGCATTTCAACCATCATAATAACAACCACCAGAAAAGGTGTGACCCACTTCTTTAAGCTACTTAGATCAACCACTCAAATACTTCTTAGTGTATTGTACTTCTAAATTTGGGAGGCATGTATTCCAGAAGCTTAATGTAACACTGAGCTACGAGGTCAGGGAGCTGCTGCTTTTGTTTCTTTGAAGTAGACATGTGCAATTTGTTTCGTTTTAATTCGTTTTCCGTTCAAATTTGTTATATTGATTCGCTAAAAATTTTAACGAATAACGAATTATCGAATCGAACGAATATGAATAACAACGAAAATCCGAAATAACCAAAATGAGAAACAACGAAAGAAGAAAATTCGAAAAAACGAAAACAGGAACAACGAAAATCAAAATGAACGAAAAAATTCGTACATTCGTAATTTTTTCTTTTGTTGAATTGGTAATTTTCCGTGTCCCTTACAATGGCGCTGCTTAACGTGCTTCGAATGGATTGAACAAAAAAATTCGTACATTCGTAACTTTTTTTTTTCGATTCGTAATTTTCCATGTCTCTTAAGCCCCATACACACGGTCGGACAATCCGCGGACCAGGTCCGTCGGATCATGTCCGTCGTACTTTGTCCGATGTTGGTTTTGCGTACACACGGTCGGACAAAGTTGTCGAAAAATCCGATCATTCTGAACGTGGTGACGTTTGTTGCCTACGACGGGACTACGTAGAGGCTAGTAGCCAATAGCTTTGGTCTTGTAATGTGATCTGAGCATGCGTAGCACTTTGTCCGGTCGGACAACCGTACACACGATCGAATTTGGTGTGATCGGACCGGGTTGTCGGCAAATCTATCCAGCAGGAGATAAGACTTTGTCCGTCGGACAATTCGACGTACACTGTCCGATGGTGCATACACACGGTCGGATTTTTCGACAACATGGTCCGATCGGACAGAATCCATGAAAAAGTCCGACCGTGTGTATGGGGCTTTACAATGGCGCTGCTTAACGTGCTTCGAATGGATTGAACGAAAAAATTCGTACATTCGTAACTTTTTTTTTTGATTCGGAATTTTCCGTGTCTCTTACAATGTAATAATAGCATACACATTACATAAAATTATGAATTATGCTCCGATTACGAATCTACGAAAACAATGTTACAAATAAATCAATCTTACGAAAGTACGAATGTAACTCAATCTACGAAAATACGAATGCGTACGAATTTCGGACAAACGAAAATTAAACTAACGGAAAAAACGAATAAACGAAAAAATAACTCTTACGAAAATACGAATCGTTCCGAATACGAACACCGACGACTTACGAATTTACGAATCGTTAAGAATCAACGGAAACGAACAGAAACGGAACGAAACTAAACAAATTTTTCTATTGTGCTCATGTCTACTTTGAAGTAAGCCAAACCGTTGGCTCTGTGAATTCTGATCTTAGCTGTAGTGTAGTCCAAGCTAACAACTTGATATGAAATTGAGATATTAACTTAACACCATAGGCACTCAATTGAAGAGAAATCATCCACGGGGGGCGCTCGTGAACAGCGAACTATGAGGGCCACGCTTTAATCCCGCTCCTCGCCCGCTCGACACATCGGCTGTTTCATAGGCATCCAGTGGAGCCCTGCACACCTTTTGCGTCCGCTTCCCTATTTTCCACGATCACCGATGAGGAAAAGAACCGGCATGACCAGCACTAAGCCAGCCAACCGGGAAGAAGAGGTCTCCCCGCCCATGGACTTCCCAGAAGCCCCCGGCCTTGAGCCTGGAGCTCCTGCCGCCTCTGCTGACAGGTGAGGTAGACTTGCTCTCCGATGCAGAGAGCATTGCTGAAAGCACCACTGCAACCACTGAGAGATGCTGAACTTCTGGGGCGCTACAAATCCATGCTACAGACCAAATTGTCTGCTGCGTCCTCCGAACTTGCAGCCTACCTCGCCGTGAGCTAAGGGATTACACAAACGATTTTGAGCACAAGATGGACGCTGCTATTATGGTCATCAAAAACCACGAACAGGATCTGTCTGAGCTTAAAAAAGATTTGACATCGGCCCTGCTACGGTTTGAGGACTTTGAAAAATGTTCTTGCCGGGGGAACCTGCATCTGCGTGGTATTCCTGAGACCATCGCTGACCTCACTTCCACTGCGACGGCCCTCTTACAGGAGCTGGTTACAGCCATACCTATGGACTGTCTCGAATTCGACCATTTTCACTGTGCCTTGAGGCCTAGGGACATTATTATCAAGTTCACTGGTGACCTTCCTGCTGGTGGCCAGAATCAAATTGGAGCTGTGCTTCCAAGGGCATCACTATCAGCTCTTTCAGAAGACTCACAGGTTACTCTTCAGAAACGACACCAGATGAAGCCATTCACTTCTGTTCTTCTGAATCGTCATACCAAGTATACATGGGGCCAGGGGCGGACTGACAACTCATGGGGCCCCCGGGCAATAGGAGATTATGGGGCCCCCAGGCAATCAGAGATTATGGGGCCACACACTATACACACACACAGTATACAATCACACAGTATACACATACATGTACACACAGTGTACACAGACATGTTTCTATTGGCTGAGAAGGTACTGGAGAGGTGGGGCAGCTATAACTTCGGGATTTTTAGACCAAAAGGATGTCGGTAAGGGACATTTCAGAAACAGATGTAAAAAAAAAAACGCAGATTTTTACATACTGGTTTTACTGAGGCTGGCAACCCTGATGGGGCCCCCTAGTGGCCCAGGGCCCTTGGGAAGTGCCCGAGTGGCCCCTGCTTGTGGCTTTCCCTTTTGGCTGACCTTTGACTTTCAAGGCAAGTGTTACTTCGTCAGCACCCCATTTTAAGTCTTACATCTCATTTCTACTAGAGACTCAGAATCTGGCTTGGGGCAGCCTTTGAGCTTCCAGCAGGCCCCTAGTTGGCTTACCCACCTCTGGGAGAGGCCCTCCAGCTGCAAGAGATCCTGCCACGCAAGCCTCTGCGGCCTATCGCTCCACGTTCACCTTCAGGTTGAATGTCTGGAAGAAATGCCTTCCCAAGTCCTTGCTTTTGGAGTCAGCTCCCCTGTTTGGGACCGCCCCGTCCGTGAGTCTTGGCCATGTGGCCATTTTTGCTGTTAACCTGTTATATTTGGTTATATGTTATGTTTTTGGCTGAATTTACTGGAACACTGTCTCACAGTGTGTCCCCTGGCAGACCGGCCATCGCCCTCCCAAGGAGTCTTTACCCATGTACTGTTATTGGTTGACTCGCCCTTGTGCCTCTATTTTGAACTATTAAGGGTACCCATGCCTAGTCCTCAAGGGATTCATCCTATAGCTATAGGCTTAGTGTTCTTAATAATGGGGCTTCATGCTCTTACCAAAGTACTAACACCAACTGCTGCCCCATTCTGCATAGCCACCATGCTCCTGGACATTACCGCCCACCTGGATGCTATCTACTGGCATGCCCGTTGCATGCTCCTACCTTTGCCTTGACACCAACCTGCTGCCTTATTCTACCCTCTTTCCTCAGCATAGCCACCCTGCTTCTGGACATTACTGCCTACCTGTACATTATCTACTCTCATGCCTGCTGCCTGCCCTGATATTTTCCTGAACACCAACCTGCTGCCCCATTCTGCTCTCTCTCCTCAATATAGTCGCCCTGCTCCTGGACATTTCTACGCACCTGGACGCTATCTACTGTCTTGTCTGTTGCCTGCCCTTGTCTTTGCCTGAACACCAACCTTCTGCCCCATTTTGCCCTCTCTCCTGAGCATAGCCTCCCTTCTCTGGACATTACTGCCTACCTGGATGTTATCTAATCGAATGCCTGTTGCCTGCCCTGACCTTTGCTAGACACCAACCTGCTGCCTTATTCGGCCTTCTCGACTCAACATAGCCACCCTGCTCCAGCGATGACTTGGTGGGGCAAAACTGAGGGCCACATCCTGGCAACAGCTAGCAGCAAAGAAAGTAGCCCAGGCCCATCATTCCTTGCAGGGTGCTTTGGTGAAGGCCAATCTGTCACTTTGACTCCGCACCTTGGGGGAGCCACACTCAACTGCCAGGGGTGTCCCCCATAACAACTAATAAGTGGACCATTATAGCCAGTTCAATATTACACAGGTGTAACAAGGTCCCAGGCCTCCGTCGGTCTAATAAGAACCTCCAGGGCCAGAGATAGCTGACATCCTTCTGTATATTGTGGGTTGTGAGGCATAGTGGGTGCAAGGTGATTAAAGTTATTGGGCGCCAGACACTTCTTGAATGCCAAATAGTTTTTTATTTCTCTTAACAAACTTTTTGGGGAAAGAGGGTTAGGGCCAGGGCACCCTTAAGTAGTTGCAAGTTCACATGACAGACTCCGAGACTTCAATAGGAGGACAGCCCTGCAGGGAAAGGCATCTAGCAAGACGCCACATTTGCATGTGCAGCAATGCTGTCTCCTATGGCAACAGTCTTTAACAGTTCCTAACACAAAGCGTAACAGTTCCTTCACTTCCACAACAATTCCTTGTAGTTCTTTAGCCCACTGATCTCCCGGTCTCTCACTAGACCCGCTGATTCACTGCCACTGAATCCCTTGAGCTCCTCCAATCTTTACTAAAGTATCTTCCTCAAGCGTCACCGCCGCTTCTCTGATGGGTCCCTAGCTTGGCACTCAAGATACCTCTCAAGCTTCACCCCACCGGCCCGCTCGTTCCCTGGCTTGACACACAAGGCTGCCCTGCAAGCGTCACACACGCTGACTGAGACCCTGGCTTGATACCCACTGAAGTTTCCTGATTCTTCATCGTCCCCAGTTGGTGAGAATGCTGCTCAGGTACTTGCTTCAGATATTCGCTATGGTCCCTGGTAAAGGTGGTCCCTTAGTGGCGACAGCTTCCCCTCTACCTCCGACCATGACAGGTTTTTCGGTTGGCAGAACCGTCACTTCTGGTTGGACTGCAAGCCGCAGTCCCAACTCCGTGCTACTCTATTGCTTCTGGATAGGCCCTCAGACAGCCTAGCAGCCAGATGTGCTCAGGATAGGCCCAAACTCCGGCCTAGCAGCCGGGCAATATGACACACATCCACCTGACTCCATCCAAATATATAGGCTCTCCCAGCAGGCCAAGGGATCCAAGAAGACCCCTGTCCATTGGCCAAGATACCCCATATACTCATAATCTGACCTTGCGCTGCCCTTCTTGGATCTAGTACCACCTAGTGGTAGAAGAGAAAAGTGCAACAAGGGCAAACTTATGGAGAAATCAATAGATCTCCTTCATCCAGGATAACTACTCCTGGTAAGTAAATTTTCGAGGAGCAACCCTGCCTAGACTCCAGGGTGCTACACAGGGGAAATCAAATATTCTTCTTGTGAGATGAGTAACAGAATCTCCGCTGAACCAGTTATTTTACTACTCGCTCGTCTCTGCTTCTAAAACTTTATTCATGTGTATAATCGATGTAACAGTTTCTCACCGGGTCCTTTGTCATTTTTCTTTAGTGTTCTTGCATGGTTATCTCGCCATTGCAGGTAAAAGCCGGTACAAGCAAACCGCTGTACAATTTGCAGATGAGTTAATGAGTTCAGCAGGAAGTTTTTTCTCCGATGAAAGGTCCGGTTGCGCTCCATTTTTACGCTCCATTGCTCAGCGCTCCACTCCATCATGGGCTTCAGAGAGACAAATTCAAACTGGCGGTGTCTAGAGTTTACACAGCCCATGATGGATTGCTTCCCAAAACATTCTGACTATTTGTTTAATAATCGCGGGAAATGCTTTATTAGTCAGCTGCTGGTGCAGCCTGGCCGTGTCGGAAAGAGTTAGTCGCCGTACGGCGGAGATGTGCAAAAAAAGCGGCTTATGGAATTTATAGTGAATTTATGTTTTTTTTATTTTATTTTTTTTATTAAAGACATAAATGTGATCAACTGAATGTAAATAATCAAGTCTGCATCTGTTGATATTGTATAAAATATGCTTAAAGCCCAACTCCAGTTTAACAGGGAAAACAAAAGCCCAAACATTGCTTACAGTGGTTCTAAATCTAAACCATCATTGTTGCAAATAGAAGTTGGGAATGGACTTCCAAATAAAGTGATAAATCAAAATATTAAAAAATGGCTTCCACAATACCTTTTATTTCTACCTTAGTTCAGGGTCACATGACTGCTTTCATTCGGGAGCAGTGATTTTAATCACGCTTAAAGTGAAACAATAAAAGTGTAATATTCCTTTAAATTTCGTACTTGGGGGGTGTCTATAGTATGCCTGTATTTCTTACCTGGGGGTGTGTATAGTATGCCTGTAAAGGGGCGCATGTTTCCCGTGTTTAGAACAGTCCCTGCACAAAATGACAGTTCTAAAGGAAAAAAAGTAATTTAAAACTAATGAATTGTCGGTCCCGGCAATACAGATAGACAAAGTCATTGAAAAAAACGGCATGGGGTCCTCCCAGTCCATTACCAGTTCCTTTTGGGTCTGGTATGAATATTAAGGGGAACCCCGAACCAAAATTGAAAAGATAAAATTGTGTGGGGGTCCCCCCAAATTCCATACCAGGCCCTTAAGATCTGGTATGAATATTAAGCGGAACCCCGAAAAAAATTGAAAAAATAAAATTGCGTGGGGGGTCCCCCCAAATTCCATACCAGGCCCTTCAAGAGGAAGTAAAGCCTCTTAAAAAAAAAAAAAAGACACCCTGCAAGGCAAAGGCATAATGAGCTAGTATGCATAGCATACTAGCTCATTATGAAAGACTTACCTGAAAACGAAGCCCCCGAAGCGGTCCTTATCCACAATCTTCTGCGCCGCCATCCAGGGCCAGAGTGACTTCCGGGTCTCGCCGCTCCAGCGCTGTGATTCGCTGGAGCAGCGATGATGTCACTCCCGCGCATGCGCATGAAAGCCGCATATCGCGGTGACCCCGGCATGCGCAGTGCGCCTGCGCACCGCTGTCTACGGCGCATGCGGCGTAGACAGTGATGCCTTTTCATTTCTAAATATCTCCTAAACCATGTAGGTTTAGGAGATATTTATTGTACCTACAGGTAAGCTTAATCTAGGCTTACCTGTAGGCCAAAGTGCTTTGGAAGGGTTTACTTCCACTTTCAGGTCTGGTATGGATTTTAAGAGGAACCCCGCGCCAAAATTTAAATGGCGTGGGGGTCCCCCCAAAAATCTATACCAGACCCTTATCCAAATACGCAACCTGGCAGGCCACAGGAAAAGAGGTGGACGACGACGAGAGAGCACCCCCCCCTCCTGAAACGTACCAGGCCACATGCCCTCAACATATCTTGACATGGATGGATGGATGTATATATAATGTTTGGGTAAAGAAGATGGGGGGTCCCCTAAGGGTTTGGACTTTTAAGGCATGCTAGATGTGTGACCCCAGATAGAACATGAGATTATATATAATAGAAATTGTTTATTACAAAAATTGTATACAAAAAAGGAATTTTTTTTTGACAATGTTACAATAAAAGACTTTTTGGAATACTAGAACAATATTGAATATAGAAAATACAATATATTATATAGATATGTATTGTAGGCGTTGACTCACACCTGACGCGTTTCGGAGGTTTTGTCTAAAAAAACACACACTTTCTCCTTCTTCAGAGGTAGGAGCGCAACATTCCTAATATCTAAGAAACATTGTAATAGAACAGTTTGTCAAAAAAAGGTGAACCTTAATATGTATATTAGAGTTTACAACATGAAATCATTATTTTGTATATATATATATACACACATATAGACAAAGTAAGTTCACATACCGTTTTCAGGAATATTCCAAAATGATTAAAAATAATGGCTGGGAGGAGGAGCTTCTTGGACAGGCCCGTCTAGGATGGTATAATTTAGTCAAAGATTTTTATGTTGGATTAATGGTTCACTGTGAACCATTAATCCAACATAAAAATCTTTGACTAAATTATACCATCCTAGACGGGCCTGTCCAAGAAGCTCCTCCTCCCAGCCATTATTTTTAATCATTTTGGAATATTCCTGAAAACGGTATGTGAACTTACTTTGTCTATATGTGTGTATATATATATATACAAAATAATGATTTCATGTTGTAAACTCTAATATACATATTAAGGTTCACCTTTTTTTGACAAACTGTTCTATTACAATGTTTCTTAGATATTAGGAATGTTGCGCTCCTACCTCTGAAGAAGGAGAAAGTGTGTGTTTTTTTAGACAAAACCTCCGAAACGCGTCAGGTGTGAGTCAACGCCTACAATACATATCTATATAATATATTGTATTTTCTATATTCAATATTGTTCTAGTATTCCAAAAAGTCTTTTATTGTAACATTGTCAAAAAAAAATTCCTTTTTTGTATACAATTTCTGTAATAAACAATTTCTATTATATATAATCTCATGTTCTATCTGGGGTCACACATCTAGCATGCCTTAAAAGTCCAAACCCTTAGGGGACCCCCCATCTTCTTTACTTTATATATAGGATGTGGCATGTTGTACTAAAATCCCCTCCTTCTATATATGTGTTCACTGCCAAGCCCAAAACTTTCCATATAATGTTTGGGGGTATTAAATAATTTACTAGCAAAAAATACAATTTATAAACAAAAGTGCGTCAAAAAATGGTCTTAAAATGGTTAAAAAAAAAAAAGTTTAATATCACTTTAAGTTCCACTTTAATTATTTTTTTTTTTTTTGGGGAAGTGTCTCTTTAATGTATCCATTATTACAATGAGATGTTGGTTGCAGTTGAGCCTTTAAAAATTGGAATGGACAAGGTGCCATGGCCGGTGTCACCCGCAGCGCCGGCGTCGGTAAAGTCTACACCGGAGACGTATCTGATGGTAGCGGAGCGGTGATTACAGACTCAGGATAAGTATTTCTGTCGCTTCTTATTTGTACAGAACAAAAATTGTCACCAACTCGCGTTAAAATTCATATGAAGCTATGTGACCAGAAACGGAACATTTCCCTATTATTAGGGTTCCTTCAAGCGGATAAATCTTGTTGAAAAGAACACTGAAAATATATATTTTTTTTCTTTTGAGTTTTTTAAACTTGATTTATTTCTAAACGGCTTCTCGCAGCTTTTTTTCTGCTTTGTCAGAGAGTGCGAAGCCATGACACTTCCTCCGCGTGAATCGGCCTTCTGTAATCTGGTTACAATAAAACAATAATGTTGTTTATCAAATTGATCTTATTAAACAAAAGGGTTTGAGGAAATTACGTTATAAAAAAAAAAAAAAAAAAACAATAAAAAAAACAATGTAATGTAATCTGAAAGTTAAAGTGGAGCGCTCAGCAACTTCCAATCCCAACTTCAGCTTAACCCTTTGGTGGCGGCTCCCGTCGGCCCTTTAAGGAGTTTGGCATTCCCGGGAGGTGGGGCGGGGCTTTTGACCATGTGACTGCCGTGATTGGCACAGCTCTATTGGCGCTGCCCCCTCGGCGCCAAGGTCCAGCTGCCGAGAGGCCACATATTATATTGGCAGTCATGGTGGTCATGTGATCGGAAAACTCCTGATAGTAAGAGGCGATCGGGAGAATTTCGTTAGTCACCGTTCACCATGGCGGGAGCGCACAGGACGTGCGCTCTCGGCACAGCTCTATCGGCGCTGCCCCTTGACGCCAAGGCCCAGCTGCCAAGAGGCCACATATTATATTGGCAGTCACAGCGGTCATGTGATCGGAAAACTGCTGATAGTAAGAGGCGATCGGGAGAATTTCGTTAGTCACCGTTCACCATGGCGGGAGAGCACAGGACGTGCGCTCTCGGCACAGCTCTATCGGCGCTGCCCCTTGGCGCCAAGGCCCAGCTGCCAAGAGGCCACATATTATATTGGCAGTCACGGCGGTCATGTGATCAGAAAACTCCTGATAGTAAGAGGCGATCGGGAGCAGTACGTTAGTCGCCGGTCACCGTGGTGGGAGCGCACAGCTGTATCGGCGCTGCCCCTTGGCGCCAAGGCCCAGCTGACGAGAGGCCACGTATTTCCGTACGGTCGGTGCCTGGGGGTTAAAGATGTATTATTGAACCCAAAAGCAAAACATTTATTATATTGCAGCTTACCAAACCTTATGGCGCATACACACGAGAGGACTTTTTTCGACAGCAAAGGTCCGACGGAACGAATACGTCGGACAATTCGATCGTGTGTGGGCTCCATCGGACTTTTGCTGTCGAAAAATCCGTCAGACTTTAGAAATAGAACATGTTTTAAACTTTCCCGCCGGAACTCCGCTGGACCCAGTTCCTATAAAAAAATCTGCTCGTCTGTGTGCTGGTCCGACGGACAAACAACTACGCTAGGGCAGCTATTGGCTACTGGCTACGAAATTCCTTATTCTAGTCCGGTCGTACGTCATCACGTTCGAATCCGTCAGAATTTAGTGTGATTGTGTGTGGCCAAGTCCGTTCATTCGAAAAGTTTGTCGGAACTCCGTCGAAAGTCCATCAGAAAGACCGTCGGACCTAGTCCGTCGAAAAGTCCGCTCGTGTGTACGCGGCATTAGGCTACTTTCACACTGAGGCAGTTTTTGCCCCCCTATTCATTTCTAGACATGTGCACAACAGGAAAATTTGTTTATTTTCGTTTCGTTTCTTTCGTTTCCGTTGATTCGTAACGATTCGTAAGTTGTCGGTGTTCGTATTCGTAACGATTCGTATATTCGTAAGAGTTATTTTTTCGTTTATTAATTTTTCTGTTAGTTTAATTTTCGTTTATTCGAAATTCGGACGCATTCGTATTTTCGTAGATTTAGTTACTTTCGTTCTTACGTTAGATTGATTTATTCGTACTTTCGTAACATTGTTTTGGTAGATTCGTAATCGGAGCATAATTCATAATTTTATGTAATGTGTATGCTATTATTACATTTTAAGAGACACGGAAAATTACCAATTCAACAAAAAAAAAAAAGTTACGAATGTACGAATTTTTTCGTTCAATCCATTCGAAGCACGTTAAGCAGCGCCATTGTAAGAGACACGGAAAATTACGAATCGCAAAAAAAAAAGTTACGAATGTACGAATTTTTTCGTTCAATCCATTCGAAGCACGTTAAGCAGCGCCATTGTAAGGGACACGGAAAATTACCAATTCAACAAAAAAAAAAAAAAAATTACGAATGTACGAATTTTTTCATTCATTTTGATTTTCGTTGTTCATGTTTTTGTTTTTCGGATTTTCTTTTTTCGTAGTTTCGTTGTTTCTAATTTGGTTATTTCGGATTTTCGTTGTTTTTCGTATTCGTTCGATTCGAACATTCGTTATTCGTTAAAATTTTTAGCGAATCGTTTGTTCATTCGTACGATAACGAATGAACGAATATAACGAATTTTAACGAAAAAAGAAAAAAAAAGAAACGAATTGCACATGTCTAATATTAGCCCCCTTCATGACCAGGCCATTTTTTGCTATTCATAACTGCACTACTTTTACTGGTAATTGCGCGGTCATGCAACAAGGTAACCAAATAACATTTTTATCATTTTTTTTTTTTTTACACAGATAGAGCTTACTTTTGGTGGTATTTGATGGTTTTTAATTTTTTTTTTGCTATACAGATGAAAAAATACCATAAATTTTGAAGAAAAAAAAAACAAAACAATATTTTCTACTTTCTGCTATAAAACATATTCCATAAATAAAATATATATATATTGTTTATAAATTTGGGCCAAATGTATTCTGCTACACGTCTAAATAAAATGGTAAAATAAATCCCAATAAGTGTATATTGATTGGTTTGAATGTTATAGCGTCTACAAACTATGCTTTTTTTTTTCCTGGATTTTTATTTATACTAGTAATGGCGGTGATCAGCGACTGTGATAGTGCTGCAGGCAATCTGACACTAACTGACACTGGGGGGAACAGACTGACTGCCACTGACATCACCGGTGACACTAATATAGTGATCCGTGATAATACTATACACTGTCACTGTACTAATGACACTGGCTGGGAAAGGGTTAACATCCAGGGCAGGGTTTCTTAACTGGGGTGCTATGGAAGCCCAGGGTTCCTCCAGAGGTTGCCTCCCAGATAAGTTCCCACTGACAACGTTGATCTTTTTAGCTATCTGTAAGAGGGGGGATTCTTCCCACTGACCATCACACTAATTAGGGTTGTCCCGATACCATTTTTTTAGGACCGAGGACTAAGTACTCGCCGATAACAGTTACCGATACTTTTTTTAATGTCATGTGACAGTGGCACTAATATGCAGCACTGATGGACACTGATAAGTGGCACTAAAGAGGCGTGGACTGTCATTTTATTTTTTTACAATTTTTTTTATTATTATTATTTTTTGCAATTTATATATTTTTTGCTATTTTTTTTTACAATGGTTTATTTACTTATTTTTGGGGGTGGGCCAGTGTTTTTTTAGTTTATTTTTTATTTCTTTTACAATTTAACGTTTACATATTTATTACAATTCTTTATTTTTTTTATTTTTTTAATCAGCCCTGTTGGGGGGGGGGGGGGAGGGTGGCAGGAAGGCTTTGTTGAGATATCCCCTGACACCTCCCCTTTGAGACAGGGTAAGGGACTGAGGAAAGATTCACCCAGTCCCATTCTCTGTAGCCTCAGCTTCACTGAAGATGAATGGACAGGAGACAGCGGCTGTTCTCTATTCATAAACTGAAGCATCGTAAACACAAGTTACTATGCTCAGTTATGATTGGACAGTCAGTGGTCACTGACTCTGTGCATTCAGAAAAAGAAGGAGACAGTAAATTACATATTTACTGGCTCCTTCCTCCACTCTCTATCCTGACAGATCGGGGATGAGGGAGGAGGGACCGGAGGAGTACACGGAGGACCGGGGGAGCATAGAGGTGGACCTGGCGGAGGACACGGAAGAGGACCGGAGAAGGACAGGGATGGGGAACAGAGGAGGACACGGAGGGGGGCCGGAGGAGCACAAGGAGGGGGACTGGAGGAGGACAGGGACAGGGATGGGGACACGGACGGGGACCCAGAAGAGGACACGGACGGGGACCCAGAGGAGGACATGGAGGGGGACCCGGAGGAGGACACAGACGGGGACCGGAGAAGAACAGGAAGGGGGACCGGAAGAGGACACGGGGACCAGAGGAGGACACTGATGGGGACCGGAGGAGGACAGGAAGGAGGACTGGAGGAGGACTCGGACAGGGACCGGAGGAGGACACGAAGGGGGACCGGAGGAGGACTCGAAGGGGGACCGGAGGAGGACACAAAAGGGGGAACGGAGGAGGACACAAAGGGGGAACGGAGGAGGACACAAAGGGGGACCGGAGAAGGACAGGAAGGGGGACTGGAGGAGGACATGGGGACCAGAGGAGGACACTGATGGGGACCGGAGGAGGACAGGAAGGAGGACTGGAGGAGGACTCGGACAGGGACCGGAGGAGGACACAAAGGGGGACTGGAGGAGGACTCGAAGGGGGACCGGAGGAGGACTCGAAGGGGGACCGGAGGAGGACACAAAAGGGGGAACGGAGGAGGACACAAAAGGGGGAACGGAGGAGGACACGAAGGGGGACCGGAGAAGGACAGGAAGGGGGAACGGAGAAGGACAGGAAGGGGGACCGGAGAAGGACAGGAAGGGGGAACGGAGGAGGACACAAAGGGGGAACGGAGGAGGACACGAAGGGGGACCGGAGGAGGACTCGAAGGGGGACCAGAGGAGGACTTGGACGTGGACCGGAGGAGGACTCGGACGGGGACCGGAGGAGGACAGGAAGGGGGACTGGAGGAGGACACGGGGACCAGAGGAGGACACTGATGGGGACCGGAGGAGGACAAGTGACCTACCTTGCAACCAGGGGCGTAACTAGAAATCACAGGGCCCCATAGCAAAATGTTGTATGGGCCCCCCCCCCCCCCCAAAAAATGGCGGGGCTTAAATTAAATAGTGGGCGTGGTTTAAAGGGCGGGGCTCAAAGGGTGTGTGGTTTGAGTCTGAGAAGGAAGAAAGAAAGAAAGAAAGAGAGCCCAGATCCTACACCACAATAGCAATATATGTATTCCAGAAAGTTTAATCAACAGATAAAGATACTCCAAACACCTGGTGTTAGCGCTTCAATAATCCTCACCTGTGCCCAATGCAGCGTGGTCTGCCCATGCCCAATACTGCCTCACCTGTGCCCACTTGCGCCCAATGCAGCGTGGTCTGTGCCCAATACAGCATGTCCAGTGCCCAATGCAGCCTCACCTGTGCGCAATACTGCCTCACCTGTGCCCACTTGTGCCCAATGCAGCGTGTCCAGTGCCCAATGCAACCTCACCTGTGCCCAATGCAGTGTGGCCTGTGTCCAATGCAGCCTCACCTGCCTGTGCCCAATGCAGCATGTGCAGTGCCCAATGCAGCCTCACCTTTGCCCAATGTAGCCTCACCTGTGCCCAATGCAGCGTGGCCTGCCCATGCCCAATACAGCCTCACCTGTGCCCAATGCAGCCTCACCTGTGCCCAATGCAGCGTGACCCGTGCCCAATGCAGCCTCACCCAATGCAGCCTCACCCGTGCTTAATGCAGCCTCACCCGTGCCCAATGCAGCCTCACCCGTGCCCAATGCAGCGTGGCCTGCCCATGCCCAATACAGCCTCACCTGTGCCCAATGCAGCGTGACCCGTGCCCAATGCAGCCTCACCCGTGCCCAATGCAGCCTCACCTGTGCCCAATGCAGTGTGGCCTGTGCCCAATGCAGCCTCACCTGCCTGTGCCCAATGCAGCATGTTCAGTGCCCAATGCAGCCTCACCTGTGCCCAATGCAGCGTGGCCTGCCCATGCCCAATGCAGCCTCACCTGTGCCCAATGCAGCCTCACCCAATGCAGCCTCACCCGTGCCCAATGCAGCCTCACATGTGCCCAATGCAGTGTGGCCTGTGCCCAATGCAGCCTCACCTGCCTGTGCCCAATGCAGCATGTTCAGTGCCCAATGCAGCCTCACCTGTGCCCAATGCAGCGTGGCCTGCCCATGCCAAATACAGCCTCACCTGTGCCCAATGCAGCCTCACTCGTGCCCAATGCAGCCTCACCTGCCTGTGCCCAATGCAACCTCACCTGTGCCCAATGCAGCCTCCCCCGTGCCCAATGCAGCCTCCCCCGTGCCCAATGCAGCCTCCCCCGTGCCCAATGCAGCCTCCCCCGTGCCCAATGCAGCCTCACCTTTGCCCAATGCAGCGCGGCCTGCCTATGCCCAATGCAGCCTGACCCGTGCCCAATGCAGCCTGACCCGTGCCCAATGCAGCCTCACCTGCCTGTGCCCAATGCAGCCTCACCTTTGCCCAATGCAGCGCGGCCTGCCTATGCCCAATGCAGCCTGACCCGTGCCCAATGCAGCCTCCCCTCGTGCCCAATGCAGCCTCACCTTTGCCCAATGCAGCGCGGCCTGCCTATGCCCAATGCAGCCTGACCCATGCCCAATGCAGCCTGACCCGTGCCCAATGCAGCCTGACCCGTGCCCAATGCAGCCTCCCCCGTGCCCAATGCAGCCTCACCTGCCTGTGCCCAATGCAGCCTCACCTTTGCCCAATGTAGCGCGGCCTGCCTATGCCCAATGCAGCCTGACCCGTGCCCAATGCAGTCTGACCCGTGCCCAATGCAGCCTCCCCCGTGCCCAATGCAGCCTCACCTGCCTGTGCCTAATGCAGCGCGGCCTGCCTATGCCCAATGCAGCCTGACCCGTGCCCAATGCAGCCTCCCCCGTGCCCAATGCAGCCTCACCGTGCCCAATGCAGCCTCACCTGTGCCCAATGCAGTGTGGCCTGTGCCCAATGCAGCCTCACCTGCCTGTGCCCAATGCAGCATGTTCAGTGCCCAATGCAGCCTCACCTGTGCCCAATGCAGCGTGGCCTGACCATGCCCAATGCAGCCTCACCTGTGCCCAATGCAGCCTCACCTGTGCCCAATGCAGCCTCACCCAATGCAGCCTCACCCGTGCCCAATGCAGCCTCACATGTGCCCAATGCAGTGTGGCCTGTGCCCAATGCAGCCTCACCTGCCTGTGCCCAATGCAGCATGTTCAGTGCCCAATGCAGCCTCACCTGTGCCCAATGCAGCGTGGCCTGCCCATGCCCAATACAGCCTCACCCGTGCTCAATGCAGCCTCACCCGTGCCCAATGCAGCCTCACCCATGCCCAATGCAGCCTCACCTGCCTGTGCCCAATGCAGCCTCACCTTTGCCCAATGCAGCGCGGCCTGCCTATGCCCAATGCAGCCTGACCCGTGCCCAATGCAGCCTGACCCGTGCCCAATGCAGCCTCCCCCGTGCCCAATGCAGCCTCCCCCGTGCCCAATGCAGCCTCACCTGCCTGTGCCCAATGCAGCCTCACCTTTGCCCAATGCAGCGCGGCCTGCCTATGCCCAATGCAGCCTGACCCGTGCCCAATGCAGCCTGACCCGTGCCCAATGCAGCCTGACCCGTGCCCAATGCAGCCTACCCCGTGCCTAATGCAGCCTCACCTTTGCCCAATGCAGTGCGGCCTGCCTATGCCCAATGCAGCCTGACCCGTGCCCAATGCAGCCTGACCCGTGCCCAATGCAGCCTCACCTGCCTGTGCCCAATGCAGCCTCACCTTTGCCCAATGCAGCGCGGCCTGCCTATGCCCAATGCAGCCTGACCCGTGCCCAATGCAGCCTCCCCCGTGCCCAATGCAGCCTCACCTTTGCCCAATGCAGCGCGGCCTGCCTATGCCCAATGCAGCCTGACCCGTGCCCAATGCAGCCTGACCCGTGCCCAATGCAGCCTGACCCGTGCCCAATGCAGCCTCCCCCGTGCCCAATGCAGCCTCACCTGCCTGTGCCCAATGCAGCCTCACCTTTGCCCAATGCAGCGCGGCCTGCCTATGCCCAATGCAGCCTGACCCGTGCCCAATGCAGCCTGCCCGTGCCCAATGCAGCCTCCCCCGTGCCCAATGCAGCCTCCCCCGTGCCCAATGCAGCCTCACCGTGCCCAATGCAGCCTCACCGTGCCCAATGCAGCCTCACCGTGCCCAATGCAGCCTCCCCGTGCCCAATGCAGCCTCACCGTGCCCAATGCAGCCTCATGTGCCCAATGCAGCCTCACCGTGCCCAATGCAGCCTCACCGTGCCCAATGCAGCTTCCCCGTGCCCAATGCAGCCTCACCGTGCCCAAAGCAGCCTCACCGTGCCCAATGCAGCCTCCCCGTGCCCAATGCAGCCTCACCGTGCCCAATGCAGCCTCCCCGTGCCCAATGCAGCCTCACCGTGCCCAATGCAGCCTGCCCGTGCCCAATGCAGCCTCCCCCGTGCCCAATGCAGCCTCCCCCGTGCCCAATGCAGCCTCACCGTGCCCAATGCAGCCTCACCGTGCCCAATGCAGCCTCACCGTGCCCAATGCAGCCTCCCCGTGCCCAATGCAGCCTCACCGTGCCCAATGCAGCCTCATGTGCCCAATGCAGCCTCACCGTGCCCAATGCAGCCTCACCGTGCCCAATGCAGCTTCCCCGTGCCCAATGCAGCCTCACCGTGCCCAAAGCAGCCTCACCGTGCCCAATGCAGCCTCCCCGTGCCCAATGCAGCCTCACCGTGCCCAATGCAGCCTCCCCGTGCCCAATGCAGCCTCACCGTGCCCAATGCAGCCTCCCCGTGCCCAATGCAGCCTCCCCGTGCCCAATGCAGCCTCCCCCGTGCCCAATGCAGCCTCACCTGTGCAGTGGAAGAGGTGAGCCAGACTGCAGCAGCCCTCAAAGGGCGAGCGTGGGGCTGTCTCAGAGTGGGGGGGTGAGCACCGCCCGCACGGCCCCCCAGCCAGGGGAAGTGAGGAGAGGAAGAGGCGCGCTGTCCAGCAGAGCGCTGTAATAGCTTGCATTTGAATGTCCTGTGTTCCCGGGGCTCACCGTCACATAGCCCCACCTCTTGGCCCGGCGCCTTTGATGACGTCACATGTCCCGCATTGGACCGGTGTCTTGCCGAGTTAGTTCCCCTGGCGGCTTGGTTCCTCTCTGTACTGCGCATGCGCAGTACGAATGGCTAGGCATCTTCCGGAAATTGCCGAACCGAAACAGATGCGAGTGAAGTGGACACCGCACAGCTGATCTTGTTTGTTAAAAAAAAAAAAAAAAAAAAGTTTAAAAAAATACACTCCTAATTGAAAGGGAAAACCCCACAGATAGCTCTAAAAACACGTTTTCTATTACTCTCTTCTATATCCACAGCTAAACTATTTATTTTTATTTTGCCCTTGCCCCTTGCTTACACTAATAGACCTGCCCCTTACACTGAGACTCCTCTTGCAGAGTAGCGCCAGCATCGGTAGCGTGCGGCATCGTCTTGTACGCCGACTGCGCGTGCGCGGTGTATACTTCCCTCGCATCTCTTTAGCTTCGGTAGTTTTCGGAATTTCGCCGCGCATGCGCAGTACGGATCTACACCAATCCGCCGAGGGGAACCATATCGGCAGAACAGGGCGTTCTGTCTATCAAAAGCGTTGGGCCAAGAGGTGGGGCTATATGACGGTGAGCCCCGGGAACACACACAGGATTGACAGGAGGACATTCAAATAAAAGCTATTACAGCGCGCTGCGCGCCTCTTCCTCTCCTCACTTCCCCTGGCTGGGGGGACGTGCGGGCAGAGCTCGCCCCCCCCCCGGGCCCCCGGCAGTATGCATTCATCTTCCTCCACACGGGCCCCATAGCGGCTGCGGGGCCCCATAGCGGCCGCGTGTGTCGCTATGGCGGTAGTTCCGCCACTGCTTGCAACTGATTTACTTTCAGCGGTTGTTCAGAGGACTGGCGCCACTGTTTTGACGTACGTGAAAGGAGACCGCTACGAATGTGTATAAGAGATGATTACATATAAAAGTGGTCCTCCTTGTATTTGTAAACGACAGAAGTTGCGACAAAATTTTGCTTCCAGGTAAACTTGACAATAATAACTCAAAACGAGCTCTAAATGAAAACACATAATGTTTTTTTTTTTCCTTAATCTATATGCGAGCGATATTGCTCTGCGACTTCCAAAATATCTCTAAAAGGATTTAGTGGAAGCTCGACAGACGTGAACAGGCTGGTAATTACTGATGAGCTCCCGGATAACTCGCTCCCATTTTATTACAGCCCATAGACGCATCCCAATAAATCTTTTTTAGCAAGATAATATACTCGCGGCAGGCAGCATTCAGATGGAGTTTATCAGAGCCCGCAAATGGCCTCATTAAAACTCGTAAAACAATCTTTCCATCAGAGAAGTCAGCTGCGCATTGGCCAGCGCTGACACCCCCATGGCCGAGACTGCGCGCATGTTTGCGTTCCCTGGATTTGTGCATGCGTGGGTGCGAATGCTTGCTCACGGGGGCTACGCACAACCTACACGTCCATACTGGTAATTAACCAATTGAAGACCAGGCCTTTGCTGGAACTTTTTGTTTACAGGTTTAAATTTTGCATTTTTTGCTAGAAAATGACGTAGAACCTCCAAACATTACAGTGCCTTGCAAAAGTTTTCACCCCCCTTGGCTTTTTACCTATTTTGTTACATTATAGCCTTTAGTTAAATGTTTTTTTTAATCTGAATTATATGTGATGGATCAGAACACAATAGTCTAAGTTGGTGAAGTAAAATTAGAAAAATATATACATAAAAGTGGGACAATGTAACAGCACTAACCGGCGCCATGCGGGACATGTGAGAAGAAAGCAACACAACAGACAATGTGGGACAATAACAGCACTCACCGGCCGCCATGCTGGGACATGGTGTAAGGACGCTCGCCATGTGGGGCAGCCATGTAGACATGTCATGTGGGATGTAACAGCACTCACCACCATGTGGAGAGGCCGCAACCTTATCCGCTCCCGAGATCTGGTGCCACCAATTACCTTCAGAAGTCACATAATTAGTGAAATGATGTACACCTGTGTGCAATCTAAGTGTCACATGAACTGTCATTACATAGACACACCTTTTTGAAAGGCCCCAGAGGCGGCAACACCTAAGCAAGAGACACCACTAACCAAACACCGCCATGAAGACCAAGGAACTCTTCACACATGTAAGGGACAATGTTGTTGAGAAGTACAAGTCAGGGTTAGGTTATAAAAAAAATATCCAAATCTTTGATGATCCCTAGGAGCTCCATCAAATCTATCATAATCAAATGGAAAGAACATGGAACAACAGCAAACCTGCCAAGAGACGGCCGCACACCAAAATGCAAGGAGGGCATTAATCAGAGAGGTGGCACAGAGACCTAAGGTAACCCTGGAGGAGCTGCAGAGTTCCACAGCAGAGACTGGAGTATCTGTACATAGGATGACAATAAGCCGTACGCTCCATAGAGTTGGGCTTTATGGCAGAGTGGCCAGAAGAAAGACATTACTTTCAGCAAAAAACAAAATGGCGGGTTTTGAGTTTGGAAAAAGGCATGTGGGAGACTCCCAAAATGTATGGAGGAAGGTGCTCTGGTCTGATGGATGGAGGAAGGTGCTCTGCTCTGATGTATGGAGGAAGGTGCTCTGCTCTGATGGATGGAGGAAGGTGCTCTGCTCTGATGTATGGAGGAAGGTGCTCTGCTCTGAGGGATGGAGGAAGGTGCTCTGCTCTGATGGATGGAGGAAGGTGCTCTGGTCTGATGGATGGAGGAAGGTGCTCTGCTCTGATGGATGGGGGAAGGTGCTCTGCTCTGATGTATGGAGGAAGGTGCTCTGCTCTGATGTATGGAGGAAGGTGCTCTGCTCTGATGTATGGAGGAAGGTGCTCTGCTCTGATGGATGGAGGAAGGTGCTCTGCTCTGATGTATGGAGGAAGGTGCTCTGCTCTGAGGGATGGAGGAAGGTGCTCTGCTCTGATGGATGGAGGAAGGTGCTCTGGTCTGATGGATGGAGGAAGGTGCTCTGCTCTGATGGATGGAGGAAGGTGCTCTGATGGATGGAGGAAGGTGCTCTGCTCTGATGTATGGAGGAAGGTGCTCTGGTCTGATGAGACTAAAATTTAACTTTTTGGCCATCAAAGAAAACGCTATGTCTGGCGCAAACCCAACACATCACATCACCCAAAGATCATCATCCCCACTGTGAAACATGGTGGTGGCAGCATCGTGCTGTGGGGATGTTTTTCAGCAGTCAGGACTGGGAAACTGGTCAGAGTTGAGGGAAAGATGGATGGTGCTAAATACAGGGATATTCTTGAGCAAAACCTGTAGCACTCTGTGTGTGATTTGAGGCTAGGACGGAGGTTCACCTTCCAGTAGACATGTGCGATTCGTTTCGTACGAATTCGTAATTCGTACGAATTTTTCGAAATTCGTACGAATTTACGAATCTGTAGTACGAATTTTTTTTTTTACGAATTCCGTACGGAATACGAAATTTTTTTTACGAATCGTTAGTAAAGTTACGAATCGTTACGAATCGTTACGAATCGTTAACGCGGCTAATGAATTGTTGGTTCTCATAACACAGAGAACAATTCGAATCCAACTACAAATATCGAATTTCAATTTCAAGTTACGAATCGTTACGAATCGTTATGAATAGTTACGAATCGTTACGAATCGTTATGAATAGTTACGAATCGTTAGTAAATCCAACTACCAATATCGAATTTCAACTAATTTGAACGAAATTATTATAGCAGATATAACGAATGAATTCGAATGACAAAGTGTCATTTTTGCAGAAAAAAAAAAAGCGTAGGGGTCCCCCCAAATTCAATAACCAGGCCCTTCAGGTCTGGTATGGATATTAAGGGGGACCCCAGCCAAAAAAAAATAAAAAAAATGGCGTGGGGTCCCCCCCAAATATCCATACCAGACCCTTCAGGTCTGGGATGGATTTTAAGGGGAACCCCGGCCAAAAAAAAAAAAAAATGGCGTGGGGTCCCCCTCAAAATCCATACCAGACCCTTTATCCGAGCACGCAACCTGGCAGGCCGCAGGAAAGGAGGGGGGGACGAGAGCGGCCCCCCCTCCCGCCTGAACCGTACCAGGCCACATGCCCTCAACATTGGGAGGGTGCTTTGGGGTCCCCCCAAAGCACCTTGTCCCCATGTTGATGAGGACAAGGGCCTCATCCCCACAACCCTGGCCGGTGGTTGTGGGGGTCTGCGGGCGGGGGCTTATCGGAATCTGGAAGCCCCCTTTAACAAGGGGACCCCCAGATCCCGGCCCCCCCCCTGTGTGAAATGGTAAGGGGGTACAAAAGTACCCCTACCATTTCACCAAAAAAGTGGCAAAAATGGTAAAAATGACAGGAGACGGTCTTTGACAATTCCTTTATTAAAATCTTCTTTCTTCTTTCTTCTGGTCTTCCTTTCTTCATCTTCTCCTTCCGGCATCTTCTTCCATCTTCTTCTTCCTTCGATTCGCTTCTTCTTCCTCCGGTCTTCTCGTCCTTCTCGTCCGGCGTCGTCCTTCTCGTCCGGCATCGTCGTCTCTTCTCGCAGGCCGCTCCTCGCAATGGGAGGCTCCCGCTCTGTGAGGCTCCGCTCCGGGTGACAGGTCTTTTATAACGAAGGCACCTGGTGACCCCGCCCCCTCTGACGCACGGGGACGTCATGTGGAATTCCCTATGGCTTTCCCCATGACGTCAGAGGGGGGGCGGGGTCACCGGGTGCCTTCGTTATACAAGACCTGTCACCCGGAGCGAAGCCTCACAGAGCGGGAGCCTCCCATTGCGAGGAGCGGCCTGCGAGAAGAGACGACGATGCCGGACGAGAAGGACGACGCCGGACGAGAAGGACGAGAAGACCGGAGGAAGAAGAAGCGAATCGAAGGAAGAAGAAGATGGAAGAAGATGCCGGAAGGAGAAGATGAAGAAAGGAAGACCAGAAGAAAGAAGAAAGAAGATTTTAATAAAGGAATTGTCAAAGACTGTCTCCTGTCATTTTTACAATTTTTGACGCTTTTTTGGTGAAATGGTAGGGGTACTTTTGTACCCCCTTACCATTTCACACAGGGGGGAGGCCGGGATCTGGGGGTCCCCTTGTTAAAGGGGGCTTCCAGATTCCGATAAGCCCCCCGCCCGCAGACCCCCACAACCACCGGCCAGGGTTGTGGGGATGAGGCCCTTGTCCTCATCAACATGGGGACAAGGTGCTTTGGGGGGGACCCCAAAGCATCCTCCCAATGTTGAGGGCATGTGGCCTGGTACGGTTCAGGCGAGAGGGGGGGCCGCTCTCGTCCCCCCCTCCTTTCCTGCGGCCTGCCAGGTTGCGTGCTCGGATAAGGGTCTGGTATGGATTTTATGGGGGACCCCACGCCATTTTTTTGGGCTAGGGTTCCCCTTAAAATCCATCCCAGACCTCAAGGGTCTGGTATGGATTTTGAGGGGGACCCTACGCCATTTTTTTTTTTTTTTTGGCTGGGGTCCCCCTTAATATCCATCCCAGACCTGAAGGGCCTGGTTATTGAATTTGGGGGGACCCCTACACATTTTTTTATCAATGACTTCAATGAATGACAGTTCTCTGTATTACGGATCCAACAATTCATTTGCCGGCAAATAGCTGCCAGTGATTTTAAATAGCTTTTTTTTCCTGCAAAAATGACACATTGTACAGAGACAGTTCTCTATATTAGATATACTGAATCTCAAATCATTCGAAGCATTCGTTATATCCGCTATTATAATTTCTTTCATATTAGTTGAAATTACATATTTGTTAGTTACAATACAACATTCAAATTGTTCTCTGTATTACGGGAATCGGCAATTAGCTGCGAGTGATTTTAAATGTCTTTTTTTCCTGCAAAAATGACACATTGTACAGAGAGAGTTCTAAACACGGGAAACCTGCGCCCTTCTATATACTATATACTCTATAGTATGCCTATGAAGGGGTCATGTTTCCCGTGTTTAGAACTCTCTCTGTACAATGTGTCATTTTTGCAGGAAAAAAAGACATTTAAAATCACTCGCGGCTAATTGCCGATTCCCGCAATACAGAGAACAATTCGAATGTTGTATTGTAACTAACAAATATGTAATTTCAACTAATATGAAAGAAATTATAATAGCGGATATAACGAATGCTTTGAATGATTCGAGATTCAGTATATCTAATATAGGGAACTGTTCCTGCAGTGTCATTTTTGCAGGAAAAAAAAACTATTTAAAATCGAGTCGCAGCTATTGCCGGCAAATGAATTGTTGGATCCGTAATACAGAGAACTGTCATTCATTGAAGTCATTGATAAAAAAATGCGTAGGGGTCCCCCCAAATTCAATAACCAGGCCCTTCAGGTCTGGGATGGATATTAAGGGGGACCCCCAGCCAAAAAAAAAAAAAAATGGCGTAGGGTCCCCCTCAAAATCCATACCAGACCCTTGAGGTCTGGGATGGATTTTAAGGGGAACCCTAGCCAAAAAAAATGGCGTGGGGTCCCCCATAAAATCCATACCAGACCCTTATCCGAGCACGCAACCTGGCAGGCCGCAGGAAAGGAGGGGGGGACGAGAGCGGCCCCCCCTCCCGCCTGAACCGTACCAGGCCACATGCCCTCAACATTGGGAGGATGCTTTGGGGTCCCCCCCAAAGCACCTTGTCCCCATGTTGATGAGGACAAGGGCCTCATCCCCACAACCCTGGCCAGTGGTTGTGGGGGTCTGCGGGCGGGGGGCTTATCGGAATCTGGAAGCCCCCTTTAACAAGGGGACCCCCAGATCCCGGCCTCCCCCCTGTGTGAAATGGTAAGGGGGTACAAAAGTACCCCTACCATTTCACCAAAAAAGCGTCAAAAATTGTAAAAATGACAGGAGACGGTCTTTGACAATTCCTTTATTAAAATCTTCTTTCTTCTTTCTTCTGGTCTTCCTTTCTTCATCTTCTCCTTCCGGCATCTTCTTCCATCTTCTTCTTCCTTCGATTCGCTTCTTCTTCCTCCGGTCTTCTCGTCCTTCTCGTCCGGCGTCGTCCTTCTCGTCCGGCATCGCCGTCTCTTCTCGCAGGCCGCTCCTCGCAATGGGAGGCTCCCGCTCTGTGAGGCTTCGCTCCGGGTGACAGGTCTTGTATAACGAAGGCACCCGGTGACCCCGCCCCCCTCTGACGTCATGGGGAAAGCCATAGGGAATTCCACATGACGTCCCCGTGCGTCAGAGGGGGCGGGGTCACCAGGTGCCTTCGTTATAAAAGACCTGTCACCCGGAGCGAAGCCTCACAGAGCGGGAGCCTCCCATTGCGAGGAGCGGCCTGCGAGAAGAGACGACGATGCCGGACGAGAAGGACGACGCCGGACGAGAAGGACGAGAAGACCGGAGGAAGAAGAAGCGAATCGAAGGAAGAAGAAGATGGAAGAAGATGACGGAAGGAGAAGATGAAGAAAGGAAGACCAGAAGAAAGAAGATTTTAATAAAGGAATTGTCAAAGACTGTCTCCTGTCATTTTTACCATTTTTGACACTTTTTTGGTGAAATGGTAGGGGTACTTTTGTACCCCCTTACCATTTCACACAGGGGGGGGGCGGGATCTGGGGGTCCCCTTGTTAAAGGGGGCTTCCAGATTCCGATAAGCCCCCTGCCCGCAGACCCCCACAACCACCGGCCAGGGTTGTGGGGATGAGGCCCTTGTCCTCATCAACATGGGGACAAGGTGCTTTGGGGGGGACCCCAAAGCACCCTCCCAATGTTGAGGGCATGTGGCCTGGTACGGTTCAGGCGGGAGGGGGGGCCGCTCTCGTCCCCCCCTCCTTTCCTGCGGCCTGCCAGGTTGCGTGCTCGGATAAAGGGTCTGGTATGGATTTTGAGGGGGACCCCACGCCATTTTTTTTTTTTTTTTTTGGGCCGGGGTTCCCCTTAAAATCCATCCCAGACCTGAAGGGTCTGGTATGGATATTTGGGGGGGACCCCACGCCATTTTTTTAATTTTTTTTTGGCTGGGGTCCCCCTTAATATCCATACCAGACCTGAAGGGCCTGGTTATTGAATTTGGGGGGACCCCTACGCTTTTTTTTTTTCTGCAAAAATGACACTTTGTCATTCGAATTCATTCGTTATATCTGCTATAATAATTTCGTTCAAATTAGTTGAAATTCGATATTGGTAGTTGGATTTACTAACGATTCGTAACTATTCATAACGATTCGTAACGATTCGTAACTATTCATAACGATTCGTAACGATTCGTAACTTGAAATTGAAATTCGATATTTGTAGTTGGATTCGAATTGTTCTCTGTGTTATGAGAACCAACAATTCATTAGCCGCGTTAACGATTCGTAACGATTCGTAACGATTCGTAACGATTCGTAACTTTACTAACGATTCGTAAAAAAATTACGATTCGTCCGAATTTCGTATTTCGTACGAATTCGAACGGAATTTCGTACCCGAATTACGAATTACGAATTTTTTTATATACGAAACGGGACGAAACGAAACGAAACAAATTTTTTGGCAGTTCCCATGTCTACCTTCCAGCAGGACAATGACCCCAAACACACTGCTAAAGCAACACTTGAGTGGTTTAAGGGGAAACATGTAAATGTGTTGGAATGGCCTAGTCAAAGCCCAGACCTCAATCCAATAGAAAATCTGTGGTCAGACTTAAAGATTGCTGTTCACAAGTGCAAACCATCCAACTTGAAGGAGCTGGAGCAGTTTTGCAAGAAGGAATGGGCAAAAATCCCAGTGGTAAGATGTGGCAAGACTCATAGAGACTTATCCAAAGAGACTTGGAGCTGTGATAGCCGCAAAAGATGGTTCTACAAAGTATTGACTTTAGGGGGGTGAATAGTTATGCACATTGACTTTTTCTGTTATTTTTTCCTATTTGTTGTTTGCCTCACAATAATAAGAAAACATCTTCAAAGTTGTGGGCGTGTTCTGTAAATTAAATGATGCAAATCCTCAAACAATCCATGTTAATTCCAGGTTGTGAGGCAACAAAACACGAAAAATGCCAAGGGGGTGAATACTTTTGCAAGGCACTGTATATATATATATATATATATATATATATATATATATATATATATATATATATATATATATATATATATATATATATATATATATATATATATATATATATGTATATATATATATATATATATATATATATATATATATATATGTATATATATATATGTATATATATATATATATATATATATATATATATATATATATATATATATATATATATATATATATATATATATTTTAGCACAGACCCTAGAGAATAAAATGGCTATTGTTGCAATATTTTATGTCACACAGTATTTGCACAACGGTCTTTCAAATGCAACCTTTTTGAAAAAAAAAAACACAAAACACAATAAAAACACAATTTTTTTTAATATAATGTGAAAGATGATGTTACACCGAGTAAATAAATACCTAACATGTTATGCTTTAAAATTGAACACACTAGTGAAATGGCGACAAACTACAAAACCTAAAATTCTCCATAGGCAGCACATAGGGTCTGCGATTTAAAAAAAAAAAATATGTTGAAGAGTACGTATCGGCCTATATGATATATTTTTGGGGATATTTATTATAGCAAAAAGTAAAAAATATTGCTTTTTTTTCAAAATTGTAACCTTGCTTACCTTGGCTCTGTGGATCTTGTCTTTTGAATAAATAAAATATTTGAAAAAAAATAAAAAAAAGAAAGAAAAAATTGCGTATAGAGAATGGATATTAGTGCAGCACTAAAGTGAACAAATTGAAACACATGTGATTCCTATATGGCCCCTATGGCCGAAGCAAATGAAAAAATTTATATATATGCGCAAATGGATAAATATAACAATCGAAGATGATTTCAAAATGAATAAAAAAAACATCTTCAGAAAGCCCATCTTGAACCAAAAAAATAAAAAAAAAATAAATATGCAAAAGTTCTTTCTCGAGTAGTTCAGCTTGATCTTGAGAAGACAATCAATATGGTAAAATGATCAATCATACCTGATTGGTTGGACACGTGTACCATATAGCACATGGGTCAAACAGGCAATCTTGAGGGAATGACCTCAATAGAATCTCCGGCAACAGAGATTATAGGGCAGGGCTGCTGTAACCAACACCTCCAATCTCCTCTCATTGATTGGACTCCAGTTGGCTGACATCTCACTCCAATTAGCTCTTGGAGATCTCATTAGTCTAGGGGTTCACATACTTTTTACACCTGCACTGTGAATGTTTACATGGTGTGTTCAATAAAAACATGGTAACATTTAATTCTTTGTGTGTTATTAGTTTACGCAGACTGTGATTGTCTATTGTTGTGACTTAGATTAAGATCAGATCACATTTGATGACCAATTTGTGCAGAAATCTATATCATTCCAAAAGGGTTCTGTATATAGATAGGTCTGCCAATAAAAGTTTGCACCAAAACTAGCAGTAGGCAACACCTGGATATCGTGTCTCAGGCTTACCAAAATGGCGCCGGCGTGAGTTCCACACCTCGTCTTAAAACACCAAAATTACTAGATGAGAAGTAGGATATGACGGCACGCAGACCCAAGCCTCGTTCTAAGCTGAGACATGTCCACATAAACATGAAAAGGCTATGACATCATGCGGTCCAAGCCTCATATGTCCGCAAAGCAAAAAGAAGCTGAATGAGTGGGACAGGGAAGAATCATTGTTGCTAGGATGCTGGCGGCTGCTGGGCTCCCTGACAACTGGGAGCCCGGAGTGGGAAGCTGTCACATCTAGCTGCTTTGAAACAAATGTTAGTGCACAGGCAGGAGTTAAGCAACCCCTGGCCCACAACCGCATACAGTCGCCTCTTCTATTGTATTTCAGGCGGTGGCTGTACACAGCAGCAGCAAGTCCTGGGAATGTCATAATACAGGCTCTGCGTGCTGTACGGGCTGTGTGCATGAAGCCTGCATGAGAAGGCTCAAATATTTTGATACTATATATTACTAAATATTTTTGATACTAATATTTCTATCATTTAAATTTGTATTGGTTCTTCAGTAAATCAACATAACAGTGAAGTAATTGGTGCAAATAAATATTATTCTTGGGTGGTTACGGAACCTTTATCTATTGCACCTATGCATTAACTTGTCTATTCCCCTAGTTAGCTAGTCTATTAAAACTCTGATCACATGTTACTATTGATATCACAATAATACAAGGTTAGCTATGAAACCAAGCACACGGCTTAATAAAACAAAGTCTTATTTATTTCCCAAGAAAATCGGACTACGCTAACATAAAATACTATTGCAAACATATACCAATAGAACACATAATACAAGAATATCAAAGATATTTATCACAAGGTACAAGGAATTGTATCATCAGGCTAGGCTCAGATGTTAAAGAGATAGCCATGCGGCTCAGAAAGCCACCAGGCTCACCATGCTTGAACCAAGAACGAAAAGGGACAAACTCCTTCCTGTGTGCCCTCTTTTACACTTCAATCATACACCATCCAGACCCAACACCAGTGCCATCCCATCTAGACTTTTGACGAATCAGTATTTACGGGGCAGTACTCCCCAACAGACTGTCCGTCCTGCTGTATTGGTCTCTAGGGGCAGCATTGTCCATGTATCATGTCTCTGTATCCTAGGTGAATTTTCAATACCTTTGATCTTCTGTAGCAGGACATTCGTCAATCATCCTGTCCGCTATGGTCCCTTTCAAGTTTGCGTTATAGCAATAGACGGTTCCGGAGCCAAGAGCTGAGAAACAACATTCCAAACTGCCCACAGGAAACCAAATGCTTGGTTGTATCAACCAGAAAGAAACTCAAACCTTTACCCTTTAGAGCCATGGATCTACAAGTATCAGCATGGCTGATTTTGGGAATTGGAAACAGATATGTAGAAACTCCAGAAATATGACATTAGACCATGTTGCCTTCCAACACAGAGATATCAACGTTGAGGTCCCTTTGTCAAACCTTGATCTTCATATTGACATACAGGTGAAACAGCTAGGAATAGCATGCTTAGATAAGAGCCTTCTTCGCTTTCCATTAGTAACTATCAGGTGCATAGTATGCAGTCCAAGTTAGGAGGACTTGGGCGCCTCGCTCCGGACACCCCTGAAGGGATCACACTGTGTCCAGGGCGGGGCGGGAGCACCTCCCTCCCATATCCAATTCAATCCCATAGAAGTTTTCCTAGCGGAAAGTCTTAGGTGTCACAGGTCCACAAGGGGACCCGTCTCGTAAAGCACCTCGACCTCCATAGTAAATTTGAACCTGGGTAATTGTTGGCCCTTTATAGGTCATAAGTAGGGATGAGCCGAACACCCCCCCGTTCGGCTCGCACCAGAACCCGCGAACGGACCTAAAGTCCGTGCGAGCTTTAGAACCCTATTAGTTATAATGGATGCGAACGTTCGAAATTAAAAGTGCTCATTTTAAAGGCTAATATGCATGTTAATGTCATAAAAAGTGTTTGGGGACCTGGGTCCTGCCCCAGGGGACATGTATCAATGCAAAAAATGTTTTTAAAAATGGCAGTTTTTTCAGGAGCAGTGATTTTAATAATGCTTAAATTGAAACAATAAAAGTGTAATATTCCTTTAAATTTCGTACCTGGGGGGTGTCTATAGTATGCCTGTGAAGGGGCGCATGTTTCCCGTGTTTAGAACTGTCTCTGCGCAAAGTGTCATTTTTGAAAGTAAAAAAGCTATTTAAAATCACTCGCGGCTAATGTTAATTCACGGCTCCCGTAACACAGAGAACAGTGATTCATTGAAACTCATTCATAACAAAAAGTCATTGATAAAAAATAAAAAAAATGAAAAAAAAAAAAGCGTAGGGGTCCCCCCAAATTCAATAACCAGGCCCTTCAGGTCTGGGATGGATATTAAGGGGGATCCCAGCCAAAAAAAAAAAAAAATGGCGTAGGGTCCCCCTCAAAATCCATACCAGACCCTTGAGGTCTGGGATGGATTTTAAGGGGAACCCTAGCCAAAAAAAATGGCGTGGGGTCCCCCTCAAAATCCATACCAGACCCTTATCCGAGCACGCAACCTGGCAGGCCGCAGGAAAAGAGGGGGGGACGAGAGCGGCCCCCCCTCTCGCCTGAACCGTACCAGGCCACATGCCCTCAACATTGGGAGGATGCTTTGGGGGTCTAAGACCCCTAAAGCACCTTGTCCCCATGTTGATGAGGACAAGGGCCTCTTCCCCACAACCGTGCCCGGTGGTTGTGGGGGTCTGCGGGCGGGGGGCTTATCGGAATCTGGAAGCCCCCTATAACAAGGGGACCCCCAGATCCCGCCCCCCCCCCCCTGTGTGAAATGGTAAGGGGTACAAAAGTACCCCTACCATTTCACCAAAAAAGTGGCAAAAATGGTAAAAAATGACAGGAGACAGTCTTTGACAATTCCTTTATTAAAATCTTCTTTCTTCTTTCTTCATCCTTCGGTTTCTTCATCTTCTCGCCATTTTTTTTGGCTAGGGTTCCCCTTAAAATCCATACCAGACCTCAAGGGTCTGGTATGGATTTTGAGGGGGACCCTACGCCATTTTTTTTTTTTTTTTTTGGCTGGGGTTCCCCTTAATATCCATCCCAGACCTGAAGGGCCTGGTTATTGAATTTGGGGGGACCCCTACGCTTTTTTTTTTGTTTTTTTATTAATGAATGACAGTTCTCTGTGTTACAGGAGCCATCAATTCATTAGCCGCGAGTGATTTTAAATAGCTTTTTTCCTGCAAAAATGACACTTTTTTGCAGGGAAAGTTCTAAGTACAGGAAACCTGCCCCCCCTTCACAGGCCACCTATAGACACCCCCCAGATGTGATACTGCAATGCTGTTCTAACAGCATGCACACACATATCCCCAGAAATAGAGCACATATTGTTGTCAGCAGTCAGCAGCACACTGACACGCTGACACTGACTGAAACATAATATGCGAGGCCGCCGGCGCGGCGGCCTCTTATACCGTGGGGCGTGTACTAAAGCCCCTGAGCTATAATTGGCTACAGGCATCCTGCCTGTAGCCAATTATGGCTCTCCTCGCTGCCGGCGCTGTGATTGGCCAAGCATGCGGGGTCACAGTGCATGCTTGGCCAATCATCAGCCAGCATTGCACTGCGCGGGCCGCAATGCATTGCGTGGCCGCTCGCATCACACGAATTTGATGCGAGCGGCCCCAATAGTTCTGGGCTCGCCGAGCGAGCGAACACCCGGTGCTCGATTCGAACATGGGTTCGAATCGAACACCGGGCTCATCCTTAGTCATAAGGACTCAATTATGAGGTAAGTAACCGGTGTCTTGGATTTAAGAGTAGACAAAGTGAGTAAATGGGTGCTTATTTCCTATATCTATTGCACCTATGTATTAACTTGTCTGTTGCCCTAGTAAGCTAGTCTATTAAAACTCTGATCACGGGGGCGTGACCGGAAGCCGACCTGAATGGACGCGTGAGCTGAAAGCTCCCTCTCAGCCCACAGCTACATAGCCAGCTATAGGGTCTTTCCTGCACCCACATATGGGTCCTTCACGGAAAACCCGCTCCACGAAACCGAGGGGATCCTCCCAGCCGCCTCCCGGTTCCTCTAGCACCATCAGAGGGTACCTTACAAACCCCGGGATGCCGAACGGAGGGACAGGCAAGATGGCGCCGGCACACCAACCCGCCACAGCGCACGAGGCTTCCCCATCAGCCGACCAGGCCCGGCCGCATCCACACCGCTCCCCCCCCCCTGGAAGGGGGCTCGTCAGGCCCATGGAACATCCTAACGGAGGCGGTGAGTCAACCCCCCTTCCCCGCTCCCCACGAGGCGCCGCCACAGGACTGCCAGGCCGCATTGCCAGGCCTCACTGGAGCCTCATGCACGCAATGCACAGACGCCCTCCCCAGACTGTTCCGCACCTTCTCAGACCCGGGGATATCAGCAGAGCCACCCAGCTCCCCATCACTGTCAGTCTGCTCAGAGGACTTTCCCCCGCTGCCCACCCCACAACCTAACTGGACACCGGACCCTGTAGCGGACCGGCAGGGGCACAACAAAGCCCAGCAAGCCCCCTACGCAATACCAGCCCATGATCCAAGGGCCCAGCATCAGCCAGAACCCAGGGGATGGAAGTCAGCGGCAGAGACCACAGAGTTAGCAGTCGCCTATGACCAGACCTGCTCCCCCTCATGCACGGAAGGGGGGGTAATACTCCAACACTCAAACACACAACAGAGATGGGAGAGCGGTGCATGGAGTCCCCAGCAGCAGAACACAGCACGGTCCCAAAACGGGACACCCATCCAACGTCACAGACCCGCACCAGTACAGATACCAAACTCTATACAGGTACCAAGAGACCCCCATGAACCCTCACCCTTCACGTGGCAGGCCTGCCTTCAAGCTATGCCGACAAAGGAGGACTTTAAACAATTAATAGAAGATGTTAAAACTACATGCAGAGCAGAAATCCAGGCACTCCAAACTAATTTCAAACACCTGGCGGACAGGGTAGAAATGGCGGAGGAGGAGATACAGGAAACTAAACAGGCAGTGCACCGTACGCAATTGCAAGGCGCAGACCACCGAATACTCTTGAGAGATATGCAACGGCATATCGAGGACCTCGACAATAGGGGGCGCAGGAATAATATCCGCGTCAGAGGACTCCCAGAATCTGAAGGTCCTGAGAATCTGCACGAAATCCTACAAAACCTGTTTAACGACCTACTGGGTGACCCCCCAGACGCCCCTATAGAAATGGACAGAGCTCACCGGGCCCTACGCCCCAAAGGGATGACCACAAAACCACGGGACGTAATCTGCAGAGTCAACTCATACCCGCTAAAGGAGGAGGTGATGCGCAAGGCTCGGATGGCCCGCAAAGTGGTCTTCGAAAACACACAGATTCAGCTCTATCCAGATCTCTCCTGGATCACCCTACAGAAGCGCAGGCTCCTACAGCCCCTCCTCCTCCTTCTGCAGGAAAAGAATATTATCTACAGATGGGGCTTTCCATTTAGCCTGACAGCACGCAGAGAAGGGCAGTCCGCAATACTGCGATACCCAGAGGACTTAGAAGCCTTCTGCAACACTTTGGAACTCCCGGTTCCCCGTTTGCAAGAGTGGGATTTGGTGGCCACCCCACCCCCACCACCCTCAACATGGCAGAAGCTTCTTCCAGCCAAGCGATCCAGAGCTCCAGGCACACCGCATAAAGCTCCTAAGCCTAAGAAGACCTGAGGAGAACAGGTTCCCTATACCTGTCTCTCCCAGCCAGGGACCCTGTACCTAATGGGCTGCCTGCCAATAGAAATTGATGCACCCCTTTACCCCCCACATCCCCATAGATACCAGCTACCTAGCTTTTGCATAGTTTATACAAACCGGGCACTTCATTGTTATGAAGTCATGAGAGAGGTTTGCCTTCCGACCACCCGGCCCCCCCCCTAGTAGACCACCCTGATGGTCTCCCTGAAGTTCCTCAGTTCTTATGCAAATAGAGTACTACAAGCTAGTACGATAATATCTCAGTGCTTCCCTACCTCCAGCCGACCAGTTGTTTCTACGGCTGACCGACTGGACTTATTGGAACTCACCCACCCCTGTTTTGGGCAGGACCTACATAGTCTGAATGTAATACTTGAAGTTCTCAATGTATGTTGTACTAACTGTATTCTCTCCCCCCTCTTTTTCTTTCCAACTGCTCCCACTACGATCCCCCCCACGCCCCCCTCGCCTCGACCTGATCTCCGGTCACCTAATCAAGTCCATCCCCGGCTCACGGCGATCCCTACAACCCGGAAATGCAACCACCCAGCGACAGGATCAGATAAGTATCTATTTTTTTGCACATATCCAATATCATGGCGAAGGTAATGTCTTTAAATGTACATGGGTTAAACTCTAATAGGAAGAGACGTCTGGCTCTGACAGAATTTCGGCACTCTAAGGCGGATATAATTATGATACAGGAGACTCACTTTAATAAAGGGGACTCCTTTGCGTTCGCCTCCAGAAGCTATCCCCAGGTGTATCAGGCATTCAACCCCCGCAAGCGAGCAGGCGTAGCCATCCTATTTAAGAAGGGAACTCCCTTCCAATGCATGGAGTCTTATGTGGACCCGAGAGGGCACTTCATAATACTCCGAGGCAAATGGCAAGATCAAGCGATTACACTATGCAACCTCTATGCCCCCAATACCCACCAAATTCACTTTCTCACTAAGGTCTTCGCGCGAGTATACCGAACCCCCAGCGAAAACCTGATAGTGGGAGGGGACTTTAACATGGCCCTCTCCTCGGTACATGACCGCCACACGGTGGGACCCCGCAGCACACACATCAGAGCGACTAGGGATGCTAAACTATTTAGGCAAATCACTAGACGATACGCCCTGTTCGACGCCTGGCGGGCATTGCACCCCGGGGAGAGACAGTACACGTTTTATTCAGCACCCCATCACACCCACACCCGAATTGATTACTTATTCGTGAACAGTACCACGCTCAGAGTTATGGAAAGTGCACAGATCCTCCCGATCTCTTGGTCGGACCATGCACCTGTAACTATCTCCTTAAAGCTGGGCACCCCCAATCACAAACCATATAATTGGCAGCTGAATACCTTCCTAACACAACATCTCCCGTCCAAGACAGAATTAGATTCTACTCTAAAACTCTACTTCCTGGAGAATGACACCCCGGAAATCTCCATTCCCACGTTGTGGGAAGCCCACAAGGCGGTTCTACGTGGTCGATGCATAGCTCTGGCATCGGCCATGAAGAAAGACGCCATAGCCACCAAAAAGAAGGCGGAGGGGGAACTTAGGTCCCTAGAAAAGAAACTGCAGTCCGCCCCCTCCATACCCCTCCTTAGGAAGATTGTATGTCTCCGCACGACGCTCTAAGAGACCTGGCGATCGGACAGGTTGAAAAAGCACTGAGGAGACTGAAACAACTCTACTATGACAAGGGGAACAAGGCTCACTCCCTACTAGCCCGCAAACTAGCTGAAAGGTCGAACATGAACACCCCACACCAAATAAAAGATAAGGAAGGACACTTGGTATCCCATCCCCAGCAGGTGGCTCAAACCTTTGCAGAATTCTATACTACACTCTATAACAACCCAGAGATACCCCACAATCCTTCCTCCCCTGAACTAACTGACCAAATGTCTCAGTACCTTGCTAGGAGCGGAATCCCGAGACTTCAACCCTCGGACCTCCTCTCCCTTAATGCACCCATCCTGGAAGAGGAACTCTCAGCGGTGATTAAATCCCTACCCACTCGAAAATCCCCAGGCCCCGACGGGCTTCCCTACGAATATTACAAGACCTTCATGCCCATCCTATTGCCCCACATGTGTAAACTTTTTAACGCCTTCCTCCAACAGACCCCTATCCCCACAGACATGCAACGATCATTCCTCACATTAATTCCAAAGCCGGACAAAGACCCTTCCATCTGTGCCAGTTACAGGCCCATAGCGCTCCTAAACTCTGACCTCAAAGTCTTCACGAAACTCTTATCACTACGCCTAAACCTGATACTGCCATCCCTGATACACAAGGACCAGGTGGGCTTTGTCCCCCTTCGACAGGCGGGTGACAACACAAGAAGGGTCATAGACCTGATCGAGGTGGCGGACAGGGAGAGCCGCGCGTCCTTGGTTTTAAGCCTGGACGCGGAAAAGGCGTTTGATCGCCTTGGATGGCCCTTCCTGTCCGCCACCCTACATTACATGGGGTTCCGGGGACCCTTCATGCAAGCAATCCAACACATCTACACCAACCCCACTTCCCAAGTTAAAACACCCTTCGCCCTCTCCTCAGCCTTTCCAATAGCGAATGGCACTCGCCAGGGATGCCCACTCTCCCCACTGTTGTTTGCACTGTGCGTTGAACCCCTGGCGGCATCCATCCGCGCAAACCCTAACATTAGAGGGATACCAGTCAGAGGAAGGGAATTCAAGCTAGCACTATTTGCGGACGACATCATCCTTACCCTCACACAACCCATGATATCCCTTCCCAATCTCCAGGTTGAACTGGACATGTATAGAACCCTCTCGGGTTACAAAATTAACCCAAGTAAGTCAGAGGCTCTCCCGCTCAACATGTCAGACGCTGACACGCAGAGCATACGCCAAAACTACCCATACCATGTAAAAACCACGGCCCTGAAATACCTGGGAGTGTACATCACCCCGAACTACTCATCCCTGTACCAGGCTAATTATCCCCCGCTATTTAAACATATCCGCGACCTCCTGCAAAAATGGAAACCACACCACATTTCGCTACTAGGTAGGATTGCGACGATAAAGATGACCATTCTCCCCAAACTTCTTTACCTATTCCAGACACTGCCTATCCCAGTCCCATACACGCAGTTACGGAAACTCCAAGCAGATCTGATACGCTTTGTCTGGAATTACAAAAAACACAGGATCCCCCGATCAGTGCTAGTGGCCTCCCGCCGAGACGGCGGCCTGGCATTCCCCGACTTGGTGAAGTATTACCAAGCAACCCAACTACGAGCCATTACTTCCTGGTTCCCCCAAAGGGCATACAACAAATGGACAGAAATTGAAAAGATATGGTTGGCACCTGCACACCCGAATAGCCTACTCTGGGGCGCGAAGGTAGAAGTGAACTCGGAGAGACTCCTGGGGTCAATGACCTTACTTAGATCATTATGGCGCAAACTCGCCAACCCCTATCAGCTCTGCTCAGAGAAATCACTAATGACTTCCTTTTTATATAACCCAGCACTCCCGGATGGTCTTACACGCCAGATGTCTCTTCCTTGGGCAGAAAAAAACCTCTTTCACTTCGGTCATTTGGTTGACCCCAGAACACGTAAATTGCACTCATTTGCCCAGCTTCAAACGAAATATGACTTACCTCGCCAGGTATTCTATGGCTATCTGCAAATTAGGCACTTCGCTCAATCATTCGCCCCGGACCTCCAGTTCTCGGCACCCTCCCCCTTTGAGAGCATCATATTGGAGGGATCTGCACGTCGCGGCCTGATATCAGATATCTACCGACTGCTTAACCTCTACTCAATCCCCGAACGGGGCAAACATGCGTACATGCTCCGCTGGGAGAGGGTCCTAGGAGAGGAGATACCAGAAGCCACATGGCAGGCGATTTGGTCCCAAGCAGCTAAAAGCTCGTACTGCACCTTATATAAGGAAAACGCATACAAGATTATGTATTTCTGGTACCAGACACCCGACATCCTCCACGCCATCTACCCGTCCTGCTCTGACCGCTGCTGGCGATGCCAGAAAGACAGGGGTACTCTTTTCCACATATACTGGGACTGCCCCAAGATAGTGCCATTCTGGACAGAGACCCAGTCACTACTGTCCCGCCTCTTAGGGGTACAGATTCCCATGTCCCCGAAACTATTTCTACTGGGAGTCTCCCAACTACGCATCCCCAAACCGTCCAAGAAACTCCTAAGTCATGTCATCACTGCGGCACGGTGCCTGATAGCCCTGCACTGGAAACGACTGACCCCCCCCTCACAGGAGGATCTATACGCTAGAATTAAAGACGTAGAGATCATGGAAAAAATGACAGCTAGACTATATGACAGACTGGACGCGCACACTAGGGTCTGGGAGGAATGGCATCGCCATGAAGATCCGCCGTGAGCCGGGGCTAGAACCCCGATCTCCACCCTCTACCCCCCTACCCTCTTTATCCCCCTTTTCCATTTCCCCCTTTTCTTTAACCTATAAAACTGGCACTTTCTTACTGCTACTATTGAGTATGGCCTCTCACAGGTCACTGACAATTAGTGTATCTTATATGAGAGCAGGAAAGTTACATAGGAATCAGACCATGAGTTTCTACTACAAAGGATGTTATCTGTTACCCTTGTCTGTATACTGGCCATACTATGGTCCTATTGCTTCTGATATGACACAATGTACAGACTTTGTTCGACTGTTGTATGTCAATTTTGATTTAATAAAAAGTTATTTGAAAAAAAACTCTGATCACATGTTACTATTGATATCACAATAATACAAGGTTAGCTATGAAACCAAGTACACGGCTTAATAAAACAAAGTCTTATTTATTTCCCAAGAAAATAGGAATACGCTAACATAAAATACCATTACAAACATATACCAATAGAACACATAATACAAGAATATCATAGATACTTATCACAAGGTTCTCCACTAGGCTTTGTATCATCGGGCTAAGCTCAGATGTTAAAGAGCTAGCCATGCGGCTCAGAAAGCCACCAGGCTCACCATGCTTGAACCAAGAACGAAAAGGCACAAACTCCTTCCTGTGTGCCCTCTTTTATACTTCAATCATACACCATCCAGACCCAACCCCAGTGCCATCCCATCTAGACTTTTGACGAATCAGTATTTACAGGGCAGTATTCCCCAACAGACTGTCCGTCCTGCTGTATTGGCCTCTAGGGGCAGCATTGTCCATGTATCTGTATCCTAGGTCAATTTTCAATGCCTTTGATCTGTGATCTTCTGTAGCAGGACATTCATCAATCATCTTGTCAGCTATGGTCCCTTTCAAGTTTGCGTTATAGTAATAGATGGTCTGGAGCCAAGAGCTGAGAAACGACATTCCAGACTGCCCTCAGGAAAGCAAATGCTTGGTTGTATCAACCACAAAGAAACTCAAACCTTTATCCTTTAGAGCCATGGATCTGCAAGTATCAGCATGGCTGATTTGGGGAATTGGAAACAGATATGTAGAAACTCCAGAAATATGACATTAGACCATGTTGCCTTCCAACACAGAGATATCAACGTTGAGGTCACATTGTTAAACCTTGATCTTCATATTGACATACAGGTGAAACAGCTAGGAATAGCATGCTTAGATAAGAGCCTACTTCACTTTCCATTAGTAACTATCAGGTGCATAGTATGCAGTCCAAGTTAGGAGGACTTGGGCACCTCGCCTCGCTCCGGACACCCCTGAAGGGATCACACTGTGTCCAGGGCGGGGCGGAAGCACCTCCCTCCCATATCCAATTCAATCCCATAGAAGTTTTCCTAGCGGGAAGTCTTAGGTGTCTCAGGTCCACAAGGGGACCAGTCCTGTAAAACACCTCGACCTCCATAGTAAATTTGGACCTGGGTAATTGTTGAGCCTTTATAGGTCATAAGGACTCTATTATGAGGTAAGTAACCGGTGTCTTGGAATTAATAGACATGTGCAGTGCCAAAAAATGTGTTCATTTTCGTTTCATTCGTTTTAATTTTTTTTCGTTTTTCGGGTCATTCGTTATGATCGCAATTCGTAAATTCGTACATTTGTAAATTTGTATATTCGTACATTCATAAATTCGTACATTCATAAATTTGTACATTCGTAAATTAGAAAATTCATATTCGTAAATTCGTACATTCGTAAATTAGAAATTTCGTAAATTTGGAAATTAGAAAATCCGAAAGTTAGAAAATCTAAAAAAGTAACTAACTATTAACCTCCCTGGCGGTATGATTATGTCTGGAATTTTGTACCAAAAGCGGTACAATTATTTTGCATGGAAATTTGGCATTTTTTATATTGTAGGCATGCACTCACTTAAATCTGTCCAAACCAGAGTCTAGTAGACATCCCGGGTATGATAAAGTTTGAAACACAAAATCATAAATTATAATATAATAAAAATATATATAAACATTATTCAATAATGTAATCAAATCAAAAAACACTGAAATTTGCTCAGTTGCAGAATAGTCGCTGTCATTAAATTTAGTGTTTGATGATGAATTGTGATTCTAATTTATTATCGCTGTTTTCTAGCTGGTCTAAAACCACTTTTGACATAAAGGGACACTTTTTGGTTGCTATGGACAATCTCCAGTTTCCAAGCAGAAAAAAAATCTATTTATTATATAAAATGACATGCAGGCCACTGGACAGACCACTAGGGACAAAGGGGATGTGTATTTTTTTTATACAGTACTGTAATCTGTATGATTACAGTACTGTTTGTGTATTGTGTTTTTTAATTTTTTTGAATTTGGCGCCGATCTCCACTCCCGTGCGTCGTAACGTCGCAGGGAACGGAGATCAGCGGCACTCGGCACTGTGTGAATCGAGCGAGCAGACGGCTCGCACACACAGCGGCGCGACATCGCAGGATCCAGGGGACAAGGTAAGTAACTTCCCCCCTGTATCCTGCAATGCAAGCCCGAGTCTGGCTCGGGGTTACCGCTTTTGGTACTGAAGTTCCCGCCCCGAGCCAGACTCGGGATTACCGCCAGGGGGGTTAAATTAGGTATAGGTATTGTAATTTCCTTTCAAATTTGTCTGTTAGTGAACGTAACAAATACAAATTTATCCAAAGTTACAACTTATCCGAAATAACGAATGCCGCATCTAAACAAATGGAAGGGAACAAATTAATAACAAATAATAATAATAATAAAACTTTTTTATTATTATTATTGTTATTTATTATTATTATTAATTCATTACGTTCCATTCGTTTAGATACAGCATTCGTTATTTTGAATAATTTGTTACGTTCACTAACAGACACATTTGAAAGGAAATTAAAATACCTATAATTTAATAGTTAAGTTAATATTATTTGAGATTTCCAAATTTCCGAATTAACAAATTAATGTGTGTACAAATTTACGAATGTACAAATGTACAAATTTAAGAATTTACGAATGTACAAATTTACGAATGTACAAATGTACGAATTTACGAATGTGATAATGTACGAATTTACAAATGTACAAATTTACAATTTTTTTAATATTCAAATTTACGAATATTCGGAAAAATGTGTTAAACTGGTTTTCGTTAATTCGGATATTTCCGAATTAACGAATTTGTCGAAATTCGTTAAAAAACGAATTCAGAACGAAACAAACTGCACATGTCTAGGAATTAAGAGTACACAAAGTGAGTAAAGAAGAGAGTAGGGAGAGGATAGAGAAGAGAGGAGAGAGAGTTGCCAGCCTGTGAGATGTCAGCCCCAGAGTTCAGCGACCGTTGTTGCGACCGTTGTTGCCAGGTATCAGGGAAATGCCCATGTGTTGGGCCCAAGGTTCTCATATCGCTTCGCTAACTATTTAGTTGTGTCCAATATGGTGCTTACTATTTTTTCCTGGGCCATTATCCAGTACTTTGATACTTTTCTATGTGAAATGTTTCTCTATTTATGTATTCAATTTTTGTTTTTTATTATAGAGCACAATTTTAAAGAAAGTGCAATTTTGTCTGCTTCCTACCTTATAATTTTCTTTGCATACTGCCATTAACTCATCCTGATTTCTCAGTAAACTGTGATTTTGGGGTCACCGGAGATGTCTTTGTGACGAGTCCGATATGTTATTAAACTCTGGGGAGCCATATGACAGCGAGGTACCGGTATAAATATCGCCTAATGACCATCGTATGAGGCCCGAGTGTACGCCAAAAAAAAAGTAAATCTGTTCAAAGGAGTCTAAACATCGCCACAGTTATACTTTTTCCACCAAACAAATATTCATACAACATATTTCCCATCTCTGGAAAAGGGAAATGTTTTTATGTTAAAAGTAGATTGAATGTATGTATATACTGTATATATAATCTCATTAAACCCCCTTCATGCCTAAGGGTAAAACTAGACATGTGCAATTAGTTTCGTTCCAAATTAGTTTTTTAATGAATTTCAAAAAATTCATTAATTCGGGTACCCCAAATCACCCTCCCCATGTTGAGGGCAAGCGGCCTGGTATGGTTCAGGAAGGGAAGGGGGTGGTGCTCACTCGCCTCCTCCCCCTTTCCTGGCCTTCCAGGCTGCTTGCTTGGATAAGGTTCTGATATGGATTTTGGGGGGGGGGGGGCTGGTATGGACTGGGGGGGACCCTACGCCATTTTTTCCCTTGATTTTTCATCTATATTGCCAGGAGGCTGCAATACATTACAGCCGCGAGCATTACAGCCGTGAGCAAGTTTGAATTACATTTTTTCCTTTAGAAATGTAATTATTGCTGCAGCATTTTCTATACATTGTGCGCCACTTTACAGGCAGAGTAAGGGGACCCCCCAGGCACGATATTTAAAAAAAAAATTCATTTTTTTATTTTTTCACTTTAAGCATCATTAAAATACTTGCTCCTTTAACCACTTCCCGCCCGGCCTATAGCAGAATGACGGACAGGCGGTGGTTCAGTAACCCTGACTGGGTGCCGCCCGTGGGGGCACGTATCACTGCGATCGGTGGTGCGGTGTGTCAGTCTGACACACCGCTACACCAATCTCAGTAAAGAGCCTCCGATGGAGGCTCTTTACCACGTGATCAGCCATGTCCAATCATGGCTGGTCATGATGTAAACAGGAAGAGCCGTTGATCGGCTTTTCCTCACTCGCGTCTGACAGAGGCAAGTAGAGGAGAGCTGATCAGTGGCTCTCCTGACAGGGCTGATTGTTTATCAGCGCAGCCCCCCCCCCCCTCGGATCCCGCCCAGGACCACCATCATGCCGTCCAGGACCACCAGGATGACTATCCACACTGGACCACCAGGTATGCCCCCGCTAGACCACCAGGGAAATGCAAATCTGTGCCAAGGCAGCTGCCAATCAATTCCCAGGCAGTTACCAATCAGTGCCCACTCACAATGCCTACCACTGCCAGTACTACCAGGGATGCCTATCAGTGCCGCATATCAGTGCCGCGTATCAGTGCCCATCAGTGCCACGTATCAATGCCCATCAGTGCCCAGCAGTGCTGACTATCAGTGCCCATCAGTGCCGCCTATCAGTGCCGCTTATCAATGCCACCCATAAGTACCCATCTTTGCAGCCTTTCAGTGCTCATCAGTGTCGCCTATCAGTGCCCACCAGTGTCACCCATGAGTGCTCATCAGTGCCGCCTATCAATGCCCATCAGTGCTGCATATCAATGCCGCATATTACTGCCCATCGACGGTGCCTCTCAGTGCCCGCTCATTGGTACCACCTCATCGGGCCGCCTTATTAGTACCCATCAGTGAAGGACAAAACTTACTTATTTGCAAAATTTTATAACAGAAACAAAAGCAAAACTTTTATTTTTTTCAAAATGTTTGGTCTTTTTTTATTTGTTTAGAAAAAAAAAAAATGCAGAGGTGATCAAATACCACCAAAAGAAAGTTCTATTTGTGGGAACAAAATTAAAAAAATTCTGTTTGGGTACAGTGTAGCATGACTGCACAATTGTCATTTAAACAGTGACAGGGCTGAAAGCTGAAAATTGGTCTGGGCAGGAAGGTGTATAAGTGCCCGGTATTGAAGTGGTTAAAAACAATTGTTTTTAAAAAACTTTTTTTTTTTTTTTGCATTGATACATGTCCCCTGGGGCAGGACCTGGGTCCCCACACACATTTTAATGGCAATAACATGCATATAAGCCTTAAAAATGAGGACTTTCGATTTTTCATGTTCGTGTCCCATAGACTTTATTAAGGTTTGCATGTTCGCTAGAACTTTTTGCCTGTTCGAGGTGTTCTGGTGCGAAAATGAAGCGCGCGGGGGGGGGGGGGGGGGGGATGTGTTCGGCCAATCCCTAGTGAGTACTAATGACCCCAGGTGGAGAGAGACTGAGCTAGGGGAGATAGCTTACTATATGTGCTGCTGGATGCTTTCACATGTGACTGCTGTGGATCATCCACTACATGTGATTAACCATGTACTGTCAAGTGACCCCAGATAGTATTTCCGATGTCATGTGACTGTATTTTGTCATCTTTCATCAGTGAAGTGCATCAACTCTATTTTTTTTTGTGTGTGGACATTCCTTCCTTGGGATATAAAAGTCAATGGCCGGGAATGTCGTGATAAGTCCTCTGGCATGGAGATGGGCCCAAGATGGTGAAAGGTTAAAGCCTCAAGTAGGTGGGTTGTTGTTCTGGAAGGGACATTTGCTCTTGGTGCCAACATCTAACCGATCACGAACCCCCTAATTATATACTGTATATACTCGAGGGTTCCTTGAGGGTTCCATTTTCCGAACCGACTTTGGGGCCCCGTATCTAGGAACCCCATCTTGGATATGTTGTAGTGTTCCACTGGGTGTGCACACCAAATTTGGGGTTCCTAGCACTAAGTGGCCCCCGAGATACGGGGCCCCAAAATCGGTCAACTGTGTCCATCTGCAGCAATGTTATTTCGGGACCCTTTAGGTCCAAAGACCCCACATTTCGGCTGCAGCTAGGGGGACATCTAGGAACCCTTAACTACCGAGTTTGAAGTTCGGGGGGCCCTATGGCTGCAAATGGGCACAGTGAGGCTGCAAATGGGCATTGTTGACCGTCTTTTCCACTTACAGAAGCTGCGCGTTTCTCACCCTAGGCTCTTACTCGAGTCAATACGTTTTCCCAGTTTTTTGTGGTAAAATTAGGTGCCTCGGCTTATATTCGAGTCGGCTTATACTCGAGTATATGCGGTACACTATACTATTATTATTATTATGATTTTATATCGTTAGGATTATGTAGCATTATGACAAGTTTTTTGTTTTACATTTCTTTTACGTGTCTTTCCATGCGGGTCTCGAGGTACTCTTTGATAATTTGCCGCAGGAATTGTTCAGCTATCTGATCTTACATCATAATTAAATATGTATTTTTCCATGCTGCGATTGCCTTCAATATTGTTTGATCTGTTTTTTTTTGTATTTTTTTTTTTTTTGATCCCGAGTCATTATTGTATTTTCCTGTCTAATTATCATAAAGTTATAGTTGACCCTCAGGAAAATCCAAACACTTCCGTTATAATTAAGTCATGATTCGTAAGAGGCGCCATATTTAATTATATCTCCAGCGTCTGGGGAGAGCCGGCGGTTTTGCGATAACAATAAAACAATATCATGTGATTGGCGATAAAGGGCATCTTGCTGGTTCAATTTGCCTATTCTAATTAGACTATGAATAATTAATTTGTCTTATTAAAGAGTCCCTTTAATCAGTTTATTTATATCTGATATAGTGTCGCGTGCGCCTATTGAGAAAACGGTTTGCCTAAAGCCCAACTCCAGACTTGCTTTTAGTTTTGGGTGGGGTGTAGAGCTTTCATTTTGAATGAAGTGACGGAATAATCTTCTCAATGACTAACCTAATGCCTCGTACACACGAGCGGACTTTCCCGCGCGAATGTCCGCCGGACTGAAGTCCGCTGGACAATCCGCCCGTGTGTGGGCGCCGGCGGACTTTTTGGCGCCAAAAGTCCGGTGGACTAAGTTTTAAGTTTTTTTTTAAAATTGTCTGCTGAACTCGGCAGTCCGGCGGACAATCCCGCCGGAAAGTCCGAGCGTGTGTACGAGGCATAACAAGTTCTGTCCCTTCCGATCCGATAAAAAATGAAACAATAGTATTTTCCTACACTATATGGCCAACCGTTGGACACCCAACCATCGCATCTACACTATATTACCAAAAGTATTGGGACACCTGCCTTTACACGCACATGAACTTTAAATGGCACCCCAGTCTTATGCCGTGTACACACAGTTGGAAATTCTGACGGAAAATGTCCGATTGGACCATGTTGTCAGAAAATCCTGGCCGTGTGTGGGCTCCATCTGACTTTTTCTGTCGGAATTTCCGCCGGAAAAAATTTGAGATCCTGCTCTCAAATTTTCCGACAACAAAATCCGATCAGACTTTTTCCGATCGTGTGTAGAGAATTCCGACAAAGTGCTACGCATGCTCAGATCAAATTACGAGACCAAAGCTATTGGCTACTAGCCTCTACATAGTTCCGTCGTACGCAACGAACGTCACCATGTTCAGAATGATCGGATTTTCCGACAACTTTGTCCGACCGTGTGTATGCAACACCAGTGTCGGACAAAATCCGTCGGAAAAATTCTGACGGATTTTGTGGTCGGAATTTCCGACCGTGTGTACCCACCCTTTGCAGCTATAACAGCTTCAACTCTTCTGGGAAGGCCGTCCACAAGGTTTAGGAGGGTGTCTATGGGAAGGTTTGACCATTCTTCCAGAAGAGCCACCAACCTAGCCACTTCTGTCTACAACACTTCACTTCTTGCCTCACTGGACTCACTGGCCCCCCTCACTACACACAGAATCAAGCCCCGACCCCTTCAACCTTGGCAAACAGATGTTACTAGAAGTCTGAAAAAACATAGTCTTGCTCATGAGCGCCTGTGGCGTAAGACCAAGTCTCACAGAGATTTCAACCAATATAAATCTGCCCTCCAAAAATACAATTCCAGCCTCCTCTCTGCCAAGCAGACCTATTTTAGCACTCTCATTAGCAAATTATCATCCCGTTCCCGTCAACCCTTTTCTACCTTCAACTCTCTACTTCGTCCTCCACCGCCTCCTCCAGCCAACTCACTCACTGCCCAGGAGATCGCCAATCACTTCAAACAGAAGATTGATACAATTCGAGCAGAGATCTCTACTGTTCTGATACCCCCCACACTTTACACTTCATGCCCACAGGCACAATCATTACTTCCCTCTTTCAACCCACCACTATAGATGAAGTTGCTAAACTACTTGATAATGTCCATCTTACCACCTGCCCTCTGGATCCTGTTCCCTCACAAATGCTACGTTCACCCTCTGGCTCTATGCTACACTCTCTAACCCACATCTTCAATCTCCCCCTCTCTTCTGGAATCTTCCCCAACTCTATAAAACACGCACTTGTCAGACCCATACCTAAAAAGCCCTCACTGGACCCATCCAATCTTAACAACCTACGCCCCATCTCCTTGCTCCCCTTCTTATCCAAACTCCTTGAGCGTCTGCTCTACAACCGACTGAGCGTCCACCTCGCTGATAATAGTCTTCTTGATCCCCTTCAGTCTGGATTTCGTCCTCAACACTACACAGAAACTGCTCTCCTAAAACTAACAAACGATCTACTAACGGCCAAAACCAATCGACATTATTCTGTACTCCTACTCCTGGACCTCTTTGCTGCCTTTGATACGGTTGACCACCCCCTCCTCCTCAAAAAACTCCACACCTTTGGTCTCCGTGACGGTACTCTTCACTGGTTCTCTTCCTACTTATCCAACCGCACCTTTAGCGTTTCTTACAACTCTACTTCCTCCTCTCCTCTTCCTTTCTTTGTTGGGGTCCCCCAAGGTTCTGTTCTTGGACCTCTTCTATTTTCAATCTACGCTTCCTCCCTGGGTCAACTGATAGCCTCCCATGGCTTCCAATACCACCTCTACGCTGACGACACTCAAATCTATTTCTCTACCCCTCGGCTCACTCCCTCCGTCTCCTCACGTATCACTAATCTACTATCAGATATATCCGTCTGGATGTCACACCACTTCCTCAAACTCAATCTACCCAAAACCAAACTTTTTCCACCCCCATATGCCCCTTCCCCTGATCTCTCTGTCAAAATCGATGGCACAACTATCAGCCCATCCCCGCATGCCAAGGTTCTAGGTGTAGTCCTGGACTCTGAACTCTCCTTCAAGCAACACATCCAATCACTGTCCAAATCCTGCCGCCTCAACCTCCGCAACATCGCCAAAATACGCCCCTTTCTAACCAATGATACAACAAAGCTCTTAATTCACTCGCTCGTCATCTCTCGCCTCGACTACTGCAACTCCCTTCTCATTGGCTTACCTCTACATAGTCTATCACCTCTGCAATCCATCATGAATGCTGCTGCCAGACTCATCCACCTTACCAATCACTCTGTGTCTGCCACTCCTCTCTGTCAATCCCTCCACTGGCTTCCATTGACCCAACAAATTCAATTCAAAATACTAACAACTACGTACAAAGCCATCCACAATTTCGCCTCCAGCTACATCACTAGCCTAGTCTCTAAATACCAACCTACTCGTTCTCTTCGTTCCTCTCAAGACCTCCAGCTCTCTAGCTCCCTCGTCACCTCATCCCTTGCTCGCCTCCAGGACTTTTCCAGAGCCTCTCCAATCCTATGGAATGCCTTACCCCAATCTGTCCGCCTATCTCCTACTTTATTAGCTTTTAGACGATCCCTGAAAAACCCTTCTCTTCAGAGAAGCATATCCTACCCACACCTATTAACAACCGTATTTTCATTTTCTCCATCAGCTCATCCCCCCACAGTATTACCTTTTGTTTCAATTGACCCTCCCTTCTAGATTGTAAGCTCCAACGAGCAGGGCCCTCTGATCCCTCCTGTATTGATTTGTATTGTAATTGTACGGTCTGCCCTCATGTTGTAAAGCGCTGCGCAAACTGTCGGCGCTATATAAATCCTGTATAATAATAAAAGAGCATTTGTGAGGTCAGGCACTGATGTTGTACGAGAAGGCCTGGCTCGCAGTCTCCACTCTTATGCCCCGTACACACGGTTGGAAATTCCGACCACAAAATCTGTCTGACTTTTTCCGACTGATTTTGTCCGACACTGGTAATGCACACACACGGTCGGACAAAGTTGATGGAAAATCCGATCATTCTGAACGTGGTGACGTTCGTTGCGTACGATGGAACTACGTAGAGGCTATTAGCCAAGAGGTTTGGTCTCCTAATTTGATCTGAGCATGCGTGGCACTTTGTCCGTCGGAAATTCTCTACACACGATCGGAAAAAGTCTGATCGGACTTTGTTGTCAGAAAATTTAAAAGCAGGATCTCAAATTTTTTACAGCGGAAATTCCGACGGAAAAAGTCCGATGGAGCCCACACACGGTTGGATTTTCCCACAACATGGTCCGATCGGACATTTTCCGTCGGAATTTCCGACCGTGTGTACGGGGAATTATTCATCCCAAAGGTGTCCTATGGGGTTGAGGTCAGGACTCTGTGCAGGCCAGTCAAGTTCCTCCACCCCAAACTCGCTCATCCATGTCTTTATGGGCCTTGCTTTGTGCACTGGTGCGCAGTCATTTTGGAACAGGAAGGTGAGACCCAAAACTGTTTCCACAAAGTTGGGACCATGAAATTGTCCAAAATTTCTTGGTATGCCGATGCCTTAAGTGTTCCCTTCACTGGAACTAAGGGGCCAAGCCCAACCCCTGAAAAACAACCCCCCACACCATAATTCTCCCTCCCCCCCACACCATAATCCCCCTCCACCAAACGATTTGGAGGGGTGGCCCAATACTTTTGGCAATATAATGTGGATGAGCTAGTTTGGGGTGGAGGAACTTGACTGGCCTGCATAGAGACCTGGACTTTTGTTTGTGGTTAAAATCACCCCGGTGATAGCCGCTTGATTTCCATTTCAAGTAGCAGGAGGGAACAATCCCCCCCTCCCTGATCCCGCTGCCTTCTGCGGCTTGCTTGGGCTCTCCCCTACCACCGGGAGACCCGAGCGATCAGCCGGAAAGTCCGCCAGCTGGTCGGGGAGACAAACAAAGCTGGAGTACGCTTTGATTGGCTTTTGGCTATTGTAACCCAGAAGCGATAATCTGACTTCTTTTGCGGTTCTACCGGATTGTCAATGCCGCCATTTTTAAGAACTCAGTAGCATTTGAAAACACAGATCTTGGTGTTTTGAATGCTTTTAAGTGCAGAGGAGGGATTTGGGGTCTTATAGACCTTTCCATAAAGAGTACCTGTCACATGCCTATTGCTGTCATAAGGATATTTACATTACATGTACACAATAAATGACCAAAATGTAAAAATAAAAATACAATTAATTAATAATCTTAAAAAATGTAAGTGCCCCCGTCCTCCTATGTGACATAAAAAAATTACATTACCCATCATTTTATTCTCCAGGGTCTCTGCATAAACAATATATCATGTTTGGGGGTAATTGGGGACGGCATGACAGTGCTGGACTGCACAGTTGCCACTTTAAAAAGTTATTCAGGTTGGAGCTTTAAGAGTGGGGGAGTGGTTACAGGGGCTGGGCGGCGCTCAGGCAAAAAAGAACTCAGGGAAGGAAGGGGAAGTGACGTCAGTCCTCAGCGGTGGAGGAATTGATTCCCACCCACCCGCTCTGTTTTAATGAGGTTGGGTTTTTCAGTGGGTTCCCAGGACGAGGCAGTCTTTGGGTCGCTAGAAGAGGAGAAGGAGAGGTACATGTATGGAACATGTTGTACCCATCCATGAGATGGGAGTGGTTATTGTACTTCCGGGTTAAGAGGGGTTTAACCCCGAAGGGTAAAAAGGGTAGGTCACTGTTGACAGGTTGGGTACCGCCTCTGAGTCCGGGGTTTGCGACTGGAGGCAAGAGTTCAAAGGTCAAGTTTAGTTGTTCACAGTGACCAGTGGTTTGTGGTTTTCTCCTACTGATGACCCATTTAATGGAGTTGAAGTAATGGTTAAAAAAGTTAAAAGAGGTTATTTCATTAAAATGTTATATTTTATTAATAAAAGGCCGGCTGGCCATTTACTCCACACCTTATTGAATCTTTTGTTAACAGGGGCAGTGCCCGGGTAGTAGTGGCCTTGCTAGGGGGTGGCTTTTGGGGCCCATAGCCCCGAGTCTCTGCAGGGGTCCCAAAGTGGAGGGGATGCTCTCTGAGGACCCTGATGCAAGGGGGGGAGGCTCTCTGGGGACCCTGATGTAAGGTGGAGGCTCTCTGGGGACCCTGATGTAAGGGGGAGGCTCTCTGGGGACCCTGATGCAAGGGGGAGGCTCTCTGGGGATCCTGATGTAAGGGGGGAGGCTCTCTGGGGGGACCCTGATGCAAGGGGGAGGCTCTCTGGGGACCCTGATGCAAGGGGGAGGCTCTCTGGGGATCCCGATGCAAGGGGGAGGCTCTCTGGGGGGACCCTGATGCAAGGGGGGCTCTCTGGGGACCCTGATGTAAGGGGGGGCTCTCTGGGGACCCTGATGTAAGGGGGGGCTCTCTGGGGACCCTGATGTAAGGGGGGGGGCTCTCTGGGGATATACACACACACGTATATTACTATATATACATGTGTATGCCCGCCCAGGCATATGACTTTCTTTACTACTCTGCTATGGGCTCTAGCCCCAGATCTTTTGTAGACCTAGCAACGCCCCTGCCAGGTAGTAAGATAAGGTTATCCGGTATCTGGGCATAAGTCCTACATTTGTCATGATTTTTACATTCATGTCACAAGTGTCAGAACTGGCCTGGGAAGCAAGTATTTAAAAACTTGAAGGAACTTGACTGGCCAACATCAGTGCCTGACCTCACAAATGCGCATCTGGAAGAATGGTCAAACATTCCCAAAGAAACACCCCCCTAAACCTTGCGGATGGCCTTCGCAGAAGAGTTGAAGCTGTTATAGCTGCAAATGGTGGGCCAACGCAATATTGAACCCTACAGACTAAGACTGGGATGCCATTAAAGTTCATGTGCGCGTAAAGGCAGGTGTCCCAATACTTTTGGTAATATAGTATATAATATATCAAAGCTTTTCTAGCAGAGCAGAGGAAAGTCACACTGATGTGGAGGGATTGTGTTCACATCAATCTGTGTCACTTCCCTTTCCATCCATGACAAGCCGGACAGACCATTAGCAGCCGTAGGATGGAGTCAGTGTCTTTTCACCGTGTCGGCTTGCAATTAAAGCTCAGCCAAGTGAACTAGTGAACTGGAGGGAGCGCCATGAATTCAACACAGAATTAATGAAAAATGGACTTTAATAGATATAGACGACTCACTTTTATAAGAATAATTCAAAAAGTAACAATAAAAGTTTTTTTAACCGCTTCCCGACAGCCTCCTGCACATTTACGTCGGCAGAATGACACGGCTAGGCAAAAGCACGTACCGGTACGTCCCCTTTAATTGCCTAGCCGTGGGGTTGGGCGCGCGCACTGCCGGCGGCACGCTCGTGACCCGGTCGGGAGCTCCGTGACCACGGCCGCGGGGACCAGTGGACCCGATCGCCGCTGGTGTCCCGCGATCGGGTCACAGAGCTGAAGAACGGGGAGAGGTCTGTGTAAACAAACCTCTCCCCGCGCTTCCTACTCTGCCTGTCACTGATCGGCTGTTCCCGGTCATCGGGAAAGCTGATCAGTGACGTCAGACGTACAGCCACACCCCCTAATGTAAAAAAAAAACACACACGTCACACTAACTCCTCCCCGCCCCCTAGTGGTTAACTCCTTCACTGCCAGTGTCATTTACATAGGAATCAGTGCATTTAAATAGCACTGATCGCTGTATAAATGACAGTGGTCCCAAAAATGTGTCAAAAATGTCCGATGTGTCCACCATAATGTCGCATTCACAATAAAAATTGCTGATCGCCGCCATTACTAGTAAAAAAAAAAAATATTAATAAAAATGCTGTAAAACTATCCCCTATTTTGTAAACGCTATAACTTTTGCGCAAACCAATCAATAATCGCTAATTCCGATTTTTTTTTACCAAAAATATGTAGAAGAATACGTATCGGCCTAAACTGAGGGAAAAAAAACATTTTATATATTTTTTGGGGATATTTATTATAGCAAAAAGTTAAAAATATTGCATTTTTTTCAAAATCGCTCTATTTTTGTTTATAGCGCAAAAAATAAAAACCGCAGAGGCGATCAAATACCACCAAAAGAAAGCTCTATTTGTGAGGAAAAAAAGGACGCCAATTTTGTTTGGGAGCCACGTCGCACGACCGCGCAATTGTCAGTTAAAGCGACGCAGTGCCGAATCGCAAAAAGGGGCCTGGTCCTTTGGCTGCCAATTGGTCCGGGGCTGAAGTGGTTAAAGGGCAAAAAATACTGAAAAAAGTGCAAATGTGGCTCCTAATTTGAAATCGTGGAACGGTTTTCACTGACATGAATAAGGACTGTAATAGGCATTAGGGATAAGCTTGATGTTCGGGTCGAACGTACGTTCGACTTGAACATCGGGTGTTCGCCCATTTGCCAAAGAGCCAACATTATGGAGCGTTCTCGCCAAATTCGAGCGCTGCGTAACACCCCATAATGCACTGCGAGAGCGCAGTGCATCGCTGTATGATGATTGGCTAAAGTATGCATCTGACCTGTATGGTTTGGCCAATCCCAGTGCCCTCTGCTAATAGAGACATAATTGGCCAAAGGTGGGGGGCCTTTGGCCAATCATGGCTCAGGGGGACTAAGTCCACGCCCCACACTATATAAGGCTGCTTACACGGCGGCCACGTGTAGTGTTATTGGTGTGGACGGAGAGATAGCTTGATTTAGATTATTGTTTGGATATTCAGTTAGTGGCAATGTATTTGATACATATATACTGTCAGTCTAGTATATATATATATATATATATATATATATATATATATATATATATATTACTAAACACAAAAAGTTGCGCAAATACAAAATAGTGAACATGTGTGTATAAAAACACCCTTGAAACAATTAATGTAATTTTATAAAAATCATGATAAAAATGCAAAAAATGTTTTATGTATAAGATCTCAAAAAAATTATATAAAAATTGAAAAGACTATGTGAAAAAATCAAGAAAATAAATAAGTAAAGTGGGTCATATATGTTGCGTGTAAAATAATAACACACCAACCTATAGACAAAAATAGATAATCAACAATTCAACACACAAGTGCCTATAAAAATGTGTATGTATAATGATAAAACCTCAAAAAGGTCCAAAAACAAAATATGTATATAAATATAAAAAATATATATATATATATATGTACCGTATATACTCGAGTATAAGCCGACCGGAATATAAGCCGAGGCACCTAATTGTACCACAAAAAACTGGGAAAACGTATTGACTCGAGTATAAGCCAAGGGTGAGAAATGCGCAGCTACTGTAAGTGGAAAAGAGGGTCAACAATGCCCATTTGCAGCCTCACTGTGCCCATTTGCAGCCTCACTGTGCCCATTTGCAGCCATAGGTCCCCCGAACTTAAAACTCGGTAGTTAAGGGTTCCTAGATGCCCCCTAGCTGCAGCCAAAATTTTGGGGTTTCTGGACCCAAAGGGTCCTGAAATGACATTGCTGCAGATGGACACAGTTGACCAAATTTGGGGCCCCGTATCTCGGGGCCACTTAGAGCTAGAAACCCCGAGCTTGGTGTGCAAACCCAGTGGAACTAGTAGACATGTGCACAACAAAAAAATTTGTTTATTTTCGTTTCGTTTTTTTCATTTCCGAAAAAAAATTGTTTATTTTCGTTTCGTTTTTTTCGTTTCAGTTGATTCGTAACGATTCGTACATTCGTAAGAGTTATCTTTTCGTTGATTCGTTTTTTCGTTAGTTTAATTTTCGGACGCATTCGTATTTATTCGTAACATTTGTAACATTCGTAGATTCGTAATCGGAGCATAATTCATAATTTGATGTAATGTGTGTGCTATTATTACATTTTAATAATTTACGAATCGAAACAAAAAAGTTACGAATCGAAAAAAAAGTTACGAATGTACAAATTTTTTTGTTCAATCCATTCGAAGCACATTAAGCAACGCCATTGTAAGAGACACGGAAAATTACGAATCGAAAAAAAAAAAAATTACGAATCGAAAAAAAAGTTACGAATCGAAAAAAAAAGTTACGAATCGAAAAAAAAAGTTACGAATCGAAAAAAAAAGTAATGAATGTACGAATTTTTTTGTTCAATCCATTCGAAGCACGTTAAGCAGCGCCATTGTAAGGGACACGGAAAATGAACAATTCAACAAAAAAAATAAAGTTACGAATGTACGAATTTTTTCGTTCGTTTTCGTTTTTCGGATTTTCTTCATTAGTACATTCGTTGTTTCTAAATAGTTTTTTTTCGGATTTTCGTTGTTTTTCGGATTCGTTTGATTCGAATGATTCGTACAATTCGAACGATTCGTTATTCGGATTCGTACGATTCGTTCATTCGTATGAAAACGAACGAACGAAGATAACGAAAAAAAACGAAAAACAACTAAAAAAATTGCACATGTCTAGGAACAAGTACTACAACATATCCAAAGCTGGGGTTCCTAGCGCTAAGTGGCCCTGAGATAAGGGGCCCCAAAGTCGGTTCGGAAAATGTCAAGCACTTTTCTGCAGCAGAGAATGACATTTTCCGAACCGACTTTGGGGCCCCGTATCTCGGGGCCACTTAGTGTTAGGAACCCCAGCTTTGGATATGTTGTAGTACTAGTTCCACTAGCACAAAATGTGCTGAAAAACTCGGCTTATACTCGAGTATATACGGTATATAGAAAAAAAAGAACAGGGAGATGAAAACAGCTGGTGTGATCCTACAGACTCTGTGGCCGTATCATATTCATCCTACCCAGGTAGAGTATATCAGGTATTGCACATCGATCCTTGCGGGGGACAAAACAAGCAGCCAGATGGCTTCTTACCAGATCTGATGGACTCCAAATTACGGGAGTCGTTCTCGCAAAAGTGGCTGAAGGAATCAGCTTCTGCTCTCCAGTAATCTGCATGCACACCTGCCTGTGTTTCTCCTCAATCACGGGGCCGCAGGCCTCACAAATGTTTCCATGGAGTGTTTTAGCAAAAAAATAAAGCGATTCTTTATTTTATCAGCTCAGCTCAGGGACTCCATTCAGATTTTATAAAAGGAGAAAAAACAGAGGGGGGAACTCATGTGCGGTAAATGCTTTAGGAGTTTATTCCAACGATAAAATCTTTTCCAAGCACATTTAAAAGGATAATATAAAAAAGAAACACTCAGCAGCAAAAAAAAAAAAAAATATTCATTCACATTGCCTGCTGGTGCGTGGTGACGTCACGGACAGCTCTCCTACCGACTGGTTTCCTTGTAAAAAGCATTGACTGGGAATGGAGATATATATATATATATATATATATATATATATATATATATATATATATATATATATATATATATATATATATATATATATATATACTCTGCATTAGCATAAACTATATATATTCAGTGTTTACTCTATATTCAGGCAGTTTGGACAGTGTATTAACCACATGCCGACCGCGCTATAGTCGAAAGACGTCTACAGCGCGGTCGGCTTATTCTAAGTGGACGTCCTACGGACGTCTTCCCAGAAACTTGCTCCCGCGCGCCCCCTGGGGCGCGCACTCGGGAACATCCGTGACCACGGTAAACACCCGCTGATAGGGGCCGTTTACCACGTGATCGCTCCGTCAAATGACGGATCGATCACATGTACACAAACCGGCGTCACGTCATGACGCCGTTTCCTCCCTCCCCTCTCTGTACCGATCGGTACAGTGAGGGGAGAAGCGGAAAGGGGGAGAGACGGGACCAGCGCTGTGGGCTGGATGTGTAGTGCCCACAGCGCTGGTCAGTGACTGCAATACACTGCCACCACTGTGCAATACTCTGCAACCACTGTGCAATGCTCTGCAACCACTGTGCAATGCTCTGCAACCACTGTGCAATGCTCTGCAACCACTGTGCAATACTCTGCCACCACTGTGCAATACTCTACCAATACTGTGCAACACTGCAATACTCTGCCAATACTTGCCAATACTCTGCCAATACTCGCCTATACTCTGCAATAATTTTTAATAGAAACAAAGAATTTTTTTTTTTTTTTTTTTACCGAATTTTCAGTATTTTTTGATTTATAGCGCAAAAAATAAAAAACCCAGCGGTGATCAAATACCACCAAAAGAAAGCTGTATTTGTGTGAAAAGGACACAAAATTCATTTGGGTACAGTGTTGCATGACTGAGTAATTGTCATTCAAAGTGTGAGAGCACCGAAAGCTGAAAATTGGTCTGGTTAGGAAGGGGGTTTAACTGCCCGGTGGTCAAGTGGTTAATATATATATATATATACACACAGCATCCAGTGTAGCCTATATCTAAAGTGCATTCGGTGGTGTACTGTTTCTAATACACTTCAGGCGGTGTACACAGTATATAATACAGTGCATCTGTAGTACAGTTGCTAATACAGTGCAGGCGCTGTACACAGTATCCAATACATTGTGTACAGTTTCTACTACACTTCTGGTGGCGTACACAGTATATAATACAGTGTAGTGCAGTGTTGCAAAACAAAATATACATCATGTCCAGAAGGCCACCAAGGAGAGGCAGACACTCACAGGCCACTAAAAGAGGGCAAGCAGCCTCTGTGTCTACAGTCAACAGTGTTGGTCATGGACATGGTGCATCCTCAGCAGGTGGCCGCAGGGCACGCTTGTCCTTTTTTTCTGCTGCTGGCCTTGTTATTGAGCCAGAACATGCAGAAGAGTTGGTGGGGTAAATAACAAAGCCGTCCTCATCCTCCTTATCCTCTGTCACCCAGGCTCAGAGTAGTTTGCCTTCCATCGAAGCTGCCAAAGCGGCCTATTCCATCGGATCCTTGTCCACAGTCACTCCTTCTGTAGCCCCATCATCATGCACACGTAGGAGTCCCCAGAACTATTCGACCACAGTGTCGGGTACATGCTTTAGGAGGATGTGCAGCAATTTGAAGGCTCTGACGATGGTTCCCAGGTGATGGAAGGGAGTAACGTGAGCCTAGAGAGAGGAGGTGCCCAAGAAGGACAAGAAACTGGCAGTCATGTTCCTCCAGCTGCAGCATACTGCCAAGTTTGCTCCAGTGACGAGGAGGGAGGGGATGATGAGGTCACTGACTGTACTTGGGTGCCTGAGAGAAGAGAGGAGGAGGAGGCACAACTTCAACAAAGCAGGATGTCCTCTAGGGGGCAGGTTAAGGGCAGCCACCCTACTGCATCACACCGCAGAGCTCCGCAGGTGCAGCACGCTGCTGACTCCTGCTGACTTCTAAAAGTTCCTTGGTGTGGGCCTTTTTCAACATGTGTGTAGCAGATCGCACCGTTGCTGTTTGCAACCTATGTCTGAAGCGGATCAAGCATGGCCACAACTGGTTAAGATACCCACTACAGGTTTCATTTAATAGAAATCACGAGGAAAGACACACACTCCCTACAGGACCTCAGATCATGTGCTGAGTCATCCCAAATAGGAGTTTCGCATTCCTCTTTTTTTGCAAATTAGACTCTCTGGTCCTTTCATGCCTCCTGTGATTGCCTGCAGTTCGGTCTTTGCTCTTATGGTGTCTGCTTGACCCCCTGAACCATTATTATTTGCAATATATTTTGGGAAGGCTCTGATATTCATTTGGACAGCGTCCCCTGAGGAAGCCCCATTTTAGGGCGAAACGTGTTGGGAACCACACCATCGTGCTGTACCTTTAAGGACTGTACTTTCATGCCTCCTGTGATTTTCTACAGACCGGTTTTTGGTCTTATGATGTTTGATTGACCCTCTGAACTATTATCAATTGCAATATGTTGTGGGAAGGTTCTGATATTCATTAGAACAGCGTCCCCTGAGGAAGCCCCATTTTAGGGCGAAACATGTTGGGAACCACACCATCGTGCTGTACCTTTAAGGACTGTACTTTCATGCCTCCTGTGATTTTCTACAGACCGGTATTTGGTCTTATGATGTTTGATTGACCCTCTGAACTATTATCAATTGCAATATGTTTTGGGAATGTTCTGATATTCATTTGGAATGCATCCCCTGGGGAAGCCCTATTTTAGGGCGAAACAGGTTGGGAACCACAACATCGTTCTGTACTTTTATGCCTCCTATGATTACCTGCAGTCCAGTCTTTGGTCTTATGGTGATCCACTGAACCATTATCATTTGCAATATGTTGTGGGAAGGTTCTGATATTCATTTGGACAGCGTCCCCTGAGGAAGCCCCATTTTAGGGCAAAACATGTTGAGAACCACACCATCGTGCTGTACCTTTTAAGGACTGTACTGTATGAGTCTTTTCTAATGCAACTGCGTTGTTTTTAGGTATTAATAAAATGTTATGGGAGAAAAGTTGCGCTATCCGGGTATGTAAAGCTGCTGCTCGAAATGTTATACTACATAAAACAGAATTAGGTTTGGAAAGGAGCTGCGCTAAAGAATGAAATATCACCAAAGTAGTGGTGTATACACTGTGTCACACAAAGTGAATATAAGTGAGAATAGCCTATATGGCTAGTGCGTTTCTCATATGTGTATATACAACGAGAAGCTATATGAAAACAGCCTCTGTTGGTATATCTTGTAATTGTGAAAAAGTAAACACCCGACTGGGCTGTTCAGATTTCAGAGAAAATACCAGTTACAACACCAGACTGAGTCTCTGTCAGGACTGCTGTATTCTGGTGTATGTAAATAAAATTACTTAATAAAAATATATATATACAATATAGGTGCAAAAAGTAGTGTAAATTAATAAACAACCTACAGAGCATCTAGTAACATGTTGAAACAATTCCACCTATTAAATGTAGAGTGAATATAAACTGTATGACTATAGATATAGTTGGTGAACCCTTGTGAAGGAAAAAAAAGGACAAAAAATTGCAAACAGTAAACACCCTGCTGGGCTTCCAGCGTTACACCAGTGACATAATGTGTATATAATCCTCAGAGTGTAAATTGAAACAATCCCAATGAATGGTTGTAATGTAGCTGTTTCTCTGAAAATCTCTTATTAATTATATATATATGTACCCTGCTAAACGTCTAGCTGGGAAAAAATTACAAACAATAAAAATTGCAAAAAATTTAAATAAAGTGCGCAATATAGTGCATAATACAGCAGATAAGTCCCGTATTAGAAACAGTCTCTGTGACAATTCCAAATGAATTCGAGTAAACGTGACTTGTATGACACCAAGGAAAAGTGTAGAGACCTCCACCATAGGGCACACTTGTCTCCTTACCGGAACTGAATGGTCCCTTTTTAGGGGGACCGTTCACGCAGGTGGCTCTCAACCCTAGCCAGGGGTAGACTGTAGGGAACGTCCGAAATCCTACCGACCTGGATGGCTCCTCCAAGCTAACTCCCAACCTAGGATCCTTCAAATATCTCCGCTCAGGGTCAGTCTCAATGGCCAAATACGTGTTGGAACCCAGGGGAATCAAAGAGAGCTCGCATAGCATAAAATCCAAGGGTATTTTATTTTATAAAAGCAAAGAAAACACTTACAGTGTAGCGATCTAAAAAAGGCATGAAGCGAGCCGGCCGGTCTCGCAAATACAGCCCGTGGTAACGGGATCACGTCGTGCTGCGGTGGCGTCAAGACGTAGCTCCTCCCCCCTACGCGTTTCGTCATCAAAGGACGTCGTCACGGGGCACGGGCTGCGTCATGACGCACCACATTATATACAAAAACAAATCAACCAAGCCTCGATGTGGATCCCGGACTTGGGAATAGCGTCCGCCATCTTTGAAAAGGGAAAGGCGCTGGGAACCTCATAGGTACTGAGGGAAAAGTGTGGTTTATGGTAATTATAACCAGCATCGGAATCAAGATGGACTGCGCCATCTCTAACTGGAAAGAAGGCACTCCAAATCTTTTATATATTTAAAAAGGGAGTGCTATTTAGATGGTAAATAAGGATAACGATACTGATATTTAAACATTATTTATATGTTGCATTTTCCATAACGGTAAGCTAGTGGACTTCTAAGAGTCTCCAATGTAAACTGTGTTGTATTGTCCTTCTTCGTGCAGAATGGGAATGTACCAAAAGTTTGAAGGCCAACACTTGAGTGGGTTCCAAATGAGAATCCCAACACTACAGTAAAGGTAAAAAAATATAGAGTGAAAAATAAAATGAAAAAATGGATTTTCACTGCGTAGACTATAACGATAAAAAGTGTGATAGTAACAAATTTAAAAATGTTTGAATTGATTCAAAAGGTTTTCGACTATTGTGTCTTATATATGAGGCTAGTTAGTGACCTGATGTTATTTAGTATGAAAAGCAACCAAGGTGAGCTATTCTACCATCAGAGATCCACATTGATTTACACAATTATATAGATAAAATTACATCCATATGGGATTCTGAATAGGCCGGAAGTACATTCCAATTCCATATTGGGAAAAGCATACATTACCAAAACTTGTATATCTACAATGGCCCGTATGGGCAAAACTAATATGCATGAATACAGATGATATTGGTAATACATAAGCATCTTGGAGGTCCATTATGCATAAATACAGATGATATTGAAAATACATGAGCATCTTGGGGGACAGGTCACTAGGAGTTGTCTATGAAACAGTTAACATCGACGTCGATGTTGAGTCCGAAAGGTGTGTATATCTTTTAATTCTATGGACCCATGACATTTCTAGTTTTGAAATGCTGTTAACCATATTGCTACCTCGCCAATGTGGTCTGAATTTGTCAATGCCCAGGAAAATGGTATTGCTAGGGTCTCTGTTATGAACCCGAAGATAGTGCTTGGACACTGAATGTTTGGTGTATCCTCGGCGTATGTTGTTTATGTGTTCATTGAGTCGGACCTGTAATGGTCTTTTGGTCCGGCCCACATATTGAAGCCCACATGGGCATTGGAGCATATAAACAACTCCTACTGTGGAGCATGTAATAAAGGACTCTATGTCGTGATGGTGAGAAGTACAGGTGGAAATAAAGGATGTGGTTCTTTTAGTTCTTATTTTATTAAGTGTGCAGACTTGGCAGCGCCTGCACTGATGGTAACCTGTGAGCATAGGAAAGAAACCAGTCTTAGTGAAATTAGTGTGATTTAAGACGTTGGGGGCTATCTTATCCTTCAAAGAGGGAGCTCCCCTAAAGACAACTTGGGGTTTATCAGGAAGAATAGTCCTCAGTATCCTGTCACTTTGCAATATGTGCCAATATTTGCCAATAATGTGTTTGACTTTGGCATGTTGGCATGAAAAACTGGTAATAAAGGGATTACGATATGAGTCGTTGTTCTGGCCGGGTGGTTTCTCAGTTAATAACGTGTTACGGTCTATCATGTACACTGAGGTAAGGGTATCTCTAAGAAATTCTGTTGTGTATCCCTTAGCCTTAAAGCGTTCAGTGAGAATTGATGATTGAGTCAAAAAGGTATCATGGTCAGTGCAATTCCGTTTTAGTCGAAGGTATTGACTCTTGGGGACTGATTATACTGATGTATACTTTTTAATAAATTTTTCCTATTGATTTAATATGCACCCAAAAAAAATCCCACAAATCTCCAACATACAAATTAATTTAATGTAGAGTAACTGCTGCCGGCCTAAATTTGGAGAATTATTCCTCTAATGCTGCTTATAAAAGCTTTTCTTTCCTGCGACTCTCGCCAGTCTAATAAAATAATATCCCAATCTACAATCATTGTAATAAAGTGGCATTATGTGTAATACACTTTTTTTTTGCAAATTAGACTCTCTGGTCCTTTAATGCCTCCTATGATTACCTGCAGCCCGGTCTTTGGTCTTATGGTGACTGCTTGACACCCTGAACCATTATCAATTGCAATATGTTTTGTGAAGGCTCTGATATTTATTTTGGACAGTGTCCCCTGAGGAAGTCCAAATTTAGGGCGAAACATGTTGGGAACCACACCATCGTGCTGTACCTTTTAAGGACTGTACTGTATGAGTCTTTTCTAATGCAACTGAGTTGTTTTTATGTAGTAATAAAATGTATACTTTTTAATACATTTTTCCTATTTATTTAATATGCACCCAAAAAAAAATCCCACAAATCTCCAACATACAAATTAATTTAATGTAGAGTAACTGCTGCCGGCCTATATTTGTAGCATTATTCCACTAATGCTGCTTATAAAAGCTTTCCCTTCTTTCCTTTCCGGTCTAATAAAATAATATCCCAATGTACAATCATTGTAATAAAGTAGCAATATGTGTAATACACTTTTTTTTTTTTTGCAAATTAAACTCTCTGGACAGTGTCCCCTGAGGAAGCCCAATTCTAGGGCGAAACACGTTGGGAACCACACCATCAGGCTGTACCTTTAAGGACTGTACTTTCATGCCTCCTGTGATTTTCTACAGACTGGTATTTGGTCTTATGCTGTTTGATTGACCCTCTGAACCATTATCAATTGAGATATGTTTTGGGAATGTTCTGATATTCATTTGGAATGCATCCCCTGGGGAAGCCCCATTTTAGGGCGAAACAGGTTGGGAACCACAACATCATTCTGTACCTTTAAGGACTGTACTTTTATGCCTCCTATGATTACCTGCAGTCCAGTCTTTGGTCTTATGGTGACCCACTGAACCATTATCATTTGCAATATGTTGTGGGAAGGTTTTGATATTCATTTGGACAGCGTCCCTTAAGGAAGCCCCATTTTAGGGCAAAACATGTTGGGGAACCACACCGTTGTGCTGTACCTTTTAAGGACTGTACTGTATGAGTCTTTTCTAATGCAACTGCGTTATTTTTAGGTATTAATAAAATGTATACTTTTTAATACATTTTTCGTATTTATTTAATATGCACCCAAAAAAATCCCACAAATCTCCAACATGCAAATTAATTTAATGTAGAGTAACTGCTGCCGGCCTAAATTTGGAGCATTATTCCCCTAATGCTGCTTATAAAAGCTTTCCTTTCCCTCGACTCTCGCCGGTCTAATAAAATAATATCCCGATCTACAATCATTGTAATAAAGTGGCAATATGTGTAATACACTTTTTTTTTGCAAATTAGACTCTCTGGTCCTTTAATGCCTCTTATGATTACCTGCAGCCTGGTATTGGTCTTATGGTGACTGCTTGAACCCTTGAACCATTATCAATTGCAATATGTTTTGGGAAGGCTCTGATATTTATTTGGACAGTGTCCCCTGAGGAAGCCCAAATTTAGGGCGAAACATGTTGGGAACCACACCATCGTGCTGTACCTTTAAGGACTGTACTTTCATGCCTCCTGTGATTTTCTACAGACCGGTATTTTGTCTTATAATGTTTGATTGACCCTCTGAACCATTATCAATTGCAATATGTTTTGGGAATGTTCTGATATTCATTTGTAATGCGTCCCCTGGGGAAGCCCCACTTTAGGGCGAAACAGGTTGGGAACCACAATATCGTTCTGTACCTTTAAGGACTGTACTTTTATGCCTCCTATGATTACCTGCAGTCCAGTCTTTGGTCTTATGGTGACCCACTGAACCATTATCATTTGCAATATGTTTTGGGAATGTTCTGATATTCATTTGGAATGCGTCCCCTGGGGAAGCCCCATTTTAGGGCGAAACAGGTTGGGAACCACAACATCGTTCTTTACCTTTAGGGACTGTACTTTTATGCCTCCTATGATTACCTGCAGTCCGGTCTTTGGTCTTATGGTGACCCACTGAACCATTATCATTTGTAATATGTTGTGGGAAGGTTCTGATATTCATTTGGACAGCGTCCCCTGAGGAAGCCCCAGTTTAGGGCGAAACATGTTGGGGAACCACACCATCGTGCTGTACCTTTTAAGAACTGTACTGTATGAGTCTTTTCTAATGCAACTGCGTTGTTTTTATGTATTAATAAAATGTATTGTTTTTTTAATTAATTTTTCCTATTGATTTAATATGCACCCAAAAAAAATCCCACAGATCTCCAACATACAAATTAATTTAATGTAGAGTAACTGCTGCCGGCCTAAATTTGTAGCATTATTCCCCTAATGCTGCTTATAAAAGCTTTCCTTTCCCGCAACTCTTGCCAGTCTAATAAAGTAATATCCCGATGTACAATCGTTGTAATAAAGTGGCAATTTGTGTAATACACTTTTTTTTTGCAAATTAGACTCTCTGGTCCTTTATTGCCTCCTATGATTACCTGCAGCCCGGTCTTTGGTCTTATGGTGACTGCTTGACACCCTGAACCATTATCAATTGCAATATGTTTTGGGAAGGCTCTGATATTTATTTGGACAGTGTCCCCTGAGGAAGTCCAAATTTAGGGTAAAACATGTTGGGAACCACACCATCGTGCTGTACCTTTAAGGACTGTACTTTCATGCCTCCTGTGATTTTCTACAGACCGGTATTTGGTCTTATGATGTTTGATTGACCCTCTGAACCATTATCAATTGCAATATGTTTTGGGAATGTTCTGATATTCATTTGGAATGCATCCCCATTTTAGGGCAAAACAGGTTTGGAACCACAACATCATTCTGTGTCTTTAAGGACTGTACTTTTATGCCTCCTATGATTACCTGCAGTCCGGTCTTTGGTCTTATGGTGACCCACTGAACCATTATCATTTGCAATATGTTGTGGGAAGGTTCTCATATTCATTTAGACAGCGTCCCCTGAGGAAGCCCCAGTTTAGGGCGAAACATGTTGGGGAACCATACCATCGTGCTGTACCTTTTAAGCACTGTACTGTATGAGTCTTTTCTAATGCAACTGCGTTGTTTTTAGGTATTAATAAAATGTATTGTTTTTTTTTATTAATTTTTCCTATTGATTTAATATGCACCCAAAAAACATCCCACAAATCTCCAACAAACAAATTAATTTAATGTAGAGTAACTGCTGCCGGCCTAAATTTGGAGCATTATTCCCCTAATGCTGCTTATAAAAGCTTTCCTTTCCCGCGACTCTCGCCGGTCTAATAAAATAATATCCCGATGTACAATCGTTGTAATAAAGTGGCAATTTGTGTAATACACTCGTCGCAGTTAATATCCAGCATTTGACTTCTTTAGCGGGTTAAGCATCTGTCGAAAATCACGCCGACACAGCGCAGTGCGCAACAGCGATAATATGTTTTTTTTTTTTTTTTTGCACAACTTTAAGAAGAAAAAAATTGCAGGCCGGTAATTCGGCGTGGGCGGGGGGTTGGATAAATGACACTCCGTTTCACCGTTTCACCTCCACGTCCGACACCAAAAAAAAATAAGCGAAAGACGATATGTCTCATTTATGTGATGGGATTTTAATGGCCGCCGCGGTGGCCGCTTACCGATGGAAATGTCAGAACGGCACAAAGTAGCGATTTAATATTAAATCCACATTTTAGGAATAATCACACTGTCCATGAATTATTTATCCGAATATTTAAAAGCTGATTAATTATTGAGACTTCCACTCCCGGGCTGTAGAAGAGAACGTCCCCGTCTGGTAGAAATACACGTTATGTTTTCCTAATTCCGCAGGTGGAAGGGAATAGCTCGCCGTTACACCGGCTGCCGGGAATAAGAGGCGGAATCGGCAGTTAAATGGGAACGAATCCCGCCGGCTCGCCTTGGTAAGGTGCCGCGGCCAATTTTCAGAATTAAAGGGACACTCCGATTGAACGTGAAATCTTCGCGTTTTAGCGGACTCTGGGGACTCGCTCCTGACTGAGCGGAGTGGCTTTCATTTTTATCTTAATCTATCAACCTGCCTTTGGTAGTTAAAAATTATTATATTTCAGTTTTTTTAGCCCCCTTTATAAAAGAGCTCATTGACACCGAGATTGGGGTTGCAGCGACGCCGGTTTCGATCTCAGCGCCGTTACTAGACATGTGCAATTCGTTTCGTTTTTTTTCGTTTTCCGTTAAAATTCGTTATATTCGGTCATTCATTGGCGTACGAATGAACGAATGATTCGCTAAAAATTTTAACGAATGTTCGAATCGAACGAATATGAAAAACAACGAAAATCCGAAATAACCAAATTAGAAACAACGAAAGAAGAAAATCCGAAAAACGAAAACCGGAACAACGAAAATCAAAATGAACGAAAAAATTCGTACATTCGTAACTTTTTTTTTTGGTTGAATTGGTAATTTTCCGTGTCTCTTACAATGGCGCTGCTTAACGTGCTTCGAATGGATTGAACGAAAAAATTCGTACATTCGTAACTTTTTTTTTTTCGATTCGTAATTTTCCGTGTCTCTTACAATGGCGCTGCTTAACGTGCTTCGAATGGATTGAACGAAAAAATACGTACATTCGTAACTTTTTTTTTTTTCGATTCGTAATTTTCCGTGTCTCTTACAATGGCGCTGCTTAATGTGCTTCGAATGGATTGAACGAAAAAATTCGTACATTCGTAACTTTTTTTTCGATTCGTAATTTTCCGTGTCTCTTACAATGGCGCTGCTTAACGTGCTTCGAAAGGTTTGAACGAAAAAATTCGTACATTCGTAACTTTTTTTTTTTCGATTCGTAATTTTCCGTGTCTCTTACAATGGCGCTGCTTAATGTGCTTCGAATGGATTGAACGAAAAATTCGTACATTCGTAACTTTTTTTTTCGATTCGTAATTTTCCGTGTCTCTTACAATGGCGCTGCTTAACGTGCTTCGAAAGGTTTGAACGAAAAAATTCGTACATTCATAACTTTTTTTTTTTCGATTCGTAATTTTCCGTGTCTCTTACAATGGCGCTGCTTAACGTGCTTCGAATGGATTGAATGAAAAAATTCGTACATTCGTAACTTTTTTTTTGCGATTCGTAATTTTCTGTGTCTCTTAAAATGTAATAATAGCATACACATTACATAACATTATGAGTTATGCTCCGATTACGAATCTACGAAAACAATGTTACGAAAGTACGAATAAATCAATCTAACGAAAGTAGCAAATGTGATGCTCTGGACCCTGGAGACACGGGAATACAAGTTACACCTAGTACCAGTGTCTGGCATGGGTGGACAGGCTCATCAATGCCTCCACCACATGCCATCTGGTTACGACATTACCTACTGTGGGTGCAGGCTGACAACCTCCTCTTCAGCCACACCACTCCTCTCGGTATCCCTAAACTTCATATATTCTTACTACTAGAATTGGTCCATCATGTTTTATAGCTCCCCCGAGTCGCCGCGGGAGACACTCCCTCTCTTTTGGTGGTTACGCAATCGGGGCCTGTCGGGGCAAGGATACTTTCCTGATGAAGCGGATTTGTCCGCGAAACTAGTTGAACTGTGTTCTGTGATGAAATTGTCCCACCATGCCTCCCCCCCAATCCGGGGTTAACTGTCGTGGTGACATATATGAACTTCTGCTATGTCTTTATTCTGTAATTGATCATTATTTTTGTATCAATAAAATGATTTTATTTGTTTAGTATATACTTACTACTCATTTATATTTCACTGTCTTACCGTACCGTGATAGTCCAACACTGCCCACAAGTCCTCTGTGGTGACCTGGTTGGGGACCAGGTTCCCACTATTTCATTTCAAAGATTCCTGGATGATGGTACAAGTTTATTTATTTCCATGTTGATATTCATTCATAGAGACCACACACATTTTTCGAAAGTACAAATGTAACTAAATCTACGAAAATACGAATGCGTCCGAATTTCGAATAAACGAAAATTAAACTAACAGAAAAACAAATCAACGAAAAAATAACTCTTACGAAAATACGAATCGTTACGAATACGAACACCGACAACTTACGAATTTACGAATCGTTACGAATCAACGGAAACGAAAGAAACGAAACGAAAATATTTTTTTTTTCTGTTGTGCACATGTCTATCCACTATATGTGATTAACCATGTACTGTCAAGTGACCCCAGATAGTATTTCCGATGTCATGTGACTGTATTTTGTCATCTTTCATCAGTGAAGTGCATCAACTCTATTTTTTTTTTTGTGTGTGGACATTCCTTCCTTGGGATATAAAAGTCAATGGCCGGGAATGTCGTGAGAAGTCCTCTGGCATGGAGATGGGCCCAAGATGGTGAAAGGTTAAAGCCTCAAGTAGGTGGGTTGTTGTTCTGGAAGGGACATTTGCTCTTGGTGCCAACATCTAACCGATCACGAACCCCCTACTTATATACTGTATATACTCGAGGGTTCCATTTTCCGAACCTACTTTGGGGCCCAGTATCTAGGAACCCCAACATTGGATATGTTGTAGTGCTAGTTCCACTGGGTGTGCACACCAAATTTGGGGTTCCTAGCACTAAGTGGCCCCTGAGATACGGGGCCCCAAAATCGGTCAACTGTGTCCATCTGCAGCAATGTTATTTCGGGACCCTTTGGGTCCAAAGACCCCACATTTCAGCTGCAGCTAGGGGGACATCTAGGAACCCTTAACTACCGAGTTTGAAGTTCGGGGGACCTATGGCTGCAAATGGGCACAGTGAGGCTGCAAATGGGCATTGTTGACCGTCTTTTCCACTTACAGTAGCTGCGCATTTCTCACCCTAGGCTTATACTCGAGTCAATACGTTTTCCCCGTTTTTTGTGGTAAAATTAGGTGCCTCGGCTTATATTCAGGTCGGCTTATACTCGAGTATATACGGTACACTATACTATTATTTAGACATGTGCACAACAAAAAAATTATTTTTTTTTGTTTCGTTTTTTTCGTTTCCGTCGAATCGTAACGATTCGTACATTCGTAAGTCGTCGGTGTTCAGATTCGTAACGATTCGTACATTCGTAAGTCGTCGGTGTTCAGATTCGTAACGATTCGTACATTCGTAAGTCGTCGGTGTTCGTATTCGTAAGGATTCGTACATTCGTAAAGAGTTATTTTTTCGTTGATTCGTTTTTTCGTTAGTTTAATTTTCGGACGCATTCGTATTTATTCGTACATTCGTAACATTCGTAGATTCGTAATCAGAGCATAATTCATAATTTTATGTAATGTGTATGCTGTTATTACATTTTAATAATTTACGAATCGAAAAAAAAAGTTACGAATCGAAAAAAAAAAGTTACGAATCGAAAAAAAAGTTACGAATGTACGAATTTTTTGTTCAATAGAGACACGGAAAATTACAAATCGAAAAAAAAAAAAGTTACGAATCGAAAAAAAAAGTTACGAATCGAAAAAAAAAAAAGTTACGAATCGGAAAAAAAGTTACGAATGTACAAATTTTTTTTGTTCAATCCATTCGAAGCACGTTTAGCAGCGCCATTGTAAGGGACACGGAAAATTACCAATTCAACAAAAAAAAAAGTTACGAATGTACGAATTTTTTCGTTCGTTTTCGTTTTTGGGATTTTCTTCATTAGTACATTCGTTGATTCTAATTTTTTTTTTTTAGGATTTTCGTTGTTTTTCAGATTCGTTCGATTCGAATGATTCGTTACGATTCGTTATTCGGATTCGTACGATTCGAATGATTCGTTCATTCGTACGAAAACGAACGAACGAAAAATAACGAAAAAAAAAACAAAAAATGAAAAAAAAAGAAACTAATTGCACATGTCTACTATTATTATGATTTTATATCGTTAGGATTATGTAGCATTATGACAAGTTTTTTGTTTTACATTTCTTTTCCGTGTCTTTCCATGTGGGTCTCGAGGTACTCTTTGATAATTTGCCGCAGGAATTGTTCAGCTATCTGATCTTACATCATAATTAAATATGTATTTTTCCATGCTGCGATTGCCTTCAATATTGTTTGATCTGTTTTTTTTTTATCCCGAGTCATTATTGTATTTTACTGTCTTATTATCATAAAGTTATAGTTGACCCTCAGGAAAATCCAAACACTTCCGTTATAATTAAGTCATGATTCGTAAGAGGCGCCATATTTAATTATATCTCCAGCGTCTGGGGAGAGCCGGCGGTTTTGCGATAACAATAAAACAATATCATGTGATTGGCGATAAAGGGCATCTTGCTGGTTCAATTTGCCTATTCTAATTAGACTATGAATAATTAATTTGTCTTATTAAAGAGTCCCTTTAATCAGTTTATTTATATCTGATATAGTGTCGCGTGCGCCTATTGAGAAAACGGTTTGCCTAAAGCCCAACTCCACACGTGCTTTTAGTTTTGGGTGGGGTGTAGAGCTTTCATTTTGAATGAAGTGACGGAATAATCTTCTCAATGACTAACCTAATGCCTCGTACACACGAGCGGACTTTCCCGCGGGAATGTCCGCCGGACTGAAGTCCGCTGGACAATCCGCCCGTGTGTGGGCGCCGGCGGACTTTTTGGCGCCAATAGTCCGGTGGACTAAGTTTTAAGTTTTGTTTTAAAAATTGTCTGCTGAACTCGGCAGTCCGGTGGACAATCTCGCCGGAAAGTCAGAGCGTGTGTACGAGGCATAACAAGTTCTGTCCCTTCCGATCCGATAAAAAATGAAACAATACTATTTTCCTACACTATATGGCCAACCGTTGGACACCCAACCATCGCATCTACACTATATTACCAAAAGTATTGGGACACCTGCCTTTACACGCACATGAACTTTAAATGGCACCCCAGTCTTATGCCCTGTACACACGGTCGGAAATTCCAACGGAAAATGTCCGATCGGACCATGTTGTCGGAAAATCGGGTCGTGTGTGGGCTCCAGCTGCTCTCAAATTTTCTGACAACAAAATCCGATCAGACTTTTTCCGATCGTGTGTAGAGAATTCCGACAAAGTGCCACGCATGCTCAGATCAAATTATAAGACCAAAGCTATTGTCTAATAGCCTCTACGTAGTTCCGTCGTACGCAACGAACGTCACCACGTTCAGAATGATCGGATTTTCTGACAACTTTGTCCGACCGTGTGTATGCAACACCCAGTGTCGGACAAAATCCGTCTGAAAAATTCCATCAGACTTTTTCCGTCGGAATTTCCGATAGAAAAAAATTGAGATCCTGCTCTCAAATTTTCCGACAACAAAGTCCTATCAGACTTTTTACGATCGTGTGTAGAGAATTCTGACGGACAAAGTTCCACGCATGCTCAGATCAAATTAGGAGACCAAACCTATTGGCTAATAGCCTCTACGTAGTTCCATCGTACGCAACGAACGTCACCACGTTCAGAATGATCGGATTTTCCGTCAACTTTGTCCGACCGTGTGTACGCAACACCAGTGTCGGACAAAATCCGTCGGAAAAAGTCAGACAGATTTTGTGGTCGGAATTTCTGACCGTGTGTACGGGGCATAAGAGTGGAGACTGCGAGCCAGGCCTTCTCGTACAACATCATTACCTGACCTCACAAATGCTCTTCTGCAAAGGGCGGGGCCAACGCAATATTGAACCCTACTGACTAAGACTGGGATGCCATTAAAGTTCATGTGTGCGTTAAGGCAGGTGTCCCAATACTTTTGGTAATATAGTATATAATATATAAAAGCTTTTCTAGCAGAGCAGAGGAAAGTCACACTGATGTGGAGGGATTGTGTTCACATCAATCTGTGTCACTTCCCTCTCCATCCACGACAAGCCGGACAGACCATTAGCAGCCGTAGGATGGAGTCAGCGTCTTTTCACCGTGTCGGCTTGCAATTAAAGCTCAGCCAAGTGAACTAGTGAACTGGAGAGAGCGCCATGAATTCAACACAGAATTAAAGAAAAATGGACTTTAATACACATAGACTACTCACTTTTATAAGAATAATTCAAAAAGTAACAATAAAAGTTTTTTTTAACGGCTTCCCGACCGCCTTCTGCACATTTACGTCGGCAGAATGGCACGGCTAGGCAAAAGCACGTACACGTACGTCCCTTTTAATTGCCTAGCCGTGGGGTCGGGCGCGCACCGCCGGCGGCACGCTCGTGACCCGGTCGGGAGCTCCGTGACCGTGGCCGCGGGACCAGCGGACCCGATCACTGCTGGTGTCCCGCGATCGGGTCACAGAGCTGAAGAACGGGGAGAGGTCTGTGTAAACAAACCTCTCCCCGCGCTTCCTACTCTGCCTCTCATTGATCTGCTGTTCCCTATCATCGGGAAAGCCGATCAATGATGTCAGACGTCAGCCACGCCCCCTAATGTAAAAAAAAACACAACACGTCACAGACCATAACCCCTCCCCTCCCCCTAGTGGTTAACTCTTTCACTGCCAGTGTCATTTAAACAGGAATCAATGCATTTAAATAGCATTGATTGCTGTATAAATTACAATGGTCCCAAAAATGTGTCAAAAATGTCCGATGTGTCCGCCATAATGTCGCAGTCTCAATAAAAATCGCTGATCGCCGCCATTACTAGTAAAAAAAAAAAATATTAATAAAAATGCTATAAAACTATCCCCTATTTTGTAAACGCTATAACTTTTGCGCAAACCAATCAATAATCGCTAATTGCGATTTTATTTTACCAAAAATATGTAGAAGAATACGTATCGGCCTAAACTGAGGGAAAAAAAAAACATTTTATATATTTTTTGGGGCTATTTATTATAGCAAAAAGTTAAAAATATTGCATTTTTTTCAAAATTGTCGCTCTATTTTTGTTTATAGCGCAAAAAATAAAAACCGCAGGGGCGATCAAATACCACCAAAAGAAAGCTCTATTTGTGAGGAAAAAAAGGACGCAAATTTTGTTTGGGAGCCACGTCGCACGACCGCGCAATTGTCAGTTAAAGCGACGCTGTGCTGAATCGCAAAAAGGGGCCTGGTCCTTTGGCTGCCAATTGGTCCGGGGCTGAAGTGGTTAAAGGGCAAAAAATACTGAAAAAAGTGCAAATGTGGCTCCTAATTTGAAATCGTGGAATGGTTTTCACTGACATGAATAAGGACTGTAATAGGCATTAGGGATAAGCTTGATGTTCGGGTCGAACGTACGTTCGACTCGAACATCGGGTGTTCGCCAATTTGCCAAAGAGCCAACATTATGGAGCGTTCGCGCCAAATTCGAGCGCTGCGTAACGCCCCATAATGCACTGCGAGAGCCCAGTACATCGCTGTGTGATGATTGGCTAAAGTATGCATCTGACCTGTATGCTTTGGCCAATCCCAGCGCCCTCTGCTAAGAGAGACATAATTGGCCAAAGGCGGGGTGCCTTTGGCCAATCATGGCTCAGGGGGACTAAGTCCACGCCCCACACTATATAAGGCTGCTTACACGGCGGCCGTGTGTAGTGTTATGGTGTGGCCGGAGAGATAGCTTGATTTAGATTATTGTTTAGATATTCAGTTAGTAGCAGTGTATTTGATACATATATACAGTCAGTCTAGTATATATATATATATATACTAAACACAAAAAGTTGCGCAAATACAAATAGTGAACATGTGTGTATAAAAACACCCTTAAAATAATTAATGTAATTTTATAAAAATCATGATAAAAATGCAAAAAATGTTTTATGTATAAGAATTCAAAAAAAGTATATAAAAATTAAAAAGACTATGTGAAAAAATCAAGAAGATAAATAAGTAAAGTGGGTCATATATGTTGCATGTGAAATAATAACACACCAACCTATAGCCAAAAATAGATAATCAACAATTCAACACACAAGTGCCTATAAAAATGTGTATGTATAATGATAAAACCTCAAAAAAGTCCAAAAACAAAATATGTATATAAATATAAAAAAAATATATATATGTACCGTTAATACTCGAGTATAAGCCGACCCGAATATAAGCCGAGGCACCTAATTTTACCACAAAAAACTGGGAAAACGTATTGACTCGAGTATAAGCCTAGGGTGAGAAATGTGCAGCTACTGTAAGTGGAAAAGATGGTCAACAATGCCCATTTGCAGCCTCACTGTGCCCATTTGCAGCCTCACTGTGCCCATTTGCAGCCTCACTGTGCCCATTTGCAGCCATAGGTCCCCCGAACTTCAAACTCGGTAGTTAAGGGTTCCTAGATGCCCCCTAGCTGCAGCCATAATTTGGGGTTTCTGGACCCAAAGGGTCCCGAAATGACATTGCTGCAGATGGACACAGTTGACCAAATTTGGGGCCCCGTATCTCGGGGCCACTTAGAGCTAGAAACCCCGAGCTTGGTGTGCAAACCCAGTGGAACTAGTAGACATGTGCACAACAAAAAAATTTGTTTATTTTCGTTTCCGAAAAAAAATTGTTTATTTTCGTTTCGTTTTTTTCGTTTCAGTTGATTCGTAACGATTCGTACATTCGTAAGAGTTATTTTTTCGTTGATTCGTTTTTTCGTTAGTTTAATTTTCGGACGCATTCGTATTTATTCGTAACATTTGTAACATTCGTAGATTCGTAATCGGAGCATAATTCATAATTTTATGTAATGTGTATGCTATTATTACATTTTAATAATTTACGAATCGAAAAAAAAAAAGCTACGAATCGAAAAAAAAGTTACGAATGTACGAATTTTTTTGTTCAATCCATTCGAAGCACGTTAAGCAACGCCATTGTAAGAGACACGGAAAATTACGAATCGAAAAAAAAAAAAAAAATTACGAATCGAAAAAAAAGTTACGAATCGAAAAAAAAAGTAACGAATACAAAAAAAAAAGTAATGAATGTACGAATTTTTTTGTTCAATCCATTCGAAGCACGTTAAGCAGCGCCATTGTAAGGGACGCGGAAAATGAACAATTCAACAAAAAAAATAAAGTTACGAATGTACGAATTTTTTCGTTCGTTTTCGTTTTTCGGATTTTCTTCATTAGTACATTCGTTGTTTCTAAATAGTTTTTTTTCGGATTTTCGTTGTTTTTCGGATTCGTTTGATTCGAATGATTCGTACAATTCGAACGATTCGTTATTCGGATTCGTACGATTCGTTCATTCGTATGAAAACGAACGAACGAAGATAACGAAAAAAAAACGAAAAACAACTAAAAAAATTGCACATGTCTAGGAACAAGTACTACAACATATCCAAAGCTGGGGTTCCTAGCGCTAAGTGGCCCTGAGATACGGGGCCCCAAAGTCGGTTCGGAAAATGTCAAGCACTTTTCTGCAGCAGAGAATGACATTTTCCGAACCGACTTTGGGGCCCCGTATCTCGGGGCCACTTAGTGTTAGGAACCCCAGCTTTGGATATGTTGTAGTACTAGTTCCACTAGCACAAAATGTGCTGAAAAACTCGGCTTATACTCGAGTATATACGGTATATAGAAAAAATGTCCAGAACAGGGAGATGAAAACAGCTGGTGTGATCCTACAGACTCTGTGGCCGTATCATATTCACCCTACCCAGGTACAGTATATCAGGTATTGCACATCGATCCTTGCGGGGGACAAAACAAGCAGCCAGATGGCTTCTTACCAGATCTGATGGACTCCAAATTACGGGAGTCGTGCTCGCAAAAGTGGCTGAAGGAATCAGCTTCTGCTCTCCAGTAATCTGCATGCACACCTGCCTGTGTTTCTCCTCAATCACGGGGCCACAGGCCTCACAAATGTTTCCATGGAGTGTTTTAGCAAAAAAATAAAGCGATTCTTTATTTTATCAGCTCAGCTCAGGAGACTCCATTCAGATTTTATAAAAGGAGAAAAAACAGAGGGGGGAACTCATGTGCGGTAAATTCTTTAGGAATTTATTACAAAGATAAAAATCTTTTCCAAGCACATTTAAAAGGATAATATAAAAAAAAACACTCAGCAGCAAAAAATAAAAAATAATTCATTCACATTGCCTGCTGGTGCGTGGTGACGTCACGGACAGCTCTCCTACCGACCGGTTTCCTTGTAAAAAGCATTGACTGGGAATGGAGATATATATTTACTCTGCATTAGCATAGACTACCATATATACTCGAGTATAAGCCAAGTTGTTCAGTACATTTTTTTGTGCTGAAAATGCCCCCCTCTGCTTATACTAGAGTCAAGCACTTTTCTGCAGTGGAGAATGGCATTTTCCGACCCGACTTTGGGGCGCCGTATCTCAGGGCCACTTGGTGCTAGGAACAGATTTGGTGTGCAAACCTAGTGGAACCAACACTACAACATATCCAAATTTGGGGTTCCTAGCATTAAGTGGCCCCGAGATACGGGGCCCCAAATTTTGTTTGGAAAATGTAATTCTCTGCTGCAGAAAAGTGCTTGACATTTTCCGACCCGACTTTAGGGCCCCGTATCTCGGGCCACTTGGTGCTAGGAACCCCAAATTTGGTGTGCAAACCCAGTGGAACCAACACTACAACACCTAGCACCAAGTGGCCCCAAGATACAGGGCCCCAAAGTCGATCAACTGTGTCCATCTGCAGCAATGTCATTTCGGGACCCTTTGGGTCCAGAGACCCCAAATTTTGTCTGCAGCTAGGGGGCATCTAGAAACACTTAACTAACAAGATTGAAGTTCAGGGGACCTACGGCTGCAAATGGGCACCGTGAGGCATGCAAATGGGCACGTGAGGCTGCAAATGGGCATTGTTGACCCTCTTTTCCACTTACAGTAGCTGCGCATTTCTCACCCTAGGCTTATACTCGAGTCAATACGTTTTCCCAGTTTTTGCCTCGGCTTATATTCGGGTCGGCTTATACTCGAGTATATACGGTATATATATATATTCAGTGTTTACTCTATATTCAGGCAGTTCAGGCAGTGTATTAATATATATATATATACAGCATCCAGTGTAGCCTATATCTACAGTGCATTCGGTGGTGTACTGTTTCTAATACACTTCTGGTGGTGTACACAGTATATAATACAGTGCAGTGTGGTGCTGCAAAACAAAATATACACCATGTCCAGAAGGTCACCAAGGAGAGGCAGACACTCACAGGCCACTAAAAGAGGGCAAGCAGCCTCTGTGTCTACAGTCAACAGTGGTGGTCGTGGACATGGTGCATCCTCAGCAGGTGGCCGCGGGGCACGCTTGTCCTTTTTTTCTGCTGCTGGCCTTGTTATTGAGCCAGAACATGCAGAAGAGTTGGTGGAGTAAATAACAAAGCCGTCCTCATCCTCCTCATCCTCTGTCACCCAGGCTCAGAGTAGTTTGCCTTCCATTGAAGCTACCAAAGCGGCCTATTCCATCGGATCCTTGTCCACAGTCACTCCTTCTGTAGCCCCCCACCATCATGCATGGAGGAGTCCCCAAAACTATTTGACCACAGTGTCGGGTACATGCTTTAGGAGGATGTGCAGCAATTTGGAGGCTCTGACGATGGTTCCCAGGTGGAGGAAGGGAGTAACGTGAGCCTAGAGAGAGGGGGTGCCCAAGAAGGACAAGAAACTGGCAGTCATGTTCCTCCAGCTGCAGCATACTGCCAAGTTTGCTCTAGTGACGAGGAGGGAGGGGATGATGAGGTCATTGACTGTACTTGGGTGCCTGAGAGAAGAGAGGAGGAGTCACAACTTCAACGAGGCAGGATGTCCTCTAGGGGGCAGGTTAAGGGCAGCCACCCTACTGCATCACACCGCAGAGCTCCACAGGTGCAGAGCACTGCTGACTCCCCGCTGACTTCTAAAATTTCCTTGGTGTGGGCCTTTTTCGACACGTGTGCAGCAGATCGCACCGTTGCTGTTTGCAACCTATGTCTGAAGCGGATCAAGTGTGGCCACAACTGGTTAAGATACCCACTACAGGTTTAATTTAATAGAAATCACGAGGAAAGACACACACTCCCTACAGGACCTCAGATCATGTGCTGAGTGTCCCCAACTAGGAGTTTCTCATCCTCTCTTTTTTTGCAAATTAGACTCTCTGGTCCTTTCATGTCTCCTGTGATTGCCTGCAGTCCGGTCTTTGCTCTTATGGTGTCTTATGGTATGGCTCTGATATTCATTTGGACAGCGAACCCTGAGGAAGCCCCATTTTAGGGCGAAATATGTTGGGAACCACACCATCATGCTATACCTTTAAGGACTGTACTTTCATGCCTCCTGTGATTGCCTGCAGTCTGGTCTTTGGTCTTATGGTGTCTGCTTGACTCCCGGAACCATTATGAATTGCAATATATTTTGGGAAGGCTCTGATATTCATTTGGACAGCGTCCCCAGGAAGCCCCATTTTAGGGCGAAACATGTTGGGAACCACACCATTGTGCTGTACCTTTTAATGACTGTACTGTATGTGTCTTTTCTAATGCAACTGCGTTGTTTTTAGGTATTAATAAAATGTATTGTTTTTTTAATTAATTTTTCCTATTGATTTAATATGCACCCAAAAAAAATCCCACAAATCTCCAACATACAAATTAATTTAATGTAGAGTAACTGCTGCCGGCCTAAATTTGGAGCATTATTCCCCTAATGCTGCTTATAAAAGCTTTCCTTTCTCGCGACTCTCGCCAGTCTAATAAAATAATATCCCAATCTACAATCATTGTAATAAAGTGGCATTAATACACTTTTTTTTTGGGCAAATTAGACTCTCTGGTCCTTTAATGCCTCCTATGATTACCTGCAGCCCGGTCTTTGGTCTTATGGTGACTGCTTGACACCCTGAACCATTATCAATTGCAATATGTTTTGGGAAGGCTCTGAGATTCATTTGGACAGTGTCCCCTGAGGAAGTCCAAATTTAGGGCGAAACATGTTGGGAACCACACCATCATGCTGTACCTTTAAGTACTGTACTTTCATGCCTCCTCTGATTGCCTGCAGTCCGGTCTTTGGTCTTATGGTGGCTGCTTGACACCTTGAACCATTATCAATTGCAATATGTTCTGGGAAGGCTCTGATATTCATTTGGACAGTGTCCCCTAAGGAAGTCAAAATTTAGGGCGAAACATGTTGGGAACCACACCATCGTGCTGTACCTTTAAGGACTGTACTTCCATGCCTCCTGTGATTTTCTACAGACCGGTATTTGGTCTTATGATGTTTCATTGACCCTCTGAACCATTATCAATTGCAATATGTTTTGGGAATGTTCTGATATTTATTTGGAATGCGTCCCCTGGGGAAGCCCCATTTTAGGGCGAAACAGGTTGGGAACCACAACATCGTTCTGTACCTTTAAGGACTGTACTTTTATGCCTCCTATGATTACCTGCAGTCCGGTCTTTGGTCTTATGGTGACCCACTGAACCATTATCATTTGCAATATGTTGTGGGAAGGTTCTGATATTCATTTAGACAGCGTCCCCTGAGGAAGCCCCATTTTAGGGCGAAACATGTTGGGGAACCACACCATCGTGCTGTACCTTTTAAGGACTGTACTGTATGTGTCTTTTCTAATGCAACTGCGTTGTTTTTAGGTATTAATAAAATGTATTGTTTTTTTTATTAATTTTTCCTATTGATTTAATATGCACCCCAAAAAAATCCCACAAATCTCCAACATACAAATTAATTTAATGTAGAGTAACTGCTGAAGGCCTAAATTTGGAGCATTATTCCCCTAATGCTGCTTATAAAAGCTTTCCTTTCCCGCGACTCTCGCCAGTCTAATAAAATAATATCCCAATCTACAATCATTGTAATAAAGTGGCATTATGTGTAATACACTTTTTTTTGCAAATTAGACTCTCTGGTCCTTTAATGCCTCCTATGATTACCTGCAGCCCGGTCTTTGGTCTTATGGTGACTGCTTGACACCCTGAACCATTATCAATTGCAATATGTTTTGGGAAGGCTCTGATATTTATTTTGGACAGTGTCCCCTGAGGAAGTCCAAATTTAGGGCGAAACATGTTGGGGACCACACCATCGTGCTGTACCTTTTAAGGACTGTACTGTATGAGTCTTTTCTAATACGACTGCATTGTTTTTATGTATTAAAAACATTTATACTTTTTAATACATTTTTCCTATTGATTTAATATGCACCCAAAAAACATCCCACAAATCTCCAACATACAAATTAATTTAATGTAGAGTAACTGCTGCCGGCCTAAATTTGGAGCATTATTCCTCTAATGCTGCTTATAAAAGCTTTCCTTTCCCGCGACTCTCGCCGGTCTAATAAAATAATATCCCGATGTACAATCGTTGTAATAAAGTGGCAATTTGTGTAATACACTCGTCGCAGTTAATATCCAGCATTTGACTTCTTTAGCGGGTTAAGCATCTGTCGAAAATCACGCCGCCACAGCGCAGTGCGCAACAGCGATAATATGTTTTTTTTTTTTTTTTTTGCACAACTTTAAGAAGAAAAAAATCGCAGGCCGGTAATTCGGCGTGGGCGGGGGGGCGGGGGGTTGGATAAATGACACTCCGTTTCACCTCCACGTCCGACACCAAAAAAAATAAGCGAAAGACGATATGTCTCATTTATGTGATGGGATTTTAATGGCCGCCGCGGTGGCCGCTTACCGATGGAAATGTCAGAATGGCACAAAGTAGCGATTTAATATTAAATCCACATTTTAGGAATAATCACACTGTCCATGAATTATTTATCCGAATATTTAAAAGCTGATTAATTATTGAGACTTCCACTCCTGGGCTGTAGAAGAGAACGTCCCCGTCTGGGAGAAATACACGTTATGTTTTCCTAATTCCGCAGGTGGAAGGGAATAGCTCGCCGTTACACCGGCTGCCGGGAATAAGAGGCGGAATCGGCAGTTAAATGGGAACGAATCCCGCCGGCTCGCCTTGGTAAGGTGCCGCGGCCAATTTTCAGAATTAAAGGGACACTCCGATTGAACGTGAAATCTTCGCGTTTTAGCGGACTCTGGGGACTCGCTCCTGACTGATCGGAGTGGCTTTCATTTTTATCTTAATCTATCAACCTGCCTTTGGTAGTTAACAATTATTATATTTCAGTTTTTTTAGCCCCCTTTATAAAAGAGCTCATTGACACCGAGATTGGGGTTGCAGCGACGCCGGTATCGATCTCAGTGCCGATACTAGACATGTGCAATTCGTTTCGTTTTTTTTTTTTGTCGTTTTCCGTTAAAATTCGTTATATTCGGTCATTCGTTATCGTACGAATGAACGAATGATTCGCTAAAAATTTTAACGAATGTTCGAATCGAACGAATATGAAAAACAACGAAAATCCGAAATAACCAAATTAGAAACAACGAAAGAAGAAAATCCGAAAAACGAAAACCGGAACAACGAAAATCAAAATGAACGAAAAAATTCGTACATTCGTAACTTTTTTTTTTTTGTTGAATTGGTAATTTTCCGTGTCTCTTACAATGGCGCTGCTTAACGTGCTTCGAATGGATTGAACGAAAAAATTCGTACATTCGTAACTTTTTTTTTTTTTTTGCGATTCGTAATTTTCCGTGTCTCTTACAATGGCGCTGCTTAACGTGCTTCGAATGGATTGAACGAAAAAATACGTACATTCGTAACTTTTTTTTTTTTTGCGATTCGTAATTTTCCGTGTCTCTTACAATGGCGCTGCTTAATGTGCTTCGAATGGATTGAACGAAAAAATTCGTACATTCGTAACTTTTTTTTCGATTCGTAATTTTCCGTGTCTCTTACAATGGCGCTGCTTAACGTGCTTCGAAAGGTTTGAACGAAAAAATTCGTACATTCGTAACTTTTTTTTTTTCGATTCGTAATTTTCCGTGTCTCTTACAATGGCGCTGCTTAATGTGCTTCGAATGGATTGAACGAAAAAATTCGTACATTCGTAACTTTTTTTTCGATTCGTAATTTTCCGTGTCTCTTACAATGGCGCTGCTTAACGTGCTTCGAAAGGTTTGAACGAAAAAATTCGTACATTCATAACTTTTTTTTTTTCGATTCGTAATTTTCCGTGTCTCTTACAATGGCGCTGCTTAACGTGCTTCGAATGGATTGAATGAAAAAATTCGTACATTCGTAACTTTTTTTTTTGCGATTCGTAATTTTCCGTGTCTCTTACAATGGCGCTGCTTAACGTGCTTCGAATGGATTGAATGAAAAAATTCGTACATTCGTAACTTTTTTTTGCGATTCGTAATTTTCCGTGTCTCTTAAAATGGCGCTGCTTAACGTGCTTCGAATGGATTGAACGAAAAAATTCGTACATTCGTAACTTTTTTTTTTTCGATTCGTAATTTTCCGTGTCTCTTAAAATGGCGCTGCTTAACGTGCTTCGAATGGATTGAATGAAAAAATTCGTACATTCGTAACTTTTTATTTTTTTTGCGATTCGTAATTTTCCGTGTCTCTTACAATGGCGCTGCTTAACGTGCTTCGAATGGATTGAACGAAAAAATTCGTACATTCGTAACTTTTTTTTTTTTTTAGATTGGTAATTTTCCGTGTCTCTTACAATGGCGCTGCTTAACGTGCTTCGAATGGATTGAACGAAAAAATTCGTACATTCGTAACTTTTTTTTTCGATTCGTAATTTTCCGTGTCTCCTAAAATGTAATAATAGCATACACATTACATAAAATTATGAATTATGCTCCGATTACGAATCTACGAAAACAATGTTACGAAAGTACGAATAAATCAATCTAACGAAAGTACGAATGTAACTAAATCTATGAAAATACGAATGCGTCCGAATTTCGAATAAACGAAAATGAAACTAACGGAAAAACGAATCAACGAAAAAATAACTCTTACGAAAATACGAATCGTTACGAATACGAACACCGACGACTTACAAATTTACGAATCGTTACGAATCAACGGAAACGAACAGAAACGAAACAAAACTAATCAAATTTTTCTACTGTGCACATGTCTAGCCAATACAAATTATTTCCATGAGTGTAAATGCTCTGATACCGGAAACCGATTGATTTTGCGGTGCAATTTCAGCCCATGCTAAATGGATGGGCTCAAATCGCACTGCTAAGAATTGCATGTGAGTTGAAGAGGAATGCCGTGCGGTTCCTGTCCGAATCGCATGCGGTTTCCTCACACCGCTCTGTAATGTCAATGGGGGGACTGTGATGGGAAGGCAGAATGGAGGATACTGATGAAAAGGGGGGCGTTGTGATGTGAAGGGGGCTGTGATGTAAAAGGGGACTGGGGACACTGGTGTAAGAGGTAGGGGGGTTGATGTAAATGGGGGCTGTCATGTGAAGGGGGACACTGATGTAAAGGGAGGACTGTAATGTAAAGGGGTGGCTGAGGACACTGATGTAAAGGGGGGCTGTTATGTGAAGGGGGTGCTGTGATGTGAAGGGGGGGCTAAGGACAGTGATGTAAAAGGGGAGGATGAGGGATGTAAAGGAGGCTGTACTGTAAAAGTGGGGGGCTGTGATGTGAAGGGGGCTGTGATGTGTAGGGGAAACTGTGGACACTGTTGTAAGGGGCGGGGGGGTTATGTAAAGGGGGGGCTGTGATGTGAAGGGGGACTGGAGACACTGATGTAAAGTGGGGCTGTCATGTAAAGGGAAATTGGGGACACTGGTGTGAAGGGGGTACTGTGATGTGAAGGGGGTACTGTGATGTGAATGGGCAGCTGATGTAAAGGAGAAACTGTGGTGGAAATGGGGGGACCAGGATGAAAGGGGGAATGGAGGATATGGATGTAAAGGGGGGACTGTGATGTGGAAGGGGATTGCAATATGAAAGGGGAGGCTGTGATGTGAAGGTGGGGGGCTGTGATGTGAAGGTGGGGGGGGCTGTGATGTAAAGGTGGGGGGGCTGTGATGTGAAGGTGGGGGGCTGTGATGTGAAGGTGGGGGGGGCTGTGATGTAAAGGTGGGGGGGCTGTGATGTGAAGGTGGAGGGGGGGGGCTGTGATGTGAAGGTGGGGGGGGCTGTGATGTGAAGGTGGGGGGGCTGTGATTTGAAGGTGGGGGGGCTGTGATGTGAAGGTGGAGGGGGGGCTGTGATGTGAAGGTGGGGGGGGCTGTGATGTGAAGGTGGAGGGGGGGGGGGGGGCTGTGATGTGAAGGTGGGGGGGCTGTGATGTGACGGTGGGGGGGCTGTGATGTGAAGGTGGGGGGGCTGTGATGTGAAGGTGGGGGGGGCTGTACTGTAAAGGTGGGGGGGCTGTGATGTAAAGGGGGGGCTGTGATGTAAAGGTGGGAGGGCTGTGATGTGAAGGTGGGGGGGGCTGTACTGTAAAGGTGGGGGGGCTGTACTGTAAAGGTGGGGGGCTGTGATGTGAAGGATCTCAGTCATACATGTGAATCGGACCTCTGCTGGAAGAACATTTCCCCGGTCGGTGAGCCTGCAATCAGTAGACCTGCTCTGTGCTATACAAGGAAAGTTTTAGATTTGGGGAACTTTCCTGATCTGAATTATGAAACAATTTATTTTTTTCTAATATAAAACAGAGAGACGGAAAAGAAATCTCAATAAAACCTTTTACATTTCTCGGTATATTTTAGGACGGTTTGCATGCGTCTCGCACAGCGCCGCGCCACTCATCATCCACATTACTGCACCGGCTATTAAGTTTCCATTTCAACGGATTGAAAGATATTCCGGATAAATTTATTGGACATGATAGAAGAAACTATAACTATTTTCAGTTAAAAAAAAAAAAAAAAAAAAAAGGTTGTAAGTCCGAGCGACAGTAATAATTAAAATAAGGGGTGAAATAGAGTAACAGATAATAAAGAGAGGTGAGTGACTGCAGAATATTCCCAGAGTCCTTCCGCAGGTGCCGATCTTCCCACTACTAATGCTGAGATCAGCAGCCGCCGCACTTGGCGAGTCGGGCGTTTTATTAAAACTTTTTATAGTTCTTGTTATGATGAACTGAAAATTCCTGGGCAGACGAAGCGAAGAAGAGAGAGGACTTCAATAATTATTTGTATTGGGGCCAGGGGCGGACTGACTCATGGGGCCCCCGGGCAATAGGAGATTATGGGGCCCCCAGGCAATCAGAGATTATGGGGCCACACTGTATACACACACACAGTATACAATCACACAGTATACACATACATGTACACACAGTATACACAGACATGTTTCTATTGGCTGAGAAGGTACTGGAGAGGCGGGGCAGCTATAATCTCTGGATTTTTAGACCAAAAGTATGTCGGTAAGGGACATTTCAGAAACAGATGTAAAAAAAAAACACAGATTTTTACATACTGTCCCTGGTTTTACTAAGGCTGGCAACCCTGATGGGGCCCCCTAGTGGCCCAGGGCCCTCGGGAAGTGCCCGAGTGGCCGAATGGTCAGTCCGCCCCTGTATTTGAGTCTCACTGTGTACCGGAGGAAGGATTCCCGATGGCTGGAAGATGTAATGGACTCAGGCCGAGGGAGAAGTTTAGAGTGGACCTAGAATATGACCTATAGTATTATCCATGTTACATTGTAGTTACCCCCCCCCCCCCCCAAAAAAAATAAAACTATGGTCACAGAAATGTTTTTTTGAAATCTATTCCTCAACAGCCGCAAAGGATATTCACTATATTGTCAAAAGTATTGGGACGCCTGCCTTTACTTTAATGGCATCCCAGTCTTAGTCCGTAGGGTTCAATATTGAGTTGGCCCTCTGCAGCTAAAACAGCTTCAACTCTTCTGGGAAGGCCGTCCACAAGGTTTAGGAGTGTGTGTTTTGTGGTCCAAATCATTTGGTGGAGGGGGGGTTATGGTGTGGGGGGGGTTGTATTTCAGGGGTTGGGCTTGGCCCCTTAGTTCGAGTGAAGGGAACTTTTAAGGCGTCGGCATACCAAGACATTTTGGACAATTTCATGCTCCCAACTTTGTGGGAACAGTTTGGGGACGGCCCCTTCCTGTTCCAACATGACTGCCCACCAGTGCACAAAGCAAGGCCCATAAAGACACGGATGAGCGAGTTTGGAGTGAAGGAACTTGACTGGCCTGCACGGAGTCCTGACCTCAACCCCACAGAACACCTTTGGAATGAATTAGAGCGGAGACTGCCAGCCAGGCCTTCTCGTCCAACATCAGTGCCTGACCTCACAAATGCGCTTCTGGAAGAATGGTCAAACATTGGCGCCCGCGTCATTGGATTTGATTGACAGCAGCGGGAGCCAATGACTGCGCTGCTATCAATCTATCCGAACAAGAGCCGAGAACCCCTGGGCAAAGGAAGAGCGCTGGTAGGCTGCATTGATGGGCGCTGGTAGGCTGCATTGATGGGCGCTGGTGAGGTTGCATTAATGGGCGCTGGTAGGCTGCATTGATGGGCTCTGGTAGGCTGCATTGATGGGCGCTGGTGAGGTTGCATTGATGGGCGCTGGTGAGGCTGCATTAAATGGGCGCTGGTGAGGTTGCATTGATGGGCGTTGGTAGGCTGCATTAATGGGCGCTGGTAGGCTGCATTGATGGGCGCTGGTGAGGTTGCATTGATGGGTGCTGGTAGGCTGCATTGATGGGCACTGGTGAGGTTGCATTGATGGGCGCTGGTAGGCTGCATTGATGGGCGCTGGTGAGGCTGCATTGATGGGCGCTGGTAGGCTGCATTGATGGGCACTGGTGAGGCTGCATTGATGGGCGCTGGTAGGCTGCATTGATGGGCGCTGGTAGGCTGAATTAATGGGCGCTGGTGAGGTTGCATTGATGGGTGCTGGTAGGCTGCATTGATGGGCGCTGGTGAGGCTGCATTGATGGGCGCTGGTGAGGCTGCATTGATGGGCGCAGGTAAGAATACAGTTGATGGGCGCTTCATTAAAAAGGTGGGGTATACATGGGGGGGGGAGACGGCAAAATTTGGTTTTGCCTAGGGTGTCAAAAATCATTGCATCATCCCTGGTTCCAAGGCTCAGGTAAGTAAAACGGGGGGGGGGGGGGGGCGGCGATTGTCAGGTGTTTTTTCACCTTAAAGTGGTGTGCCCCTTAAAAAAAAAAAAAAAATTAAAAGTCAGCAGCTACAAATACTGCAGCTGCTGACTTTTAATAATCGGACACTTACCTGTCCCAGGGTCCAGCGATGCGGGGGGGGTCAAAGCTCCGCTAGCCCCCGATCCGCTCGGCGGCGCCGGCATTGCAACTGTGGGCACCCACTGCGCTTGCACGAGCAGCGCCGCGCGCCGTGATTGGCTGCACAGTCATCTGGGACACGTGACAGGTCCCAGATGACTGGGGAGCCGTTCCTGCGCCGAGGGGAAGTGATGTCACCAGCCTAGGCTAGGCAGAAGGCAGACTACGAGGGACCTCCTAGCAACAGGCATTTAGAGGTATGTAAAAAAAGAATTTTTAAGCCTTTTTTGTTTTTTCGGGGGAAACACCACTTCAATGCATAGGATGCACAAGGTTTACAACCCCTTTAAGTCCTGGTTCTGGGCGCGGCCTGGAAGCACATAAACAACATTTTTATATTCACACAACCAGATTAAAAGGGAAACAAATGTATTCGTATCCATACTTGTATTTAAAGCCCCGTCAGCGGTTACACATCCGACATTCCTTGCAGAAAAGATATCAATTAAGCGCCGTGTTTTCGGCGGCGTTTCTCATAACAGAAACCAATAACCAGCAAGTCCGCAGTTTTCATAATCTCCCTTTCTCATCCTCTCTCTATCTCTCTTTGCCAGCGGCACAATATGTGATGATCGAGTTATACGGTTACTCTGTTAAAACGGGCAACCTAAAGCATTTCTATATCACTTCCGAGAATCAGATTAATGACTGGAGTCTGCCGGATCTGCCGCTGGGTAGCGGAGTCGTGCCCATATATTACGGGGGCCCGAGCAAAGGAAAAAAATGATGAGTCTGACGGCGGCGCGCGCCATTTCCGCTTTCTGAGGGCGTGAAGGTGAGACGCCGGCCGGAATCGCCGATCGCTCCGCTCTTGGCCTATGACTGATAAGCAAACGGCACGACGACGACAAATTTTAGTTTTTCAGAAATTCGGATGTATCCAAATTTCTAAAATTACAATGGAACCAAATTTAAAAGAATCCGAAATAACGAAAAAAGATAAAAATTCAGATGAAATTCCAGTTTTAGAATACTTTTCAAATTCACATAGTTTTCCAATTTCTAAAGAGAATAAAATAGAATAGAAAATAAAGGAATAGAATAGAAAAAAATAAATAGAAGGGTATTTAACCACTTACCGACCAGTTGTACTGCGGCAGAATGGCACGGCTGGGTGAAACAACAATATGTAACGTCGCTTCACCCTGTGGCCACTAGGGGTGCGTGCACCCTGCTCGCCCACAGAGCAAATGCGAGTGCCCGGCTGTCGGGATCACCGCCAGGTTCCCGCAAACGCTCGTGGCACACCGAGAACCGGGATCTGTGTGTGTAAATACACAGTTTCCAGTTCTCTGAGGGGAGAAGAGACTGATCGTCTGTTCATACAGAGTATGAACAGCGATCTGTCATCTCCCCTACACAGTCCCCTCCCCCCCCTCAGTTAGAACACACACTAGGGAACACAATTAACTTCTTGATCGCCCCCTAGTGTTAACCTTTTCCCTGCCAGTGACATTTTTTACAGTATTCAATGCATTTTTAAAGCACTGGCCGCTGTATAAATATCAATGGTCCCAAAAATGTGTCAAAATTGTCCGACGTGTCCGCCATAATGTTGTCGCAGTCCCGATAAAAATCGCAGATCGCCACCATTACTAGTAAAAAGAAAATATTTATAATAAAAATACATCAATATACGCTTATTGCGTTTTTTTTTTTTTTTACCAAAAATATGTAGAAGAATACGTATCGGCCTAAACTGAGGAAAAACATTTTTTTATATATATTTTTGGGGGATATTTATTATAGCAAAAAGTTAAAAATATTGAATTTTTTTTCAAAATTGTCGCTCTTTTTATGTTTATAGCACAAAATATAAAAACCACAGGGGCGATCAAATACCAGCAAAAGAAATCTCTATTTGTGGGGAAAAAAGGGCGTCAATTTTGTTTGGGTGCAACGACCGCGCAATTGTCAGTTAAAGCGACGCAGTGCCGAAACGCAAAAAGTGCTCTGGTCAGGAAGGGGGTAAAATCTTCCTGGGCTGAAGCGGTTAACCTTCAGCCTTTGAAGTGGCTACTGCTGTGTCCTCTCTCCAGCTATCCTTTGCGCAAAAGAGCTATTATATTTCCATATTGGCTACTGCTTGTTGTTGACCAGGATTGACCTGACTAATATCTTGCCTGCTGCCTGCCCATGGCCTGTTGCTATACCTGACTACTTTCTTGCCTGATACCTACCCAAGGCCTCTGCCCTGTCCTAACTACTCTTTTGCCTGCAGCCTCCACATGGCCTTTGTCTGTACCTGACTACTTTATTGCCTGCTGCCTGTCCATGACCTCAGCCTGGACCTAACTACTCTTTTGCCCTTAACCTGCTCATGGCCTCTACCTGGACCTGACTGCCCTTTGCCTACCCATGGCCTCTGCCTGGACCTAACTACTCTTTTGCCTTTAACCTGCTCATGGCCTCTACCTGGACCTGACTGCCTTTTGCCTACCCATGGCCTCTGCCTGGACTTAACTACTTTCTTGGCTACCACCTGTCCTTGACCTCTGCCTGCACCAGACTACACTCTTGTCTGCAGCCTGCCTATGGAGTCTGCCTGAACCTGACTACTCTCTTTCTTGCCACCATCAAAGGATCTCTGTCTGGACCTTATTCCTCTCTTGCCTGTCACTTGCCTATGGACTTTGCCTGGACTTGACCACTTTCTTACCTGCTGCCTGTCCTTGACCTCTACCTGGACCTGACTACTGCCTTGCTTGTAGCCTGCCCAAAGCCTCTGCCTGCACCTGACTACTTTCTTGCCTGATACCTACCCATGGCCTCTGCCCTGTCCTAACTACTATTTTGCCTGCAGCCTCCACATGGCCGTTGTCTGTACCTGACTACTTTATTGCCTGCTGCCTGCCCATGACCTCAGCCTTGACCTAACTACTCTTTTGCCTTTAACCTGCTCATGGCCTATACCTGGACCTGGCTACTCTATTGCCTACCCATGGACTTGACCTCTGCCTGGACCTGACTACACTCTTGCCTGCCACCTGCCCATGGCCTCTGCCTGCACCAGACTACTCTCTTGTCTGCAGTCTGCCTATGGACTCTGCCTGAACCAGACTACTCTCTTGTCTGCAGTCTGCCTATGGACTCTGCCTGAACCTGACTACTCTCTTTCTTGCCACCATCAAAGGATCTCTGTCTGGACCTTATTCCTCTCTTGCCTGTCACTTGACTATGGACTTCACCTGGACTTGACCACTTTCTTACCTGCTGCCTTTCCTTGACCTCTACCTGGACCTGACTACTGTCTTGCTTGCAAACTGCCCAAATCCTCTGCATTGACCTGACTACTCTCTTGCCTGCCACCAGCCTGTGACCTCTGCCTGGACCTGCTTACTCCCTTGCCTGCCCATGGCCTCTACCCGGACCTGACTTTTTTTTTTGTCTGCTGCCTCCCCCTAACCTGTGCCTGGACTGGGACTAGTCACTTGCCTGCAACCCTCCCGTGGCCTCTGCCTGGAACTAATTAGTTTCACAACCTCTTGACATATATTGCACTTCTATGTGCTCCATGCTGCAAAGGCCAGTTATAGGTTGGGATGGTTTCCATTTGTGAGGAGATGCACTGTATACCTTTGCTGCCATTGTGCTATTGTTGGGTATCTAATGAGTTCCTTTACCTTTAAGGAGGGGTAGGCTCCCTCCAGGCATACCGGTCCTTAATCTATCCATTATTGTATATGTGCTCCAACTCAGGAGCAATGCAGTACACCGGGGTGCCGTCATGTGGTCGCTGCAGCTTACACATGTACATAATTTGCAAACCCCTTGTTTTTAACGTGAACTGTTAGACAGGACAATTCGGGTTGTTGCAGGCTGGCTGGTAAGTCAGCTGGGAACATGTGTTTGTTTTTTCTTGACATGTGTCGCCTTCCCATGTGCGCCTTGTTGCAAAGGCCAGTTATAGGTTGGAGTCAGAGGTTGACATTCTTTTGTACCACAACCTCTGCATGGACCTGACTACTCTCTTGCCTGCCGCCTGCTGCCTGCCTGGGACATATGCATGGACCTGACTACTCTCTTGCCTGCCGCCTGCTGCCTGCCTGGGACATATGCATGGACCTGACTACTCTCTTGCCCGCCGCCTGCTGCCTGCCTGGGACATATGCATGGACCTGACTACTCTCTTGCCCGCCGCCTGCTGCCTGCCTGGGACATATGCATGGACCTGACTACTCTCTTGCCTGCCCGTGGTCTCTGCCTGGACCTTAATACTCTCTTGCCTACCGCCTGCCTGGGACATATTCATGGACCTGACTACTCTCTTGCCCGCCGCCTGCTGCCTGCCTGGGACATATGCATGGACCTGACTACTCTCTTGCCCGCCGCCTGCTGCCTGCCTGGGACATATGCATGGACCTGACTACTCTCTTGCCCGCCGCCTGCTGCCTGCCTGGGACATATGCATGGACCTGACTACTCTCTTGCCTGCCCGTGGTCTCTGCCTGGACCTTAATACTCTCTTGCCTACCGCCTGCCTGGGACATATTCATGGACCTGACTACTCTCTTGCCCGCCGCCTGCTGCCTGCCTGGGACATATGCATGGACCTGACTACTCTCTTGCCTGCCGCCTGCTGCCTGCCTGGGACATATGCATGGACCTGACTACTCTCTTGCCCGCCGCCTGCTGCCTGCCTGGGACATATGCATGGACCTGACTACTCTCTTGCCCGCCGCCTGCTGCCTGCCTGGGACATATGCATGGACCTGACTACTCTCTTGCCTGCCCGTGGTCTCTGCCTGGACCTTAATACTCTCTTGCCTACCGCCTGCCTGGGACATATTCATGGACCTGACTACTCTCTTGCCCGCCGCCTGCTGCCTGCCTGGGACATATGCATGGACCTGACTACTCTCTTGCCCGCCGCCTGCTGCCTGCCTGGGACATATGCATGGACCTGACTACTCTCTTGCCCGCCGCCTGCTGCCTGCCTGGGACATATGCATGGACCTGACTACTCTCTTGCCTGCCCGTGGTCTCTGCCTGGACCTTAATACTCTCTTGCCTACCGCCTGCCTGGGACATATTCATGGACCTGACTACTCTCTTGCCCGCCGCCTGCTGCCTGCCTGGGACATATGCATGGACCTGACTACTCTCTTGCCTGCCACCTCTTCATAGCCTCTACCTGGACCTGACCGCTCTCTTGCCTGCCACCTGCCTATGACATCTGCCTGATCTTGACTACTCTCTTTCTTTCTGTTTACCGATAACCTCTTCCTGGACATGTCTATTTTTCTGTGTAAAATTTTGTGTGCAGTCTCTGCACTGTAGTTGTTCTCTTCCATCTACCCCCAAGCCTGGTTGGAGCTTGCAAAGAAGAAAACAAGAACCCTTAGGGTTCCGGCTCATCTCCATCCTCAGGAGCTCTGGTGGAGATGTTGATTTGGCACCTCGGGCTAGAGGGCACCAATAAAGTATCCTTCTGATCCAGTGCAGTCGTTCAGTACAACAGGAGTGTGTGTGCTGCCAGGTTTACCATATTGACAGCATTGGCCTGTGCCTAGGGCTACAGGGTTAGAGGGACAATGCCCTCAACTTTCTGCTGGCAGCTTAGGTCTCTGCAGTGCACTCTTGCCCTAATCAAAAAAGCTTATTCAACCTGAGCTGATCAACAGGTCTGTGTGTGGGGGCAATTTTGTCTTCTATGCCATGTGTGTGTTCTGTGTGCATGTGCCCTATGTACTATGCATTATTGTATATTGCTCCTCTCCTGTACATACTGCCCACTGTCATACCCTCCACACTCTTTTCCTCTACATACTGCCCACTGTCATATCCTCCACACTCCTCTCCACACTCCTCTCCTCTACATACTGCCCACTGTCTTCCGGTCCCGGGCCGTTATGTATACGGCGGGAGACAAGAGCGGCAGTTTCGAAAGTAGGGAAGTAGGCGGACCGTACGGCGGTTGGCGTGTGTGGTCACGGAGGAGTAGTTCGTGGTTTGCATCGACACCGTCGGTCGGGTAGCGTTGGTAGGTGCCGGTCGCGTGTAGCAGTGAGGCGACGGGATGTTCGGTCGGAGGGCGGTCGTTTCGTTCGTGGGAATGCGGGGCCGTGGCGGTCGGAATACTGCCCTAGTACCTGTAGGCGGTGTCGGCGTCGTCGTGTTCCGTCGCGTCGTCGGTCCGCGTCGCGTTGTCGGTACGTCAGTCGTCGTTCGTCCGTCGGAGGAGGCGTGGCAGTAGTATCGGTCCGCGTTTCCCGTCGTCGTCCGGTCGTCGTCAGTGTCGCGTGTGTCGCGGTTCGTATGTGGCGTCAGTTCCGTCGTCCGGACGTCGTCGTCGTATTCGCCGGGACGGCCGGTGGTACGTATTTTGCGTGTCAGTCAGTGGAGTTGCGCGTCGTCAGTGTGTTGTCGTACGTCGTCGTCGGTGGCGGTCAGGTTGGCGCGCTGTTCGGCAGGTTCGTCGTCGTCCGGTCGTAGGTCGTAGAGTTGTCGGAGGGAGGGTACTGCGTGTCGAAACGGAAGGCGCGGTCGGCGTCGTCGGGGCGTTTCGGAGCGGTGACAGAGTCGTAGGACGGCAAAGAGGGGGAACGGAGGCGGGGGTAGTTGAAAGGAGGAAGGTCAGGGGGGCGTCGTCAAGTTACAAGGCGTGTCGTAGTGTGTACAGGTGATTCGTGTATAGTAGTCCTGCCCACTGTTGGAGGTAGGCATCGCAGGAGGGAGGTCGGCGTGGGCAGTCTAACGAAGGCGGCGGCGGGTCAGGGGGGGGGGGGGCGGCGGGGGCGGGGGTTTGTCGGCGGGGGCGTGTGAGGGGGGGCGGTCGTAAGTCGTGTATGTCGTCGCGTGGTGTGCGTTCGTTGTCACAATTCGTACCATAGGTGAGTGCGGCTCCTCTCCTCTACATACTGCCCACTGTCATACCCTCCACACTCCTCTCCTGTACATACTGCCCACTGTTATACCTTCTACCAGGGGCGTAACTAGAAATCATAGGGCCCCATAGCAAAATGTTGTATGGGCCCCCGCCCCCTGCAAATAGCCCCCCACGAAAAAAATGAACTAATGCCACCGAACAACAGATTTCCACACTCATGTGGCACAGTACCCAGGCAACAGCTTATATTAATTTTGAACAACAAAGTATGCAGTATACTGTATGCAGCCCCTGAAGGACACACATTGCTGACCTCCATGCCTTCTAACCAATTTATGTTCTGTTGAAATAGTTCAACTCACCATAATGCAGAATCAGTGGGAGCCCAGAGCGTGTGCCACTTGCCACCATCGCCGGCCACCAGATGCAGATTGTCAATTGTCACACGTTGCAGAATGTCACCTGCCACACATAATGGATTGTCACTTGCCATGTCACCTGCCACACATTACTGATGGTCACTTGCCACGTCCCGGGTTGTCACTTGCCACACATTACAAATTGTCACTTGCCATGTCACGGATTTTCACTTGCCACGTCACCTGCCACACATAAAGGATTGTCACTTGCCACTTCGCCTGCCACACATTACGGGTTGTCACTTGCCACGTCGCCTGCCACACATTAGGGGTTGTCACTTGCCACGTCACCTGCCACACATTACGGGTTGTCACTTGCCACGTCACCTGCCCCACATTACGGGTTGTCACTTGCCATGTCGCCTGCCACACATTACGGGTTGTCACTTGCCACGTCACCTGCCACACAGTACGGGTTGTCACTTGCCACGTCACCTGCCACACATTACGGGTTGTCACGTTCCACGTCGCCTGCCACACATTACGGGTTGTCACTTGCCACTTCGCCTGCCCCACATTACGGGTTGTCACTTGCCACGTCGCCTGCCACACATTAGGGGTTGTCACTTGCCACGTCACCTGCCACACATTACGGGTTGTCACTTGCCACGTCACCTGCCCCACATTACGGGTTGTCACTTGCCATGTCGCCTGCTACACATTACGGGTTGTCACTTGCCACGTCACCTGCCCCACATTACGGGTTGTCACTTGCCACGTCGCCTGCCACACATTACAGGTTGTCACTTGCCACGTCACCTGCCCCACATTACGGGTTGTCACTTGCCACGTCGCCTGCCACACATTATGGGTTGTCACCTGCCAAACCGTTACGGATTGTCACTTGCAGCAGGTTAGCAGTCAGGCAGCAGAGAGATAATGTCATCTCTCTGCTTCCCGGCTGACTGCACAGTGAAGGGGGAACTTCAATGCAGGGATGCAGGGCGGGCACCAGGCGGTGAGAGATGATTTCATCTCTCTGCTCCCCCCGCCCCAGATCCTTGATTGGCCAGACCGCTCACGTTCACAGACCTGCCCGCTCTCACCCGCGGAGCCACCCGCGGACCCGCCAGAGCCACCCGCGGTGCCGCCCGCGGACCCCCGGAGCCACCCGCGGACCCCCGGAGCCACCCGCGGACCCGCCTGAGCCACCCGCGGGCCCGCGGAGCCACCCGCGGTGCTGCCCGCGGGCCCGCGGAGCCACCCGCGGTGCCGCCCGCGGGCCCCCGGAGCCACCCGCGGTGCCGCCCGTGGGCCCCCGGAGCCACCCGCGGTGCCGCCCGCGGACCCCCCCGCGGTGCCGCCCGCGGGCCCCCGGAGCCACCCGCGGCGCCTGTCCTCAAGGGCCCCACTGGGCTGCGGGCCCCATAGCGGCTGCATGTGCCGCTATGGCGGTAGTTCCGCCACTGCCTTCTACACTCCTCTCCTTTACTTACTGCCCACTGTCATACCCTCCATACTCCTCCCCTGTACATACTGCCCACTGTCATACCCTCCACACTCTTTTCCTGTACATACTGCCCACTGTCATATCCTCCACACTCCTCTCCTGTACATACTGCCCACTGTCATACCCTCCACACTCCTCTCCTGTACATACTGCCCACTGTCATACCCTCCACACTCCTCTCCTGTACATACTGCCCACTGTTATACCCTCTACACTTCTCTCCTTTACTTACTGCCCACTGTCATACCCTCCATACTCCTCCCCTGTACATACTGCCCACTGTCATACCCTCCACACTCTTTTCCTGTACATACTGCCCACTGTCATACCCTCCATACTCCTCTCCTGTACATACTGCCCACTGTTATACCCTCTACACTGACTTCTCTCCTTTACTTACTGCTCACTGTCATACCCTCTACACTCCTCTTCTGTAAATACTGCCCACTGTCATACCCTCCACACTCCTCTCCTATACATACTGCCCACTGTCATACCCTCCACACTCCTCTCCTCTACATACTGCCCACTGTCATACCCTCTACACTCCTCTCCTGTACTTACTGCCTACTGTCATACCCTCTACACTCGTCGCCTGTACATACTGCCCACTGCCAACCCCTCCACACTCCGCTCCTATACATACTGCCCACTGTCATACCCTCCACACCCCTCTCCTGTACATACTACCCGCAGTCATACCCTCCACACTCCTCTCCTGTACACACTGCCCACTGCAATACCCTCCACACTCCTTTCCTGTACATACCACCCACTGTCATACCCTCCACACTCCTCTCTTGTACATACTGCCCACTGTCATACCCGCCACACTCCTCTCTTGTACATACTGCCCACTGTCATATTCTCCATACTTCTCTCCTGTACATACTGCCCACTGTCATACCCTCCACACTCCTCTCCTGTACATACTGCCCACTGTCATACCTTCCATACTCCTCTCCTGTACATACTGCCCACTGTCATACCCTCCACACCCCACTCCTGTACATACTGCCCACTGTCATACCCTCCACACTCCTCTCCTGTACCTACTGCCAACTGTCATACCCCCCACACTCCTCTCTTGTACATACTGCCCACTGTCTCCTCTCTTGTACATACTGCCCACTGTCATATTCTTCATACTCCTCTCCTATACATACTGCCCACTGCCATACCCTCCACACTCCTCTCCTGTACATACTGCTCACTCTGATACACTCCTCTCCTGTACATACTGCCCACTGTCATACCCTCCATACTCCTCTCCTGTACATACTGCCCACTGTCATACCCTCCATACTCCTCTCCCGTACATACTGCTCACTCTGATACCCTCCTCTCCTGTACATACTGCCCACTGTCATACCCTCTCCACTCCTCCCCCACATGTATTGTTCACTAAGACAATTCTTTATCATTGTTTGATACATCCCTCATATTACCCATTTTACAATGGACACATTTTTACTAGTATTACTTATGTATTCTATACAGTATTTGGTGATGATGGTGAACTGCATTTCCAACAGTTATTATTTTTCTTCTTTCTCCTGTTTTTGCAGCGGCTTCTTTTTTTATCATGATAGTGATGCCAAGCAGAAAATATGATTAGACTGAGAGAACATAATGGGCTTAATCAATGTCTACATTTGCTGGTGTAATCTTGACATCTGATGTGCATCAATTAAAATGGTAATTGCAGAGCCGGCTTAACATTCATCTCACAGAAGAAGCATTTGGTGCGGAATACCTGCGATATGCAGCAATTCGGGCTGCGGCACTGAGCCCTACAAGGGTGAGAAATCTACATCGCCCTCTTTTCCTGCAGAAGAAGATCCTGCACTGAATCTCTGCAATATGAAGCTTCATCCAAGGAGAACCAGTCATAGGTGACTTATCTAAAATACCCAATAGTCTTAAAGTGGTTCTAAAGTCAAACCTTTACCTTAACCACTTGCCGGCCGCAGTACGTATATACACTATATTGTCAAAAGTATTGGGACGCCTGCCTTAATGCCCCGTACACACGTTCGGACTTTGTCCGCTGGACCTAGTCCGGCGGGACTTCCCCACACACGGCCGGACTTCCGAGCGTGTGACTTGCCCACACACGCCCGGACTTCTCCGGCGGACAATCCGCTGGACAAAGTCCGCGGGACTTTTGAAAATGAACGGACTTGCCCACACACGGAGCAGTCCGTTCATTTAGAACGTAACTGCAGGTAGACGGGACTAGCGAAGGCAGTGAATGCCGCCGCGCTAGCCCCGTCACCTGGCATGGATTTAAAGGGAATCCCCACGCCGAAAAAACGGCGTGAGGGTCCCCCCCAAATCCATCTCAGACCCTTATCTGAGCACGCAGCCCGGCCGGCCAGGAAAGGGGTGGGGACGAGCGAGCGCCCCCCCCCCCTCCTGAGCCGTACCAGGCCACGTGCCCTCAACATGGGGGGTGCCCTGGGGAAAGGGGGGCCGTGCGGCCCCCCCCACCCCAAAGCGGCAGGACGCCTGTAGCCAATTAAAGCTCAGGGGCTTTAGTACACGCCCCACCATTTAAAAGGCCGCCACGCCGTCGGCGCCGGTCACATGAGTTCCGGCTTTAGGAGAGATCAGTCTGCTGATTGTGTCTTTGCTTGATTCATTGCTACAGAAAGATTTGCTCTTCTTTGCTAAACCATTGCTACCTAAGTCATTGATCGTTCATTGCTGCTGATTGCACAGTTAGTGTGTTATTAGCTGCTGCTGGGGATTAGTCTGGTGCGTGCTTACTGTTAGTACAGTATTGCAGTAGTACCAACCGCAGTGCTGTTAGCACAGCATTGCACCCCAACAGCACCCATAGGACTTCTAGTGTGTTAGTGGCAGCAAACAGAGCTCCTATATTTTCTTCCCAGAAGCACCCATAGGACTTCAATTGTGTGTTAGTGCCATCACACAGAGCTCCTATATTTTCTTCCCAGAAGCACCCATAGGACTTCTAGTGTGTTAGTGGCATCACACAGAGCTCCTATATTTTCTTCCTAGAAGCACCCATAGGACTTCTAGTGTGTTAGTGGCATCACACAGAGCTCCTATATTTTCTTCCCAGAAGCACCCATAGGACTTCTAGTGTGTTAGTGGCATCACACAGAGCTCCTATATTTTCTTCTCAGCAGCACCCACAGGACTTCTAGTGTGTTAGTGGCATCACACAGAGCTCCTATATTTTCTTCCCAGAAGCACCCATAGGACTTCTAGTGTGTTAGTGGCATCACACAGAGCTCCTATATTTTCTTCCCAGAAGCACCCATAGGACTTCTAGTGTGTTAGTGGCATCACACAGAGCTCCTATATTTTCTTCTCAGCAGCACCCATAGGACTTCCAGTGTGTTAGTGGCAGCAAACAGAGCTCCTATATTTTCTTGTCAGCAGCACACATAGTACCTATAGTGTGTTAGTGTCAGCACCCATAGGACCTACAGTGTGTTGTGAGCACACATAGGAGCTCTATTTTTTATACTATATACACTACCGACTACAATGGCTGGAAGACCGCCAAGGAGAGGCAGAGCGTGCAGAGGCAAGAACACAGGGCAGGCAGGCTCTGTTTCTAGAGACAACAGTGCTGGCCGTGGACGTGGTCGTGCATCGTCATCAGCACGTGGCCATGGGACACGCTTGTCTTTGTTTTCGGCAGCTGAACATGTGGAGCCGCATCATGCTGAAGGCTTGGTAGAATGGATGACCAAGCCCTCCTCATCCTCCTCATCTCACCCAGGCTCAGGGTACTGGCAGAGCAGCTGCCAACGCGAACTCAATGGCATCATCAGCCACCCCTTCCTTAGACCCACCATGTCCTCCTGAGGAGTCCCCTGAACTGTTTGAGCACAGTGTTGGGTACATGCTCCAGGAGGATGCCCAACGATTCGAAGGCTCGGATGATGATACCCAGCTTGAGGAAGTCAGTAGTGTGCGCGCAGAGAGAGGGGATGCTGAAGGACAGCAATCTGGCAGTACTGTTCCACCAGCTGCAGCTTACTGCCAGGTTTGCTCTAGTGGTGAAGAGGGGATGATGAGGTCACTGACTCCACGTGGGTGCCTGAAGGGAGAGAGGAGGAGGAGGAGGAGGAGGAGGAGGAGGAGGATGCGGCGTCACATGTCCAACGAGGCAGGATGCCCCCTGGAGGCCAGCTAGAGGCCATCACAGCAACTGTACCACACCGCAGAGCTCCGCCTGTGCAGGGCGCTGCCTCTGCACGTTATCAGAAAAGTTCTTTGGTGTGGGCCTTTTTTGAGACGAGTGCATCAGATCGCACCACTGTTATTTGCAATATTTGTCTCAAGCGTATCTCGCGTGGCCAAAACATCAGCCGCTTGGGCACCACAAGCATGAGCAGACATATGTCGACCTGCCATGCAGCTCGTTGGCAAGCACACATAAAAGACCCACACCAAAGAACAAAGCGGACCTCTCCTTTCTCCTCATCAGCTGGGATCTCCATCCCCACTATATCTTCAGTCCTCTCTGAAAGCTGCTCTGAGAGGACTGAAGGTGTAGAATTAGGTGTGTCACAACCAAGTACTTGCAGTACACCGACGTCCGATTGTAGCAGGCAAATTTCCCTGCCCCAGCTGCTGGACCGTCGAAAGAAGTATACTCCCAGCCATCCACATGCCCAGCGGTTGAATGCTAGCTTGGCTAAATTGCTAGCACTTCAACTGCTGCCTTTTTAGTTGGTAGACTCGGCCCCCTTCCGTGAGTTTGTTCAATGTGCGGTTCCTCAGTGGCAGGTTCCCAAACGCCACTTTTTCTCACGGAAGGCGATTCCGTCTCTCTACCGGCATGTGGAAGGCAATGTCCATGCCTCGCTGGACAGGGCGGTCAGCGGTAAGGTGCATATTACCGCTGACTCATGGTCCAACAGGCATGGACAGGGACGTTATCTTTCTTTCACGGCCCATTGGGTCACTCTATTGGCAGCTGGGAGAGATGCAGGACAAGGTGCAGTAGTGTTGGAGGTTGTTCCGCCACCACGCCTCCAAAATGCTACTACTGGTTGTGACACACCTCTCTCCTCCACCCCCTCCTCTTCTTCTTCCTCCAGTGCTCTGTCCTCGGAACCAGCGGTGCTCCGTAGGCGTACAAGGGGCTACGCGAGTACGCAGGCAAAAAGATGCCATGCCGTGCTTGCGCTGGTGTGTTTGGGGGACAGGAGCCACACTGGGCCAGAGGTTCTGGCAGCTGTGCAGGGGCAGGCCGAGAGGTGGTTGACGCCACGCCAGCTTAAGCCAGGAATGGTCGTTTCTGACAATGGCACCAACCTCCTCTCCGCCCTGCGACAGGGGCAGCTCACCCATGTGCCCTGTATGGCTCACGTCCTCAACCTGGTGGTGCAGCGGTTCTTGGGCAGGTTCCCAGGCTTACAGGATGTCCTGAGGCAGGCCAGGAAAGTCTGTCTGCATTTCCGCCGATCTTATAATGCCAGTGCTCGGCTGACTGAGCTGCAAAAGGAGCTGAACCTGCCCAAGAACCGCCTAATATGTGACATGCCCACCAGGTGGAACTCAACGTTGGCCATGCTGCAGCGACTGCACACGCAGCAGAGGGCCATCAATGAGTACCTTTGCGACTACGGCACCAGGACAGGGTCAGGGGAGCTTGGTATTTTTTCCCCACGTCAGTGGAGCATGATCAGGGATGCATGCACTGTCCTCTCACCATTTGAGGAGGCCACGAGGATGGTGAGCAGTGACAGTGCATGCATCAGTGACACTGTACCTCTTGTCCACCTGTTGGAGCATACGCTGCGTGGGATAATGGACAGGGCACTTGAGGCAGAACAGAGGCAGGAAGAGGAGGACTTCCTTGCCTCTCAAGGCCCCCTTTATCCGGACAGTGTTCCTTCTGTCCCACCCATCACACAGGAAGAGGAGGAGGAGGAGGAGGATTGTGTGAGCATGGAGGTGGAGCCTGGCACTCAGCATCAGCAGCAGCAGTCTTTTAGGGATGATGTACAGTCCCAACAAACCAGTGGACTTGTACGTGGCTGGGAGGAGGTGGCTGGCGATCATGTCATCCTCAGTGACCCAGAAGACTCCTGACCGAATGCCTCAGCTAACCTACGCTGCATGGCCTCCCTGATCCTGCAAAGCCTGCGGAAGGATCCTCGTGTTCATCGGATCAAGGAGAGGGACCATTACTGGCTGGCCACTCTCCTTGATCCACGGTACAAGGGTAAGGTCCTTATCTTGCCGTCGCAGAGGGAGCAGAGGATGAGACATCTCAGGGAGGCCTTGCAGAAAGGTCTGTGCAACGCGTTCCCAGAAACTGGGAGGTTACAAACTCCTGGTCCTGGACGACGAGTTGCTGAGGCTTCGGTCAGTAGCAGAAGGAGCGGTGGGGAAGGTGGACGTCTGACCGATGCGTTCAGACAATTTTTTAGTCCGCAGCCCCAAGGTATGATCGGTTCCAGCAACCATCGCCAGCGTCTGATATACATGGTGCAGGAATACCTAGGGGCAAGGTCAGACTTGGACACCTTTCCCACCGAAAATCCTCTGGCTTACTGGGTCCTGAGGATGGATCACTGGCCAGAGCTTGCACAGTATGCAATTGAGCTACTGGCCTGTCCTGCATCCAGCGTTCTTTCCGAACGCACATTCAGTGCTGCTGGAGGATTTGTCACCGATCATAGGGTGCGCCTGTCCACCGACTCGGTTGATCGACTGACCTTCATAAAAATGAATCAGTCTTGGATCACCACCAGCTACCAGGCACCTGAAGCGGATATAACGGAATAATTTATAATGTCACATCCCTTCAAGACTGCCTATGCTGATGCTGAGTGACTGTCCTGTTATGTTTACTGACTATCCTCTTCCTCCTCCTCAATGATCCATGCCACCACACCAGTGCCTAAGGCACAATTTTTCTAACAATTTTTTTAAAAAAAATGCTTCGCAACAGGTGTGACTGCTGTGCTCCAAGTACAGTATCTGTGAGGGGTTGCAGTGTTGTGGCACCAGCACCAGTGCCTAAGGCACAATTTTTCAGCCCCTGTTGGGGCGTGTAATTACAATTTTTAGGCAATGCTTTGCAACAGGTCTCATTGCTGTGATCAGAGTACAGTATCTGTGAGGGGTTGCAGTGTTGTGGCACCAGCACCAGTGCCCAAGGCACAATTTTTCAGCCCCTGTTGGGGCGTGTAATTACAATTTTTTAAAAAGATGCTTCGCAACAGGTGTGACTGCTGTGCTCCAAGTACAGTATCTGTGAGGGGTTGCAGTGTTGTGGCACCAGCACCAGTGCCTAAGGCACAATTTTTCAGCCCCTGTTGGGGCGTTGTAATTACAATTTTTAGGCAATGCTTTGCAACAGGTCTCATTGCTGTGCTCAGAGTACAGTATCTGTGAGGGGTTGCAGTGTTGTGGCACCAGCACCAGTGCCTAAGGCACAATTTTTCAGCCCCTGTATAACAGGGGGGTGTAATTACAATTTTTTAAAAAAGATGCTTCGCAACAGGTGTGACTGCTGTGCTCCAAGTACAGTATCTGTGAGGGGTTGCAGTGTTGTGGCACCAGTGCCTAAGGCACAATTTTTCAGCCCCTGTTGGGGCGTGTAATTACAATTTTTAGGCAATGCTTTGCAACAGGTCTCATTGCTGTGCTAAGAGTACAGTATCTGTGAGGGGTTGCAGTGTTGTGGCACCAGCACCAATGCCTAAGGCACAATTTTTCAGCCCCTGTTTAACAGGGGCGTGTAATTACAAATCTTGATCTAATAGTTCACAGCAGGGCCCATTCCTGCGCCCACCAAGAGTAACTATGAGGGCCTACAGTCTTGTGGCAACACCGTCCACCACCACCACCGCCAAAGGCCCAATTTTTCTGCCCTGTTCAACAGGTGCATGCAATTACAAATCTTGATCTAATAACTCACAGCAGGGCCCATTCCTGCACCCACCAAGAGTAACTGTGAGGGCTTACAGTCTTGTGGCAACACCGTCCACCACCACCACCACCAAAGGCCCGATTTTTCTGCCCTGTTCAACAGGTGCATGCAATTACAAATCTTGATCTAATAACTCACAGCAGGGCCCATTCCTGCGCCCACCAAGAGTAACTGTGAGGGCTTACAGTCTTGTGGCAACACCGTCCACCACCACCACCACCAAAGGCCCAATTTTTCTGCCCGTTCAACAGGTGCATGCAAGTACAAATCTTGATCTATTAACTCACAGCAGGGCCCATTCCTGCACCCACCAAGAGTAACTGTGAGGGCTTACAGTCTTGTGGCAACACCGTCCACCACCACCACCACCACCACCACCAAAGGCCCAATTTTTCTGCCCGGTTCAACAGGTGCATGCAATTACAAATCTTGATCTATTAACTCACAGCAGGGCCCATTCCTGTGCCCACCAGTCTTGTGGCTACACCAACATCTAATAGGGCAAATTTCTGCAGAGTATATACGGCAGGCCCCTACTTTTAAACATCCAACTTACAAACGTCTCCTACTTGCAAACGGAAAGAGAAAACAGGAAGTGAGAGGAAATCTACCCCTAGGAAGGGAAATTAGATCCTGTTAGATTTAATTTGGGAAAAAGGTATCTCCTCTCTACTGATGCTTTATCACCAATCCTTGTTTCAATTAAAACCCCACTTTTCCAAAAACATTTGTCATTGGGACGGAAAGTGAGGTGACATGTTCTGAACAGATGTGCAAAGACAGCAAATGTTACAGGGGTGATAACCCCTCCCTATGTTCTCCAAAAAGTTTAAAAATAGATTTTTTTGGGATGGAGCTACACTTCATAATGTACCTGTTCAGATTCTACTTAAGAACAAACCTACAGTCCGTGTCTTGTTTGCACCACCTATATACTGCTGTTCAGAGTATATAGGGTTGTAGGTATAGGGTTTTATTTTGGGTGCGGGGTCCCCCTTAATATCCATACAAAACCCAAAGGGGGGGGGGGGGGTGATGGGGTAGCCATGCCATTTTTCTCAAGGATTTTCAGCCATATGGCGGCCAGGACAAGACATGACATTAAAGCCGCAAGTGGTTTTAAATGGCTTCTTTTTTTTCTTTACAAATGTCATTTTGTGCAGGGACAGTTCTAAACACGGGAAACACATGCCACTTCACAGGCATACTTTAGACACCCCCCAGGTACCATATTTAAAGGAAAATTTCACTTTTTTTTTTTCACTTTATGCATCATTAAAATGACTGCTCCCGAAAAAACGTTAGTTTTTAAAAGTTCTTTTTGCATTGATATATGTCCTCTGGGGCAGGACACGGGTCCCCAAACCTGTTTTATGACATTAACATGCATATTGGCCGTTGTAATTAGCACTTTTGATTTCGAACGTTCGCGTCCATTATAACGTATAGGGTTCGAAAATTTGCGCGAACTTTCGGTCCGTTCGAAGGTTCTGGTGCGAACCGAACCCGGGGGTGTTCGGCTCATCCCTACTCCTCTATATGGGAGAACATGAGCTACTTTGTCGCAGTAAGTGGGCTTAAGCACCATATAGCAATATGGTGTGACCAAATCCCCATATTTATTGATAATGTTTTTTGAAAATGTCTGTCTAGGTGCTTTTAAATAGCCTTGCTGGAGGTAAATGTCAGTTTTGCATGTGTGCGCTGTAATATGTTTGTTCTGTTGTATGGTCTTATGGCAGCACCATCTTTATGCATTTTTTAGGGTGTGCCCCCCAAATATCTCTTTTGTCTATGGGAATGTTTGACCATTCTTCCAGAAGCCTATTCGTGAGGTCAGGCACTGATGTTGGACGAGAAGGCCTGGCTCACAGTCTACGCTCTAATTCATCCCAAATGTGTTCGGGTTGAGGTCAGGACTCTGTGCAGGCCAGTCAAGTTCCTCCACCCAAAACTCGCTCATCCATGTCTTGATGGACCTTGCTTTGTGCACCGGTGGGCAGTCATGTTGGAACAGGAAGGGGCCGTCCCCAAACTGTTCCCACAAAGTTGGGATCATGAAATTGTCCAAAATGTCTTGTTATGCCGACGCCTTTAGAGTTCCCTTCACTGGAACTAAGGGGGCCAAGCCCAACCCCTAAAAAACAAGCCCTCACCATAATCCCCCCTCCACCAAATGATTTGGACCAGTGCCCAAAGCAAGGTCCATAAAGACATGGCTGAGCGAGTTTGGGGTGGAGGAACTTGCTGTGAGTTTTTGACGTGTTTCACAGGTCACTGTCTGCTTTATAAGGAGGAGAATTACAACCAAGCTCTGTCAAACATATATAAAAAGCATACAAAACTAAGCACAATAGTAGTAGTAGTGCAGTAATAATTTTCTGCCACACATAGCGGTTGATTTTTAGGCCAAAAACTTCAATTTTGGTCTCATGTGAGCAGATCACCTTCTTCCACATGTTTGCTCCCCTCCCCCACATGGCTTCTCACAAACTACAAACAGGACTTCTTATGACTTTCTTTCTCCAATGTCTTTCTTCTTGTCACTCTTCCATAAAGGGCAGATTTGTGGAGAACACAAGTCTAGCCACAGATTCTCAATGTGATTTAGGTCTGGACTGTGACTGGAACATTCTAACACATGAATATGCTTTGATCTAAACCATTCCATTGTAGCTCTGGCTGTATGTTTCGGGTCGTTGTCCTGCTGGAAGGTGACCCTCCCCCCCGGTCTCAAGTCTTTTGCCGACTCTAACAGGTTTTCTTCTAAGATTGTCCTGTATTTGGCTACATCCATCTTCCCATCAACTCTGACCAGCTTCCCTGTCCCTGCTGAAGAAAACCATCCCCACCACATGATGCTACCACCACCATGTTTCACGGTGGGGATGGTGTGTTCAGGGTGATGGGCAGTGATAGTTTCCACCACACAAATTTTTTTTCTTTTAGGCCAAAAAGTTGAATTTTGGTCTCATGTGACCAGATCACCTTCTTCCACATGTTTGCTGTGTCCCCCACATGGCTTCTCACAAACTACAAACAGGACTTCTTATGACTTTCTTTCTCCAATGTCTTTCTTCTTGTCACTCTTCCATAAAGGGCAGATTTGTGGAGAACAAGACAAATAGTTGTCCTGTGGACAGATTCTCCCACCTGAGCTGTGGATCTCTGCAGCTCCTCCAGAGTTACCATGGGCCTCTTGGCTGCTTCTCTGATTAATGTTCTCCTTGCCCGGCCCGGTCAGTTTAGGTGGACGGCCATGTCTTGGTAGGTTTGTGGTTGTGCCATACTCTTTCCATTTTCCGATGATGGATTGAACAGAGCTCCGTGAGATGGTCAAAGCTTGGGAGATTTTTTTATAACCTAACCCTGCTTTATACTTCTCCACAACTTTATCCCTGACCTGTCTGGTGTGTTCCTTGGCCTTCATGATGCTCTTTGTTCACTAAGGTTCCCTAACAAACCTCTGAGGGTTTCACAGAACAGCTGTATTTATTCTGAGATTAAATGACACACAGGTGGACTCTACTTACTAATTAGGTGACTTCTGAAGGCAATTGGTTCCACTAGATTTTAGTTAGGGGTATCAGAGTACAGGGGGCCGAATACAAATGCCCTCCCACACTTTTCACATATCTATTTGTATAATTATTCATTTTCCTTCCACTTCACAACTATGAGACACTTTGTGTTGGTCCATCACATAAAATCCCAATAAAATACATTTACGTTTTTGGGTGTAACACGACAAAATGTGGGAAATTTCAAGGGGTATGAATACTTTCTCAAGGCACTGTATGTTAATCTCAGGACTGGATGATCAGAAAACACAAATCGTTCGGTAGGTATCACGGCTCCCATATTGTTATTTCATCCGCGCGTTTATCTGTTTGCCTGGCGTTCAGCTTTAGGGGAAATTACAAATAAGTGTGATCCAGTAAGTGTGCGGAGAGATAAGAGAGCGTAAGACACAATCATAAGGTTACACCTGTAATAGAGACAATAACAAGGAACTTCTCGCCGAGCGAACTCCATTCCATACAATGTAACCTTTTCCAAGATATAAGCCGTTAACGTCGTTAGGGATCTAATGAGTTCGGGCCAAACTGTTTTATGGAATAAAAATAAGAGAACAGCAGCTGTGAGTCTAAAAGAAGAATTTATGAATTACATTATGAAAAGAGAAGTCTACAATGTTATAAAAAGAGAAAAGTTCACATATGAAGCCCGTAAAAAACTAAAAAAAAACAGTAATAATAAGGATCTGCGCTTTAACCACTTCCGCCCCAGAAGGTTTTACCCCCTCTTCACGACCAGGCAATTTTTTCGCTATTCAGCACTGCGCTACTTTTAATTGGCGATTGCGCAGTCATGCCACTCTGTTCCCAAATTACATTCATATCATTTTTTTTTTTCACTCAAATAGAGCTTTCTTTTGGTTGTATTTAACTACTTGACCCCCCCCCCCGGGCCTTTTCTGGCACTTTGTTTACATATAAAACCCAGTATTTTTTGCTAGAAAATTACTCAGGACCCACAAACATTATATATATTTTTTTTTGATAGCAGAGGCCCTAAAAAATTAATTGGTGGGTGTTGTAATTTTTTTATGTCGCACAGTATTTGCGCAGCGATTTTTCAAATGCAATAAAAAAGAAAAAAAAAAAACAACAATTTTTTTTTAATTATAATGCACAAAAACACAACATAATACCCAGTGGTTTGATAACATTTAAAAGATGATGTGACGCCGAGTAAATAGATACCACACATGTCACGCTTTAAAATTGCGCACACCTGTACAACGGCAACAACGCGCACACACTTATTTTAAAATGTATTAAAACATGGACGGTGTCAGTAGGGCAGTGGACAGTTTCAGTAGAGCAGTGGACTGTGTCAGTAGAGCAGAGGACGGTGTCAGTAGAGCAGAGGACGGTGTCAGTAGAGCAGTGGATGGTGTCAGTAGAGCAGAGGACAGTGTCAGTAGGGCAGTGGACGGTGTCAGTAGGGCAGTGGACGCTGTCAGTAGAGCAGTGGATGGTGTCAGTAGAGCAGTGGATGGTGTCAGTAGAGCAGAGGACGGTGTCAGTAGGGCAGTGGACGGTGTCAGTAGGGCAGTGGACGCTGTCAGTAGAGCAGTGGATGGTGTCAGTAGAGCAGAGGACGGTGTCAGTAGAGCAGTGGATGGTGTCAGTAGAGCAGAGGACGGTGTCAGTAGGGCAGTGGACGGTGTCAGTAGGGCAGTGGACGCTGTCAGTAGAGCAGTGGATGGTGTCAGTAGAGCAGAGGACGGTGTCAGTAGGGCAGTGGACGGTGTCAGTAGGGCAGTGGACGGTGTCAGTAGAGCAGAGGACAGTGTCAGTAGAGCAGAGGACGCTGTCAGTAGAGAAGTGGACGGTGTCAGTAGAGCAGAGGACAGTGTCAGTAGAGCAGAGGACGGTGTCAGTAGAGCAGTGGACAGTGTCAGTAGAGCAGTGGACGGTGTCAGTAGGGCAGAGGACGGTGTCAGTAGAGCAGAGGACGGTGTCAGTAGAGCAGAGGACGGTGTCAGTAGAGCAGAGGACGGTGTCAGTAGAGCAGAGGACGGTGTCAGTAGAGCAGTGGATGGTGTCAGTAGAGCAGAGAACGGTGTCAGTAGAGCAGTGGACGGTGTCAGTAGGGCAGAGGACGGTGTCAGTAGGGCAGAGGACGGTGTCAGTAGAGCAGAGGACGGTGTCAGTAGAGCAGAGGACGGTGTCAGTAGAGCAGAGGACGGTGTCAGTAGAGCAGTGGATGGTGTCAGTAGAGCCGAGAACGGTGTCAGTAGAGCAGTGGATGGTGTCAGTAGAGCAGAGAACGGTGTCAGTAGAGCAGTGGACGGTGTCAGTAGAGCAGTAGGGCAGTGGACAGTGTCAGTAGGGCAGTGGACGGTGTCAGTAGAGCAGAGGACAGTGTCAGTAGAGCAGAGGACGCTGTCAGTAGAGAAGTGGACGGTGTCAGTAGAGCAGAGGACAGTGTCAGTAGAGCAGAGGACAGTGTCAGTAGAGCAGAGGACGGTGTCAGTAGAGCAGTGGATGGTGTCAGTAGAGCAGAGAACGGTGTCAGTAGAGCAGTGGATGGTGTCAGTAGAGCAGAGGACGGTGTCAGTAGAGCAGTGGATGGTGTCAGTAGAGCAGAGGACGGTGTCAGTAGAGCAGTGGATGGTGTCAGTAGAGCAGAGGACGGTGTCAGTAGAGCAGTGGATGGTGTCAGTAGAGCAGAGGACGGTGTCAGTAGAGCAGTGGATGGTGTCAGTAGGGCAGAGGACGGTGTCAGTAGAGCAGAGGACGGTGTCAGTAGGGCAGTGGACGCTGTCAGTAGAGCAGTGTCAGTAGAGCAGAGGACGGTGTCAGTAGAGCAGAGGACGGTGTCAGTAGAGCAGTGGATGGTGTCAGTAGAGGACGGTGTCAGTAGAGCAGTGGATGGTGTCAGTAGAGCAGAGGACGGTGTCAGTAGAGCAGAGGACGGTGTCAGTAGGGCAGTGGACGGTGTCAGTAGAGCAGTGGACGGTGTCAGTAGAGCAGAGGACGGTGTCAGTAGAGCAGAGGACGGTGTCAGTAGAGCAGAGGACGGTGTCAGTAGAGCAGAGGACGGTGTCAGTAGGGCAGTGGACGCTGTCAGTAGAGCAGTGGACGGTGTCAGTAGAGCAGAGGACGGTGTCAGTAGAGCAGAGGACGGTGTCAGTAGAGCAGAGGACGGTGTCAGTAGAGCAGAGGACAGTGTCAGTAGAGCAGAGGACGGTGTCAGTAGAGCAGTGGATGGTGTCAGTAGAGCAGAGAACGGTGTCAGTAGAGCAGTGGATGGTGTCAGTAGAGCAGTGGATGGTGTCAGTAGAGCAGGGGACGGTGTCAGTAGAGCAGAGGACGGTGTCAGTAGAGCAGTGGATGGTGTCAGTAGAGCAGGGGACGGTGTCAGTAGAGCAGTGGATGGTGTCAGTAGAGCAGTGGATGGTGTCAGTAGAGCAGGGGACGGTGTCAGTAAAGCAGTGGATGGTGTCAGTAGAACAGAGGACGGTGTCAGTAGAGCAGAGGACGGTGTCAGTAGAGCAGAGGACGGTGTCAGTAGAGCAGTAGACTTGTCAGCAGTTTCTTCGTTTTTTTTTTTATTATCATTTTTATAATGTTTTTATTTTCACAATTTTTTTTTAGGAGCCTGTTGGGGGGCTTTGGTGAAATATCAGGGATCTTAACAGACCCCTTATGTCTCACATTTGAGATGTTCAGAGCGGGTCCATTAAAACACTATGAGACTGTGTCTCGAGGTCAGAGATGATCAGAGATGGACCATTAGCAGGGCCGTCTTAAATACTGATTGGACCCTGGGCAAACATTTTATTGGGCCCTCCCGAATCCACTTATCAACCAATTTCTGGGCAGTGTGGACTCAAAGGGCAGCTGCTTTGGGTCCCACAACATTGACTGGGCCCAGGGCAGCTGCCCCTTTTGCCCTGTTTTAAAGATGGCACTACCCATTAGAGTTCTATGAGGCTGTATCCCAAGGCTGGAGATGTTCAGAGACAGTACCATAGAAGTCTGTGGGGCTGTACCCCAAGGCTGAAGAAGATCTGAGGTGTCCCGTAGAAGTCTATTGGACTGTATCCCAAGGCTGGAGATGATCGGAGACAGTCCCATATAGTTTTATGTGGTTGGTTTCAAAAGGCTGGAAATGATCTGAGATGCCCCAATAGAAGTCTAAGAGGCTGTAGTGCTATGGTGTTGCAAGAACAGTTAACACTTTCGGCACTGGATGTACGCGAACAGCGGAAACGCGGTCGTTGGATAAAGATACAGTAATTATGCATCTGTTGAGGGGAAAGGTGGGTTAGGTTAGGGAAAGGGGGCAAAAAGAATAAGTTCCCTTTTGGAGTCCAACTCCAGAAATTAAAAAACAGTGGGGCCAAAGGGTTTTTTCTAGGGGAGAGCCACATGCAGTGCCATGGTATGGCTGCCAACACCATAGCAGTGAATGACACCAGTGTGGACTAGTGTCCTGTCACTAGAGTGTCATTAGTGCTGGTGGTTGGCCTGCCCACACCATGGCAATTCAAAATGTTAATCCAGGGCAAACTAGGTCCCATGCTAATGGAACCCCATGGAACCCAAACCCACTGCTGTAATTAATTTGTACTGGCAGCTGTATACAACACTTATGGCTCCCTGGCACCAAACAAAAAAAAAACAAAGGGCATTTATCCTTTTTGTCCCATTTCCCTGACCTCACCCAAGCCACCCTCCCCCTCCACAGATGCATACTTTCTCGATCCAATGGCCATGGTTCCGCTGTTTGTTTACATCCGGTGCTCAAGTCTTAACTGTCCTGGCAACACCTGTGCATTATTGTCCCATAGAGTTCTATGTGGCTGTGTCCCGAATTTGGAGATGATAAGAGATGGTCCATTAAAAATCTTTGGGACTGTGTCTCAAGGTCAGAGGTAGCCAATTAGAGGTCTATGAGGCTGTACCTCAAGGCCAGAAATGTTCAGAGACATTACCAAAGAAGCCTATTGGGCTGCATCCCAAAGCTGAATAAGATTTGATATCTCCCATAGAAGTCTATTAGGCTGTATCCCAAAGCTGAAGAAGATCTGAGATGTCCGATAGAAGTCTTTTGGGCTGTATCCCAAGGCTGGAGAAGATCTGGGACAGTCCCATAGAGTTCTATGTGGCTGTGTCCCGAGGTTGGAGATGATAAGAGATGGTCCATTAAAACACTATGGGACTGTGTCTCAAGGTCAGAGATGGCCAATTAGAGGTCTATGAGGCTGTATCCCAAGGCCAGAAATGTTCAGAGACATTACCAAAGAAGCCTATTGGGCTGCATCCCAAAGCTGAAGAAGATCTGAGATGTCCGATAGAAGTCTATTGGGCTGTATCCCAAGGCTGGAGAAGATCTGGGACAGTCCCATAGAGTTCTATAGAGCTTTATTCCAAGGTCAGAGGCAATCAGAGACAGTACCATAGAGTTGTATGGGGCAGTATCCCAAAGCTGGAGATGGTCTGAGATATGGTCCTTTAGATGTCTAAGGGGCTGTAGTGCCCTGGTGTGGCCAAATCAGTTAAAACATGTGGCATACAGCGGAGCTGCCATCATGGGATCAAGATAATTATTAATTTATGGATGGGGGGGGGGGGGGGTGAGTTAATTTAGGGGAAGTTGGCAAAAATATTATGCTATTTTAAAGATCACTTATCCTTTGAAGTCCAAATCTAGGAATTATTAAAAAAAATACCCTTGCAAAAAGGCAAAAGCTCTGTATTTCTAGGGGAGATATGAAGAGGTTCTATCACTTACCTGACTACCTGCTCCAGTCAGCTTCGGTGCTCTACTCCTCTGCCCAAAGCTACGGCCTGTGGGTGGAGCTTTGGCATCATCACATACAATACAGGGGCATTGACCTAGTATTGTATATTGAGGAGGCTGGAGTGCAACCACGGCCAATCGAACTGGAGGGAACTTGGTGAGCACAGACTAAGTAATTCATCCTTGTTCTGGCACCCCTAGATATAAGAAGCATTTAACCCTTGCAGTGTGGGAGTGGGGGCGTTTTTTTAAAAGGAGGTGTGCTTTAAAAAATGGACCTCATTTTGCCACCCCTTTTTTAGTTTAAATGATAGCACTCCAAAGCCAGCCAGTTCCATACCGTGAAACTAGCTGGCATTACCATCTGATTTTATATATACAAGCATTACCCAATATCCCACTGAGTCCAGTCACGTTTGAGGTCACATAGTATATAAGCCCCGATGAAGGCAGAGTATTTGAACCCCCAAAACATGTTGTCTCTCTTTATTTCTTATTGTCTTCCTTGTGGAGCGCCCTCAATGTTTCTAGTGTGGGTACATTTAGTATGGCTCCCCTGTAGGCAGAGGACCAAGAGTTAATTGTGTTTAGGAGACTGTGCAGTGCTTCAAATGCTGTGGCTCTGTTACCTCCTCCTGTCTTCTGGAACTCTCTGGATATTTCCAGAACATAGTGGGAGGAGGGACAAAGGCTGCAGCCTTAATATTAATAGAGTTTTCACCAATCCCAGGCCCAGAAGACAGGCACAGAAGGTGGGGAGACAACCCATAAATACTAAGAAGTCTGGCAGCCCGGTAGCAGAGTCCAGGGTCCAGCCAGGGCCATCTTTAATATTGATTGGACCCTGGGAAAAACTTTTCTTGGGGCCCCCCATGCAGTTTCGCTCTCCACCTGCTCTGAGACATACAATAAATAGCAGCTATACTCAAAATCAGTTTACTGGATCAGATCAGGCAGCTATTGCGTTTGGTTGCCAGAGGTTACAGTGTATCATTACCGCTTACTGACTGGTTGCTAGAGGTTACAGCACACATTACGGCTCACTGATTAGTTGCTAGGGGTTACAGCACATGATTTCTGCTTGTTGATTGGTTGCTAGAGATTACTGTGGATATGACCTCAGGGGGGCATAATATACATATCAATCCCGCCGGCCGCCACAATTTACATATGAATGCCACCGCTATTTACATATGAATGCCGGTAATTTACATGTAAACACAGGGTCTGCAGGTGAGTCATCTGTACACAACAATAGGGCAGAGCTGGGCAGCATTAGTAGCAGCAAAACCTCAAGGGACGAGGGAATTTAAACCAGGATAGTTTGCAAGTATGAGGCAGCTGCTTTGGGCCCCACAACAATGACAGGGCCCAGGGCAGCTGCCCCTTTTGCCCTGCCTTAAAAACGGCCCTGGGTCCAGCCATCTGGAGATGACCCCTGTGCTGGGGGCTCTGCCCCGAGGCAAAAGAACAAGAGAGCAAGAAAGGAGAGAGCGAGAGGAGCAAAGCTCCAGGACTTCACCCAGCCATTGTCTCACCTAGGCTTAGCTGTAGACTCAAAGCCAAGCCACAAGCAGTCTGTTTAGTAGAGAGAACAGTGCAGCAGCTGTCTGGATCCTAAGAACTACTTAAAGGAGCCTTAGCGAGTGCCAACAAGCCAACTACCCAAAGCAACAGGGAGTACAGGGTACTGCAATACTGCACATGTCTGGGACTGATGGGACAGCTTTTAGTGCAGTGCAAGACAGCCAGGAGAACCCCAACATCTCCACTTTGGGTCTAGAACAGCTAGGAGTCATGAAATACAGCCAGGAGCTGACTCTTCAGCTTTGATATTTTTGGAACTTTTATCTTTATTTCACCTGCGCCATTACTCCCATTGGTGTGCAGCTTAGTTCAGTTGGACTTTAGCAGCCAGATCAGGTCTTCAACCGTTTATTTGGAGTTTGCACGTTTCTTCAGTTTTGGGGTATCCCACGTACCTCCAAACCCTATCCAGTTTTCTTTGTTCCCAAACACCTAAAAACCAAAACCCCTAGACTGATTCTTGAGCCATTTGGAGAGTATGGATTGCTGTTGCCTGGCAGTGGGTGCAGTGTTAGGGGATAGGCCTGAAATCAAGCAGCTCTTTCTGGGGTAGCGCTACACTTTCATGTCAGCAATTCATTCTTTCAGACTTGTAAAGTCACTGACTGGAGCCCAGGGCAGCCATCAGAAATTTTGGGGCCCCTTACACAGCTTCAGGCCTGGGCCCCCCAGGACCTGACCACCAACATTCCCCAGGGCCCACCCACTAGCCGTCCCACTGAGTCCTTTGGCGCACCCATTTTTATTTTAACACTATCCCCACCTCCGCCCCAGCACCATCCATTCCTCTCCACAATATATCCCCACCTCCGCCCAGCACCATCCATTCCTCTCCACAATATATCCCCACCTCCGCCCAGCACCAACCATCCCTCTCCATAATATATCCCCACCTCCGCCCAGCACCATCCATCCCTCTCCACAATATATCCCCACCTCCGCCCCAGCGCCATCCATCCCTCTCCACAATATATTCCCACCTCCGCCCAGCAACATCCATCCCTCTCCATAATATATCCCCACCTCTGCCCAGCACCATCCATCCCTCTCCACAATATATCTCCGCCCCAGCGCCATCCATCCCTCTCCACAATATATTCCCACCTCCGCCCAGCACCGTCCATCTCTCTCCATAATATATCCCCACCTCCGCCCAGCCCCATCCATCCCTATCCACAATATATCCCCACTTCTGCCCAGCACCAACCATCCATCCCCACCCCACCCCCCCCCCCCCCCCCGCACCAACCATCCCTCTTCACAATACATCCCCACCTCCGCCCAGCACCATCCATCCCTCTCCAAAATATATCCCCACCTCTGCCCAGCACCATCCATCCCTCTCCACAATATATCCCCACCTCCGCCCAGCACCATCCATCCCTCTTTATAATATATTCCCACCTCCGCCCAGCACCATCCATCCCTCTCCATAATATATTCCCACCTCTGCCCAGCACCATCCATCCCTCTCCATAATATATCCCCACCTCTGCCCAGCACCATCCATCCCTCTCCATAATATATTCCCACCTCCGCCCAGCACCATCCATCCCTCTTCACAATATATCCCCACCTCCGCCCAGCACCAACCATCCCTCTCCATAATATATCCCCACCTCCGCCCAGCACCATCCATCCCTCTCCATAATATATCCCCACCTCCGCCCAGCACCATCCATCCCTCTCCATAATATATCCCCACCTCAGCCCAGCACCATCCAACCCTCTTCACAATATATCCCCACCCCCGCCCAGCACCATCCATCCCTCTCCATAATATATTGCCACCTCCGCCCAGCACCATCCATCCCTCTCCACAATATATCCCCACCCCCGCCCAGCACCATCCATCCCTCTCCATAATATATTCCCACCTCCGCCCAGCACCATCCATCCATCTCCACAATATATTGCCACCTCCGCCCAGCACCATCCATCCCTCTCCACAATATATCCCCACCCCTGCCCAGCACCATCCATCCCTCTCCACAATATATTCCCACCTCCGCCCAGCACCATCCATCCCTCTCCATAATATATCCCCACCCCCGCCCAGCACCATCCATCCCTCTCCACAATATATCCCCACCTCCGCCCAGCACCATCCATCCCTCTCCATAATATATCACCACCTTCTCTATAGCGGGCACAAGCTAGCGGCAGCGCAGGTGACAGTTATATTTCATGTGCTGCTGTGGGGGGAGCGGGCCCTGGCCAGGCGGCCCCTTGGAACATTTAGGCCCCTTACACAGCTTCAGGCCTGGGCCCCCCAGGACCTGACCACCAACATTCCCCAGGGCCCACCCACTAGCCGTCCCACTGAGTCCTTTGGCGCACCCATTTTTATTTTAACACTATCTCCACCTCCGACCCAGCACCATCCATTCCTCTCCACAATATATCCCCACCTCCGCCCAGCACCATCCATTCCTCTCCACAATATATCTCCACCTCCGCCCAGCACCAACCATCCCTCTCCATAATATATCCCCACCTCCGCCCAGCACCATCCATCCCTCTCCACAATATATCCCCACCTCCGCCCCAGCGCCATCCATCCCTCTCCACAATATATTCCCACCTCCGCCCAGCACCATCCATCCCTCTCCATAATATATCCCCACCTCTGCCCAGCACCATCCATCCCTCTCCACAATATATCTCCGCCCCAGCGCCATCCATCCCTCTCCACAATATATTCCCACCTCCGCCCAGCACCGTCCATCTCTCTCCATAATATATCCCCACCTCCGCCCAGCCCCATCCATCCCTATCCACAATATATCCCCACTTCTGCCCAGCACCAACCATCCCTCTTCACAATACATCCCCACCTCCGCCCAGCACCATCCATCCCTCTCCATAATATATCCCCACCTCTGCCCAGCACCATCCATCCCTCTCCACAATATATCCCCACCTCCGCCCAGCACCATCCATCCCTCTTTATAATATATTCCCACCTCCGCCCAGCACCATCCATCCCTCTCCATAATATATTCCCACCTCTGCCCAGCACCATCCATCCCTCTCCATAATATATCCCCACCTCTGCCCAGCACCATCCATCCCTCTCCATAATATATTCCCACCTCCGCCCAGCACCATCCATCCCTCTTCACAATATATCCCCACCTCCGCCCAGCACCAACCATCCCTCTCCATAATATATCCCCACCTCCGCCCAGCACCATCCATCCCTCTCCATAATATATCCCCACCTCCGCCCAGCACCATCCATCCCTCTCCATAATATATCCCCACCTCAGCCCAGCACCATCCAACCCTCTTCACAATATATCCCCACCCCCGCCCAGCACCATCCATCCCTCTCCATAAAATATTCCCACCTCCGCCCAGCACCATCCATCCCTCTCCACAATATATCTCCCACCTCCGCCCAGCACCATCCATCCCTCTCCATAATATATCCCCACCTCCGCCCAGCACCATCCATCCATCTCCACAATATATTGCCACCTCCGCCCAGCACCATCCCTCCCTCTCCACAATATATCCCCACCCCTGCCCAGCACCATCCATCCCTCTCCACAATATATTCCCACCTCCGCCCAGCACCATCCATCCCTCTCCATAATATATCCCCACCCCCGCCCAGCACCATCCATCCATCCCTCTCCATAATATATTCCCACCTCCGCCCAGCACCATCCATCCCTCTCCACAATATATCCCCACCTCCGCCCAGCACCATCCATCCCTCTCCATAATATATCACCACCTTCTCTATAGCGGGCACAAGCTAGCGGCAGCGCAGGTGACAGTTATATTTCATGTGCTGCTGTGGGGGGAGCGGGCCCTGGCCAGGCGGCCCCTTGGAACGTTTAGGCCCCTTACATGGGTACTGCCTGTACCCCCATGATGGCGGCCCTGCTGGAGCCCAAGAATGGCTTTTAATGATAAAAGGTGGAGCTGTTAAAAAAATAATGCTGTTACCATATATTGTGACATACCATGAATGTATTCCTTCAGATTTGTAAAGTTATGGAAAGGTCCATTTTAAATGGAGTAAACTTTTTGACTTTGGCAGAGTTTCAATGCATTTGTCAATATTAGTGCCACGCGCTGATTGCTTTCACTTCTTGCCGCAATTGGTCTGTAGCTGAAAGCTTGGCTGCCTTGTTGGCTTTGACTTTCTCATTACCTGAACACTTTCTGACAAGCGTCTTTGGCTTTTTGGGTCATCTATCTTAGATCATGTTCGGTGTTTTGCTTACATTTTTTGTGGTTGATTAGCAAACATACCTGCCGTAGATCATATCACACTCCTACGTCGAGTCCATCGGTGCTCGGTGCGTTGAGTCCATTACAATTTCCTGTTTGCTCGAGGACACATCTGAGCAACGTGAGACAAAAATCACAGCGGTGTCTCTACATGGGAACCCAGCCAGGCATGAAGACACAACTCTGATAGCTGATGATGGAAAATGTCATCTTGAATTTATATTCATCTGAGTAAGCAATCGACAAAAACCATGCAGAACATGTAAATGTCATGGGTCATCGTGCTGTAGATGGAGACGAGGAAGTCCATGTTTGATCAAAGTCAGGGAATCTGTGTCAACATCACAACCTGAAAAAGGTTATTTAGAATGTGCTGTGAATAGAAAATTCCATTGTAAGAGAAAACTATTGTACTGTAAGATTTCAGAGAAAAAAGTTTTATTTTCAGAAATCATTAGATGTACTTTCCTTAAAGCTGAATTGCGGGTGAAAAAGTTTTCCCATGCAGTGGGGCCCTGCACTGCACGGGTCCACTGCTCGTTTATTGGAGAGCGGAGATATACTGTACCTACCTAATCCCCCGATCCTTCCTGCACAACACCAGTCCCTGTGGATTCTGGCTGGTGCTCCTCTGACTCCTCGGCAAGACTCTGTCTCTTGGCTTCTGGATGGGGCCCTCTGACCCCTCGTGAGACCCCCTGCCTTTTGGCTTCTGGCTGTGGCACCTCTGACTCCTGGGTGAGACCCTCTGTTTCACTCAGGGGTCAGATGTGCCTTAGCCAGAAGCCAAGAGACAGAGGGTCTCACAGAGGGGTCCTCTAACCCCTTGGTGAGACCCTCTGTCTCTTGGCTTCTGGCTAGGGCCTTCTGACCCCTGGGTGAGACCTTCTGTCTCTTGGCTTTTGACTTGGGCCCTCTGACCCCTGGGTGAGACTCTCTGTCTCTTGACTTCTGCCTGGGGCCCCTCTGACCCCTGGGTGAGACCCTCTGTCTCTTGGCTTCTGGCTGGATCACCTATGACCTATGGTTGAGACCCTCTGTCTCTTGGCTTCTGGCTGGGTCACCTATGACCCATGGTTGAGACCCTCTGTCTCATGGCTTCTGGCTGGGGCCCTCTGACCTCTGGGTGAGACCCTCTGTCTCTTGACTTCTGCCTGGGGCCCCTCTGACCCCTGGGTGAGACCCTCTGTCTCTTGGCTTCTGGCTGGATCACCTCTGACCCACGGGTGAGACCCTCTGTCTCTTGTCTTCTGACTGGGGCCCTCTGACCCCTGGGTGAGACCCTCTGTCTCTTGGCTTCTGGCTGGGGCCCTCTGACCCCTGGGTGAGACCTTCTGTCTCTTGGCTTTTGACTTGGGCCCTCTGACCCCTGGGTGAGACTCTCTGTCTCTTGACTTCTGCCTGGGGCCCCTCTGACCCCTGGGTGAGACCCTCTGTCTCTTGTGTTCTGACTGGGGCCCTCTGACCCCTGGGTGAGACCCTCTGTCTCATGGCTTCTGGCTGGGGCCTCCTGAACCCCTGTCTTCCACACTGGAAGCTCTGAGCTATCCTCAGACCTGATTATATAATGACCCCGCACATATGTGTACTCAGATTGCAGGCATCTAGCAAAACCCAGACCCAGGATTGAAAGTTCCAATCCAGAACTACAGAGACAGCCAAAAACACAGCTCCACTCATAAATGATAGTCCTAAACCTATCAATATAAAATAAAAATCAAGAAACCCAAAAGACAATTCCAACATTTTTAAAGGGAAGTCTTGTAGCAAAAAAGCAGTTCAACTTAAAATAAAGGCCTATCAAAATTAAATAAAACAGACTCTGTCAGAGTCTTCCATTCACATCAAAGGCCATCCAGCACATTAGAGGTCCTCTCATTCCATTAGGGCCCCCCTTTACAACAGAGGCCCCCCTTCACATCATCACATCAGAGTGTCTCTTTCACATCAGAGGTCCACTGTCATATCAGAGTCACCCCTTCATGTCATAGTCTCCCATTCAAATCAGAGGCCACCCATCACACCAGAGGTCCCCCCATCACCCCTCAAGTCTTTTGCAGACTCTCAACAGGTTTTCTTCTAAGATTGTCCTGTATTTGTCTCCATCCATATTCCCATCAACTCTGACCAGCTTCCTCTGTCCCTGCTGAAGAAAAGCATCCCCACCACATGATGCTGCCACCACCATGTCTCACAGTGGGGATGGTGTGTTCAGGGGGATGGGCAGTGTTAGTTTTCCGCCACACATACCGTTTTGCTTTTAAGCCAAAAAGTTGAATTTTGGTCTCATGTGAGCAGATCACCTTCTTCCACATGTTTGCTCCCCTCCCCCACATGGCTTCTCGCAAACTACAAACAGGACTTCTTATGACTTTCTTTCTCCAATGTCTTTCTTCTTGTCACTCTTCCATAAAGGGCAGATTTGTGGAGAACACGACTAAAGCCCCATACACACGCGCGGATTATCCGAGGACCAGGTCCGTCATACTTTGTCTGATGTTGGTGTTCCATACACACGGTCGGACAAAGTTGTCGGAAAATCCGATCATTCTGAACGTGGTGACGTTTGTTGCGTACGACGGGACTACGTAGAGGCTAGTAGCCAATAGCTTTGGTCTTGTAATGTGATCTGAGCATGCGTGGCACTTTGTCCGATCGGATTTGGTGTGATCGGACCGTGTTGTCGGAAAATCTATCCAGCAGGAGATAGGACTTTGTCCGTCGGACAATCCGACGTACACTGTCCGATGGTGCATACACATGGTCTGATTTTTCAACAACATTGTCCGATCGGACAGAATCCATGCAAAAATCCGACCGTGTGTATGGGGCTTAATAGTTGTCCTGTGGACAGATTCTCCCCCCTGAGCTGTGGATCTCTGCAGCTCCTCCAGAGTTACCATGGACCTCTTGGCTCTTCTCTGATGAATGCTCTCCTTGCCCGGCCGGGTCAGTTTAGGTGGACGGCCATGTCTTGGTAGGTTTGCAGTTGTGCCATACTCTTTCCATTTTCCGATGATGGATTGAACAGAGCTCCGTGAGATGGTCAAAGCTCGGGAGATTTTTTTTATAACCTAACCCTGCTTTATACTTCTCCACAACGTTATCCCTGACCTGTCTGGTGTGTTCCTTGGCCTTCATGATGCTGTTTGTTCACTAAGGTTCTCTAACAAACCTCTAAGGGCTTCACAGAACAGCTGTATTTATACTGAGATTAAATAACACACACGTGGACCATATTTTCTAATTAGGTGACTTCTGAAGGCAATTGGCTCCACTAGATTTTAGTTAGGGGTATCAGAGTAAAGGGGGCGCCATACAAATGACCCCCCCACACTTTTCACATATTTATTTGTAAAAAATTTGGAAAACCATTTATAATTTTTCTTCTACTTCACAATTATGAGACACTTTGTGTTGGTCTATCACATAAAATCCCAATAAAATACATTTAAGTTTTTGGTTGTAACCTAACAAAATTTGGAAAATTTCAAGGGGTATGAATACTTTTTCAAGGCACCGTCTCGCTCCTAATTGTGCCAGTAATCTATAACACTGTGCACATGGTGTACGTCCCCCCCGTTTGGAGTGGGGCGCGGCGGGATTCAGTCACCTCAGCAGTTAATGGTGACTCGGAGTGAGATGGAAGCAATCAGCGCAGGATTGACACCTTGAAACAGAATTACGGGGGAAACATGTAATTTGTTCTTTGACTGGCAGCCACTTTTCCCGCTTACCATCTGAAAATCACAACGCCTGAAAGGTATCTTTATCGGTAATAGAAAATCTCCCTATGTATCGCCTAATATCTGATGCACTTTCTATTTAAAATGTCAATTCTAAAAAGCGTTAAGTACACGGTGCTGACAAACGTTTAGTCCGACTCGCACAATGCCGGGGAAGTGACTTTGTGTTCAGCATTTCAGATCTCATTCCCAGTTATAGAGACACAAAGAGGCATTGAGGAGATGCTTCCAATGGGAGTCACTACCATCTTCTAATATATATATAAATATATACTGTATATATACACACTACTGGTCAAAAGTTTTAGAACACCCCCCCGTTTTTCCATTTTTTATTGAAATTTAGGCTGTTTAACCACTTCAGCCCCGGACCAATTTGCAGCCAAAGGACCAGGCCCCTTTTTGCGATTCGGCACTGCGTCGCTTTAACTGACAATTGCGCGGTCGTGCGACGTGGCTCCCAAACAAAATTGACGTCCTTTTTTTATCACAAATAGAGCTTTCTTTTGGTGGTATTTGATCGCCCCTTCGGTTTTTATTTTTTGCGCTATAAACAAAAATAAAGCGACAATTTTGAAAAAAAATGCAATATTTTTTGCTTTTTGCTATAATAAATATCCCCAAAAAATATATTAAAAAACATTTTTTTTCCTTAGTTTAGGCCGATACGTATTCTTCTACATATTTTTGGTAAAAAAAAAAATGGCAATTAGCGATTATTGATTGGTTTGCGCAAAAGTTATAGGGGATAGTTTTATAGCATTTTTATTAATAATTTTTTTTTTTACTAGTAATGGCGGCGATCAGCGATTTTTATTGTGACTGTTGTGACTATTGTGACTGCAACATTATGGCGGACACATCGGACATTTTTGACACATTTTTGGGACCATTGTCATTTATACAGCAATCAATGCTATTTAAATGCATTGATTCCTGTATAAATGACACTGGCAGTGAAGGGGTTAACCACAAGGGGGCAGTGTAGGGGTTAAGTATGCCTAGGGGTGTGTTTCTTACTGTGGGGGGGCGTGGCTGTCAGCTAGTGAATGCTGATCTCTGCTCCAATCACAGGGAGCAGAGATCGGCATCACTAGTTGCTAGGCAGAACGGGGAGATGCTGTTTATTTCTGCATCTCTCCGTTCTGCCTTCCCGTGAGACGATCGCGGGTGTCCCCGCGGCGATCGAGTCCGCGAGACCCGCGGTCGGCCTCACGGGGGTCCTGACTGGCGTGGGAGCGCGCCGCTCCCGGCGCGCTCCCGATGACACGAACGGCAGTAAGGAGGGACTTATATATACGCCCTCCTGCCTGTCCGTGCCATTCTGCCGACATATATTGTCGTGCGCCGGTCGGGAACCGGTTAATGTCTCAATGTACTCTGAAAATAAAGCAATTGGACATGAAAATGAAATCATGGAATCCTTTCCTTTAACAAAATGTAATCTAAATTTTCTACTCATAAAAGTAGATACAGTGGGGATCGAAAGTGCATAACGAAGCCAAGGAAAGATGGAAAAAATCTCCAAATGGCATCAAATTACAGATTAGACATTCTTATAATATGTCAAAAAAAGTTAGATTTTATTTCCATCATTTACACTTTCAAAATTACAGAAAACAAAAAAAATGGCGTCTGCAAAAGTTTGGGCACCCTGCAGAGTTAATATCTTGTACTGCCCCCTTTGGCAAGTATCACAGCTTGTAAACGCTTTTTGTAGCCAGCCGAGAGTCTTTCAGTTCTTGTTTGAGGTATCTTTGCCCATTCTTCCTTACAAAAGTCTTCCAGTTCTTTGAGATTTCTGGTCTGTCTGTCACGCACTGCTCTTTTAAGGTCTATCCATAGATTTTCAATAATGTTGAGGTCAGGAGATTGTGAAGGCCATGGCAAAACCTTCAGTTTACGCCTCTTGATGTAATCCCCCGTGGATTTTGAGGTGTGTTTAGGATCATTATCCATTTGTAGAAGCCATCCTCTCTTTAACTTCAGCTTTTTCACAGATGGCATCAAGTTACCATCCAAAATTTGCTGAAATTTTATTGAATCCATTTTTCTTCTACTGGTGAAATGTTCCCTGTGCCACTGGCTGCAATACAACCCCAAAGCACGATTGATCCACCCCCATGCTTCACAGTTGGACAGAGGTTCTTTTCATTAAATTCTGTGCCCTTTCTTCTCCAAACGTACCTTCGCTCATTCCGGCCAAAAAGTTCTATTTTAACCTCATCGGTCCACAGAACTTGTTTCCAAAATGCCTCACGCTTGTCTATATGTTCATTTGCAAAGTTCAAACGCTGATTTTTGTGGTGAGGACGTAGAAGAGGTTTTCTTGTGGTTTTCTTGTGGTTTTCTAGTGGTGAGGACGTAGAATATGGTCTTCATGACTCTTCCATGAAGACCATATTTGTACAAGTATCTCTTTATAGTGGAATAGTGTACCACAACTCCAGTGTCTGCCAGATCTTTCTGGAGGGATCATGCAGTCAAACGTGGGTTCTGAATTGCTTTTCTCACAATCCTGCGAGCTGTTCTGTCTGATATTTTTCTTGGTCTTCCAGATCTTGCTTTAACTGCCACTGTACCTGATGACTGCCATTTCTTAATTACATTCTGAACAGAGGATATTGACATCTGAAAACGCTTTGCTATCTTCTTATAGCCTTCTCCGGCTGTGAGCGTCAACTATTTTCAGTTTCAGTTTTCTAGACAACTGCTTAGAAGAACCCATGGTGCTGATTGTTGGGGCAAGGTCAGATGAGTCTGGCAATTTAAAACCTTTGAGATTGACATCACCTGGTCTTCCCAGACGATGATTGAGAACAATCCATGACACTGGCAGGTCTCAGTTTTGCAAAGGGGGCAGTGCATGCTATAAATTCTGAAGGGTGCCAAAACTTTTGCAGACGCCATTTTTTTGTTTTCTGTCATTTTGAAAGTGTAAATGATGTAAATAAAATCTAACTTTTTTTGACATAATATACGAATGTCTAATCTGTAATTTGATGCCATTTGGAGATTTTTCCATCTTTCCTTGGCTTCGTTATGCACATTAATACACATTTTTACCTGGGGTGCCCAAACTTTTGATCCCCACTGTATAACAGTAGAACACACCGGTGGTTTCTTTCTACAACGGAAGTCAAATATTCTTTGGAAAGTTCCTCCCAACACTGTTTGTAGAAGTTCCCACAACTGTGTTGCACTTGTAGGTTGCTTCATCCTTCTGTCCAGTTCATCCCAAACCAGCTGGATGGGGTGTAAGTATGAAGACTGTGCTGGCCATTCCATGTTTTGAAGCCTACCGTCTTGTTCTTTTCTTCTAAGGTAAGTTCTAGCACAGCCTGGAGGTAGGTTTTGGGTCATTTCTGTACTGTGGGATGAACCCCTTACCAACGTAAGACGTATTCCAGAGGGTATTGCCGGGCCCTACAAAACGTTGTGGTAGCAGTTTTGGTTCAGGGTTCCACTCACTCTGTGCAAGTCGCCGACTTTGGATCCGGCAAAAGAGCCCCAGACCATCACGCTTCCTCCTTCAAGTTTGACATTTGGTGTCACACACCAAAGAACCATCCTTTCACCTGCCCAATGGCGTACAAAACCCTGCGCGATGAAGCCAAGATCTCAAATTTTCATTCATCAGTCCACAGAGGCTGCTCTCTAATTAGGCATATTAGACGGTTGCCTAAGGCCTCGCACTCACAGGGGCCTCGCGGCCGCCTAATTTGCCTGTGATCAGTCACTGAAGTCACAGCCTCATCATGAACTGTGTGCTAGATCCGTGCATCTTTTTGCAGCCATTTTTATTGCTTGAAATTTTTTTTCCCATTATGGGAGTGATGTGTAAGTTTCTCCTAAGGCCTAAGGCCTCGCAAAGCCTAGAGCCGCCTCTGTCAGTCCATAAGACCTTCTTCCAGTCTTTAGTAGTCCACCGGCGGTGCTTCATGGCCCCGGCAAGCCTCTTTTTCTTCTTTTACCAATTAAGCAGTGGCTTTCTTACAACCATTTGACCTGTCAAACCTGCAGCTCAGTGTTGTCTCTTTATATATTAAAATAGCACAAGAGGCTGACATGTCTGTATCAACACAGAGAGAATATGGGACGTTCATTGATCTCTGGTGGGTTTTTTGTTCGGGGGGGCAGAAAACAACAACCCCCCCTGGCGGTATGGCACTAACAACCCCCCCCCGCGTATGTGCCGGTTGGTCTGGCACTTACCAGGATAGATAGATCCAGATAGATTGGGGGGGTCATCCAGTGTGGCAGGGTCCGGGCCGGGGCTCCAGGGCAAGCAGGTGCAGCATTCAGGCAACGGCTCCAGGCTAGCAGGTGCGTGGTCCGGACAGCGGCTCCGTGCTGGCGGGTGCAGGGGCTGGGCAGCGGCTCAAGGCTTGTGGGTGCGGGGTCTGGGCAGGGGCTCCAAGCTAGTGGGTGTGTGGTCCGCACAGCGACTTCAGGCTAGCAGGTTCGGGGTCTGGGCAACGGCTAGTGGGTGCGTGATCTGGGCAGCGGCTCTGGCCTAGTGTGTGTGGGGTCCAAGCAGCAGTTCCAGGCTAGTGGGTGCAGGGCCTAGGCAGCGGCTCCAGGCTAGTGGGTGCGTGGTTCAGGCAGCGGTTCCAGCCTAGCTGGTGAGGGTTCCGGGCAGTGGCTAGCAGGTGCGGGGCCTGGGCCGTGGCTCCAGGCTAGCGGGTGTGGGGTCCAGGAAGCGGCTCCAGGCTAGCGGGTGCGGGGGCCAGGCAGTGGCTCCAAGTTAGTGGGTGTGGGGTCCGGGCAGTGGCTCCAGGCTAGCGGAGGCGGGGTTTGGGCAGCGGCTCCCAGCTAGCGTGTGTGGGGTTTGGCAGCGGCTCCAGACTAGCGGGTGTGGGGTCCAGGCAGCGGCTCCAGGCTAGCGGGTGCAGGGTCCGGGCAGTGGCTCTGGGCTAGCGGGCGCAGGGTCCGGGCAGCGACTCCAGGATGGTGGGTCTGGGCTGTGGCTCAGGATAGCGGCTGCGTGGTCCAGTCAGAGGCTCCAGGCTAGCAGGGTCTGGGCAGCGGCTCCAGGCTAGCGCGTGCGAGGCCTGGGCAGCAGCTCCAGGCAAGTGGGTGTGGAGTCTGGGAAGTGTCTCCAGGCTGGTGGGTCCGGGCAGTGGCTCCAGGCTAGTGGGTGTGGGGTCCGGGCAGTGGCTCCAGGATAGCGGGTGCGTGGTCCAGGCAACGGCTCCAGGCTGGTGGGTCCGGGCAGTGGCTCCAAGATAGCGGGTGTGTGGTCCAGGCAACGGCTCCAGGCTGGTGGGTCCGGGCAGCGGCTCCAGGCTAGTGGGTGTGGGGTCTGGGCAGTGGCTCCAGGCTAGCGAGTGCGGGGTCCGGGCAGCGGCTCCAGGCTAGCAGGTGCGGGGCCTGGGCAGCAGCTCCAGGGTGGCGGGCTTCCTCTCTAGCTCCGGCAGCTTCCTCCCTGGCTCCATGTCAGGCGTCCAGTTTGATCAACTGACGTTTTGGCCAATCGGTAAACAGGTCTCACGCCTGCTTTCTGCTTGTCGGGGAGAAGATTTAGTGTGGAAATAGTGAAAATTCATTCGCTATCGTCACACAACTGGGTGGGATCCGGACGCAGTACTCTGTGCCCCAAACCTACCCTTTTTTGAAGCCTATTAGAGTCTCAGGCTCTAATCATGTGCTTCAAACCCCCCCCCGCCCCATCCCCCCCATAGGAATTCATGTGCCCGGTGTCCTGAAAGGGGCTGGGCACATGGATAGGGGGAGTGGCGGTGGTGTTGGGAGGGGGCGCCCACAATGCATGGGCCGCCACTGGATCTCGGTGGCATCAAAGGGCATCCTAGTTCTGGAGTGTACTGGAGAAGAGACTTTTTACGTTCCCCGGAGTTCGGCTCTAACAATGATTTTAGTTTTCTTTTAAGTAATCCTGGCATAATCTTTGTTTCATGACAGCTTTTAAATGTCTGTTATCAGCTCTGGCAGGAGAATGGACGGCCTTAGAGCCTGGCGCTCTGCCCGCCACTTATGCTCTGACAAGGAGGAAATAACAAAATAATAAAAAAAAAATTAACTCATCCCTCAGCAAGAAAACTCAATTTTTATAAAAGAAGAGTGAAAAGTGGAAGATCAGAGCCCAGGGTAAACATGCCAAACTGCCCCCCCCCTCCCCCCCAAGATGTATGGACATTATGTGTCGGCAAGAATCTCCGCAAAAAAAACACTGAGCACTAATCTGCATGCTGCATAAATTCCCCCTCCTCCCAGTACAAATCTATCCTCCTGCTAAAATCCCCCATCTAAGCACAAATCTTTGCCCCCCCCATCCCCCAAATCCCCCCAGCTAAAATCCCTCCCAAAGAAAATTCACCCCTCCTAGTACAAATCCTTTACCCCTAAAATATCCCCTCCTAATACACATCCCCCCCCACTCCCAGCACACATTGCCCTTAAATTCCCCCACCTAGCACAAATCCTCTCCCCCCATCCCCCTTCCAACAACCCCCCCCCCCCCCACCCACAAATCATTTTGTGTCAATTATGTGCTAGCAAGAATCACTGAGCAATAATCTGCATACTTACCCCCTAAACATAAATTCCCCCTCCTCCCAGTGCAAATCCGCCCTCCTGCTGAAATCCCCCATCTAAGCACAAAAAGTTTGGGGGGCATTTGTATGGCGCCCCCCGGAGTCAATACTTTGTAGGACCCCCTTTCTCTACAAGTCTTTTTGGGGATGTCTCTACCAGCTTTGCACATCTAGAGAGGACATTTTTGCCCATTCTTCTTTTATTTATTTAATTTTTTTTAAATTTACCGTATTTATCGGCGTATAACACGCACCCCAAGTTTAGGAGGGCATTTTAAGGAAAAAAACTTTTAGGATGGAAGTTTAAGGAAAAAAAAAAAACTTACATTAAAGTGTCCATTACAGCCTTGTCCCTATTGCAGACTTGTCCCCAGTGTCCATCGCCATTTAAAATTGGCGCCGACAGGACACCGGAGCGAAGTGAACGCCGCCGAGATACACATGTACTCGGCTCTTGTCGGCTCTTCTCGCCGCAGAGAAGAGCCGAAAAGAGCCGAGTACACTCGCTATGTGTAGCTCGGCGGCGATCGCTCCGCTCCGCTCTCAGCTAGCAGAGATCGGCGGGGGATCGCTGGGGATCGGCGTATAACACACACCCACGATTTCCCCTGATTTTAAGGGGAAAAAAAAAAAAAAAAAAAAAGAAAAAAAAAAAAAAGGAAAAAAAAAAAATAAAAAAAAAAAAAAAAAATAAAAAAAAAAAAAAAAAAAAAAAAAAAAAAAAAAAAAAAAAAAAAAAAAAAAAAAAAAAAAAAAAAAAAAAAAAAAAAAAAAAAAAAACAAAAAAAAAAAAAAATAAAAAAAAGAAAAAAAAAAAAAAAAAAAATAAAAAAAAAAATAAAAAAAAAAAAAAAAAAATAAAAAAAAAAAAAAAAAAAAAAAAAAAAAAAAAAAAAAAAAAAAAAAAAAAAAAAAAAAAAAAAAAAAAAGAAAAAAAAAAAAAAAAAAAAAAAAAAAAAAAAAAAAAAAAAAAAAAAAAAAAAAAAAAAAAAAAAAAAAAAAAAATAAGAAAAAAAAAAAAAAAAAAAAAAAAAAAAAAAAAAAAAAAAAAAAAAAAAAAAAAAAAAAAAAAGAAAAAAAAAAAAGAAAAATGAAAAAAAAAAAAAAAAAAAAAAAAAAAAAAAAAAAAAAAAAAAAAAAAAAAAAAAAAAAAAAAAAAAAAAAAAAAAAAAAAAAAGAAAAAAAAAAAAAAAAAAAACAAAAAAAAAAAAAATAAAAAAAAAAAAAAAAAAAAAAAAAAAAAAAAAAAAAAAAAAAAAAAAAACACACACCCACGATTTCCCCCTGATTTTAAGGGGAAAAAGGTGTGTGTTATATACCAATAAATACGGTGTATTTTTTTTCCCAAAAAGTTTTTATTGAAAGAAATAAGACCCATTTGGCTGTAAAAAAAAAAGAATTCTGGAGGTGAGGGTATCACTCTTAAATGCCTGACAGCCTACCCCTTGCTTGTATGCGTAAACGAGCCAAAGCAGTTAAAATACCTCCCTTACACTCCATAGTGTAGGTTCCCCTGCCCTAACTGGCTAACTGGGGTGACTACAAGGGAATGCATTTGCTTAATACTGTACATACAGATGGGCTTTTGGGTGTTCTGTGTCATTTTGATGGATATTTGTACATCTATGGGCTGTAGAAATCTCTCACTTGGATTGGACAAGGCCTCCCTTACACCTCTGACTCTGGGTCCCCGGTAATGTGAACAGGAGGCGCAGGAGTCCAGAGTGGCATGAGTGCCTGTAGGTCTTGCTAGTATTTTCAAATCATGCGCCTTAAAATTATGTAGAATTGGTCCAGCATTAGCAGCGCTTCTCTAATGTCTTAAAGAGGGAGTCCCGCAAAATTTTTTTTTTAAAAGTCAGCAGCTACAAATACTGCAGCTGCTGACTTTTCAAATAAGGACACTTACCCGTCACAGGGTCCAGCGATGTCGAAACCCAAGGCCGAACCGTCCCTCGGTCCTCGGATGCTGCCGCCACCATCCTGGGTATGGGAATCAGGAATCGAAGCCTTGCGGCTTCACTTCCCGGTTCCCTACTGTGCATGCGCGAGTCGCGCAATGCAATAGGAATGCTCCGCGCTGTCTCTGGGACCCGTGTGTGTCCCAGCAGACAGCGCGGCGGGACAGGAAGAGGCATAGACTCCCGTGGGAGTCTATGCCCGGAAGTAGGTGCAAATACCTGTCTTAGACAGGTATCTGCACCCCTTCCCCCCTGAAAGGTGCCAAATTTGGCACCGGAGGGGGGGAGGGTTCCGATGAGCGGAAGTTCCACTTTAGGGTGGAATACCACTTTAACCACCACGTGATTGCAAAAAGTTCAGATATAAAACTTCTTATGATTACTGGTATCACAGACATAGTTCACATAGCTTACACTGTAGATGGTTAAAGTGGAGTTCCACCCACTTTTACAACTCTTCAGCATCCCTCACTAAACTGTGCACTGTAAACAAATTGGATATTTTATTTTTTTTCAGCACAGACTGTATATCTGCTGTATTCATTTTTCACTTCCTCCTCTCTGGCCGTGGCCCATCGCATCATTTCCTGTTTGCAATGCCTCCTGGGAAGGGGCAGCAACTTCCTCTGACACTGCCGTTGCTATGGAAACCTGACCTGAAACCTATTACACTGCTTATGCTGCACTGAGCATGTGCGAGATCTGCAAGGATGAGATCCAGGAAGAAATACAGTCTGGCTTCAGATGCCCACACTTAAGATGGCCACGGCCTGCTGCAAGTTTATAAAATAACAAACTACTGCTAAAAACTAACAAAACAGACCTTAGTTTACAGACTAACTTTGCTAGAATACATTAAGCTTGTGTATTATAGGGGTATTTTTATTTAAAAAGTATAATTTCGTCCGGAACACCGCTTTAAGGAAAAGCAATATCTTTGATTGTCATTGTGACGAACATGGGTGTCAGATCCCTGCCCTCCTCGCTAACTCACGACAAAGGACCGGCCACCCTCACACCACGCTGTCACTTACGTAACAATGCTACTCAGCTGTGCTCAGCACATCAATTTTCCAGCTTACGGGACCACAATTGAGGTGCCAGCAGCCTGAGAGCGATTGTCACTGGGCTAATTGTTTAGGAAGGGTCAGGACTTCCATCAATTTAGCAATACCAATTTTGATTTTAGAATAAGCATCTGCAACACACACACTGCCACCACAGACAGGTCTGCTCAGAGGCCTTAAGCCCCATACACACGCGCGGATTATCCGAGGACCAGGTCCGTCAGACCATGTCCGTCATACTTTGTCTGATGTTGGTTTTGCGTACACACGGTCGGACAAAGTTGTCGGAAAATCCGATCATTCTGAACGTGGTGACGTTTGTTGCCTATGACGGGACTACGTAGAGGCTAGTAGCCAATAGCTTTGGTCTTGTAATATGATCTGAGCATGCGTAGCAGTTTGTCCGGTTGGACTACCATACACACGATCTGATTTGGTGTGATCGGACCGTGTTGTCGGAAAATCTATCCAGCAGGAGATAGGACTTTGTCTGTCGGACAATACGACGTACACTGTCCGATGGTGCATACACACGGTCTGATTTTTCAACAACATTGTCCGATCGGACAGAATCCATGCGAAAATCCGACCGTGTGTATGGGGCTTAACTCTACAACAGTAGCGCTCTTCAAAAGGCCGGTTCCTTTACAGCTTGCATTAAGAGCTTTAGAGACAAGGTTAACACTTTTCAACATAAGGGTTTATTATGAAAAGGTCAAAGTTGGTGCAAATAGAACAGTTACAGAAAAAAGATGTTTCAAAGAGATAAAGACAATATACAGCCTGCAAGAAGTAAGGTAGAATAGGGGAGGAGGAATACTTGCAAGTAATGTCCGAGGGTTGATCGGAGTTCGATCGATGAGCTTGGTAATCGGTTCTCAAACTTGGCAGATGTTCCTGCTTGGATGGTAAAAGGAGAACTGACCATTGTCTTGGCATCTCCTCTTTCCTGTCATATCAAAGGGGTGTTGACAGTGACCGGTGACCAATCGTCTGGTCATCTTGTTTAGGGGTTGGTTGCTGGGAGGTGTCTACACTCATGACCATGTCCCAGGAACACTTTGTGATACATATTTATTGTGACAGACCTAGCCGGGACACAGGCTTTTTGAGAGGACTAAATGCGAGCCTCCTGCCAACCGATTATGGGCCCTGGATTTTAAGGGGCACAGGGTGAAGGAGAACCCCAACCGTCAATAATCTGTGCTAGTCAGATTCAATGCAGGATATATGTAAAGACTATTCTTAGTTTGTTGATGAACTCAAGATGTTAATTGAGAGAGCTGATCACATTGTCCTCTGTACAATGTAGGAGACAGGCCGATTGCTAATGGAGCTCCTGCTGTCTTGTGGTTGTTATTATGATAAGTTATAATCAACTGTGTGAAGCTCGGTGACAACAAGTCTGACCTGTAGTGAAATCCTGATGGGCACAGAGTCACATCGGCTGCTTAAAGGGATTAGTTAATTAGTTTATGTTAAGTTGTTACAGGTGTATTGTTATGCCCCGTACACACGGTCGGAAAATCCGACCACAAAATCCATCTGATTTTTTCCGACGGATTTAGTCCGACACTAATGTTGCATACACACGGTCGGACAAAGTTGTTGGAAAATCCGATCATTCTGAACGTGGTGACGTTTGTTGCCTATGACGGGACTACATAGAGGCTAGTAGCCAATAGCTTTGGTCTTGTAATGTGATCTGAGCATGCGTGGCACTTTGTCCGTCGGAATTCGCTACACACGATCGGAAAAAGTCCGATAGGACTTTGTTGTTGGAAAATTTGAGAGCAGGAGATAAAACTTTGTCCGTCGGAAAATCCGATGGAAAATGTCCGATGGAGCCTACACACGGTCTGAATTTCCAACAACATTGTCGGATAGGACATTTTCCGTCGGAAAATCCGACCGTGTGTATGGGGCTTTAGAGTAATATGAGCAGGAGGGGGACCTCCTCTTCTACTGTATATAAATACTTGTCAGTTTGGTTCTAATAAAACAGTCCATGCTAGCACTAAGCAAGTTCCGTCTCGTTTGGTGCTTGGGAGCGGTTGGAATATCTGAGATCCATATTCAGATTGGGAGGAAGTGATATATGACGAACGCACTCAAGAGGAGTGTAGGGACGTTCCGTCACATTCATATCTCTGCATCTATAGTGTTTACAGAGTGCAAATATCCATATTATTGTTCAGCGTGAGATTTCATGCAAAACAGATATAAACATGCCAGGTCTCCAATGTCTAGTTTACCTAGGAGGAATAAGGGGTACCAGTGGTTTCCCATATGACCTGACATAGGGGTGTCTGGACTTGAAATGTTACAAATTATATGAGGAAACTAAATGTGTCCATATTATGGCTGTGCTATTATTACTTTGGAAGTTATGAAACGTGCTGACATTTCATACTTATACCACTGTTTGGGCTTTATGTGCACTAAGGTATTTACGACCGGTATCTGCTGGTTCTCTGAATTGAGAGGGTGACAGTTTTACGATAGGCATGGACATCCTGCCAGGCCGACATTAGCTGTTTTTACAGACCTCTCCTGGGTCTGCTTCTCTATGTTGAGATAACTGCTCTTTTGAAGTATAAAGCCTATGAATTCCTAAACATACGGGAGGAGGGAGGGAGTTCAAATTTTTACTGTAATGTTAAACTGTTAGCCAAACTGTCATAGCTGCCCTAAGGTTCTCAAACAACCTGGCCACTAGCTACAGCTTTTCATGTGTCCAGTACTTGATATCGGTACAGCCATCACCACACCGCGTGAAGTCCACTCCCCTTTGGTCATGAACTCACCAGATCTCCGAACGTAATGAGCCCTTTTGTTTATGGTTCCTTTATGGTTTATGGAACTCCTCCTTCAATCAGAATGTCTCTCAAACTATAAAAAAAAAAAGGGAACAAGCTACATAGCGTAATCCTGTTTAGAAATGTATTCCCAAAACTCACCCCCTTAAAATTGCACTTACAAGACAAAATAAAAAGCAAAGCATTGATCACAACTGGTGCTGCACGGTACACATGTACACTCATGCCGCTTCCTGGTAAACCCTGGTCGTGGTGATTCCCGGGTGAAAGTACACATTGCCGACAGTGTAAGAAGTTGCGTGTTCACGCCCTAACGCGCTTCGTAATCACGTCTTTGTCAGAGAAGTCAGAGAGGTCTTGCTCGTAGTAGAGCGGGTATCTACACCTGGCAGGAGGAGTCGTTAGTAGTCTTCAGTGAAGAAGGTTGGTGGGTGGCAGACTGAAGCAAGCTGGTACTACCCACAACGGGCAGGTGAGGCATACACCAGTAGCAGACTTTAGAACAGCAGACACAGCAGGGTGTAAGGCAAGTACTGGAAACCTCAGGAGGATTAGCAGAGCCAGTCAGGCTGGGTCATACACTGGCAGGGCAGATCAGGTACAGAGGACCAGGCAAGAGCGTGGTGAGGGTACAAGCCAGGTCAGGAGCCAATCAGTGGAAGAGAAGCAAACTGAGCAGACAGAAGCGGAGGTAAAGGAAAAGCCGGAGTTTAGAGAGTGGTCAGACAAGCCGGGTCAGGAGCCAATCAGTGGAAGAGAAGCAAACTGAGCAGACAGAAGAGGAGGTAAAGTAAAAGCCGGGGTCAGTGCAGGCAGAGTTCAGAGAGTGGTCAGACAAGCCGGGTCAGGAACTGGAATCAGGATGCAGAATTACAGGGTGCCAGGATACGGGTAAGGCTGAAGACAAAGCAGCACTGTTCCTGAGCACTGACACAGTTTAAATAGCTCATTTCACGCCAACATATGTTACAAATTCACATGAGCACGCTGATGCGTGCGTGCATGTGCATGTGTGCGCACCTAAGAGCGTGCCCATATGCATGCGCCCAGGGCAGCCATCAGAAATTTTTGGGCCCCCCCCCCAGCCTGACCCCCAACATTTCCCAGGGCTTGCCCAGTGGGCCATTCTACCAAATCCGCTCACTGGCCACCTCATCTGTACGCACTCAGCCCCCCTCAATCCTGTATATGTCAGCCCCCCCACCCCCCCCACACACACACCTGATGCGCCTAAGTATTAGCCAAATTCCTATGTCTACGGGAGGAAGCATGAATTGACCTGTGAAGAGACACATAAGTCCAGAGGAACCATGCTGTCTACTGGCATGCCCTTCCTGACAGGAGGACCAAAAAACACTTTCAAAGAAATGACTTGTAAGCCATTGGCTGAATTCTTAATCTCAAGAAGGCACCAGACCAGAAAAGGCTTTTTCAGCATTTGGAATTATCCCGGCCGTTAAACGTTTACAAGAATTGCTGACCGTTCTTCTTTTTTTTCGAGGTCACGCAAACTCAACAAAACCAACGTAAAGACATGGATGGCCATCCATCTGCAAAGCTCTTGGGCATTCTACACTAAATTGTGACATGACTGATTGGTAGGAAAGCTTCATAGGTCAAGAATAACATCATTTACCATAAGGACATTGAGAAATCTGAAGGAGCGGCTCCGGGAATAGTGTCAGGATTGAAGTGCTGACTCTGCGATTCGGTGACAGCCTTTACATTTTCAGGGATCCTGCTGCCTCCTTGGTAATGATGAACAGACCGGTCTGAGCGTTTGAAAATGCTGCGTTGGAAAGCGGGCGGATGAGGACATCATGTTCAGAAAGCGTTGTCATCGCTGTGTTTTGTGCAAGAAACAATTTCTATTTCGGGAAAGTAATTGGTCATACTGGGGATACAAAAGGAGGTTAGAAGAAGATGAGAGTCCCGGGATGGAAATTTATAGGGGAAACGTTCGAGTTACATTCGCAGTCCCGCCGAGCATAACGTATCTCTGCTTAGAGCGACACTCTCAAGGACATGGATAAAAAAAACTTGTATTCGTTTGGTGAGAACTGCAAAAAAACATTTCAGAGACATTTTCCATTATGAATAGCGGCAACTTTTCAAGGACTTATTTGATATACTGGATCTTCAAAACTGTATTATGTAGCATTGAGTGGACTGAATGTTTAAGGGTGTTAAAAAAATGTTTAAGAACGTTTCAAATAATTTTTTTTTACTTTTTTAAATCTTAAATGTTTCAATTATTTAAAAAATGTTATGTTCTATTTCAACCACTTTCAGCCTCGGACCATTTTGCTGGCTTAAAGAGGGAGTCCACCTGAAGAAAAAATTATTAAAAATACTGCAGCTGCTGACTTTTAATAATCGGACACTTACCTGTCCCAGGGTCCAGCGATGCGAGGGAATGAAGCCCCCCCCTCGTTCCCCGCTCCGCCGTGAGCCGTGATACAGCGCTCAGTCATCTGGGACACGTGACAGGTCCCAGATGACTGTGCAGCGCCTACAGGAAGTGATGTCAGTGCCCGGGCACTGAAGGTGGCAGACTACGAGGGACCCACTAGCAACAGGCATTTAGAGGTGAGTAAAAAAAAAAAAATTTTTCCAATAATTTTTTTATTTTTTTTTAAAGATTTTTAAGCAACTTTTTTCTTTTTGGTGGCAACACCACTTTAAAGCGGGATTCCACCCTAAAGTGGAACTCCCACTTTTCGGAACCCTCCCCCCCTCCGGTGTCACTTTTGGCACCTTTCAGGGGGGAGGGGGGTGCAGATACCTGTCTAAGACAGGTATCTGCACCCACTTCCGGCATAAACTCCCACGGGAGTTTACGCAAGTTCCTGTCCCGGCGCGCTGTCTGCCGGGACACACACGTGTCCCGGCAGACAGCACTGAAGATTCTCATTGCGCCACGCGACTCGCGCATGCGCAGTAGGGAATCGGGAAGTGAAGCCACTTCCCGATTCCCTCACGAGAATGGCGCCGGCTACAGCGAGCGATCGGCCTCTGCTGCCGACACCGCTGGAACCTGGAACAGGTAAGTGTCCATTTTTTAAAAGTCAGCAGCTGCAGTATTTGTAGCTGCTGGCTTTTAAAAAAAAAATTTCAGTACAGTCTCGCTTTAAGACCAGAGCACTTTTTGCAATTCGGCACTGCGCCGCTTTAACTGACAATTGCGCGGTCGTGCGACGTGGCTCCCAAACAAAATTTTTTTCCCCACAAATAGAGCTTTCTTTTGGTGGTATTTGATCGCCCCCGCGGTTTTTATTTTTTGCGCTATAAACAAAAAAAGAGCGACAATTTTGAAAAAAACACATTATTTTTTTACTTTTTGCTATAATAAATATCCCCCAAAAATATATAAAAACATTTTTTATTTCCTCAGTTTAGGCCGATACGTATTCTTCTACATATTTTTGGTAAAAAAAAAAATCGCAATAAGCGATTATTGATTAGCATTTACAAAATAGGGGATAGTTTTATAGCATTTTTATTAATATTTTTTTTTTACTCGTAATGGCGGCGATCAGCGATTTTTATTGTGACTGCGACATTATGGCGGACACATCGGACATTTTTGACACATTTCTGGGATCATTGTCATTTATACAGCAATCAGTGCTATACAAATGCACTGATTCCTGTGTAAATGACACTGGCAGTGAAGGGGTTAACCAGGAGGTGGCAGTGTAGGGGTTAGGTGTGTCCTAGGGGCGTGTTACTAACTGTGGGGGGGGGCGTGGCTAGGTGTTAGTGAACACTGATCTCTGCTCCAATCACAGGGAGCAGAGATCAGTGTCACTTGTTGCTAGGCAGAACGGGGAGATGCTGTTTACTTCTGCATCTCCCCGTTCAGCCTCCCCGTGAGACGTTCGCGGGTATCCCCATGGCGATCGAGTCCGCGGGACCCGTGACCGGACTCACGGGGGTCCCGACCGGGGACCCGGCGGCGCGCGGCGGCACGGCTGCATTTTTAAAAGGGACGTACCTGTACACCCTTATGCCTGCCTGTTGCCAACCCTGCCTGTGACCCGACCTGCCTGCTCCGCTCCTTCTCTGCACCTGCTGCCTGTGTACCGGCCTGCCAGCCTGCTGTCAAGTGATCACCAAACCACCAGCACCTGGATCCTGAGCCAACTCCTCTGCTACCACCCTCCAGGCTCTCATACCACTCTGCGCTCCCATGCCTCCTGTCTATACTACCAGGGGCCGCGAGCCAGACTCGTAAGGGAGACCTTCCTCTGCTATATCGGGCTCATCGGTCAGGTACCTGGAAGTCTGACACTCAGGCTCTTATCATGTGGTTAAAAAAGAAAAACCCCATTGGAATCCATGCGTCCGGCGCCCTGCATGGAGATTAGGGGTCGGGCGCATGGATTAGTCTGGGGTCTTGTGTTCTTTACTGTGTTTTCACTGTTTACCATCCTGTTGATGTATGGTCCAGTATATTGATCTTATCGAATTCTGATTGGTCTAGTAAACAGCGATTATGCATGCAGTACTTATTAAAAGTCTCCTGAAGAAGCCATAGTCTGACGAAACATGTAGAGCTGAAGTTACTGCACCTGTACCACAGCTGCATGGATACTGTATGATATGTTTATTTAAAAAAAAGTTAAAATTAAATCTGATACTTTTTTAAAACCAAATATGTGTTTTTTTTTTGGTACCTTTAAAATGCAATTTTTTTCATGTAAAAAGAAGCAGCCGGACAAAATAAACAAAATACGAATACATTTTTCAGTCCCGACCATACTTAATCAGGAAATAAATTATTAGACATGTGCAATTCGTTTCGTTTTTTTTCGTTAAAATTCGTTATATTAGTTCATTCGTTATCGTACGAATGGACGAACGATTCACTAAATTTTTTTACGAATAACGAATGTTCGAATCAAACGAATCTGAAAAACAACGAAAATCCGAATTGACCAAATTAGAAACAACGAAACTACGAAAAAATAAAATCCAAAAAACGAAAACAGGAACAACGAAAATCAAAATGAACGAAAAAAAATTTGTACATTCGTAACTTTCTTTTTTTTGTTGAATTGGTAATTTTCCGTGTCCCTTACAATGGCGCTGCTTAACGTGCTTCGAATGGATTGAACGAAAAAATTTGTACATTCGTAACTTTTTTAAATTTTTTTTCGATTCGTAATTTTCCGTGTCTTTTACAATGGCGCTGCTTAACGTGCTTCGAATGGATTGAACGAAAAAATTCGTACATTCGTAACTTTTTTTTTCGATTCGTAATTTTCCGTGTCTCTTACAATGTAATAATAGCATACACATTACATAAAATTATGAATTATGCTCCGATTACGAATCTACGAAAACAATGTTACGAAAGTACGAATAAATCAATCTAACGAAAGTACGAATGTAACTAAATCTACGAAAATACGAATGCGTCCGAATTTTGAATAAACGAAAATTAAACTAACGGAAAAACGAATCAACGAAAAAATAACTCTTACGAAAATACAAATCGTTACAAATACGAACACCGACGACTTACGAATTTACGAATCGTTACGAATCAACGGAAACTAAAGAAACAAAATGAAAACAAACAAATTTTTCTATTGTGCACATGTCTATAAATTATATATAAAACAACTATACCATACAAAAAAAAAAAATATATTAATAAAAATAATTCTTGCTTAATCTGCAGATTGCATGACTTCACAATCCGCAGCCCTCTTAGAAAGCTCAGCAAAATACGTCCGTAGTGATCATCTAGCCAAAGCTTCTGTATCTCTATCTACTGCATCAATTCTCAATCGAAGATTAACATTGCTTACCGAAGGTTAAGCAATTATTATCCATGGTTTGTAGAAGGTTTAGCATGTCTTTGCGGGGCTCAGTTCTCATTATCGGAGGTTTACTGCTTAGAAGTCACCTTTCACCTTGTTTTTCAAAGCAAAGAAATGCTCATCAATATTTTCTGTACCCGCCGCGCTCCGGCTAATAGTTGCCAATCAAGGAGAATATTTAATTACATGCTTAGAACGTATTGCAGTTGTTTTCTATGCGAGGTAAGTGGACAGCAAAGCTTTGGAGATGTCATGGAGTCAAAGGTTCACCGCAGGTGAGTCTCCAGTACTTTCAATTATTGGCAAGAGGGTGCCGGTGAAAGAAAACAGCGAAGAGCGATTATAACCGGCTGATAAAGTCAGTGGAGGCCGGAAACACAATAGATCGCGAAGAAGGTGGTGACTTCCAGGAGCAGAAGGGTTCGCTCTATTTATTGTTACACTGGTAGGGTTGAGCGAACCCGAACTGTAAAGTTTGTGTCCGTACCGGACTTTTGGGTGTCCGGGTCCCGGACCCGAACTATTGACTGTATGTTCGGGTTCGGGTCCGGTGTTCGGCGATGTATTGGCGCCTTTTACAAGCTGCAGGGCAGCCAATCCACGCTAGTTTCACTAGTGTGTCCTTAGAAGCCATCACAGCCATGCCTACTAATGACATGGCTGTGATTGGGCAGTGCAGCATGTGACCCAGCCTCTATATATAGTCCAGACACACAGCACACAGCGTCATTCTGCTATAGACAGGTTCCTGTGCTGCTACGAGAGGATTTCATTAGGAGTTAGTCTGATAAAGTCAGTCAGTCCACATTCCTTAAATTTTCTTCAAATTAGTTATATCAGTGAGTGATCTACATAGCTAGAGTAGAGTAGACTAGAGAGTGTCTTTTTTAAGGAAAATAAAGAGGCAGAGAGAATTATTCAAGAGATTCCTAAATCAATTGTACCCTGGCTGGGGTGCAGTGCACAGTCTTTTAACAGTGCCAGACAAAATATAAGTTTTACCTGCAAGCTCAGCGCACCATTAGGACCAACACTGCATATAGTAAGAGATACACCATAGTCTGTGTGTATTCTGCTATTGGAAAAACATTGCAAAAAAAAATAATTTTGCTGTGATTTGGGGATTTTTTTTTTCCAATAGCATTTTCTGCAGTTTAGCAGTTTTTGAGATACACGCTTTACATACTGTGGGTGTATTCTGCTACTGGAAAAACATTGCAAAAAAATTTGAGCAAGCACAGTACAGGGCCAGTGTTGGCTACCTCGTCCTCCTCCACCGCCGCTTCCACCTACACCGCCACATCCACCGCCACCTCAACCTCCTACTCCATATGGACCTCGTCCTCCTAGGTCAAGATTATAATTTTTTCATTTTTTTAATTTCCAAGCATTTTATTTTCCCACTAAATTTTTTCCAGAAAGTGCGTATTCTGGGGTATTCCCACCATATGTGCGGCATCGTGCCGTTGAGTTTCTGAGGTTCTTAATGACTTCCTGTACCTCTTCTGCTGAGAAGGGGGCCTCCAGCATTTATTTTTATTTTTAATTTTTTTATGTTATTTTAAGTTATTTCCCTATCCACATTTGTTTGCAGATCACTTGCCATGCTCTTAACAACATTTTGTTGCCATTTGCAGCCCTCTAGCCCTTTCCATGACCTTTTTACAGCCATTTTAGTCTTCAAAAGTCCGGGTCCCCATTGACTTCAATGGGGTTCGGAGTTCGGGGTCAAGTTCATTCCCGAACCCAGACTTTTTTCTGAAGTTCCGCCAAACCCGCCGAACCCGAACATCCAGGTGTCCGCTCAACTCTATACACTGGCAGAAATTATAGTCTTTGGTCTAAAGAACACCAAAGAAGGGGTCTCCAATCTTTCAAACACGGGGCCAGTTTACCACCCATCAGACTTTAGAAGGGCCGGACTGTAGACAAGTGGGAAAAAAACAATGCCCCGGCATTAGTAAGAGTAAACTATACCCAATCATTGGTATCAGTGGAAGGAATAGTGACCTATAATTGGTGTCAGTGAAAGGTACAGTACGCCATTGTTGGTGTCAGTGGGAGGAATAGTGCCCCATCATTGGTGTCAGCGGGAGGAATAGTATGCCATTGTTAGTGTCGGTGGGATGAATAGTACGCCATTGTTGGTGTCAATGGGAGGAATAGTGCCCAATTATTGGTGTTAGTGGAAGAAATAGTGCCCTATAATTGGTATTAGTGAAAGGTATAGTATGCCATTGTTGGTGTCAGTGGAAGGAATAGTGCTCCATCAATGGTGTCAGTGAAAGGTACAGTACCCCATGAGAGGAATTGCGCCCAGTCATTGGTTTCAGTGGGAGGAATAGTACCCATTTTTGGTGTCAGTTATAGGAATAGTGCTCCATAATTGGTGTCAGTGGGAGGAATAGTATGCCATTGTTGGTGTCAGTGGGAGGAATAGTGTCCTATCATTGGTATCAGTGGGAGGAATAGTGCCCCATCATTGGTATCAGTGGGAGGAATAGTGCCCTATAATTGGTGTCAGTGAAAGGTACAGTACGCCATTGTTGGTGTCAGTGGGAGGAATAGTGTCCCATCATTGGTATAAGTGGGAGGAATAGTGCCCCATCATTGGTATCAGTGGGAGGAATAGTGCCCTATAAATGGTGTCAGTGAAAGGTCTAGTATGCCATTGTTGGTGTCAGTGAGAGCAATAGTCACCATTATTGGTGTCAGTGGGAGGAATAGTACCAGTTCTTGGTGTCAATAGAAGGAATAGTGTCCCATCATTGGTGTCAGTGAAAGGTACAGTACGCCATTGTTGGTGTCAGTGGGACGAATAGTATGCCGTTGTTGGTGTCAGTGGGATGAATAGTGCCCTATCATTGGTGTCAGTGGATAAAACAGTGCCTCGTCTTTGGTGTCAGTGGGAGGAATAGTACACCATTGTTGGTGTCAATGGGATAAATAGTGCCCCATCTTTGGTGTCAATGGGAGGATTACTGCCCCAACTTCGGTGTCATTGGAAGGAATATGCAATTGTTGGTGTTAATGAGAGAAATTGTGCTCCATCTTTGGTGTCAGTGGGAGGAATAATGCCCCATCATTGGTGTCAGTGGGCGTAATAGTACATCATTGTTGGTGTCAGTGGGAAGAATATTGCCCTGTTTTTGGAGTCAGTGGATGGAATGGTGCCACAAGGGCCGAATAAAAGCAAACAAAGGACCACATCTGGCACCTGGCCACAGTTTGGAGGCCACTAGCATATGATTAGCTCAAGGGCTGTGAATAAACACCCTATTGTTGGTGTCAGTGGGAGAAAAGAATGCCCTATCATTGAGAATGATGACAATTTTCCTCCTGACTCCGTCTTCTGTTTTAATTTCAAGTCTTAAAAAATATGAATTTTTTATACATTATATTTTGAACTAAATAAGTATGTGACTGATTATTAAAAAATATCCATTGCAATTAGTTACAAATATTAATACTCATTTTAGCAGAATACATTTATTTCATGATGTTTGTTGTTGTTGAGAAATTGTTGAAAACTTTACAGATATTTGAAATGTAAGAGATACTGAAAATAAACACCAAAATACAGTTATTAGAAATAACATTTTATTTTAGGAAATTAATTGTATTTATACATTGTATGCAACTTTTGTTTAAGTGTGCCATGAACTGAATAGGAAATATATATATTATATATTTATAAATATATTAAATAAATATATTTATAACAATTTCCTATATATATATATATATATATATATATATATATATATATATATATATATATATATATAAACATTTTTTAGTAAACACGAAAATTAGTCATCAGAAATAACATTTTATTTTAGGAGATTTATTTTATTTTTACATTGTATGAAATATTTGTTTAAGTATTGTATGACCTGAATATTTATTTAATGTAATATTTGTTTCAGTAAACATCAAAATATAGTCAGCAGAAATACAATTTAATTTTAGGAAATTAATTTTATTATACATTGTATGAAATGTTTAAGTGTTGTATGATCTGAATAGGAAACATTTATTTATTGTAATATTTGTTTTAGTAAACGCCAAAATATAATCATCAGAAATACAATTTAATTTTAGGAAATGTATTTTATTTATACATTGTATGAAATATGTGTTTAAGTTTTGTATGAACTGAATAGGAAATATTTGTTTAATGTAATATTTATTTTAGTAAATACCAAAATATAATCATCAGAAATAAGATTTTATATTAAGATATATACAAGGATTGACCAAGTCAAAAAAATTGGCGGACTTTGTGGGCAGATACAAAAAAGGAGGTTGGGACTTTAAATGAAGCACTTGGATAGTGGAGGTAAAGTAAACCATGTTTAAATTTCACCATGGAATATTTATTAATTTATGAAGTATACGGACAGACAATCGAGATAATTTTTCCTATATACATGTAAGGGCATGCACATGACAAAAGCGTAGTAAAGAAGTACACATACAGTAACGCATGATTTTAAAAGTAAATAAACTGAATGATGTAGCATAGTAATATCAATCACAGCATGCCTGATAGAGATAGATGTACCCACATGGTAAATATGCATATACTAGGTAGAAAAAAGTTTATATATATATATATATAGTTAAAAAATCAAATAATACTAAAATAATCAAATCAAAGCTCAACACGTTTCGTGGATGTTTCTCCACTCATCAGGAGCTGATGCGACCATAAATTCCAACTCAGACAGCGAGCGCAATGCGTGGTGGTGGGCGCAAAGTGGGCCAGGAACATAAACTCTCCCCGGGAGCTGAGGCGGCATATATAAGGGATGCAATATCAGGCGAGGTGAGGGAGTGCAAGAGTGAAATAAAATCTCTGAAACTGGATATATGATGTAGTTGTTGAAATAGCCATATCCAAAAATGTTGCATCCAACAAACACCAGCACCACCAACAAACTGGTGTGCAATGACCCCAAGTAGCAGCCAGCCGTAATCCGGACTTTGTGGGCACCCGAGAGGGAAAAATCAATAAAAAAGTATACATTTTATTACAGCATAATTAAAATTACAAAAAACATATAACCAACATACAAACAACACCCTGTATGGACACAGTTACCCAAAGATGCAGTTACAGAGGGCTGGATCTAAGGTACAGAAATAGATGTCATAATATATGAAAGTAGAAGAAGAATTTCTGATCCCAGTAATGCCTTCAAAAACGTGCTTGTCGACGCGTTTCACTAAAATATTAGCTTCCTCAGGACAAAAAACTGGGTAGGTGCTGGTAAACTTGTGGCTCAGGGTATGGGAGAACCTCACAGAACTAACAGACAACCGAAAAAGACGGAATTTTAAGATATGTGGTCTATGATATGTATCACTGATAAGCAACAGTCATATATAAGTATATTAGAATATACCGTATATACTCGAGTATAAGCCAAGTTTTTCAGCACATTTTTTTGGTGTTGAAACTGCCCCCCTCGGCTTATACTGGAGTCAAGCACTTTTCTGCAGCAGAGACAGCTACTGTAAGTGTAAAAGAGGGTCAACAATGCCCATTTGCAGCCTCACTGTGCCCCCATTTGCAGCCATAGGTCCCCCAAACTTCAAACTCGGTAGTTAAGGGTTCCTAGTTGCCCCCTAGCTGCCCCAAAGGGTCTCGAAATAACATTGCTGCAGATGGACACAATTGACGGAATTTGGGGTCCTGTATCTCGGGCCACTTGGTGCTAGGAACCCCAAATTTGGTGTGAAAACCCAGTGGAACTAACACTACAACATATCCAAATTTAGGGTTCCTAGCACCAAGTGGCCCCGAGATACAGGGCCCCAAAGTCGGTCAATTTTGAAGTTTGAAGTTTGGGGGACCTATGGCTGCAAATGGGCACAGTGAGGCTGCAAATGGGCACAGTGAGGCTGCAAATGGGCACAGTGAGGCTGCAAATGGGCACAGTGAGGCTGCAAATGGGCATTGTTGACTCTCTTTTACACAAACAGTAGCTGCGCATTTCTCTCCCTAGGCTTATACTCGAGTCAATACATTTTCCCATTTTTTTGTGGTAAAATTAGGTGCCTCGGCTTATATTCGGGTCGGCTTATACTCGAGTATATACGCTAAAGTAGTCACAGATTCCCACTATAGATGTATCAGTAGTACCAAGAAATGGCCCATGGGTACAGAACCACTATTTTGAATGGATGAGTGCTCAATCCCTTTAAGTATAGATAGCATGTCTGAACATGTAAATACTGCACTTATCCCATAGGGGGAGACCTTTTGTTACGGCTCAAATCAGTATTGCTGCATAAGCAGGGGAAAATGTACCCCCTTCCAGGCACTGCACCCCTATGTACGGCTTTCCTTGCTGTGTAGTGCCATAGGTTCTCCCATACCCTGAGCCACGAGTTTACCAGCACCTACCCAGTTTCCGTCCTGAGGAAGCTAATATTTTAGTGAAACGCGTCAAGTTTTTGGAGGCATTACTGGATCAGAAATTCTTCTTCTACTTTGATATATTATAACATCTATTTCTGTACCTTAGATCCAGCCCTCTGTAACGGCATCATTGGGTAACTGGTAACTGTGCCCATACAGGGTGTTGTTTGTATGTTGGTTATATGTTTTTTGTAATTTTAATTATGCTGTAATAAAATTTATAGTTTTTTTTTTATTGATTTTCCTTCTCATTGTGTGCCCACAAAGTCCTCCAATTTTGTTGACTTGGTCAATCCTTGTATATATATTTTGGTTGTTTGCATGGTGAGGGTCCTCCCTACCTATTTTATATTAAAGTAGGGGGCCCCCTAAAAAAAACTGACTTTTAATAATCGGACACTTACCTGTCCCAGGGTCCAGCAATGCGGGGGAACGAAGCCCCCCCCTCGCTCCCCGCTCCTTTTGCGGCGCCGGCATTCTTACTGTGGGCACCCGGCTGTGGCTTCACAGCCGGGCACCCACTGCGCATGCGCGAGCAGCGCCACGCGCCGTGATACGCCGCAGGGTCATCTGGGACCTGTCACGTGTCCCAGATGACTGACTGCGCCGAGGGGAAGTGATGTCAGTGCCCGGGCACTGAAGGAGGCAGACTACGAGGGACCCCCTAGCAACAGGCATTTAGAGGTGAGTAAAAAAAAAAAAATCCAATTTTTTTTTATTTTTTTTATGAATTTTAAGCTATTTTTTATTTTTTTGGGTGGAAACACCACTTTAAGACATTATTCTTATTTATACATTGTATGAAATATTTATTTAAATTTACTTGGCCGTGACATAGCCGGGTTAACCAAAAAAATAAAATAATGCTATAATGCGCTAACAAAGGAATTTTGTCTCTCACCAATGAAATCAAAGTGACATATTTCCTCAAATGACTTTTTATGAAGTCCAGAATCGATACAAATGGGTCTTCGGAGATGTTTCTATTGATTCTCTGTCTCAACCAATAAGCATTAAAGCCAAACTAGAATCAGGAGAACATCCTGCAGCTACAAAACACAAGCTTAATATACGGTGCGTGGACTGACTCCTCCACCTGATGCCACCCTATGAATAAAATATGTCCCATTCCTGTTCCTGAGACTAATTGAAAAAAAAAAAAAAAAAAAAATTGTAACCAAACCCCAAAGAGAAGAACTTAATATTCCCATCCCATTAATCTGCTCCTGAACCCGCGCTTAAAAGCTTTAAAATGAGATCTTAGAAAAGATTCAGCTCACTTGTCAATTATTATTCCAAGTCTGTCTACTGAACTTCACTAATGATGTGCGCGGAGTGATCCTGACTGATGAGCTTTACTTCATAAAATGTCAGCAGGTAGAAAAATATTTTGAAGTGGACTCCGAAAAAATATACTCGATTTAGGTCTAAATTAACACATTTGTTTTTTTTTGTTTTTTTTATAGAGTCAAACATAAAAATAAATATACACTACCTACCCAGCTTTGTACTACTAAACAAATACTGTATATATAAACCTAAGAAAATTAAATTGTATTGCATTTTTTGCACCACACCGCAACATCGTGGTGAGCTGTAACACTTCTGTTATGCCGCGTACACACGGTCGGAATTCTCGTCAGAAAAAGCTCTGATGGTTTTCCCGTCGGAATTGCCTACACACGGTCACACCAAATTCCGACGGTCAATAACAAAAAAGGGAAGTTCAATGCTTCCGAGCATGCGTCGAATTGTTTCCGAGCATGCGTCGGAATTTTGCGTGTCGGAATTGCTACAGATCATCGGAAAATCCGAAAAATTAAGAACAGGTTCTCAATCCAAAGTCCGTCGGAAATGCTGACAGAAAAAGACCGATGGGCATACACACGGTCGGAAAATCCGATGAAAAGCTCCCATCGGACTGTTTCCATCAGAAATTCCGACCGTGTGTACGCCGCATAACATTGTAATGAAACAAAAAGAGGGACTGTAAATGAGGTGTGTGAGATCACTCAGCTCCATCCCTATCTATATGCAAGAAAAAGAGGGTTTTGGACTTAAACCACTTGCCGACCGTTGCACGCCGATAAACGTCGGCACAATAGCAGCAGTGGGCAAATGAGCGTCCCCTTTAGTTGGCGGGGTTAGCAGGCGCACGAGCGCGCCTGGTGCATCATGACCACGCCCGCGGGAACCACGGACTCGATGTCCGCCGGTGTCCCGCGATTGTATCACGAAGCTGCAGAACGGGGAGATGCCTATATAAACAAGCCATTACCCCCGTTCTGCCTAGTGATATGACAGAGATCACTGCTCCCTGTCATCAGGAGCAGTGATCGCTGTCATGTGAGTTGTAGCCCATCCCCCCACAGATATAATCACTCCCTAGGACACACTTAACCCCTTGATCGCCCCCTAGTGGTTAACCCCTTCCCTGCCAGTGTCAGATCGCCCCCCACCCCAGTCCATTACCAAGGCCCTTTGGGTCTGGTATGAATATTAGGGGGAACCCCGCACCCAATTTTTTTTATTTTAAATGCAGTGGGAGTCCTCCAGGCACTATATACTCTGAACAGCAGTATATACAGTATACTATTAGGCCTGCCGTATATACTCTGCAGAAAATTGGGCCTTAGGTTTTGGTGGTACCAGAACACTGTAACCACTCACAGATACTCTTGTTGGGGGCAGGAATGGGCCCTGCATTGAAATATTATATCAAAAATTGTAATTACATGCCCCTGTTAAACAGGGGCAGAAAAATTGGGCCTTGGGTGGTGGTGCCACAACACTGTAACCCCTTACAGATACTCTTGTTGGGTGCAGGAACGGACCCTGCTGTGAAATATTATATCAAAAATTGTAATTATATACCCCTGTTAAACAGGGGCAGAAAAATTGGGCCTTGGGTGGTGGTGGTGCCCTAAACCAAAAATATTGTTGGAAGCTTGAGGAGGAATAGGATACTCAGCATAGACAGTCTTCAAGGGATCCCACACCCATAGCAAATTCAATCAGTTACATCAGCATCAGGTGCTTGATAGCTGCTGATCCAAGACTGATTCATTTTTATGAATGTGAGCCTATCAACAGAGTCTGTGGACAGGTGCACTCTTTGATCCATTACAAACCCTCCAGCAGCACTGAATGTGCGTTCAGAAAGCATGCTGGATGCAGGGCAGGCCAGTAGCTCAATTGCATATTGAGCAAGTTCCGGCCAGTGGTCCATCCTCAAGACCCAGTAACCCAGTGAATGCTCTGTTGGAAAAGTCTCCAAGTCTGCTCTTGCCCCTAGATATTCCTGCAACATGTAATGCAGACGCTGGTGATGGTTGCTTGAACTGATCAGACCTTGGCGCTGAGGACTGAAAAATTGTTTAAAGGCATCGGTCAGCCGGCCACCTTCTCCACCGCTCTTCCTCTGACTGAAAGAAGCCTCAGCAACACGTTGTCCAGCACCAGGAAATTTTAACCTCCCAGGGTCTGGAAATGCATTGCACAAATCTTTCTTCATGGCCTCCTGAAGATGTTTCATCCTCTGTGAAGGCAGGATGAGTTCTGCAACCTTACCCTTGTAACATGGATCAAGAAGGGTTGCCAGCCAGTAATGATCCCTCTCTTTGATACCATGAATCCTAGAGTCCTTTCACAGGCTTTGAAGAATCAGGGAGGCCATGCAGCATAAGTTTGCAGAGGCATTTGATTCTGAGTCCTCTGTGTCACTAAGGATCACATGATCCGTAACTACCTCCTCCCAGCCACGTACAACTCCTTGGGTTTCTGGGGACTGAAAACCATTCCTTGAAGACCGCAGCTGAGTGTTATCCTCCATGTCCATGCTGACACAATCCTCTTCCTCCTCCTCTTTCTTTTTTTTATTTTAAATGCAGTGGGAGTCCTCCAGGCACTATATACTCTGAACAGCAGTATATACAGTATACTATTAGGCCTGCCGTATATACTCTGCAGAAAATTGGGCCTTAGGTTTTGGTGGTACCAGAACACTGTAACCACTCACAGATACTCTTGTTGGGGGCAGGAATGGGCCCTGCATTGAAATATTATATCAAAAATTGTAATTACATGCCCCTGTTAAACAGGGGCAGAAAAAATTGGGCCTTGGGTGGTGGTGCCACAACACTGTAACCCCTTACAGATACTCTTGTTGGGTGCAGGAACGGACCCTGCTGTGAAATATTATATCAAAAATTGTAATTATATACCCCTGTTAAACAGGGGCAGAAAAATTGGGCCTTGGGTGGTGGTGGTGCCCTAAACCAAAAATATTGTTGGAAGCTTGAGGAGGAATAGGATACTCAGCATAGACAGTCTTCAAGGGATCCCACACCCATAGCAAATTCAATCAGTTACATCAGCATCAGGTGCTTGATAGCTGCTGATCCAAGACTGATTCATTTTTATGAATGTGAGCCTATCAACAGAGTCTGTGGACAGGTGCACTCTTTGATCCATTACAAACCCTCCAGCAGCACTGAATGTGCGTTCAGAAAGCATGCTGGATGCAGGGCAGGCCAGTAGCTCAATTGCATATTGAGCAAGTTCCGGCCAGTGGTCCATCCTCAAGACCCAGTAACCCAGTGAATGCTCTGTTGGAAAAGTCTCCAAGTCTGCTCTTGCCCCTAGATATTCCTGCAACATGTAATGCAGACGCTGGTGATGGTTGCTTGAACTGATCAGACCTTGGCGCTGAGGACTGAAAAATTGTTTAAAGGCATCGGTCAGCCGGCCACCTTCTCCACCGCTCTTCCTCTGACTGAAAGAAGCCTCAGCAACACGTTGTCCAGCACCAGGAAATTTTAACCTCCCAGGGTCTGGAAATGCATTGCACAAATCTTTCTTCATGGCCTCCTGAAGATGTTTCATCCTCTGTGAAGGCAGGATGAGTTCTGCAACCTTACCCTTGTAACATGGATCAAGAAGGGTTGCCAGCCAGTAATGATCCCTCTCTTTGATACCATGAATCCTAGAGTCCTTTCACAGGCTTTGAAGAATCAGGGAGGCCATGCAGCATAAGTTTGCAGAGGCATTTGATTCTGAGTCCTCTGTGTCACTAAGGATCACATGATCCGTAACTACCTCCTCCCAGCCACGTACAACTCCTTGGGTTTCTGGGGACTGAAAACCATTCCTTGAAGACCGCAGCTGAGTGTTATCCTCCATGTCCATGCTGACACAATCCTCTTCCTCCTCCTCTTCTTGTGTGTTTGTCGGGCCCGCAGGAATGCTATCTGGATAAAGGGGGCTTTGAGAGGTAAGGAAGTCCTCCTCTTCCTCCCGCTGTTCTGCCTCAAGTTCCCTTTCCATGATTCCACAAAGCATGTGCTCCAACAGGAAGACTAGAGGGACAGTGTCACTGATGAACTCATTGTCGCTGCTTAACATCCTTGTGGCCTTCTCAAATGGTGACAGGACAGTGCATGCATCCTTGATCAGTAGCCGCTGGCGTGGCAAAAAGATGCCAAGCTCCCCTGACCCTGTCCTGGTGCCATACTCACACAGGTACTTATAGATGGCCCTCTGCTGTGTGTGCAGCCGCTGCAGCATTGCCAATGTTGAGTTCCACCTGGTGGGCATGTCATTAATGAGGCGGTTGGTGGGCAGGTTACATTCCCTTTTAATGTCAGCCAGCACTGGCGTTGTATGACTGGTGGAAATGACCACAGACTTTTCTGGTCTGCCTCAGGAGATCTTATAAGCCTGAGTACCTGATCAAGAACCGCTGCACCACCAAATTCAGGACGTGTGCCAAACATGGAACATGGGTCAAGTGTCCCTGTCGGAGGGCAGAGAGAAGGTTGGTGCCATTGTCGCATACAACCATTCCTGGCTAAAGCTGGCGTGGCGTCAACCACCTCTGAGCCTGCCCCTGCAGAGCTGACAGAATCTCTGCCCCAGTGTTGCTCCTGTGCCCTAGGCAGACCAACTCAAACACTACATGTCATATTTTAGCCTTACTGCTTGCATAGCCCCTTGAACGCTTACAGAGTACCGCTGGTTCAGAGGACAAATCTGCAGAAGAGGCCATAGAGGAAGAAGAAGAGGAGGGGGGGTGGAGGAGAGAGCTGTGGCAGAATCACCACTAGCATTTTGGAGGCGTGTCACACTGAACCCTGTCCTGCATCCTTCCCAGCTGCTAGCAGAGTTGCCCAGTGTGCTGTGAAGGAAAGGAAACATCCCTGCCCATGCCTGCTGGACCATTGGTCAGCGGTAATATGCAGCTTACTGCTGACCGCCCTGTCAAACGAGGCCAAAACATTACCTTCCACATGCCGTGTGGGGGGGACATTGTACTGTGGGGGGGATCTGTGCTGTGTGTGTGTGTGGGGGGCATTGTACTGTGGGGGGGATCTGTGCTGTGTGTGGGGGGGACATTGTACTGTAGGGGATCTATGCTGTGTGTGGGGGGGGGCGGTGTACTGTGGGGGAGGATCTGTGCTGTGTGTGGGGGGGACATTGTATTGTGGCGGGATCTGTGCTGTGTGTGGGGGGGGGCATTGTACTGTGGGGGGATCTGTGCTGTGTGTGGGGGATCTGTGCTGTGTGTGGGGGGATCTGTGCTGTGTGCGGGGGGGGACATTTTACTGTGGGGGCATCTGTGCTGTGTGTAGGGGGGTGTATGTGGGGGTGGGTGATCTGTGCTGTGTGGGGGGGGGAGTGTATGTGTGGGGGTGAGTACTGTGCTGTGCTGTGGGGGGGGGGGGTGTACTGTGGGGGGATCTGTGCTGTGTGGGGGGGGGGAGTGTACTGTGGGGGGATGTGTGCTGTGTGTAGGGGGCAGTGTGATCTGTGCTGTGTGTGTGGGGGGCAGTGTACTGTGGGGGGATCTGTGCTGTGTGTGTGGGGGCATTGTACTGTAGGGGATCTGTGCTGTGTGTGTGGGGGGGGGCGGTGTGTACTGTGGGGGGATCTGTGCTGTGTGTGGGGGGGAAGAGAGGGAGAGCAGTTGTACTGTAGTGGGGGGGTATCTGTGCAGTGTGTGTGTGGGGGGGGCGGTGTACTGTGGGGGGATCTGTGCTGTGTGTGGGGGGGGGTGGGGCAGTTGGAGCTAGTGTGCAGAGAGCGAGCGAGAGAAAGGAGAGAGAGAGTGAGTAGATGTGGGGGGGGTGAGTGAGAGAGGAAAGTGTTGAGAGTGTTAGTAGAGAGAGTGAAATGTGAGTGATTAAAAGAGAGTGAGAGAGGAGAAAGAAAGTGAGAGAGAAGAAGTGATGAGAGTGAGAGAGTTGTGTGATGTGTAGTGTAAGAGTGTTTACATTGTGGTGCTGTGTGTAGGGGATCTGTGCTGTGCTGTGTGGGGGGCGTGTACTGGGGGGGGATCTGGCGGTGTACTGTGGGGGGAGTGTGTGTGGGGGGGGCTGTATGGGGGGGTTCTGTGCGGTTGTGTGGGGGGGCAGTGTACTGTGTGTCAGATATCTCTTATGCTGTTGATATTAATCATAATAATGATAATCTTTCGCAGTATACTAGTGGGAGGGATCTGTGCAATAATATCAATATGTAAAATCGGGGGATCTGTGCTGTGTGTGGGGGGCAGTGCACTGTGGGGGATCTGTGCTGTGTGTGTGGGGGGGCAGTGTACTGTGGGGGTGATCTGTGCTGTGTGTGTGGGGGGCAGTGTACTGTGGGGGGATATGTGCTGTGTGGGGGGGGGGGCATTGTACTGTAGGGGATCTGTGCTGTGTGTGTGTGGGGGGGGGGGGCGGTGTACTGTGGGGGATCTGTGCTGTGTGTGGGGGGCAGTGCACTGTGGGGGATCTGTGCTGTGTGTGGGGGGGGGGGGCAGTGCACTGTGGGGGATCTGTTCTGTGTAGGGGGGCAGTGTACTGTGGGGGGATCTGTGCTGTGTGTGGGGGGGCAGTGTACTGTGGGGGATCTGTGCTGTGTGTGTGGGGGGGGGGGGGCGGTGTACTGTGGGGGGATCTGTGCTGTGTGTCGGGGGGGCAGTGTAATCTGGGGGGATATGTGCTGTGTGTGGGGGGGACGTTGTACTGTGGGGGGATCTGTGCTGTGTGTGTGGGGGGGACGTTGTACTGTGGGGGGATCTGTGCTGTGTGTGTGGGGGGGAAGTGTACTGTTGAGGGATCTGTGCTGTGTGTGTGGGGGGGGAAGTGTACTGTTGAGGGATCTGTGCTGTGTGTGTGGGGGGGACGTTGTACTGTGGGGGGATCTGTGCTGTGTGTGGGGGGGACGTTGTACTGTGGGGGGATCTGTGCTGTGTGTGGGGGGCAGTGCACTGTGGGGGATCTGTGCTGTGTGTGTGGGGGGCAGTGTACTGTGGGGGTGATCTGTGCTGTGTGTGTGGGGGGCAGTGTACTGTGGGGGGATATGTGCTGTGTGGGGGGGGGCATTGTACTGTAGGGGATCTGTGCTGTGTGTGTGGGGGGGGGGGGGCGGTGTACTGTGGGGGGATCTGTGCTGTGTGTGGGGGGGCAGTGTACTGTGGGGGATCTGTGCTGTGTGTGGGGGGCAGTGCACTGTGGGGGATCTGTGCTGTGTGTGTGGGGGGCAGTGTACTGTGGGGGTGATCTGTGCTGTGTGTGTGGGGGGCAGTGTACTGTGGGGGGATATGTGCTGTGTGGGGGGGGGGCATTGTACTGTAGGGGATCTGTGCTGTGTGTGTGGGGGGGGGGGCGGTGTACTGTGGGGGGATCTGTGCTGTGTGTGGGGGGGGCAGTGTACTGTGGGGGATCTGTGCTGTGTGTGGGGGGCAGTGCACTGTGGGGGATCTGTGCTGTGTGTGGGGGGGGGCAGTGCACTGTGGGGGATCTGTTCTGTGTAGGGGGGCAGTGTACTGTGGGGGGATCTGTGCTGTGTGTGGGGGGGCAGTGTACTGTGGGGGGATCTGTGCTGTGTGTGTGGGGGGGCGGTGTACTGTGGGGGGATCTGTGCTGTGTGTCGGGGGGGCAGTGTACTGTAGGGGGGACAGTGTACTGTGGGGGGATCTGTGCTGTGTGTGGGGGGCAGTGTACTCTGGGGGGATATGTGCTGTGTGTGGGGGGGGACGTTGTACTGTGGGGGGATCTGTGCTGTGTGTGTGGGGGGGACGTTGTACTGTGGGGGGATCTGTGCTGTGTGTGTGGGGGGGAAGTGTACTGTTGAGGGATCTGTGCTGTGTGTGTGGGGGGGACGTTGTACTGTGGGGGGATCTGTGCTGTGTGTGGGGGGGGACGTTGTACTGTGGGGGGATCTGTGCTGTGTGTGTGGAGGGGACGTTGTACTGTGGGGGGATCTGTGCTGTGTGTGTGGGGGGAAGTGTACTGTTGAGGGATCTGTGCTGTGTGTGTGGGGGGGACGTTGTACTGTGGGGGGATCTGTGCTATGTGTGGGGGGGACGTTGTACTGTGGGGGGATCTGTGCTGTGTGTGGGGGGAGTGTACTGTGGGGGTATCTGTGCTGTGTGTGGGGGGGGGGGCAGTGACATGTGGGGGGATCTGTGCTGTGTCTGGGGGGTTCTGTACTGTGGGTGGTTCTGTACTTGTAGGAGGAGCTCTGTATTAGGGGGAGGGGTCTGATAGCAGAGCTCTGTATTGTGGAGGGGAGCTCTGTACTGGGGGGGTGAGTACCTTCACCTATTCTCTAATAATTCTCTAGAAGTGAGGAAGTCATTGAAATTGTAAACCTGTCCGTGTCCAAATGGCGTTGGAGCTCACACAGTCCAATCCCCCTTATAATTTGGGGGAGGCCGGAGATCCAACAACAAACGTTCTGTATGTATCAATTCCTCGTCAAGCAGCTGACCGTTAATTCTCACAGGAAAATTCTATATATACTTAAAAAATAAGAAAACTGGAGCGTAGTGTAGGAGAATCGGGGGACGATGCGTATAGGAAGGAAGGAAGAAGAATATATCGGTATTTAATTTATTTTACATAAATGTTTAACTTTAGAATGTTCTCCTCAAATATTTGTATGAAATGTTACATTGTAGACATAAACATTGAGAGTTGAGCGGATGGTACAAATGGGAACATTACTTTTTATGTTTTCGGTGCGCTCCTTTTTCTGGATATCTTTTTACATTTCGGAGCTCGGCTCCGCCATGTTTTTAGTAACCTTTGTTGAGGTTGTCGGCAAAGACTGGGCGGCTTAAGAATACATAACAAGGAAGAAGAGGATCCGCTCTGTGAAATGTGGTGGTGGGAATTGCGTGTGTCAAAACGGGGGCCGCGAAAAAACAGCTTGACCTCCCGTAACTGGCCACCAGGGATTAGCCATGAAGCTTCGGAGCAGCCGCGGATTTTAGAAACTCGGCACGTCTGCACATAATCTGTAATGTAGAACTGATCTGAACTCCTCATTGGATGTCATCTCTACTTTTCTTTTGCAGGTTAGGTTGAAACTTTACTGTTTTTGCTGTTTATATTGAAAAGTATATTCTACATTCTTTAAGACCATGGTTCATGTTTCACCTAGGGGGTTATTTTTATTATTATACAGGATTCTTATAGCGCCAACAGTAAACAAAATGAAGGCAGACAGTACAGTTACAGCAGAGGAATCAGAGGGTCCGGCTCATTAGAGCTTACAATCTAAAAAGGGAGGGTCAATTGCAGGGGCGGCCCGTGCCATAAGGGTGCACAGGAGCCGCCCCCTCTCTCCTGCCACCCCCTCTATCACCAATAGATAGATTCATGCATTGCATGAATCTATGGCCACCGCTGCCACCCCGTATTCAAGCGCCCGACCCCTTTTCAGGGCACCTGAATTACAGTGGTGGGGGTGTTTTTGAAGCACCTGCTTAGAGCCATAGTCTCTAATAGGCATCAAAAAAGGTGACCTGCGAGCGCCATGCTGGGCACTCACAGGTCACTCAGCTGTGTTAGAAAAGTAATCTATTCAGTTTCCTAACACTATACTGCCGCTCCGCCAATCAGGTGCTCGGGTCTGTTACCCGTCACCTGATTGGCTGAAACGACAGGCACTGCTATTGGACACCTATCAAGAGGAGAGGACGGAGATGCGGATGGCAGGAGACGCATGGTGGACCCCGCTCGTCGCCGTCACCCGCTGCCCCACCAAGACAGGGAAAGTGCCGGGCAGACGGCGAGCGGACGGGGATCACAATGGGGGCATTCAAGGGCACATTGGTAGCATATGATGGGCACATTGGCAGCATTTAAAGTGGAGGGCCACCCTAAAAAAAAAAAAGAGCATTAATATCCTTTAAAAAATAAAAAATAGTGTGAAAAAAAAAAATAAAAAAAAAAAAATAATAAAATAAAACATTTGAAAAAAAATAGCCAGTGCTGCTCTTCTGCTTGATTCCGAACATGCGTGGCACTTTGTGTGTCGGAATTGTCTACACACACGATTGGAATTTCCAACAATGTATTTTGTTGTCGGAAAAAATTTGAGCTCTCAAATTTTATGTGACGAAAATTCAGATGGAAAATGTCTGATGGAGCCTACACACGGTCGGAATTTCCGACAACAAGGTCCAATCACACTTTTTCCAAACGGAAAATCCGACCGTGTGTACGGGGCATCAGACTGGGATGCCAATAGGCGTCCCAAAAATTTTTGGTGATATAGTGTATCTGTGAATGGGAAGGCTACCCCAGCAGAGGAACTCACAGATCTCAGTGGAGCACGGTGACGTCACTGCACTTGTAGTCCATAGCTTACCTATAACAGAAGCATGGGCGTCCGCAGAACTTTTTTCAGGGGGGGGCATCATTTTAGGGTCACCCATGCACCGCCCCTTTTCGACAATGTCATTATCACATTATCATGGTCAGAGACTGCAGACGTAGTACAGTCCCTAGGAAAAGTAATGGATAATGGCCAACAGGCCCTCTTACCAGACCCAGTGAAACTGCAGCAGTGATCCCTCCGGCTGGACGATCGCTCACTCTGGGTTCCCCGGAGGTGATTTTGGTCAGTAGTGTAGCATGTCTGTACACTGGTAGTGGCACAGTCTTTCTTTCTCCGGTGGCGCTGGGCAGCGTAGCTCTCTCTGGTGGCGCTGGGCAGCGTGGCGCTCTCTGGTGGCGCTGAGCAGCGTGGCTCTCTCTCTGGCTTTCGTCCAGCACACTCCTCGTTCTTTGTCCTGTTGCGCTCTCTCCCTCAGCTTTTTTCCAGGCTGCAGTCTCTCAATCTCTCTCTTGATCGAGCTGTAGCCTCTCCTCCCTGTGAAAAATGGGGCCGCCAATCTCTGGTGGCGCTGGGCAGCGTGGCGCTCTTTGGTGGCGCTGGGCAGCGTGGCGCTCTCTGGTGGCGCTGGCTGGGCAGCGTGGCGCTCTCTGGTGGCACTGGGCAGCGTGGCGCTCTCTGGTGGCGCTGGGCAGTATGGCTCTCTCTCTGGCTTCCGCCCAGCACACACTCCTCCTTCTTTGTCCTGTAGCGCTCTCTCCCTCAGCTTTTTTCCAGGCTGCAGTCTCTTAATCTCTCTCTTGATCGAGCTGTAGCCTCTCCTTCCTGTGAAAAATGGGGCCGCCAATCTTTCGGACTACATGTCCCATGATGCTCTCCTCTTTGATTGGCCCTCAGTTATGGCCAATAGGGAAGAAACGGAGCGGGCAGGAAGCTGGGCGGGGGACCTGGTGAGAGCCGCCATCTCTTCTCCCTGACAGGAGAAAGGGGGGCGAGCGGGGGAAACCTCTGACAGCCTGCAGCTCGCCTTTCTCCTGACCCAGCGCTGCCGAGTTCTCTGCTGGACTGAGCAGGGAAAAGAGCCTGCAATCTCACTACACTGATGGGGGGGCTTGACAGCTCCTTCATGGTGTCACCCCACTGGCGGGTGGCCACCCCGACAGCGATGCAACTGTGCTGAGTTTAAGATCCGATCCCTGATTCCAGGAGGGGGGGGGGCACTTGACCCCCCTTGCCCCTACCTGCGGACACCCTTGAACAGAAGGTCCGTGCCTCTGTATGGACCTGGGGCTGGAGAAGAGTCTCCGGAAGCCCGTGATGCCGTGATCATGGTTGCAATGCAAAAAATTTAATAAATGGATTTTTTTTTCGATTTTTTTTAATGCAGATTTTTGCAAAAGGTGTCTTTATGGTGCCACCAGAGAAGGCGACGCGTCCGCAGAATAAACTTCAGCTTTAACCCCCAAAGCGCTCTTCACCTCCCCCGTCATTCCCGGATGTTAGAAAACGCCGGCGACCCGTCCTCTGACCCCCGGCCAATAACAATTTATTTCAAAATATACTTAAGATGCAGAGGGCTGTGTTGGGAGCGCGGACACGATGAATATACCGCCATGAATATGAATCGTGGTAAAGGCCAACGTGCGAAGCGCGGCACGAGAATTTCTACAGACGCTTCACGAGGGCCGATTAATATTTCAGCTCTGCCTTCTCTCATCACCCTCAGCTTCAATGGCTTCATTACTCATCTCTTTTTTCCAGCAACCTCTTCTTCCCGTTTTAAATATCAGTGGAAGTTTTAAGCCGTTAATATCTTGGAGAAAAGTCTTGTAATGGTTCCAGCTGGAGGCTGAGCTTCTACTGAGGAGAAGGTTCATTCCAGTAGATTAGGATACGGGATGGAGAGGTTAATTGAATACCATTTCCCCGGGAACACGAGCACCGCCGCTGCGATGTCTACATCTTCCCAGACATGCCATCTATTTATCTGTTTACTTTTACTATTAACTTTTTTTCTTTCTTTACTTTTTTTACTATTTTCTTCCCAATGTTTATTTTTTTATTTTATTTTTTTTATTTACCTTTACTATTAACTTACTTTTTTTTACAAATTCTTTTTTTTTACTATTTTATTTACATTTTTTTTCTCTCCTATTTTTCTTTTTACTATTTTATTTTAGAAGACAATAGAGCAATGAAAGAGATTTTTTGGGTCCGAACCACTGGTATACCAAAAGATTCTTAAAAAGTAAAATGTTGGCATGCATTTATCTGTTTACTTTTACTATTACCTTTACTTGTTTACAATTTTCTTTTGCATTGGTTTGTTTTTAGACATGTGCAATTTGTTTAGTTACGAATTAGTTTTCTGTTCAAATTCGTTATTTTCGTTCATTCGTTATCGTACGAATGGTTTAAAAAAAAAATTCTAACGAAAAACGAACTATCGAAAAGAACGAATATGAAAAACAACGAAAATACGAAATAATTAAATTAGAAACAACGAAACTACGAAAGAATGAAAATCCGAAAAAACAAAAACAGAAACAACGAAAATACCGAACAAAGATTCCAAAATAACGAAAATCAAAATGAACGAAAAAAATCAAAATTACGAATATTCGGAAAAAAAGGAAATCAAAACAACGAAAATACGAAATAACAAAAATTCTGCTGATCGAGAATTTGAAAGAACGAATGTTAGTTCTGATTCTGAAATATTCCATCCAGAGTCCAGATAGGGCGTGGTAGGGTGTGGTTGGGTGTGGTTGGGTGCGGTTGGGTGTGGTTGGGTGTGGTTGGGTGCGGTTGGGTGTGGTTGGGTGTGGTTGGGTCGGAGGCTCTGTGTTTTGGTGGATTTTTGAGTTAAGTTCTGATTTGTGAGAGAGAAATTCTTTTTTAACATGTAAATAGCATACACATTACATAAAATTATGAATTATGCTCTGATTACGAAGCTACGAAAACAATGCTACGAAAGTACGAATAAATCAAACTTCCGAAAGTACGAATGTAACTAAATCTACGAAAATACGAATTTCGAATCAACGAAAATTAGATTAACGGAAATACGAATCTTTTTAAATCAACGAAAATATAGCTCTTCCGAAAATACGAATGCGTCCGAATACGAAATATAACGAAAATACGAAAAACGAATCAACGAAAAAATAACTCTTACGAAAATACGAACGAGTCCGAATACGAACACCGACGACTTACGAAATTACGAATCAACGGAAACGAACAGAAACGAAACTAAACGAAACAAATTTTTCTATTGTGCACATGTCTATTTGTTTTCTTTTTTTTTTTACTTTTTATTTCTATTTACTTTTACTATTAACTTACATTTTTTACAAATTCGTTTTCCTGACGCCAACATGGCAGCATACTAGTGATAGAGCTCCGCCTCTTGACCACTCCCTCAGGACCAGTGAATAGCATAAATATAAGGCCTAGTTAGGCCCCCACCCCATTCTTCTTTTTTTCCTCATACCTCAACGCACCAGTGAAGAGTAAGCAGTACTATATCCCCCCCCCCCTCTGCCTCCGTGCAGCATCCGGCTGGGTTCAAGCCTCTCCCAGTGCGAAGTCCCAGCGCTCAGGCTGTTAACATGCGCTGTAGTCTGGGAGACCCTTCTGTGGGTCTTATTGGGGCCCCTGCAGTGTTTCCTCTTTAGGAACGAAATCTGCTTTTAAAATTGATAACGGCAGCACTTGTGGAATATGGGGGGCCAGCTATGCGTTATCTCTCTCTTAGCCCCTTTGTGCCATACAGGGTCGCCTGTACCTTTTACCTATGTCTCCCTCGCGTCCTTCATTACCTTTCCCATTCCCTGCTGTCCTCTGCAGGTGTTGCATGTGTGTGTATAGGTATGTATGCATGTATATGTGATATGGATGTGTGTATATGTATATACACGTTTAAAAAAAAAATAATTGTATGTGGATGTGTGGGTATGCATATGTGTATGTGTGGGGGTGTACGTAAATACATGTATGTATTGTAGGGGATCAGAGGGGTGAAAGGCCAGTTCAGACAGTTCAGTAAAATAAAAATGGCTTTATTCCGCAAAACAAACAGAAGAAAAAGACAGGCTTGTCTTGTCACACAGGTGCAGGAAAGGTTCAGTCTCTTTAACCAACAGGCTGATATATAGACAAAGTACAGGGCTCTAGTCAGAGCTACAGTCTCTGATATGGTTTTGCTCACCCCAGCAAATGGATCCTCACACTGCATGCTGCTGTGTGTCTCTCTCTCTCTCTCTCTCTCTCTCTTTCTCTCCAAACACACAACTTCTCTGACATCTTCAGCTCAGCTGACAGTAAGCAGTGCTGAAGGAGAAGTTCTTACCTTCTTTAACCCTTTCCGAACCCGCCCTAGACTGACCCTCTGCAATATATGTGTGTGTGTGTATATATGTGGGTATGTTTGTATATGTGTACCTATGCAGGTATATGTAGATAAATAAAAAAAGGAAAGTGGAATCCTTTCTCCTATACAGGGCCGGACTGGCCTACCGGGATACCGGCATATTTCCCGGTAGGCTGCCTGCCCTGGGGCCGTTTTGCGGCTGCACCTCTCCTCTCTCTCCTGCTCCTGTGATCACGGAGCTGGCCGGGTCTGTGTTCTGCGACCGCGCTGTAACGCGGTCCCGCCCCCCTAGACCGGCTCGTGTGATAGTAGATAGAATCAGTGTTCCACCTATCACATGAGCCGGCATAGGGGGGCGGGACCGTGTTACAGCGCGGTGCGCGGCCGCAGAACACAGACCCGGCCAGCTCCGTGATCACAGGAGGAGGAGAGATGCCTGTGAGTACTCAGTACAGCCCTAACTGTGTGCCTGAATAGGGGGGAGCAGCGGGGGGGGGGGGGGCGGCATATAGAGGAGATTAGCTTTCTATATTCCTCCATGCAGCCGCTGAATGCTTGATTCTCCTCATCTCCCTCCTCCAAGCATTCAGCGGCTGCATGGAGGAATGTAGAAAGCTCATTTCCTCTATATGCTGCCCCCTGCTGATCCCCCTATCCCTAAGCCCTATGTGATTTCATATCTGTCTTTTCTGTATATAATACACTCAAATGTGCTTTAAAATGTATGGTTTTCCCTTTCATGAACCAGAAAATAATGATGTTATGCTGTTGCGCTGGTATAATAATGCTGTGGGGCTGGTATGACATTTTTTCCAGGGCTGAATTTTATTCCCAGTCCGGCCCTGCTCCTATATCTATTCCTGATCCTTCTGTTAGACATGTGCATTCGTTTTCGTCCGAATGCATTTTCGTCCGAATTTCAGGTATTTTCGTTATCGTTTTAACAAACGATAACGAAAGTGCAGAATCCGAAAAACAAAAGATCCGACATAAACAAATGCTTTATTTTCGTTGTAACAACAGTTCGATATAGATAGGAGATTCGACGCTGACAATAACAATCTGTGTCCATCGAACCTGTGGTCGAATGTGCCTAACCTTAACTCTATTAGTCCAAGATTATTCTACATAGAGAGAAAAGATTTGACGTAGAGAGGAAAGATTTGACGTAGAAAGGAAAGATTCGACGTAGAAAGGAAAGATTTGACGTAGAAAGGAAAGATTCGACGTAGAGAGGAAAGATTTGACGTAGAGAGGAAAGATTCGACGCAGAGAGGAAAGATTCGACGTAGAGAGGAAAGATTTGACGTAGAGAGGAAAGATTCGACGTAGAGAGGAAAGATTCGACGTAGAGAGGAAAGATTTGACGTAGAAAGGAAAGATTTGACGTAGAAAGGAAAGATTTGACGTAGAAAGGAAAGATTCGACGTAGAGAGTAAAGATTCGACGTAGAAAGGAAAGATTTGACGTAGAAAGGAAAGATTTGACGTAGAAAGGAAAGATTTGACGTAGAAAGAAAAGATTTGACGTAGAGAGGAAAGATTTGACGTAGAGAGGAAAGATTCGACGTAGAAAGGAAAGATTTGACGTAGAGAGGAAAGATTCGACGTAGAGAGGAAAGATTTGACGTAGAAAGGAAAGATTCGACGTAGAGAGGAAAGATTCGACGTAGAAAGGAAAGATTTGACGTAGAAAGGAAAGATTTGACGTAGAAAGGAAAGATTTGACGTAGAGAGGAAAGATTTGACGTAGAGAGGAAAGATTTGACGTAGAGAGGAAAGATTTGACGTAGAGAGGAAAGATTCGACGTAGAGAGGAAAGATTTGACGTAGAAAGGAAAGATTCGACGTAGAGAGGAAAGATTCGACGTAGAGAGGAAAGATTCGACGTAGAAAGGAAAGATTCGACGTAGAAAGGAAAGATTCGACAAAGAGAGAAAAGATTGCTGCTGGAATTGGGTGGAATTGCAGCTAAACTATTCGGAGTCATACAGTTTAGCTGCTCCGTCGAATCTTCTTTGAACATTCGACATACACCATAAGTCTTCAATGACAGATTCAACCTTAATTCATTTGGATTTTCGGACGAATGAAATTTTTAACGAAGAACAAAATAAATAAAAACGAATTTCGGGAGTAACTAAATAAATAGATTTTTCGGACGAAAACGAAATTCCGAAACGAAATATTTCAGTGTGCACATGTCTACCGTCTGTCGCTTTTCAGCTATCCTCACCTCAGCTGGCCGTCCCATTTCTCCACAGATAAAGAGTCAGTTACCGCTCATATAAAGACCCTCAACAACTAGGGTGGGGACCACCGTATTGGTAAGTTTTCAGGGAAAAAGAGTGCCCTCTCATGCGGATTGGCTTTGATTTGCTTCAGCCCCGCACGCTCTCAAGATGGCCGGGCCAAGGCAAGGCGGACGTTCTTCAGAGGAGCATAGCCCGGATGGCGCTCCCGCTCAGGAGAAGACCTCGAAGGAAGACATCTTTGCTCCTCTTCCCCAGAGCCAGCGCCCCAGCAAGATTCCTGCAGGGCCTGTGGCGCAGTATCTATGCCCGGGAGGCTGGTGAGTAGACACTGCCTGGAGAAGTATACAGTTAACAGGTAATGCCAACTGTCTTTATTATTGATAAGAATGGCACAAGATTCTGTTTTGAACTTGCCTTAATTACCCGGAGCAACTGTTACACTTGTATTGGAAACTGTTGGAGACTGTTGCCATAGGAGACAGCGTACTTGTTCACGTGCAGATGTGGCATCTTGCTGGATGCTTTTCCCTGCGTGGCTGTCCTCCTGTAGAAGTCTGGGAGTCTGCCGGGTTGGCGTTGCACAGACACATTTGGGTGCCCCAAGGAGAGTAGTAATGTAATGCACAGAGCACTCTAGTGGGCGTGGCCAAATTGCCCTTGCTGACATCATCACCTTTCAGTGAGGCCAAACAGCCACCTACAACGGCAACAGTTTTGTATATGACTATCTCGGTTACTTGGGGAGCCACAGCCTGGTCTGGGTAATATGTCCGGGTCTCAGGTGGACTGAAACCCTGACACATGGTTCAAAATCCGAACTGTCCGGGGGAATCCTGGACAGGTGGCACAGGTGTCTGGTGCCCATGAATCTACTTTGCAGAGGCTGCCTGCTGGCTAAGTGGGTGACAATTCTGTCTAGGAGCACTGGGGTTGATGGTTCAATTCCCCAACATGCTAATATATTGATGTTTATTTCTTCTCCCTGTGAGGGTTTCTCACCACAATCAAGACATGCTTCCCAGAGCACGAGTGGGTCTACATCCCAGGTCTTCCCTGAGCTGGCCCACAGGTGGGGCCTACCACAGACAGACCTCCTCATTTCCCACAGTAATCACAAACTTTGGTCTGATTTTGTCTGTACCCCAAGGCGCAAGGCGCAGATGCTCTGGTCTCTCCCTGGGTCTGCAATCTAACCTATATATTTTCCCCAACATTTCCCGTAAATGAGGTTCCCCTTGAGGCTGTCAAGGGAGAACATAGTTGTCATAGCCAGTTCTCCATATTGACCAGGAGGCCCTCGGTTTTCCCTGGCCATTTATTTCATGATACAGAAGACATTTCCCCTCTATAACATGCCCAGACTGGGGCTGCAAGCAGGGGCACTAAAGGGGGAGGATGCGCAACTCCGGTTGCTCCAGTTTCACTCCAGAGTGATCTCTACTTTTGTTGCGTGCCAGAAGACATTCTACTTACAACATCTAGGTCTAATTCTGGAACAAGTTTGCTTTTTCTTGGTAGGGCGAGACATTGATCCTACTGCCCTTCCAGTGTCAGCTGTTGTATTCTTCCTCCAGGCCTTAGCCTATCCTCACATAGCTCACGAGTGTGGGCTATATTGGCAATAACACATTTGAAAGGACCAACAATCCTTCAGTTTGCACAACTTTTGAGGGCAGTGGTGAGGAGTCGGTCACCAAGGAAGAAAAGATCTATTGCAGTTGCTGGATCTCGTATCAGTTTAACCATCACTTACAAAGCCGTATCAATCGCAAGAACTTTAACCACTTCAGCCCCGGACCAATTTCCAGCCAAAGGACCAGGCCCCTTTTTGCGATTCGGCACTGCGTCGCTTTAACTGACAATTGCGCGGCCGTGAGACGTGGCTCCCAAACAAAATTGGCGTCCTTTTTTTTCCCACAAATAGAGCTTTCTTTTGGTGGTATTTGATCGCCCCTGCGGTTTTTATTTTTTGCGCTATAAACAAAAATAGAGCGACAATTTTGAAAAAAATTCAATACTTTTTGCTATAATAAATATCCCCATAAAATATATAAAAAAATAATTTTTTCCTCAGTTTAGGCCGATACGTATTCTTCTACATATTTTTGGTAAAAAAAAATCGCAATTAACGATTATTGATTGGTTTGCGCAAAAGTTATAGCGTTTACAAAATAGGGGATAGTTTTATAGCATTTTTATTAATATATTGTTTTTTTTTACTAGTAATGGCGGCGATCAGCGATTTTTATTGTGACTGCGACATTATGGCGGACACATCGGACATTTTTTTTACATTTTTGGGACCATTGTAATTTATACAGCAATCAATGCTATTTAAAGGCTTTCCCGATGACAGGAAACAGCCGATCAATGACAGGCAGAGTAGGAAGCGCGGGGAGAGGTTTGTTTACACAGACCTCTCCCCGTTCTTCAGCTGTGTGACTCGATCGCGGGACACCAGCGGCGATCGTGTTCGCTGGTCCCGCGGCTGTGTTCACGGAGCTCCCGACCGGGTCCCGAGCGCACCGCTGGCGGCACGCTCGCGACCCCACGGCTAGGCAATTAAAGGGGACATACCCGTACGTGCTTTTGCCTAGCCGTGCCATTCTGCCGATGTAAATGTGCAGGAGGCGGTCGGGAAGCGGTTAACCAGAAGGTTATCAGAGATTCAAGCTCTTGGAGCTTCAAAGTAAAAAAAAAAAAAAGAAAAAATGATATATAATATATACCGTTCTTTCCAGAAAGAGTAGAGTTGGATCTTGTAGATCATTCTGCATCAAACGTAGCAACTGACTGTTATTTAACAGACAACTGGACATTGCTTAACTTTCCAGAACATCACACAGGAAATTCACACGTACTGTTCATTTTCAGAACTTTAAGTCTGGTTTCACACTGGGGCGGTGGAGGGCGGCGGCGGTAAAGCAGCGCTATATTTAGCGCTGCTTTACTGTCGTTTTAGCCGCGGTATTCGGCCGATAGCGGGGTGATTTTAACCCCCGCGAGCAGCCGAAAAAAGGTTAAAAGCCCCTGAAGTGGCGCTTTGCCGGCGGTATTACCGCGGTGTCCCATTGATTTCAATGGGTAGGAGCGGTATAGGAGGGGTGAACACACGGCTCCTTCACCGCTCCAAAGGTGCTGCCAGCAGGACTTTTTTTACCGTCCTGCTAGCGCACCGCTCCAGTGTGAAAGCCCTTATTTATTTTTACTATTAACTTCCTTTTTTTACAAATTCATGTTTTTACTATTTTATTTACTATATATATATATATATATATATATTTTTTTTTTTACTATTTTATTTTAGTAGACAAGGGAGCAATGAAAGAGATTTTTACGATCCAAATCAATGGCGAACCAAAATATTCTTAAAAAGTCAAATTTTGGCAAGTATTTTTCTATTTACTTTTACTATTACCTTTTTTCTTTCTTTACTTTTTTACTATTTTCTTCGCAATGTTTTTTCATAGTTACATAGAAGGTGAGGTTAAAAAAAGACACAAATCCATCAAGTCCAACCTCTGTGTGTGATTATATGTCAGTATTACATTGTATATCCCTGTATGTTGCGTTTGTTCAGGTGCTTATCTAATAGTTTTTTTTTTAAACTACCGATGCCCCCCGCATTTACTTTTGCTATTAACTTACTTTTTTTTTTTTTTATAAATTCTTTTTTTTCCTACTATTTTATTCTATTTACAATGTTTTTTTCTCCTTTTTACTATTTTTTTTTTTTTACTATTTTATTTTAGAAGACAATGGAGCAATGAATGGGATTTTTAGGGTCCGAATCACTGGTATACCAAAAGGTTCTTAAAAAGTCAAATTTTTATTAAACAACAGATAAAAATATTAGATCCATATAAAAACAAATGTACTCAATGACCCAATTTGTATAATCCTTAGTCTCTTAGCGGTATAGTCTCTTAGTCTCTTAGCGGTATAGTATTGGTGGATCCTGACATGTTTCGCCCAAATTGGGTCATTGAGTGCATTTGTTTTTAGATGAATCTAACATTTTCATCCGTTGTTTAATAAAAATGTGCCTCATTTGTTACTTTTATACAACTAATTGTTTTACTGTTAACTATTTTTACTATTTAATTTTAAAAAAAAAATTCCTTTTTTCATTTTTACTTTTTTTTTATGATTTACGATTTTATATAATTATATGCCTTTTTAATGTTTTATTTTTATTTATTTTTTGTTTGTATATTCCTGCTTTAACCAGTTCAGCTCTAGAGCATTTTTTTCATTCTTTGCACACATGTAAAAAGAATCTTAATTTTGTCCATGAAATTACCTAAAACCTCCTGAACATTTATATATTTTCTGAAAGCAGAATAAAAAGATAGTAGTTGCATTTTTTTTATATTGCAAGATATTTGCGCAACGGTTTATCAAATGCATATTTTTAGGAACTTATATACCAAAAATTAAGTGAAAATACAAACAATATATAATAACTAAGTAAATAGATAGCAAACATATTAAATCTCAAAATGGCATGGGCCCATGATATCGAGAAGAACCCAAAAACCAACATACTGTAGGTGATGCTTTAGAAGCCTTAATGCTCATCAGTTTAGAGATAACTAAGTTATGGTGCTAAAATTATTGCTCTCATTCTGACATTCCCGGCAATACCACCATGTGTGATGTAATTGCTGTTCATGTGCAATCTGCGCAAGTTTGCATTTGTGGGTGTGTGCGGGGCAGCAACAGGGGTTACGGAAATAAAAATTATAATAAAATATTTAAAAAAATGTATATATTTTTAAAATATTTTATTATAATTATATATATATATTTTTTTATTTCTTTAACTTTATTGCTATTACAAAGGGTGATCGCATTGGTCATGTGACATGTACTTTTTATGGAGTCGAGTAGACCCCCCCCCCCCCCCCCCCCCCCCCCCCCCCCCCAATGTCTCCCCTGCCCTCCGAAGAAGCTAACCAAGCACAAATAATTAATTAATAAAAAAACAAACAAACCAAGCACAGATAGCATTGCAAAGAGCAGATGAGTATACCATGTTTGTTATTTAATTAAAAAAAATAAAAATAAACAAGCCTTTACTACCACTTCAATTCCCAGTTGGGATGCTTTTTCCCCCTCACCTTCCCTACTCACATTCCCGGTTTCCTATTCCCTGTCTAGTCCCGTGCTGTCCCCAACAACTTTTTGGTCATTCCATCCTGTCATTCTCCATATTTAATCTCTTTTTGTTAAAGAAAATTTTGAAAATAAAATGAAAAAGCTGATCTGGAGACGGACGTCCAAAACAACATTTCATTTAGTAAATCTCTTTGCCTTCCAATCAGGGAGTACTAAATGAAATGTTTTTTTTTTTTTTTTCACTTATCTTGATATCGTCTAACGCCGGCACTGTCTCCTGGATTGGTGTCATTGATCCTCCCTCCAAATCTCGCGAGATTTCTAAAATTAACACATCTTCCGAAATCTCGTGGCCGACATCTCGCGAGATTTCGATAGCTCATTTTGCCCGTTATACATCGGCGCATTTTGGCCCCCAGCAGAAAAGAATTATATAAATAATTTTATTGTGCGATCGACATCGTGAGTCCCCCAATTTAAAAATTCCCCAAAAAAAAAAAAAAAAAAAAAAAACACAGTGCAGAACCGCTTTTCTTAATCAGATTTCTTTTAAGTTTTGCTATATATCCATGAGAGCAGGCCCTTTTTCTAACCCCTTGGTTAAATGCTGTTTTCTGTTAAAGGAGTTCATTTTTCAGTGACTATTATTTTCTCAATATTAATAAAAAAATGGGCAGATTAAATATTAAATATAAAAATGAAGTATGGCTGCACTTCGATGCTTATTTATTTTATTAAATTATATATAGATATATATTTTTTAGAATATTAGATTAGATTTTTTAAGAACGAAAAATAAATCGAAAATTATTAAATATCTCCTCTGCTCTTAAAAAAATAGATAACTACCTATAAAAGATCTATATATAGAAGTATATATTTTTTTTTAAAAGCTATGGATGGTCTATATGCATAGATATAGATATATAATAATATATGAAGATTTTAATACAGTGGTTTGTATATATATATATATAATAATATATATATATAATATTATATATATATATATATAAAATATATATTATATATATTTTTTATTTTTTTTTTATATTTTTTTTTTTTTTTTGAGGAAGCTAATTTTAGAAATCACATATTATGATATAATAAAAAAAAAGAAAGAAAAAACAAAAACGCCCTGGAGAGGCTGAAGCCTTGAATCATTATGTACAATCATTGCAGTGACAGGTTTGCCGGTTCCGTAGCGCACAAAATTCAGTAGGGGGCAAAATCTATTTGTATGCCTGACCCCTATGAAACATTCATACGGAGGATTACTGTCATGACCTGCGGAGGGGCCCCGGAAGGATAACGGACTAGAATGCTTGGCGTCCCCCAGCTACATGTAGCAACACACGGGGTCGAGGCTCGAGGTGGTGACCCAGCCATTGATCCAACTCCAGATTGAAAATATCTGAATTGGTGAATTTTGCTGATGGTGCGCAATTTTAGTTCAAAGTATAAATTTAAATATTTTCATAGAAATTTCAGTAAGGTGTTTACAATTGTCACCCGAGCAAGAAGAATTAAAATCAATTTAAACCGTTTATGGCCTATTTATAACATAATGAGACTTTTTTTACATTGCGATTTAATTGCTTACTGTTGATACATTTTGTTTTTGTTTTGCTGTTATATTAATGACCAGTTTATAGAAGTTTGATGTAGAAAGATATAGAGCTGTGAACATTGGTGTGCGCAGCCTATTGCACCCCAGAGCACAAACACACATGTGTGTATATTAGCAGAGATTGTTGTCAGTAGGGCAGAGGACGGTGTCAGTAGAGCAGAGGATGGTGTCAGAAGGTAAGTGGACGGTGTCAGTAGGGCAGAGGACGGTGTCAGTAGGGCAGAGGACGGTGTCAGTAGGGCAGAGGACGGTGTCAGTAGAGCAGAGGACGGTGTCAGTAGAGCAGAGGATGGTGTCAGTACAGCAGAGGACGGTGTCAGTAGAGCAGTAGACGGTGTCAGTAGGGCAGAGGACGGTGTCAGTAGGGCAGAGGACGGTGTCAGTAGGGCAGTGGACGGTGTCAGTAGGGCAGTGGATGGTGTCAGTAGAGCAGAGGACGGTGTCAGTAGAGCAGTGGACGGTGTCAGTAGAGCAGAGGACAGTGTCAGTAGAGCAGTGGACGGTGTCAGTAGAGCAGTGGACGGTGTCAGTAGGGCAGAGGACGGTGTCAGTAGAGCAGTGGATGTGTCAGTAGAGCAGAGGACGTGTCAGTAGAGCAGAGGACGGTGTCAGTAGAGCAGAGGACGTGTCAGTAGAGCAGTAGACGGTGTCAGTAGGGCAGAGGACGGTGTCAGTAGAGCAGAGGACGGTGTCAGTAGAGCAGTGGACGGTGTCAGTAGGGCAGTGGACGGTGTTAGTAGAGCAGAGGACGGTGTCAGTAGAGCAGTGGACGGTGTCAGTAGGGCAGAGGACGGTGTCAGTAGAGCAGAGGACGATGTCAGTAGAGCAGAGGACGGTGTCAGTAGAGCAGAGGACGGTGTCAGTAGAGCAGTGGACGGTGTCAGTAGAGCAGAGGACGGTGTCAGTAGAGCAGTGGACGGTGTCAGTAGAGCAGTGTACGGTGTCAGTAGGGCAGAGGACGGTGTCAGTAGAGCAGTGGACGGTGTCAGTAGGGCAGTGGATGGTGTCAGTAGAGCAGAGGACGGTGTCAGTAGAGCAGTGGACGGTGTCAGTAGAGCAGAGGACAGTGTCAGTAGAGCAGTGGACGGTGTCAGTAGAGCAGTGTATGGTGTCAGTAGGGCAGAGGACGGTGTCAGTAGAGCAGTGGATGGTGTCAGTAGAGCAGAGGACGGTGTCAGTAGAGCAGAGGACGTGTCAGTAGAGCAGTAGACGGTGTCAGTAGGGCAGAGGACGGTGTCAGTAGAGCAGAGGACGGTGTCAGTAGAGCAGTGGACGGTGTCAGTAGGGCAGTGGACGGTGTTAGTAGAGCAGAGGACGGTGTCAGTAGAGCAGTGGACGGTGGTCAGTAGGGCAGAGGACGATGTCAGTAGAGCAGAGGACGATGTCAGTAGAGCAGAGGACGGTGTCAGTAGAGCAGTGGACGGTGTCAGTAGAGCAGAGGACGGTGTCAGTAGAGCAGTGGACGGTGTCAGTAGAGCAGTGTACGGTGTCAGTAGGGCAGAGGACGGTGTCAGTAGAGCAGTGGATGGTGTCAGTAGAGCAGTGGACGGTGTCAGTAGAGCAGTGGACGGTGTCAGTAGAGCAGTGGACGGTGTCAGTAGAGCAGTGTATGGTGTCAGTAGGGCAGAGGACGGTGTCAGTAGAGCAGAGGACGGTGTCAGTAGAGCAGTGGACGGTGTCAGTAGAGCAGAGGACGGTGTCAGTAGAGCAGTGGACGGTGTCAGTAGAGCAGTGTATGGTGTCAGTAGGGCAGAGGACGGTGTCAGTAGAGCAGTGGATGGTGTCAGTAGAGCAGTGGACGGTGTCAGTAGAGCAGTGGACGGTGTGTCAGTAGAGCAGTGGACGGTGTCAGTAGAGCAGTGGACGGTGTCAGTAGGGCAGAGGACGGTGTCAGTAGAGCAGAGGACGGTGTCAGTAGAGCAGAGGACGGTGTCAGTAGAGCAGTGGATGGTGTCAGTAGAGCAGTGGACGGTGTCAGTAGAGCAGTGGACGGTGTCAGTAGAGCAGTGTACGGTGTCAGTAGGGCAGAGGACGGTGTCAGTAGAGCAGTGGACGGTGTACAGTAGAGCAGTGGACGGTGTCAGTAGAGCAGTGGACGTTGTCAGTAGAGCAGTGTATGGTGTCAGTAGGGCAGAGGACGGTGTCAGTAGAGCAGTGTATGGTGTCAGTTGGGCAGAGGACGGTGTCAGTAGAGCAGTGGACAGTGTCAGTAGGACAGAGGAAGGTGTCAGTAGGGCAGTGGACGGTGTTAGTAGAGCAGAGGACGGTGTCAGTAAGCAGTGGACGGTGTCAGTAGGGCAGAGGACGATGTCAGTAGAGCAGTGGACGATGTCAGTAGAGCGGAGGACGGTGTCAGTAGAGCAGTGGACGGTGTCAGTAGAGAAGAGGACGGTGTCAGTAGAGCAGTGTACGGTGTCAGTAGGGCAGAGGACGGTGCCAGTAGAGCAGTGGATGGTGTCAGTAGAGCAGTGGACGGTGTCAGTAGAGCAGTGGATGGTGTCAGTAGAGCAGTGGACGGTGTCAGTAGAGCAGTGGACGGTGTCAGTAGAGCAGTGGACGGTGTCAGTAGAGCAGTGTATGGTGTCAGTAGGGCAGAGGACGGTGTCAGTAGAGAGGAGGACGGTGTCAGTAGAGCAGTGGACGGTGTCAGTAGAGCAGAGGACGGTGTCAGTAGAGCAGTGGACGGTGTCAGTAGAGCAGTGTATGGTGTCAGTAGGGCAGAGGACGGTGTCAGTAGAGCAGTGGATGGTGTCAGTAGAGCAGTGGACGGTGTCAGTAGAGCAGTAGACGGTGTCAGTAGAGCAGTGGACGTGTTCAGTAGAGCAGTGGACGGTGTCAGTAGGGCAGAGGACGGTGTCAGTAGAGCAGTGGACGGTGTCAGTAGAGCAGAGGACTGTGTCAGTAGAGCAGTGGATGGTGCCAGTAGAGCAGAGGACGGTGTCAGTAGAGCAGTGGATGGTGTCAGTAGAGCAGTGGACGGTGTCAGTAGAGCAGTGGACGGTGTCAGTAGGGCAGAGGACGGTGTCAGTAGAGCAGTGTACGGTGTCAGTAGGGCAGAGGACGGTGTCAGTAGAGCAGTGGACGGTGTGTCAGTAGGGCAGAGGACGGTGTCAGTAGAGCAGAGGACGGTGTCAGTAGGGCAGTGAAAGGTGTGTGTGTGTGTTTGTGCGCATGTATGTGAGTATGTGTGTTTATATATGTGTATGTATGTGTGTGTATATGTGCATTTATATATATGTGTGTGTTTATATATGTGTATGTATGTGTGTGTTTACCCCCCTGCGAAAAAGATCCCTGTCAGAAACCATGAATCAGACTGAGACAGAAGTACAGTCACACTTGTTTAATAATAATAATAAAAAGGTAAACAGAGTAAACATAGTCAAAACATAGCCAGAGTTCAGGAACCGGAACGGATAGTCAGACAAGCCAAAACATTAGGGAGCCAGAGATGAGCGTCTCTAGAGATGTGACCAAGGCGAAGGCAGAGATTATCTGGGCTGGACGGCTTAAGTAGGTAGGACTGACGAGCAGGATATCATCAACAGCTGAGTCACTGTGGAGAGAGATAGGAGTTGGCAATTAACCGACAGCTGAGTGGCCAGCTCTGAGAAGGAAGGGCTGAGCCCAACCCTGACAATCCCCTCCTGCAACAATAGATTCCCCCAGTAGCAAGCATAAATAGAACATCCAGTAGCCAACAACAAAGACCCCTCCCTCAACAGTACATCCTTCCCAGCAACTGCTGACCCCCCCCCCCCCCCCCCCCAGCAACATAAGACCTATCCCATCAACAATAGATCCTCCAGGAGCAGCAGAAGAACTCCCCAGCAACAATAGACCCTCTTCCTCTGCAAAAATAGATCCCCTCCAGCAACAAAAGATTCCCCAGCAGCCAGCACCCATAGACCCTTCAGCACACCACAGTACCTCTTGCCATTACATACATTCAGTCCTGGAGGTGCCGGAACTGCGTTCCCCCGCGTTCCTGCTGAAAAAAAGCCTTGTGTATGTGTATATAATATATATTAGGGCTGTGGAAATTAAAGATCAATTCCTCGATTAATCGTTAATTTTTTTTGATCGATCAAAATTCTTTTGATTGGTACTCACCTCTCCGCCGGCTTCCGGGTCTTCAGGAGTTCCGTCGGAGATCCGGTGACGTCACGGACATCGAAAAAAAATTGGAATCACTCAGAAATACTCGGATATACTCAGAAATACTCCGTTCCCGAATGTTTCCAAGCCTTTCCGAGTGCAGCCGAGCTGTCCCCGAGTATTTTCGAGGCTCTCCGGCGCCCCCCCCCACCTCTGGCCAGTGGCCACATGCGGTATCGCATGTAATAGAAGTCAATGCGGAACTAATTATCTTTGTTTCCATTGACTTCTATGGGAAACTCGCTTTGATATGCAAGTGCTTTGTATTACAAGCATTCTCCTGGAACCGATTATGCTCGTAATCCAAAGGTACTAATGTATTTTATAATAATGCAAGATTATAGTTACTTCAGAATACTAACCGCCACCACATATGATTTATTTTCATTTTCTTTAATCCTCCTGAATAATGATGCATTACAATGTTGTCATTAAACATACTGTATAAACCACGTTTGAAAAAAAAATGGTTGCTAACACTTCTGATCAGAAGCAAAACAGTAACAATGTCTAATGACTTCCTGTACCAAATTCACAACAAAAGCTGCTTGGAGTCACCGGACCCCCTGGGGGTTCTGAACAGTCACTTACATTTCTATAAAAATAGACTCCTCTGGGTTTATATTCACTGTGATTGAATTATGATGAACACAAGAGCGGAAAATGTCTCAAAAACCTTTGTAGCAAAACTGTTGTTAATAAAATTTGCTATAAAAAAAAGAAACAGCTAAAGATATAAATGTTACCCTTTTTTTATGTTTTGTTACAAATGTATTTTGTATTCACCGATCTATTTCTGCCGTTCTGATGGTTTGATGATGTGGTTATGACTGTCCTATGGTTAGGGATTACAGTAAAAAAAAAAACATCCCTGGTGGAAACTGAGCCCAGGTCCGGAGAGGAACATTTGCCTTATGCCACGTACACACGATCAGAATTTCCACCAAGAAAAGACCGATGAGAGCTTTTCATCGAAAAATGCGACCGTGTGTACGCTCCATCGGAATTTTGCAGGCCGAATCTAAGCCAGGAAAAATTTGAGAGCAGGTTCTCAATTTTTCAAACGGAAAAAATTCCGATCGTCTGTAGCAATTCCGACGCACAAAATTCCTACGAATGCTCGGAAACAATTTGACGCATGCTCGGAAGCATTAAACGTACCGTATTTATCGGCGTATAACATGCACTTTTTTCCCCTTAAAATCAGGGGAAAATCGTGGGTGCGTGTTATACGCCGATACCCGCCGATCTCCCGCTGATTTTCTTCTTAGGGGAGCGAGCGGAGCCGATATTTTTCCGAAAGCCGCGCGTATTTTCGTCTATTTTCGGCTCCTCTCGCAGTCCCGCCCACCTCCACTGATTGCGAGAGGAGCCGAGCGCCGACAACAGAAAGAAATCCGAGTTCGGCTATTTTCGGCTCCTCTCGCAGTCCCGCCCCTGTCTGCGAGCAGAGCCAGAGACTAGCCGAACTGTATGTTGTCAGCGCTCGGCTCCTCTCGCAATTCGTTGTGGGTGGGCGTGACTGCGAGTGGAGCCGAAAATAGCCGAAAATACACGCGGCTTTCGATATGTCTCGCGGCGCTCGTCCTCCCCACTCGGCGCCAATTTTAAACGCTGCAAATGTACTGGGCAAGCCTGCAAAGGCACTGGGCAAGGCTGCACAGGCACTGGACAAGGCTGCACTGGGCAAGGCTGCAAAGGCACTGGGCAAGGCTGCACTGGGCAAGGCTGCAAGGATGGACAAGGCTGCACTGGGCAAGGCTGCAAGGATGGACAAGGCTGCATTGGGCAAGGCTGCAAGGATGGACAAGGCTGCATTGGGCAAGGCTGCAAGGATGGACAAGGCTGCACTGGGCAAGGCTGCAAGGATGGGCAAGGCTGCATTGGGCAAGGCTGCAAGGATGGACAAGGCTGCAAGGATGGACAAGGCTGCATTGGGCAAGGCTGCAAGGGTGGACAAGGCTGCAAGGATGGACAAGGCTGCAAGGGTGGACAAGGCTGCAGATGGACACTGGACAAGGCTGCGATGATGGGCATTTAAATGTATGTTTTTTTTCCTTAAACTTCCCTCCTAAACTTGGGGTGCGTGTTATACGCCGGCGCGTGTTATACGCCGATAAATACGGTAATTTTTTCTCGGCTCGTCGTAGTCGTTGTACGTCACCGCGTTCTTGACGATAGGAATTTGGTGTGACGGTGTGTAGGCAAGACAGTTTGAGTGAAATTCCGTCGGAAAAACTATCAGAGCTTTTTCCGACGAGAATTCCGATCGTGTGTACACGGCATTAGACATCATGCTGGGATATTGTAGGACTTACCAGATTGCGTCCTGTTCTTCAGAAACTGCCAGTTTCACCTCCAGCAGCCACTTTTAGCCTAGTGTCCAGTATGTGGATTTCCCAAGTGTTGATCTTTCCAGGACAGGCACCTGCTGGCATCCTTAACCACTTCAGCCCCGGGAGGATTTACCCCCTTAAAGACCAGGCCATTTTTTGCGATACGGCACTGCGTCGCTTTTTACTGAGAGTTGCGCGGTCGTGCGACGTTGCACCAAAACAAAATTGACGTCCTTTTTTTCCCACAAATAGAGCTTTCTTTTGGTGGTATTTGATGACCTCTGTGGTTTTTATATTTTGTGCTATAAACAAAGAGCGACAATTAGAAAAAAATTTTTTTTTACTTTTTGCTATAATATACTCATCATCATGTATTCATCAGTTTAGGCCGATATGTATTCTTCTACATCATTTTGGTAAAAATAATCGCAATAGGCATATATTGTTATTTTCACAAAAGTTTTTACTAGTAATGGTGGCGATCTGCGATTTTTAGGGGGACTGCGACATTGCGGCAGACAAATATGACCCCAAATGACACTTTTTGGGGACAAGTGATATTATTATATTGATCAGTGCTATAAAAATGCACTGATCAATGTAAAGATGACACTGGTAGGGAAGGGGTTAACACTAGGGGCGATCAAGGGGTTAAATGTGTTCCCTGGGCATGTTCTAGCTGAAGGGGGGGTGGGCTCACTGGGACATGGCAGAGATCACTGTTCCCGATCACTGGGAACAGTAGATCCTTGGCATGTCCCCTGTCAGAACAGGGAATCGCCTTGTTTACCAAGGCAGTTCCCCATTCTGCCTCTGTAATAGGCAAAGCGGGTAGTTGGTGGACATTGAGTCTGCCCGACCCAGCGTGCAGCGAGAGTGTGCCAGCGCCCACCCGCAACTGCGCAAGCTGTCGTACAGGTACGGCGATTCGCGCAGGAGAGCCGACCTGCCACAGTATATCTGAGTGGGCAGGTCGGCAAGTGTTTAACAACCAGACAATCAGTCAATCACTGATTTTTAAGGAGCCAGCAGGTGCCCACTGGTGTACTTAATGAGCAGCCAATCACTGGTTGTTAAGGATTCCGGTGTGTGCCGTCTCTGCTAAGTATCATTCTTCTTCGTTAAGGATTCCGACAGGTGCTGTCTTCACTAATTACTTTTTTTTTTTTTTGAGAAGCCAGCACCTGCTGGTGTCCTTAACAACCAGCCAATCACTGACTTTTAAGAAGCCAGCAGATGCTGGCTCCACTGTTCACTGGTTGTTAAGGAGCTGGAACCAGCCATGTCCTCAACAATTAGTGAATATCTGGTTGTTAAGGAGCCGGCACCCGCTTTAGTCCTTAACAACCAGCCAATCTCTGGTTGTTAAGGAATCAGGCGGTGAGAAGCTGGTGACACGTGATGTTGTCTTTGAGCTCCCTGCAGGCTGCAGTGCAATCTGGGAGTTGTAGTCTCTGCAGAGCACAGGCACCAGAGGGCCAAGTCTGTTGTCTGTACTGTGAAAAAGTACAACTCCCATCATGCACTGCGACTTTGGGGGAAAGGCTTGGAGGATGACGCTGCGGCGTTGGAGCTTGCTATTGGATGCAGCCGACTGAGCCGAGAGCCACCCGCGGAGGCTCATCAGCTCACACAGGTGGCGCCGGCACCCGCCCGATTGATTACCCCACCGGGTTGCATGTGTACACGGTCACGGGGGATATTTCCTTCCACTACCGAGTCCTCACACTTACGTCCTGTCAGGCAAATTAGGCGGCAAGGCCCTTGTGAGGGCGAGGCCTAAGGCAATCGCCTAATTTGCCTAATTAAAGAGCAGGCGGGTGCCGTCTCCGCTAATTACTGTTTTTTTTTTTTTTTTTTGAGGAGCCAGCACTCGCTGGTGTCCTTAACAACCAGCCAATCACTGAATTTTAAGAAGCCGGAACCAGTGAATAGCAGAGCCGGCACCCACTGATCTCCTAAACAACCAGCTATTCACTGCATATATGTTGCACTAAAATTTAATGCAACTCATTTAAAACACAATATGCGTTCCTTAAAACACATAGCTTGTTTTAGAATCGTAGCAGTATGAAGGGACCCTAAAGCCGCGTACACACGATCGGATTTTCTGACCGAAAATGTTAGATGACAGGCTGTTGGCGGAAAATACGACCGTGTGTACGCTCCATCGGACAATTGTTGTCGGATTTTCCGCGGACAAATGTTGGATGGCAGGTTTTAAAATTTTCCTCAGACAAATGTCTGTTGTCGGATTTTCTGTGCGTGTGTACACAAGTCCGACAGAGAGAAGTCCAAGGTACAAACACGCATGTTCGGAAGCAAGGAGGAGCCGGAAGCGGTCGGTCTTGTAAACTCGCGTTCGTAATGGAGAATTAACATTCGTGACGCGGCAAATTATGAAATCTGGAAATGTAGCGCACAATTCTCTTCTTCTATAATGGGATAATAATGAAGCTGCTTTGCTGGTGATACTGGTGGAGTTTATTGAAAAACTTATTTTCAAAGGCTTTTTTTTCTAGTGATATCAAGAATAATATTATTATGGTTTTTTTTTTTTTTTTTTGCAAGTTACCACAACACCGTTATCCTGTAGTTTTTAAAGCGGTTCGGCACACAGTTCATTTAGTAAATCTCTTTGCCTTCCAAATCAGGCAAAGAGTACTAAATGAAATGTGTTTTTTTTTTTTTCACTTACCTTGATAATCGCCGACTTCCTGTCCTCTGTGTCTGCAGCGGTGGGCGGGGTCTGTGCGGGGATCCTCGTCACGCCGCACTGCAGTAACGGCGAAGTGCAGCTCACGTTCTCCGAAATCTCGCGAGATGTCGGCACATCTGCCGACATCTCGCGTGCTTTCGGAAGATGTGGCCGACATCTCGCGAGATTTCGGAAGATGTGGCCGACATCTCGCGAGATTTCGGAAGATGTGGCCGAAATCTCGCGAGATTTCGGAAGATGTGTCCGAAATCTCGCGAGATTTCGGAAGATGCCCGCACAGACTCCTGGGATCAATGACACCAGATCCCAGGAGTCTGTGCGGGCATCTTCCGAAATCTCGCGAGATGTCGGCAGATGTGCCGACATCTCGCGAGATTTCGGAGAACGTGAGCTGCACTTCGCCGTTACTGCGCACGCACGAGATCGGCGCAGTAACGGCGATGCATGCTGGGCCATCTGAAGTGCCTGTGGGGTTTCACATGCCCAATGGCAAGATGGCCCCCAGCAGGAAGGATGATTCAAATTTTTTTTACAGGACGAAAACCGGCAGCAATGACTCGGAGAACAGGAACACGTGAGTACATAAAAAACATGTTGCAATCCATAGCATCGCTCAAAAAAAAATAAAAAAAAAAATAGACAGTGCAGAACCGCTTTAAGATCAAAGATACAACTATGTTGGTGTCTCTTGTAAATTTTACATTGTATTTTATAAAAATGTAACTGCCGACTCCCAAACTGTCATCTGAAGTAAAACACACAGCCAAGTATTATTCTACACAATTTTTTTATTGTGCATTAAAGAAAGAAAACAAATAAAATTAGACATGCTATCTGCCAATATAACTTAACCAAAAAGTGCATTCTATGCATCCAAAAATATAATAAACCAAATCATTATTATTCAACCCAAAAATCTAATAAAAGCCTCATGCATGTGTCCTGCTTCTTATTATAGGGGGTCAGCAATGCCAAGAGTTGGTGAAAGCAGGGGTCCGTCATCCGGAGATAATTCCGAAAATCATCCGTAAAATCATCCGTATTATTCTCTTGGAGCTCCCGCAGCAAAGGCATATGACAGAATTGGTCACCAAATGTCACCAAATGTCAAGGACTTACCAGGCGTTTCCGGGCTCTCCGTGCGCACGCAGGTGCGCGGGGGGCGCGCGTGCGTGCACGTTAGCGTGCACGTGCACGTTGGCGTGCACGTGCGCATGCGCCAGGGCACAATTGGCGCCAAAACGGGCTTTAAAAGCCCAGCGGTGACACTCAGCCAGTGCTGTGTTGTCTCAGCTATCCTGCTTGCCAACTACCTGAAACCTGATCTGAACCAGTGATTTCCCGTTATCGACCCGGCTCTGTTTGGACTACCCTGCCTTCTCCTATCCGACCCGGCCTGCCTGACTCTGCCTACATCTGCTTCTCGTTACCGACTCCTGCCTGCCCACCGACTCTGCCATTGCCTGCTCCTCTCATCTGTTTGATCTGCTGTTGCCAAATGGACTGTTTGACCTTGCCTTGCCAATTTCCGTCTGGCTGATCCGCCTGCTGCCTGGTTCTGTTGTATCCAGCTTCATCATCCACAGCTGCAGACTCACACTCTGCCACCTGTATACGGATACTTCTGGAGGACCTCCTTGTTGATCCCAACACCTTCCTCTACAAACAATCCAGGCACTCCTACCCCACTGTGCTCACGTGACCACTGTCCCCACTCCAGTGGGCCGTGAACCAGCGCTGTATGAGAGGTCTTCTCCTACAAGTCAGGCTCTACGTCCAGGTACGTAACACCATTAATAAAGCAACCAATTTTTGGTTCGAGAACTCCTCCTCCTCCTGTTCCTTGACTGGACTTGGGTCAAAGCAATAAATTCAAGGCCAATAATACGTTATCTCCCAAGATTCCGGCACATGATTGGTTGTCAAAAGGCTGCTCAGAAACGAACTGAAAAGCGTGAAATGAAAAGCGCGAAATGAAAAACGCGAATCCACACTTCTACTAACACGAAATTAGCAGAAGGAGTCCAAAGGGTGGTGCTAAAGAGCTGAAAAAACACGTAGTACATCACTACGTTTGTGTTTGTTGGCCGACAATTCCTTGCCGTTTGTATGCAAGACAAAATCCAAGTACATGCCTTCGGACAGAGGAAAGTCAGAGGTTTTTGTCTGTGGAAAATCCCATCGTGTGTACGAGGCTTAAAGCCCTCCCTCTTTCCCATCAAAGGTTAAAACGTGTTTAGATCTTCTATTTTTACCTCCCTCATGTCTATATGATTTGTGGCACCTTTAACCGCTTCCCGACCGCCTCATGTAGATATACGTCAACAGAATGGCACGGGCAGGCAAAAGCACGTACGGGTACGTCCCCTTTAATTTGCCTGCCCGGGGGGCGCGCGACCCGGTCGGGAGCTCCGTGACCACGGCCGCGGGACCAGCGGACCCGATCGCCGCTGGTATCCCGCTAACCGGGTTACGGAGCTGAAGAACGGGGAGAGGTCTATGTAAACAAACCTCTCCCCGCGCTTCCTACACTGACTGTCAGTGATCGGCGGTTCCCTGTCATCAGGAACGCCGATCAATGACGTCAGACGTACAGCCACGCCCCCCTACTGTAAAAAAAAAACACAACACGTCACACTGACTCCTCCCCGCCCCTAGTGGTTAACCCCTTAACTACAACTGTCATTTACATAGGAATCAGTGCTATTTAAATAGCAGTGATTGCTGTATAAATGACAAATGTCCCAAAAATGTCCGATGTGTCCGACAAAATGTCGCAGTCACAATAAAAATCGCTGATCGCCGCCATTACTAATAAAAAAAAAAAAATATTAATAAAAATGCTATAAAACTATCCCCTATTTTGTAAACGCTATAACTTTTGCACAAACTAATCAATAATCGCTAATTGCGATTTTTTTTTACCAAAAATATGTAGAAGAATACGTATCGGCCTAAACTGAGGAAAAAAAATGTTTTTTTATATATTTTTTGGGGATATTTATTATAGCAAAAAGTAAAAAATATTGCATTTTTTTCAAAAATGTCGCTCTATTTTTGTTTATAGCGCAAAAAATAAAAACCGCAGGGGCGATCAAATACCACCAAAAGAAAGCTCTATTTGTGGGAAAAAAAGGACGCCAATTTTGTTTTGGAGCCACGTCGCATGACCGCGCAATTGTTAGTTAAAGCGACGCAGTGCCGAATTGCAAAAAGGGGCCTGGTCCTTTGGCTGCCAATTGGCCCGGGGCTGAAGTGGTTAAGAAACTATTTCTTAGCCGCATTATACTACATTATAAAATGATTACAAAGATGAAAGAATCACCAAGTTTTTCTGCAAAAATTATTAAGCTTTTTGCAGAATGCAACTTCCACATCAATGCATAAAATCTGTAGAAGAATGAAATAAGCCCCCCCCCTCCCCCCCTCGGGGTCACCAGAGTTCAGTGACCTCACATCCTTGTTGGGCAATGTGCAGCCTAATGGCAGGTTGGGTAATAGCCCATTGAACCTCGGGGGTTATTGTATCTAAACAATGCCTTCCGACCGAGGCAATGAAACAAGACTGATGTGCTGCTTGATTCCTAGCGGCGTGTAAGAACAATAAGTCATGTTTATGGGTCATGAATGTTTATGTCCTGGACGCTGAGCAATCTCTGGTCTTAAATATGTACATTTATTGGGTGATAACCCCGTCACTGTGTGAAAATAACAACCTCATTAGCACAAGGTAACATACAAAATATTCAAAATGATACATTTAGATACAATAACAGAAATCTTCAGTAATCACAGGCAGGTGTCTTTGGCAGGCGTTGACGACTCGGAAGCCTCACGATAGATGGAAAGCCTATTCGTCTGGGTTGGAGGAGAACAAACTTTAGTCTAAGGACTCATTTACACTTGTGCTCGAGGGGCATCTCTAGGTGGGGTGCAGCATTTGCTGCGTCAATAATTCACAGTCAGGTAAAAGAGAAAACTGTATTAGAATAATGCAACAACAGTTCACAATAACCCGGAGGGAGGCCTCCCCAACCAGGTCCACTCATGGTTCCGATGATGTAATGATGACAGGTAGACATGTGCAACTCGTTTCGTATTTTTTTTTTTGTTTTTTGTTTTTTTTTTGTTTTTTTTTGTTCGTTCGTTTTCGTACGAATTAACGAATCGTTCGAATCGTACGAATCCAATTAACGAATCGTTCGAATTTTCGTTGTTTTTCGGATTAGTTCGATTCGAACGATTCGTTAATCAGATTCGTACGATTCGTTAATCAGATTCGTACGATTCGTTAATCAGATTCGTACGATTCGTTAATCAGATTCGTACGAATCTGATTAACGAATCGTTCGAATCGAACGAATCCGAAAAACAACGAAAATCCAAAAAAACAAATTAGAAACAACGAATGTACGCATGAAGAAAAACGAAAAAAAGAAACAACTAAAATGAACGAAAAAATTCTTTTTTTTTTTCGATTCGTAACTTTTTTTTTTCGTTTCGTACATTCGTAACTTTTTTTTTAACGATTCGTAACTTTTTTTTTTGTTGAATTGTACTTTTTTTTTTGTTAATTTTAAACTTTTTTTTTTTCGATTCGTAAACTTTTTTTTTTCCCTTACAATGGTGCTGCTTAATGTGCTTCGAATAGATTGAACGAAAAAATTCATACATTCGTAACTTTTTTTTTTTGATTCGTAACTTTTTTTTTTCGATTCGTAACTTTTTTTTTTTTTTCGATTCGTAACTTTTTTTTTTCGATTCGGAAATTATTAAAATGTTATAATAGCATACACATTACATAAAATTATGAATTATGCTCCGATTACGAATCTACGAATGTTACAAATGTACGAATAAATACAAATGCGTCCGAATTCCGAATAAACGAAAATTAAACTAACGAAAAAAATGAATCAACGAAAAATAACTCTTACGAATGTACGAATCGTTAGGAATACGAACACCGACGACTTACGAATTTACGAATCGTTACGAATACGAACACCGACGACTTACGAATGTACGAATCGTTACGAATCAACGGAAATGAAAAAAACGAAACGAAAATAAACAAATTTTTTTCGGAAACGAAAAAAACGAAACGAAAATAAACAAATTTTTTTGTTGTGCACACGTCTAATGACAGGTATCTGTCGGACTGACAGTACCTTGTATGCAGGCTCTTGGAGGGGATCATAAGGGACTATATACAAGATTTTAGTAATGAGAACGGTATCGTTAGCAGTAATCAGCATGGGTTCTTGAAGAATCGTTCTTGCCAAACCAATCTATTAACCTTCTATCAGGAGGTGAGTTGCCATCTAGATAAAGGAAGGTCCGTAGCCGTGGTCTATCTGGATTTTGCAAAAGCATTTGACACTAGACATGCGCATTCGTTTTCATCCGAATTTCGGGTATTTTCGTTATCGTTTTAACAAACGATAACGAACGTGCAGAATCCGAAAACCGAAAGATCACCCGCGAGGAAGGCTGACTGCGGGGCCACCAGGTGACGTCACCAGTTGGCTCCATCCCTTACCTACTTAAGAACAGTCAGATGGAGGAGCAGGCCTTTTTCAATCAGCCTTCCTTGCTGGCAGGGCGTTTGTTTTTCTTTTTTTAGGGTTCGGCGGTGCGGTGGGCATCGTGATTGATGATGGATCTACATCGGGGGACATAGTTTTTGACAATTCCTTTATTAAAAATTGTCAAAAACTGTCTCATATCTTTATTTTTGACTCTTTTTTGCTGAACGAGTAGGGGTACAATGTACCCCTACTCATTCACATGGGGGCACGGGATCTGAGGGCCCACTTGTTAAGGGGGGCTTCCAGATTCCGATAAGACCCCTACCCGCAGTCCCCCACAACCACCGGCCAGGGTCATGGGAACATCAACATGGGGACAAGGTGCTTTGGGGTGAGAGGGGCAGAGCCCCCCGCCCCAAAGCACCCTTCCATGTTGAGGGCATGTGTCCTGGTATGGTTTAGGAGGGGGGGTGCTCACTCCTCCCCCCTCATTCCTTGCCTGCCATGCTGCATGCTTGGATAAGGGTCTGGTATGAATTTTCTGGTGGGGCCCACATAATATTCTTTTTTAATTTTGGAGCGGAACCAAAGGGCTTGGTATGCTTAGGGGGAAAGGACCCCATCCCATTTTTTTCCCCCAATTTTTTTTTTTGTCAGCTATTTTTTTTTTGACATTTAGCTGCCAGCGGGGAAGCCAGCTTCTGGCCCCGTTCCTTAACAACCTATTGACTGGGCACTCGGTGGGTGGACAACCTTCCGAGCGCACAGAAAATGTGGGTGTTCGATAAATACCCAAACGAGCGATGTTCAGGCCAAACTTATGCTCTGCCCGAACCATTAGCTAATCTCTTTAAATGAGCCTTCCCTCCCCACCTCCATCAATGAGCCTTCCCTCCCCACCTCCATCAGTGAGCCTTCCCTCCCCACCTCCATCAATGAGCCTTTGCTCCCCACCTCCATCAGTGAGTCTTCCCTTCCTACCTCCATCAATGAGCCTTCCCTCCCCACCTCCATCAGTGAGCCTTCCCTCCTCACCTCCATCAGTGAGCCTTCCCTCCCCACCTTCATCAATGAGCCTTCCCTCCCCACCTCCATCAGTGAGTCTTCCCTTCCTACCTCCTTCCTTCCCTCCCCACCTACATCAATTAGCCTTCCCTCCCCCCCCACCTCCACCAATGAGCCTTCCCTCCCCACCTCCATCAGTGAGCCTTCCCTCCCCACCTCCATCAATTATCCTTCCCTCCCCCACCTCCACCAATGAGCCTTCCCTTCCCCACCTCCATCAATTAGCCTTCCCTCCCCCACCTCCACCAATGAGCCCCCTCCCCACCTCCATCAGTGAGCCTTCCCTCCCCACCTCCATCAATTATCCTTCCCTCCCCCACCTCCACCAATGAGCCTTCCCTCCCCACCTCCATCAATTATCCTTCCCTCCCCACCTCCATCAATGAGCCTTCCCTCCCCACCTCCATCAGTGAGTCTTCCCTTCCTACCTCCATCAATGAGCCTTCCCTCCCCACCTCCATCAGTGAGCCTTCCCTTCCCACCTACATCAATTAGCCTTCCCTCCCCACCTCCACCAATGAGCCTTCCCTCCCCCCACCTCCATCAGTGAGCCTTCCCTCCCCACCTCCATCAATTAGCCTTCCCTCCCCACCTCCACCAATGAGCCTTCCCTCCCCACCTCCATCAATTAGCCTTCCCTCCCCCACCTCCACCAATGAGCCTTCCCTCCCCCACCTCCATCAGTGAGCCTTCCCTCCCCACCTCCATCAATTAGCCTTCCCTCCCCCACCTCCACCAATGAGCCTTCCCTCCCCACCTCCATCAATTAGCCTTCCCTCCCCACCTCCATCAATGAGCCTTCCCTCCCCACCTCCATCAATGAGCCTTCCCTTCCCACCTCTATCAATTATCCTTCCCTCCCCCACCTCCATCAATGAGCCTTCCCTCCCCACCTCCATCAGTGAGTCTTCCCTTCCCACCTCCATCAATTAGCCTTCCCTCCTCCACCAATGAGCTTTGGCCACCTATGAACCTGTCTCCCGTGGGCCGGTTTTCCTTCTTTGGATCACTGCAGACCTGGAACATCCCACAAGAGTTGTAGTTTTGGAGCTGCTCTGTCCCAGTCGTCCAGCCATTACAAATTGAACCTTATCACACAAATCCTTACACTGGCCTGTTTTTTCTGCGCTCGACACATAAACTTTAGGGACAACATGTTCACTTGCTACTTCATATATCCCGCTTATTTCCAGGCCCCTTTGTCATGAGATAATCAATGCTATTTCCTATTTACCTGTCATTGGTGAGAATGCTATGGCTGATTGGTGTATAGAAAATGTACAGCAAGGATTGCGACACCATTATGAAACTTGTATCTAAGATTTTACAAGCCCATTGTATTTGTAATGTGAGGTTATCATTATCCCTGCATGGTAACAGGAATATTACCGCATAAATCCCGCATCCCGCATTTCATACATTTCTTATGTATCCATTTAGTTTTCTATTAGTAATAAACAGTTAGAATCTGTTTGGCATATTCAGGTCAGGGGAAATGATTGACAGCCCCGGGGGATCTCCGAGCCGGGAGCCTCCTGTTTATGGGCTGAATTTGCATTGCTAATCTTCAGTAAACAGATAACTGAAAGTTACAGCGTTTTCAGATTATAGTGGAGAAAAACATATAGAGCCGGACGCGTGATTGATGGAGCACTTGCTGGGCCGTGGATATACAATTGACCTGAGCTCAAGGTTGCATACAATTTTTTATTTTTTTTTCGCCTTCCATCTGAAGACCTGTCAGCGGGTGATCTAATTTATGACGGATTATTAATTAAGAAGCAGAATTTCCTAGAAAAGTCAAAGGCAAATGAGAGCTAATACCTTCTGGAAAGCGCACTCGTAATAACGAGAGCCGCGTGTTGCCAAGGATAAAGTTACAGCTTGCAGTCGGTTGCAAAAAAAGTTTAAATGTTATAGAATACCTCCGACCTTTCTAAAATGAGAAAGAGAGATGTGGAAACATAGGGATATGGATTGCGGCTGACATCACTGACTAACTATAGCAACCACATGCACCCCCCACAACCACCAGGCCGGGGTTGTGGGGGTGAGGCCCTTGTCCTTACCAACATGAGGTCAAGGTGCTTTGATAGGGCCTTTCCCTATCGCTGGTATTGTTCATAACAGGTGGGGTACCTCAAAAACCCTTAACCCGCCACCTGAAAGGTAAAAATAGGGGCATGGATTGTGGCTAACATCACTAACTATAGCAACCCCCTGCACCCCCACAACCACCAGGCCAGGGTTGTGGGGGTGAGGCCCTTGTCCTTACCAACATGAGGTCAAGGTGCATTGTTAGGGCCTTTCCCTACTGCTAGTATTGTCCATAACAGGTGGGGTACCTCAAAAACCCTCAACCCACCACCTGAAAGGTAAAAATAGGGGCATGGATTGTGGCTAACATCACTAACTATAGCAACCCCCACAACCACTAGGCCAGGGTTGTGGGGGTGAGGCCCTTGTCCTTACCAACATGAGGTCAAGGTGCTTTGTTAGGGCCTTTCCCTACCGCTAGTATTGTCCATAACAGGTGGGGTACCTCAAAAACCCTCAACCCGCCACCTGAAAGGTAAAAATAGGGGCATGGATTGTGGCTAACATCACTAACTATAGAAACCCCCCGCACCCTCACAACCACCAGGCCAGGGTTGTGGGGGAGAGGCCCTTGTCCTTACCAGCATGGGGTCAAGGTGCTTTGTTAGGGCCTCCCACCCTACTACATGACCTCCAGTGATGGCTGCATGACAATTCTCTTTGCAGGTTTGTGGGGGTGAGGCCCTTGTCCTTACCAACATGAGGTCAAGGTGCTTTGTTAGGGCCTTTCCCTACCGCTAGTATTGTCCATAACAGGTGGGGTACCACCTCAAAAACCCTCAACCCGCCACCTGAAAGGTAAAAATAGGGCCTTTCCCTACCACTAGTATTGTCCATAACAGATGGGGTACCTCAAAAACCCTCAACCTGCCACCTGAAAGGTAAAAATAGGGGCATGGATTGTGGCTAACATCACTAACTATAGCAACCCCCTGCACCCCCACAACCACCAGGCCAGGGTTGTGGGGGTGAGGCCCTTGTCCTTACCAACATGAGGTCAAGGTGCATTGTTAGGGCCTTTCACTACTGCTAGTATTATCCATAACAGTGGGGTACCTCAAAAACCCTCAACCCGCCACCTGAAATGTAAAAATAGGGGCATGGATTGTGGCTAACATCACTAACTATATTAACCTCCCGCACCCCCACAACCACCAGGCCAGGGTTGTGGGGGAGAGGCCCTTGTCCTTACCAACATGGGGTCAAGGTGCTTTGTTAGGGCATCCCACCCATCTACATGACCTCCAGTGATGGTTGCATGACAATTCTCAGGGCAGGTTTCCTGATAGTAACACCCATATAAATATGTATTAAAACGGCTCATTGTGTGGTCACTCTATAACAGGAATTGCCTGAATGAGAAAAAGAGACACCAAGACCATTCATGCCATCAGCTGAAAGGTAACCATAGGGGCATGTATTGTGGCTAACATCACTGACTAACTATAGCAGCCACATACACCCTCACAACCACCAGGCCAGGGTTGTGGGGGTGAGGCCCTTGTCCTTACCAACATGGGGTCAAGGTTCTTTGTTAGGGCCTTTCCCTACCGCTAGTATTGTCCATAACAGGTGGGGTAACTCAAAAACCTTCAACCCGCCACCTGAAAGGTAAAAATAGGGGCATGGATTGTGGCTAACATCACTAACTATAGAAACCCCCCAGACCCCCACAACCACCAGGCCAGGGTTGTGGGGGAGAGGCCCTTGTCCTTACCAACATGGGGTCAAGGTGCTTTGTTAGGGCCTCCCATCCATCTACATGATCTCCAGTGATGGTTGCATGACAATTCTCTGGGCAGGTTTTCTGATAGTAACAACCATCAAAATATGTATTAAAACGGCTCATTGTGTGGTCACTCTATAACAGGAATTGCCTGAATGAGAAAAAGAGATACCAAGACCACTCATGCCATCATCTGAAAGGTAAATATAAGGGCATGGATTGTGGCTAACATCACTGACTAACTATAGTAACCCCCTGCACCCCCACAACCACCAGGCCAGGGTTGTGGGGGAGAGGCCCTTGTCCTTACCAACATGGTCAAGGTGCTTTGTTAGGGCCTTTCCCTACCGCTAGTATTGTCCATAACAGGTGAGGTACCTCAAAAACCCTCAACCCGCCTTCTGAAAGGTAAAAATAGGGGCATGGATTGTGGCTAACATCACTAACTATAGCAACCCCCTGCACCCCCACAACCACCAGGCCAGGGTTGTGGGGGAGAGGCCCTTTTCCTTACCAACATGGGGTCAAGGTGCTTTGTTAGGGCCTCCCACCCATCTACATGACCTCCAGTGATGGTTGCATGACAATTCTCTGGGCAGGTTTCCTGATAGTAACAACTATCAAAATATGTATTAAAACGGCTCATTGTGTGGTCACTCTATAACAGGAATTGCCTGAATGAGAAAAAGAGATCCCAAGACTACTCAAGCCATCATCTGAAAGGTAAACATCGGGGTATGGATTGTGGCTAACATCACTGACTAACCATAGCAACCCCCCGCACCCCCACAACCACCAGGCCAGGTTAAAGAATACCTCCGACCTTTCTAAAATGAGAAAGAGAGATGACGAGACTCCCTGAGCTGTTATCCGGAATGGAAACATAGGGATATGGATTGCGGCTGACATCACTGACTAACTATAGCAGCCACATGCACCCCCCACAACCACCAGGCCAGGGTTGTGGGGGAGAGGCCCTTGTTCTTACAAACATGGGTTCGTTTCTAGGCCCAAACCCCCCCACCCATCTACATGACCTCCAGTGATGATTGCATGACAATTCTCTGGACAGGTTTCCAGTGACAATAATATTTTTAATTTGTAAGCTCTAACGAGCAGGGCCCTCTGATTCCTCTTGTACCAAATTGTAATGCAACAAACTGTTGGCGCTATATAAATCCTGTATAATAAATAATAATAATAATAATAATATGTATTAAAAAGGCTCATCCTTTTTAATGAAGCGCCCTTCAAATGTAGTCTCACCAGCGCTCATCAATGCAGCCTAACAGTGCCCATCAATGCAGCCTCACCAGTGCCCATCAATGCAGCCTCACCAGTGCCCATCAATGCAGCCTCACCAGTGCCCATCAATGCAGCCTACCAGTGCCCATCAATGCAGCCTCACCAGTGCCCATCAATGCAGCCTCACCAGTGCCCATCAATGCAGCCTCACCAGTGCCCATCAATGCAGATCCCGCCACCCCCCTCCTGTGTGAATTGGTAATGGGTACCATTTCACAAAAAAAAGTGACAAAAAGGTTAAGAAAGACAAGAGACAGTTTTTGACATGTGCTTCATTAAATGCTTCTTCTTTCATCTTCTTTCTTCTGGTCTTCCATCGGTGTTCTTCTTCTTCTCCATCTTCTTCTTCATCTTCTTCTTCATCTTCCTCTTCCTCCGCTCTTCTCGTCCCGCATCTTGCTCCGGCTTCTTCTCCGCGCCGTCCGCTCCGATCCGCCTCTGTAGGAGTCTTCAGCAGTGTGACGCTTCGCTTCTTCTGACACTTCTTAAACAACGGAGGGCGGGGCCACCTGGTGAGGGGGCGGGGTCACCAGTTTATGTAAACCACCATGACACCGGCCACCTCTGACATCACGGGGAAAGCCACAGGGAAGTCCCCGTGTGTCAGAGGAGGGCGGGGGTCACCGTTTTTTTTAAGCACCTGATTAGAACCAGAGGCTCTAATAGGCTTCTAAATAGGGTGGGCTTGTGGCGCAGAGCACTGCGCTCGGAGCCAACCCAGGTATGTTAGAAAGGCAAATGAATATTCACTTTTCTAACACTGAACCTTCTCTCCGCCAATCAGGAAGCGCGGGTCTAATACCCGTTTCCCGATTGGCTGAAAGGATAGGCGCTCCTATTGGATGCCTAACAGGAAGAAAGAAGAGACGCATGGAGGACACAGCTCGCCACTGCCTGACCCGCTGCCCGTCCCACAGCTCGCCGCCGTCACAGACTCCCTGACCCGCCTCCAAGATGAGATGAGTCACAGTCAGACAGCGAGCAGGCGGGCGGGAGGGGCACCGTGGCTGCAATTGATGGGCACAGTGGCTGCAATTGATGGGCACAGTGGCTGCATGTGATGGGCACAGTGGCTGCATTTGATGGGCACAGGCATTGTTGGCACAGTGGCTGCATGTGATGGATACAGTGGCTGCAATTGATGGGCACAGTGGCTGCAATTGATGGGCACAGTGGCTGCAATTGATGGCACAGTGGCTTCATTTTATGGCACAGTGGCTGCATTTGATAGGCACAGTGGCTGCATTTGATAGGCACAGTGGCTGCATTTGAGGGCATAGTGGTTGCAATTGATGGGCACAGTGGCTGCAATTGATGGGCACAGTGACTGCAATTGATGGGCACAGTGGTTGCAATTGATGGGCACAGTGGCTGCATTTGATGGGCACAGTGGCTGCATTTGATGGGCACAGGCATTGGTGGCACAGTGGCTGCATGTGATGGATACAGTGGCTGCAATTGATGGGCACAGTGGCTGCATGTGATGGGCACAGTGGCTGTATTTTATGGCACAGTGGCTGCATTTGATAGGCACAGTGGCTGCATTTGATTGGCATAGTGGCTGCATTTGATGGCACAGTGGCTGCATTTGAGGGCACAGTGGCTGCATTTGATGGGCACAGTGGTTGCAATTGATGGGCACAGTGACTGCAATTGATGGGCACAGTGGTTGCAATTGATGGGCACAGTGGCTGCAATTGATGGGTACAGTGGCCGCATTTGATGGCACAGTGGCCGCATTTGATGGCACAGTGGCCGCATTTGATGGGCACAGTGGTTGCAATTGATGGGCACAGTAGCTGCAATTAATTAATTTTTTCATTATTTTTCAGTTTGTTTGCACCCTCCACAAAAATGTTGAGCATGTTAAGCACCCCTGCCAGTGTTAAATGATTTGTCTCATCCCTGTAACTGCAAGAGAGCTTGTTCTTTAGAGAAAAAAAAAAAAAACGACAGACTTACTGGCTGGATCAGTAGATGAAAATAGCAGAAGGAAAGCCTACAAAAGAAAAGCAATGCAGCCATCACATATAGGAATTGATAATCTGCAGTATATTAATCGTTGGCTTTTGGGTTCAATACTTCTGATTGATCCGGTATGTATATCCAGGAAAGGAACGCTGCGGGGAAGGACATGTGACGCCGCGTCTGCTTGGGGTGCAATGTATGAATTGCCGCCATTAGTTTTTTGTCAGGCAGCAAAAAAAATAATAAAACATTTTTTTTTTTTTTTGTATTTATTTGTCTTGGTTGGAATAAGCCGGCGGAAGGTCGGCGTGAGACGGGGGTTTGGTATTCATGGAGGGGTCTCAGCAAACAACCAGAACTTGTATTTCCATAAACAGAGTCAGACGCCTCGGATGTGAAATTCCATGTATAATGTTTGTAAAATAGCAGAACCCGCCATGAATAAAGTATAGAGGGAATGGATTGTCTTCCCCGCCCCCGATGGATTTCATAAACCCCCCCCCCCCCCCCTCCCCCCTTCATTGTACGGGGCGCAGAGCTTGTGTTATTTTGTCGCTTTATGTAAATAGATGAAAACATTTTACAAAACTGTTACATTTTCTATTACAATATATTCAAATATTTATATATTTATATCCCCGGCTTTCCATTCAAACTGATAATTCTATAAAATAAAAGATACAGCAAAAAAATAAAAAAAAATAAAATAAACCTCCAGCATTAAAGTTTCACCTAAAATTACCTTTCCTACATAAGGTGGGAAAATACGGCATCGGAGCGCGGCGAATCAAACACGCGATTTAACCCCTTCAATACCGGGCACTCCCCTCCCCCTTCCTGCCCAGGACCATTTTTTCGGCTTTCAGCGCCATCACTCTTTGAATGACAATTACGCCGTCATGCAACACTGTACTCATATGATATTTTTATCATTTTTTTCCCCCACAAATTGAGCTTTATTTTGGTGGTATTTAATCACCACTCTGGTTTTTTTATTTTTTGTTAAACAATCGAAAAAATACAGAAAATTTTGAAAAAACTTTTTTTTATTAGTTACTGTTATACAATTTTGTAAGTAAGGAATTTTTCTCATTCACCAATGTGAGCTGAAGAGGCTGCACAGATGGGCACTCATAAGGTGGCGCTAATGAGCACTGATAGGTGGCACTGATGGGTGGAACCGATACGTGGCATTGATGAGGAAGCACTGATTGGCACTGACAGGTATCAATGATAGACACTGAAAGGCAGCACTGATGGGCACAGATAGGCATTACTCATAGGTGACACTGATAGGTGACACTGATGAGGAGGCACTGATTGGTACTGACAGGCATCACGGATGGACACTAAAAGGCAGCACTGATGGGCACTGATAAGGTGGCACTAATGAGCACTGATGAGGAAGCACTGACTGGCACTGACAGGCATTAATGATGGACACTGAAATGCAGCACCGATGGGCACTGATAAGGTGGCACTAATGAGCACTGATGGGCACTGATAGGCATCACTGATAGGTGGGATTGATAGATGATACTGATAGGTGTCACTGATAGGTGACACTGATAGGTGACACTGTTGGGTGGCACTGATGAGGAGGCACTGATTGGCACTGACAGGCATCACAGATGGACACTGAAAGGTAGCACTGATGGGCACTGATAAGGCTGCACTAATGAGCACTGATGGGTGGCACTGATGAGGAAGCACTGATTGGCACTGACAGGCATCAATGATGGACACTGAAAGGCAGCACTGATGGGCACTGATAAGGTGGCACTAATGAGCACTGATGGGCACTGATAGGCATCACTGATAGGTGACACTGTTGAGGAGGCACTGATTTGCACTGACAGGCATCACGGATGGACACTGAAAGGCAGCACTGATGGGCACTGATAAGGCAGCACTGATAAGTCAGCAATAATGAGCACTGATGGGCACTGATAGGTGGCACTGATGGGCAGCACTGATAGGTGACAATGATGGGCGGCACTGATGGGTGGCACTGATAGATGGCATCGATGAGGAGGCACTGATCGGCACTGACAGGCAGCACAGATGGATACTGAAAGGCAGCACTGATGGGCACTGATTGGCATCACTGGTGGGCACTGACAAGCATTACTGATGGGGCACATCCCCCCACTGTGAAAAAAAAAAAGCTTGAAGGAATCCCCAGTGCTGCAGATCCATGCAAGTAGCATTACGATGAAAGAGACGACCTCAGCCCGGGCTTCTGCCAGGCCATGCCCCCAAAGCGTTTCGCTCCACCCCCGAAGCTGGTTTATGAGGGAGCCACATGACTCAGCTTCGGGGGGACAGAGCAAAACACGTTGAAGGGCATGGCCTGGCTGAGGTCGTCTCTTTCAACGTAATAATACTTCTCTCTTCTCTTTAGTGGTCACAGGACAAGACACGAGCGCCACTTCCTCGCCGGCACTCCTGCAGCAGCCGACATTTACATAATTGGCATCGCTCCCCAAATCACCTGAGCGGCACACTAACCTATCGTGGGTCACGAGGAAAGAAGCTTACCGGCTCTCCTCTCCTCACGCCCTGTCAGCATGAGGAGAGGAGAGCCGATAACCAGCATTTCCTATTTATACTGTGATCAGTGATTGGGCACAGCTGATCACATAGTAAAGGGCCTCCGTCATAGGCCGTCATTCTGCTATAGGCCGGGTGGGGAGGTGTTAAAGAGGAATTGCTCACATAACTTGTAATAAATACATCTTTGCCATTCTGAAGCACTTTGCATATTATTTTATATATACTGTGATTCTCTACTTGCCAAATATGCTGCAGAAATCTCCCTCTACCAAGTCTGGCGGCAGCCATTTTAACTGTGGGCAGCTGAAGCTGCTGCCTGTTCACTTCCTGGATTTACACAGACACACAGAGGCACACCCCCAGCTCTGCAGCTCTCTTTGGCCCTCTTATGGCTCACCCCCCTCCCTTCCTTGCAAACTCTCACAAGAATGAGAGAGAGAGAGAGAGAGAGAGAGAGAGAGATATGCATGATGTCATAATCCTAGGCTAATGACCAGACAGGAAACAGGAAGTGGGAAGGGATTTACTGGCAGAAAAAAATGTTTTACTATCCAAAGTTAAAACAACAACAAGAGCAGAAGATTTAATAGATGGAAAGATGAAAAAATGACTGAAGTTCCACTTTAATAAATTTTTAGTATTCAAAGTAACTCCTCCATCCATCCATTTCTGGCAGTAGCCATCTTGAGTAAGGGCAGATGATTCATGTAGCATTTACTTCCTGGAATCCACCTGCCCCTAGCTCAGTCATGCAAGCAGGAGGGTGTGCTTAGTCGAGAAAGCCCCTCCTTTCAAGAAGACTCCTGGGATGTGTGACATCGTTTTGGCCTAGGCCAGAAACCAGGAAGCAACTGAAGAAGTGTAAAAAAAAAAAAGTATAAAACAAGTAAATATGATATACTTTCTCAGCTACACTAGATTACCAAAAGTATTGGGACGCCTGCCTTTACACACACATGAACTTTAACCGCTTCCCGACCGCCCACTGCATATATACGTGAGCAGAATGGCACGGGCAGGCAAAAGCACGTACATGTACGTGGCCCTTTAAATGCCTGCCCGTGGGAGCTCCGTGACCCCGGCCGCAGGACCAGCAGACCCGATCGCCGCTGGTGTCCTGCGATCGGGTCACAGAGCTGAAGAACGGGGAGAGGTCTGTGTAAACAAACCTCTCCCCGCGCTTCCTACACTGCCTGTCATTGATTGGCTGTTCCCGGAAAAGCCGATCAATGACGTCAGACGTCAGCCCCCGCCCCCTAATGTAAAAAAACACACACGTCACAGCTCATAACCCCTCCCCTCCCCCTAGTGGTTAACTCTTTCACTACCAGTGTCATTTATACAGGAATCAATGCATTTAAATAGCACTGATTTCTGTATAAATGACAATGGGAGCCACGTCGCACGACCGCGCAATTGTCAGTTAAATCGACGACTTCCAGAATCGCAAAAAGGGGCCTGGTCCTTTGGCTGCCAATTGGTCCGGGGCTGAAGTGGTTAATGACATCCCAGTCTTAGTCCGTAGGGTTCAGTATTGAGTTGGCCCTTTGCAGATATAACAGCTTCAACTCTTCTGGGAAGGCCGTCCACAAGGTTTAGGAGGGTGTCTATGGGAATGTTTGACCATTCTTCCAGAAGAGCATTTGTGAGGTCAGGCACTGATGTTGGATGAGAAGGCCTGGCTTGCAGTATCCGCTCTAATTTATCCCAAAGGTGTTCTATCAGGTTGAGGTCAGGACTCTGTGCAGGCCAGTCATGTTCCTCCACCCCAAACTCGCTCATCCATGTCTTTATGGACCTTGCTTTGTGCACTGGTCCAAATCATTTGGTGGAGGGGGGATTATGGTGTGGGGGGGGGTTGTTTTTCAGGGGTTGGGTTTGGCCCCTTGGTTCCAGTGAAGGGAACTCTTAAGGTGTCAGCAAACCAAGACATTTTGGACAATTTCATGCTCCCAACTTTGTGGGAGGAGTTTGGGGACGGCCCCTTCCTGTTCCAACATGACTGCGCACCAGTGTACAAAGCAAGGTCCATAAAGACATGGATGAGTGAGTTTGGGGTGGAGGAACATGACTGGCCTGCACAGAGTCCTGACCTCAACCCGATAGAACACCTTTGGGAACACCTCATCCAACATCAGTGCCTGACCTCACAAATGTGCTTCTGGAAGAATGGTCAAACATTCCCATAGACACTTCCCATCCGGCCTATAGCAGAATGACAGCCGGGCGGTGGTTCAGTTATCCTGACTGGGTGTCATATGACGTCCAGCAGGATAACATGCTGGTGAATGCCAGTGCGGGTGCGCAGCGCAACGTGAATGCCAGTGCGGGTGCCCAGCGCGGCGATCAGTGGTGCTGTGTGTCACTCTGACATACTGCATCTCCGATCGTAGTAGGGAGCCTCTGACGGAGGCTCCTTACCACGTGATCAGCTGTGACCAATCAAGGACCAGGAAGTGCTGGTAAACGGCTTACCGCGGTTTGTGCTGACAGGGAGAGCCAATCGGCAGCTCTCCCTGTCAGAGTGGGGGTCTGTGCTGATAATCAGCACATTGATTATCAGCACAGCCCCATCGGATGTGACACCAACAGTGCCCTTCAGCTGCCAGACAGTGCCCCATCATAAACGCCTGTCAGTCCCCATCAAAGTGCCAATCAGTGCCTGCCACAGTGCCAATCAGTGCACATTACAGTGTGAATCAGTGCCCATCAAGAAAACCTGTCAGTATCTCATCATCAGTGCTGCCCATCAGTGCCATCTATTAGTGTCCATCAGTGCCACCTGTCAGTGCCAATTAATGACGCTATCAGTGCCAATCAGTGCTGCCTATCAGTGCCCATCAGTGCCGCCTATCAGTGCCCATCAGTGCCGCCTGTCAGTGCCCATCAGTGCCACCTATCCGTGCCCATCAGTGCTGCATATCAGTGCCGCCTATCAGTGCCCATCACTTCTACATATCAGTGCCTCTTCATCAGTGCCCATCAGTTCTGCCTCATCAGTGTCCATCAGTGCTGCCTCATCAGTGTCCATCAGTGCTGCCTCATCAGTGCCCATTAGTGCTGCCTCATCAGTAACACCATATCAGTGTCCATTAGTAACGCTTCATCAGTGTCTATCAGTGTCGCCTCATCAGTGCCCATTAGTGCTGCAGATCAGTGCCGCCTATCAGTGCCCATCAATTCTACATATCAGTGTCTCCTCATCAGTGCCCATCAGTGCTGCCTCATCAGTAACGCCTCATCAGTGCCCATTAGTGCTGCAGATCAGTGCCGCTTATCAGTGCCCATCAATTCTACATATCAGTGCCTCCCCATCAGTGCCCATCAGTGACACCTTATCAGTGCCGCCCCATCAGTGCCCATCAGTGAAGGAGAAAACAAAAATGTATAACAGAAACCAAGAAACACCTCTATTATTTTCCCCAAATTTTGGTCTTTTTTAGTTTGTTTAGCAAAAAATAAATATACCACCAAAAGAAAGTTACATTTGTGGGAAGAAAATGATAAAAACTTTGTTTGGGTACAGCGTTGCATGACCGCGCAATTGTCATTCAAAGTGCAACAGCGCTGAAAGCTAAAAATTGGCCTGGGCAGGAAGGGGGTAAAGTGCCGGTATTGAAGGGATTGGACACCCTCCTAAACCTTGTGGACGGCCTTCCCAGAAGAGTTGAAGCTGTTATAGCTGCAAAGGGCGGGCCAACTCAATATTGAACCCTCCGGACTAAGACTGGGACGCTTGACGATTCTTTATGTTGCCTCTTTAAATGTAAAACATTTTTTTTTATTTCTCCGCCGAGCTGAGAGATTTCGGTCTCCGTCCGGCTCCCTGTGATTAGCGCGGTGGATGTTATCACGCTGCTTCTGTTCAATATTTCATATTTACCCGCTAAGTTGCTCTAAAGATAGCAAGATAATTCAATGCGAAAATATGCTAATTGCGGCTAATTATATGTATCGGGACCCGTAATTGGTCACGTCAGCCGGCATTAAATAAATAGAACTTCTGCCTTATATTTTATAACAAGCGCCCAAATGCAAGGCGCATTATAATTAAGGAACGTTTTTAATGCCGTTCGGAGAGCTGGAGAGATTACATTCGCCGACAAAACGAGTCATTACTGACTTCTTCAATAACGGGAAAGTGGAAACGCTGACGACCAGAAAATAAATAAAAAATATTTGATTCACAGTTCAATGTCCGGATATAAGAATCCTGATACTGATATATAAATAGGGATGAGCTGAGAGTTTGGCTCTAACCTAAATCCCGGCCACATAAACAATGGGGTGGTATAGGGCGTGACATCATTGCCTAAATATTGCCACATGGCCCTATTAGGTCTATAACATCGCCCCAAATATGGCCATGACCATGTTTGGGTAATGATGTCACCACTATCTCCGCCTATTCCATTATATTTTACTATCCCCGCCCATTCCATTAAATTGTACTATCCCCGCCCATTCCATTAAATTGTACTATCCCCGCCCATTCCACTATATTGTACTATCCCCGCCCATTCCACTATATTGTACAACCCCCGCCCATTCCATTACATTGTACTATCCCCACCCATTCCATTACATTGTGCTATCCCCGCCCATTCCATTATATTGTACTATTCCCACCCATTCCATTACATTGTGCTATCCCCACCCATTCCATTATATTGTGCTATCCCCGCCCATTCCACTATATTGTACTATCCCCGCCTATCCCATTATATTGTACTATTCCCACCCATTCCATTATATTGTACTACCCCCGCCCATTCCATTACATTGTACTATCCCCACCCATTCCATTACATTGTGCTATCCCCGCCCATTCCATTATATTGTACTATTCCCACCCATTCCATTACATTGTACTATCCCCACCCATTCCATTATATTGTGCTATCCCCGCCCATTCCATTATATTGTACTATTCCCACCCATTCCATTACATTGTACTATCCCCCCCCATTCCATTATATTGTACTATCCCCACCCATTCCATTATATTGTACTATCCCCGCCCATTCCATTATATTGTACTACCCCCACCCATTCCATTATATTGTACTATCCCCACCCATTCCATTATATTGTACTATCCCCACCCATTCCATTATATTGTACTATCCCCGCCCATTCCATTATATTGTACTACCCCCACCCATTCCATTATATTGTACTATCCCCGCCCATTCCATTATATTGTACTATCCCCACCTATTCCATTATATTGTACTATCCCCACCCATTCCATTATATTGTACTATTCCTGCCCATTCCATTATATTGTACTATCCCCGCCCATTCCATTATATTGTACTATCCCCACCCATTCCATTATATTGTACTATCCCCGCCCATTCCATTACATTGTACTATCCCCGCCCATTCCATTATATTGTACTATCCCTGCCCATTCCATTATATTGTACTATTCCAGCCCATTGCATTATATTGTACTATCCCTGCCCATTCCATTATATTGTACTATCCCCACCCATTCCATTATATTGTACTATCCCCGCCCATTCCATTACATTGTACTATCCCCACCCATTCCATTATATTGTACTATCCCTGCCCATTCCATTATATTGTACTATTCCAGCCCATTGCATTATATTGTACTATCCCTGCCCATTCCATTATATTGTACTATCCCCGCCCATTCCATTATATTTTGCTATCCCCGCCCATTCCATTTTATTGTACTATCCCCGCCCATTCCATTATATATATATATATATATATATATATATATATATATGTAGCACCCTGGAGTTTAGGCAGGGTTTCTCCTCACAGATTTACTTGCCAGGAGTAGTTATCCTAGATGATTGCTAGATATCTATTGATTTCTCCCTAAGTTTGGCCTTGTTGTACTTTTCTCTTCTACCACTAGGTGGCCGGGTACTTGGTGGTACTAGATACGAGAAGGGCAACGCAAGGTCAGGTTATGAGTGTATGGGGATATCTCAGCCAATGGGCAAGGGTTTTCTTGGATCCCTTGGCCTGCTGGGAGAGCCTATATATTTGGGTGGAGTCATGTGATCGGTGTTCTGTGCCACCTGGACGGCTGTCTGGGTGGACATGTGTCGTATTGCCCAGGTTACTAGGCCAGAGATTGGGCCTATGCTGGGCACATCTGGCTGCTGGGCTGTCTGAGGGCCTATCCAGAAGCAATAGAGCAGCGCAGGGTTAGGATTGCGGCTTGCAGTCCAACCAGAAGTGACGGTTCTGCCAGCCGGAGAACCTGACGTGGTCGGAGGTAGAGCGGAAGCTGTCGCCAGTAAGGGACCATCCGCCTAATTACCGGGGACCCCAGTGAGTAACTGAAGCAAGTACCGGAGCAGAATTCTCACCATCCGGGGACGGTAAAGAATTGGGGAAACTTCAGTGGGTATCAAGCCAGTGACCAAACCAGCGGAGGTGACGCTTGCAGAACAGCCTTGTGTGACAAGCCAGGGACCGAGCGGGCCAGTGGGGTGAAGCCTGAGAGGTATCTAGAGTGCCAAGCTAGGGACCCAGCAGAGAAGCAATGGTGACTCTTGAGGAAGAGCCACTGTGAAGATTGGAGGAGCTCAAGGGATTCAGTGGCAGTGAATCTGAGGGTCTAGTGAGAGACCGGGAGTTCAGTGGGCTGAAGAACTACAAGGAGTGATTGTAGTGAAAGTGAAGGAACTTTTGAGCCTTGTGTTAGGAACTGTTAAAGACTGTTGCCATAGGAGACAGCATTCCTACACATGCAGATGTGGCGTCTTGCTGGAGGCCTTTCCTTGCATGGCTGTCCTCCTATTGAGGTCTCAGAGTCTGCCAATTGCACTTGCAACTACCTAAGGGTGTCCTGGCCCTAACCCTCTCTCCCCCATAAAAGTTTGTTAAGAGAAATAAACTTTCTTTTGCATTCAAGAAGTGTCTGTGCCCAATAATCTAACTACTCGACAGCCATCATGCCTCACAACATACAGAAGGATGTCAGCTATCCCTGGAGGCTCTCATTAGATCAAAGGAGGCCTGGGACCTTGCTACATATATATATATATATATATATATATATATATATATATATATATATATATACATATTATAATATATATATATATATTGCCTACAGTCAAGCATGGTGGTGGGAGTGTCATGGTCTGGGGCTGCATGAGTGCTGCCGGAACTGGGGGGCTACAGATCATTGAGGGAACCATGAATGCCGACATGTACTGTGACATACTGAAGCAGAGCACGATCCCCTCCCTTCAGAGACTGGGCCGCAGGGCAGTATTCAAACATGATAACCACCCCAAACACACCTCCAAGACCACCACTGCCTTGCTAAAGAAGCTGAGGGTAAAGGTGATGGACTGGCCAAGCATGTCTCCAGACCTAAACCCTATTGATCATCTGTGGGACATCCTCAAACGGAAGGTGGAGGAGCGCAAGGCCTCCAACATCCACCAGCTCCGTGATGTCGTCATGGAGGAGGGGAAGAGGACTCCAGTGCCAACCTGTGAAGCTCTGGTGACCTCCATGCCCAAGAGGGTTAAGGCAGTGCTGGAAAATAATGGTGGCCACACAAAATATTGACACTTTGGGCCCAATTTGGACATTTTCACTTAGGGGTGTACTGACTTTTGTTGCCAGCGGTTTAGACATTAATGGCTGTGTGTTGAGTTATTTTGAGGGGACGGCAAATTTACACTGTTATACAAGCTGTACACTCACTACTTTACATTGTAGACAAGTGTCATTTCTTCAGTGTTGTCACATGAAAAGATTTAATAGAATATTTACACAAATGTGAGGGGTGTACTTACTTTTGTGAGATACTGTATATATATAAAAGCAGCAATACAGTCCAGAAAGGCATGTACAGTATATACCGTATATGACTTTCTGGACTGCAATGCTGCTTTTCATCAAATTAAAAACCAAAAGCTCGAGACTATTGGAGATGTTCCCACACTGAAAAAACACTTCTATTTATGTTCTATTCAATTTAAAAAAAAGTGATAAAAAAAGTATTAAAGTTAAAGTTGTTACCCACAGTGACCAATTAGATTTCATCTTTTATTCTCTGCAAAATGAAACCAAAAAAAATATCACATTTCCTGCCATGTGCAACAGCTGAGCTTTTCTACTTGTTTTTTGGTTGTTAAGCAGCGACTCGTCTTCACACAGAATTCAAACCGGTTGATCAGTTTTTGACCGACCCGAATACGAAACGCTCTAAAAATTTGGAATTCATTAGAAAATGAATAAACAAAACAAAATTTAACGAATTCCGAAACCACACTAAAGGATTTCCAAACCTAAACAAAATTAGCAACATAACGAATATATCCGAAACAAAACACACGTTTCCGTCGTGCACATGAAAAAAATTACTTAACCACAAAACCACCCCCCTCTCTCTCTACCTCCTCTCTCACCCATCTCTCACCTCACCACTTTCTCCCCCCTCTCTCCCCTCTCTCTCTCTCACCCCCCTCCCTCTCTCCCCCATCTCTCTCTCCACCCCTCCCTCTATCACCCATCTCTCACCTCACCACTTTATCCCCCTCCCTCTCTCCCCTCTCTCTCTCACCTCACCACTTTCTCACCCCCTCTTTTTCTACCTCCTCTCTCACCCCTCTTTCTCACCCCCTCTGTCTCTCACCCCCTCTCACCCTCTGTCTCTTACCCCCTCTCTCTCATCCCTCTCTTTATTGCCCCCTCTCTCACTCTCTCTCTTCCCCCCTCTCTCTCACCCATCTCTCACCTCACCACTTTCTCCCCCCTCTCTCTCCCCCATCTCTCTCACCCCTCCCTTTCTCTCCCATCTCTCACCTCACCACTTTCTCCCCCCCTCTCTCCCCCCCATCTCTCTCACCCCTCCCTCTCTCACCTCACCAATTTCTCCCCCCTCTCTCTCCCCCATCTCTCTCACCCCCCCCTCTCTCACCTCACCACTTTCTCACCCCCTCTCTCTCCCCCATCTCTCTCACCCCTCCCTTTTTCTCCCATCTCTCACCTCACCACTTTCTTCCCCCCCTCTCTCTCCCCCCCATCTCTCTCACCCCTCCCTTTCTCTCCCATCTCTCACCTCACCACTTTCACCCCCCTCTCTCCCCCCCATCTCTCTCACCCCTCCCTCTCTCACCTCACCAATTTCTCCCCCCCTCTCTCTCCCCCATCTCTCTCACCCCTCCCTCTCTCACCTCACCACTTTCTCACCCCCTCTCTCTCCCCCATCTCTCTCACCCCTCCCTTTCTCTCCCATCTCTCACCTCACCACTTTCTTCCCCCCTCTCTCTCCCCCATCTCTCTCACCCCTCCCTCTCTCACCCATCTCTCACCTCACCACTTTCTCACCCCTCTCTCTCTACCTCCTCTCTCACCCCTCTTTCTCACCCCCTCTGTCTCTCACCCCCTCTCACCCTCTGTCTCTTACCCCCTCTCTCTCATCCCTCTCTTTATTGCCCCCTCTCTCACTCTCTCTCTTTCCCCCTCTCTCTCACCCCCCACCCTCTAACACACCCCTCTCTCTCACCTCTCCCTCTCTCACCCATCTCTCACCTCACCACTTTCTCACCCCCTCTCTCTCTATCCCCTCTCTCACCCCTCTTTCTCACTCCCTCTATTTCTCACCCCTTCTCACCCTCTCTCTTTTACCCCCCTCTCTCTCACCCCCTCTTTATCGCCCCCTCTCTCACCCCTCTCTCTCACCCCCTCTCTCACCCCTCTCTCTCTCACCCCCTATTTTTCTGCCCCCTCTTTTTGTCACTGCACTGACCCTCCTGATACAACATGGCACAGGCTAGGTCCATCCTCACTAACCTGCTTGATATAATGTAATACAGGCCAAAGGCAATGTTACCAACCTACCTGATGCAATGTGCCATGGGCCAAGGCCTTACCTGCTAACCCACTCGATGCAGCACAACAAGAGTCAAATTCATCCTCACTAACCCACCTCATACAAAATGACAGAGGTCAAGTCTATTCTTACTAACATTATTGATAAACACATTGGGTTTTGTTTAACCATGCAACTTAAGCCCCCCCCCCCCCCCCCCCACTTGTAAGAATTTGGCCACACCCACATTTTGCGCCCCGCAGGTCATCCCTTTCCTCATTCGGAAGTTTAATAGTTGGGAGGTATGACTGTACTAATGACACTGGCTGGGAGGGGGTTAACATTTAGGGTGATGAAGGGGTTAAATGTGTGCCTAACTATGTGTAATGTGTGTAAAGTCGTTGTAAAGTCGTTGCTTTTTACTAGAAGATCGTTCTGTTTATCATCCCTGCTTTGCAGGGATAAAAAACTGACAGGTCGCTCCCTGTGATGCGACACAGCCAATCAGCAGGTCCCAGCCATAAATCATTGACTGAAACCTGCTGAGAGACTCCCGCTACGTACACTGACAGTCATGGGCATCCGCAGGTAGGGGCAAGGGGGGGCAAGTGACCCCCCCTGGAATTGGCAAGGGTCTGCAGTGGCTGCATTTGTAGCTGTGCTGGCTCTGGGTTTGTGCGAGTCGGCTTCACAGCTGCTGCAGATTAGTGTCACTGAGCTTACAGAGCTCTTTACCACCACCTCTGGCGGCTTCCTGTATGTGCGCCCCTCGTGTTGGCTTTGCTGGCTGTTGTATTTTCACAGGGACATGTGGAAACAGGACTTGGGAGAAGGAAAACCACCTTACAAGTGGGGGCTGTGAGTACAAGTGAATGGAGGAGGTTGTTTGTGTACAGGGAGGGCCAGAGCTGAGTGTGTGGCGGGGGGGGGGGGGGGGGGCTGACATATATACAGATGAGGGGGGCAGCTGAGTGCATACAGGTATGATCGGTCCTGTATACAGCTACTGTATATACACCCATCTTCCTTCCTATATTCCTCCATCATCACTGACTGCAGATATACATCATCTGTCCTGTATATATAGCTGTATACAGGACAGATGATGTATAACTGCAGTCAGTGATGATGGAGGAAGGCCTCTATATACACGTAGCTGTATATACCCACCTTCCTTCCTGTATATAGAGACCTTCCTCCATCATCACTGACTGCAGTTATACATCATCTGTCCTGTATACAGCTATATACACCCATCTTCCTTACTGTATATACTAATACCATCCACACCCTAGATATACACATACTGTACACCCTCCGTACTGTACAGGACACATTTGATGGGCACAATGAGGCTGCAATTGATGGGCACATGCCTGCGCTTTATGTGATAATGACTAAGCCCCTCCCCTTCATGACATTGTCAAAAAGGGGCGGGGCATGGGCGACCTAAAATTATGCCCCCCCCCCCGAAAAAAGTTCCGCGGACGCCCATGATGACAGTGGGTGCCAGGCAGGGGGAGAAGGGAGTGACTTACCGGTGCGCCGCTTTGCCTACAGCGCCCGCTCGCCCACAGCACATTGGGGATGGGCAGTCGCTAAGTGGTCAAATATGTGTGCAAAGTACTGTAAAAATTTACAAAAAATGACTGTGCTAATGTCAATGAGTGTGGACAGCTGCAACCTGACAGAACATTGTGTAGCAGTGAGTATAAAAGCAGTGCTGCACTAAATGTTATAGCAAATAAAATGTGCGAGATAAATGCGTACATATAGAAAGCGCAAATTATCACATAACCACATGTGAACAATCTGTAAAGTGCCAAGTGCAATATGTGCAAAGAAATGTCTGAAAGAGGAAAGATACCGATATTCAGTTCCAATAGTTGGGAAACAACTAATTTCCGACGCGTTTTGTCTGCTAAGACATCCTTTGAGGTGATGTCTTAGCAGACGAAACACGTGGGGTTAAGTCTTTTCCATGTCATTGCATTTGGGAGTACCTTGGATACCATGTCCTGATGATATTTTGACAATGTGCCTGTTACTTCATATTTTATGTGAGTGTTCTACTTTTTAAAATACATTTCTTAGTGATGGTTTAACATTATAAGGATGAATTTTTTTTTTTCATGAGTTTTGAACTTCATGATCAAGCAAGAGGACCTGTCTTTTTGAGAGGATGCAGTGTTAGATCCCTAAAGCTACTACAGAGACCACTAACCTCAAGTTCCTCCCCCCCAAAATCGCTCCTCCATGTCTTTATGGACCTTGCTTTGTGCACTGGTGGGCAGTCATGTTGGAACAGGAAGGGGCCGTCCCCAAACTCTTCCCACAAAGTTGGGAGCATGAAATTGTCCAAAATGTCTTGGTATGCCGGCGCCTTAAGAGATCCCTTCACTGGAACTAAGGGGCCAAACCCAACCCCTGAAAAACATCCCCCCACACCATAATCCCCCCTCCACCCCCACACCATAATCCCCCCCCCTCCACCAAATGATTTGGACCACAAAGCAATGTCCAAAAAGACGCGGATGAGCGAGTTTGGGGAATGCTTGACCATTCTTCCAGAAGCGCATATGTGAGGTCAGGCCCTGATGTTGGACGAGAAGGCCTGGCTCACAGTACTTAGCAGACTTCCTGGAGGCCGCAGGAAAAGGACTGAACACCTCGTCTCCCATCACTGCCTTCCCGTGGGAATAGGATGGACTAGGGACCAGACCGGACTGCACCACGTGCCACCAGCACAAAGATGAGCCTGTTTTTGATCTCCTTCCTGTAAGTGCCTTACCTGTTGTGTCATTAAACCAAACTAAATTGATTGCACTTAGGATGGCGCTTCCTTTTGTTCCCTTGTCATGTCCGTGTTAACCGCTTCCCGACCGCCCACTGCATAAATACGTCGGCAGAATGGCACGGCCAGGCAAAAACCACGTACAGGTACGTGGCCCTTTAATTGCCTAGCCGTGGGTCGCGCGACCCGGTCGGGAGCTCCGTGACCCTGGCCGCGGGACCAGCGGCGATCGGGTCACAGGGCTGAAGAACAGGGAGAGGTCTGTGTAAACAAACCTCTCCCCGCGCTTCCTACTCTGCCTGTCATTGACCGGCTGTTCCCTGTTAATGACGTCAGACGTCAGCCCCGCCCCCTAATGTAAAAAAACACACACGTCACAGCCCATAACCCCTCCCCTCCCCTCCCCCTAGTGGTTAACCCCTTCACTGCCAGTGTCATTTATACAGGAATCAATGCATTTAAATAGCACTGATTGCTGTATAAATGACAATGGTCCCAAAAATGTGTCAAAAATGTCCGATGTGTCCGCCATAATGTCGCAGTCACAATAATAATCGCTGATCGCCGCCATTACTAGTAAAAAATAAAATATTAATAAAAATGCTATAAAACTATCCCCTATTTTGTAAACGCTATAACTTTTGCGCAAACCAATCAATAATCGCTAATTGCAATTTTTTTTTACCAAAAATATGTAGAAGAATACGTATCGGCCTAAACTGAGAAAAAAAAATGTTTTTTTATATATATTTTTTGGGGGATATTTATTATAGCAAAAAGCAAAAAAATATTGATTTTTTTCAAAATTGTCGCTCTATTTTTGTTTATAGCGCAAAAAATAAAAACCGCAGAGGTGATCAAATACCACCAAAAGAAAGCTCTATTTGTGGGAAAAAAAGGACGCCAATTTTGTTTGGGAGCCACGTCGCACGACCGCGCAATTGTCAGTTAAATCGACGCAGTGCCGAATCGCAAAAAGGGGCCTGGTCCTTTGGCTGCCAATTGGTCCGGGGCTGAAGTGGTTAAATAACTCCACTTCAAATATATATATATAACAAATATATATATAACATATAAACACATTTTAAACCCCAGTCTGGTGGTCTCTGACGGCGACCCACATTCCACTATAAATTACCAACCAGGCACTGCAGTACCATTTAACCCGATAGGCCTCCAGCTGTAGCCGCTCAGAGACGACCCCCTCCTACAGTGCAACCATTACCGTCTTCCAGGCTTCTGCTGGAATACACCGGAGGGGCACATACTATCGATGAGCCCCCCACCCCTTTTTATCACCTCCGTTTACTGCCACCGTGAAAGACCACCAGAAATAACACAGCCACCCCCAAATACCAAAATGTCCCAATACTTTTGACAATATAGTGCAGAACTTGGGATTTTTTAAAAAATATTTAATTCATATATTTAATATATTTTTTAATATTTTTTTTAATATATTGCGAAAGTCGGGGGTTGATTCATAGAAAAAAATGTCTAAAATCTATTCTAATTCTATATATACATATATTTTTTTTTTATTGAATACATTTTTTATTTGAACTGTACAGCCATGAAAATGTTCCTTGTGTAGATCACTGTGCAATGAGGAGGAATATGAAGAGAATTCTCTGCATGGAAGCCGTCTACTTTATATACTTTTGGTAATATAGTGAATTTATGCATTTATCACGTTTTATTTTTTATTACATTTAGCACAACGCGTGTGCAAAAAGGGCAAAACCGAGACTGGCGGCGAAAGCGTTAAATCCCATACCCCCCCCCCCCCCCGACACCTATAGACCCCCCACCCCCGTCTTTTGCCCCTAGCACAGCGCGGTAGAAGATGTCGGAGCGCTATGAATACTTCCTCCGCTATCTACTAATAAAGGTGACTTATATTCTGCATTTGAGCGATTTCCTTGCTATTTCTTTTAAATGAATAATAAGACAAGGTGATATTACGCTCGGATTTTATTTGGCCGAATGTTATTTTATCATCTTGGGGGGGAATTTTCCCCTTGAGCCATAATAACTATTTTTAAGTTTAATTTTCTCCTATAAAACCTCATCCAATATTGCTTCTCGGGGAGTTCTCCGGACCCGAGAGCCGGCGTGGAAGTCGGTAAGCCGCGGTGGGGCCGCCGCTGTAATGCCGGCTTTATTTATTGCTCAATTCACTTCTCGCTGTCTCCGTAATTGAGTCTCCTCACTGGAAGCCATTTTATTAAGAAATAACCCCGCAGATTTAGGGACAGCCGCAGCTTTGGAGATGAAGAGGAATTCACAGCTTCTGGTTCCTCCGAATCCTCCGCCGCGCTCCGCATATAAAGGAGACGGATTCCATGCGGGGATATATCTTCGTATCCCTCCTTCATTGTACGTCGATCTACACAAGGAGCAATTTCATGGCTGTAAAGTGCAAATAAAATAAAAAAAATTATTAAAAAAAAAACGCAAGACTATTGCCGCGTACACGCGGTCGGAATTCTCGTCGGAAAAAGCTCTGATGGTTTTCCCGTCGGAATTCCGACGGAATTTCGCTCAAACTGTCTTGCCTACACACGGTCACACCAAATTCCGACCGTCTGTAACACCGCGGCATAAAACACGCTCGACAGCACTATAAAAGGGAAGTTTAATGCTTCCGAGCATGCGTCGAATTGTTTCCGAGCATGCGTCGGAATTTTGCGTGTCGGAATTGCATACACACGATCGGAAAATCCGATAGAAAGGTTTTTCCGTCTGAAAAATTGAGAACAGGTTCTCAATCCAAAGTCCGTCGGAAATTCCGACAGAAAAAGACCGATGGGTATACACACGGTCGGAAAATTTGTTGAAAAGCTCCCATCGGACTGTTTCCATCGGAAATTCTGACCGTAAGCCTCGGTACACACAGTCGGAAATTCCGACCACAAAATCCGTCAGATTTTTTTCCGACAGATTTTTTCCGACGTTGGTGTTGCATACACACGGTCGGACAAAGTTGTCGGAAAATCCGATCATTCTGAACGTGGTGACGTTCGTTGCGTACGACGGAACTACGTAGGGGCTATTAGCCAATAGCTTTGGTCTCGTAATTTGATCTGAGCATGCGCGGCACTTTGTCCGTCGGAATTCTCTACACACGGTCGGAAAAAGTCTGATCGCATTTTGTTGTCGGAAAATTTGAGAGCAGGATCTCAAATTTTTTCCGTCTGAAGTTTCCGACGGAAAAATTCTGATGGAGCCCACACACGGGCGTATTTTCTGACAACATGGTCCGATCGGACATTTTCCGTCGGAATTTCCGACCGTGTGTAAGGGGCATTAGAATGGAATTTTGACTATTTTCTTCCCTATGAATCGACCCCTCATTCCCCATATAGGAAAAACAAATCCCAAGTTCTACACTATATTATTCACTATGCCTTTACATGCACAATATGAATTTTAACCACTTAACCACTTGCCGACTGCTGCGCGCCGATATGCATCGGCACAATGACAGCGGTGGGCAAATGAGCGTACCTGTACATCCCCTTTAATTGGCGGGGCTAGTGGGTGCACGTGCCCGTCACATACAGCGTGACCGTGCCCGCAGTTCCCGCAGACTCAATGTCCACAGGCGTCCCGCGATTGTGTATCCAATCGCGGGACGCCGGTCCAAATCATTTGGTGGAGGGGGGATTATGGTGTGGGGGTTGTTCATCAGGGGTTGGGCTTGGCCCCTTAGTTCCAGTGAAGGGAACTCTTAAGGCGTCAGCATCCCAAGACATTTTGGACAATTTCATGCTCCCAACTTTGTGGGAACAGTTTGGGGACGGCCCCTTCCTGTTTCAACATGACTGCGCACCAGTGCACAAAGCAAGGTCCGTAAAGACATGGATGAGCGAGTTTGGGGTGGAGGAACTTGACTGGTCTGCACAGAGTCCTGACCTCAACCCGATAGAACACCTTTGGGATAAATTACAGTGGAGACTGCAAGCCAGGCCTTCTCATCCAACATCAGTGCCTGACCTCACAAATGCTCTTCTGGAAGAATGGTCAAACATTCCCATAGACACCCTCCTAAACCTTGTGGACGGCCTTCCCAGAAGAGTTGAAGCTGTTATAGCTGCAAAGGGCGGGGCCAACTCAATATTGAACCCTGCGGACTAATGCTGCGTACACACGATCGGAAATTCTGCCTGTAAAAGACAGATGTGAGCTTTTGGTCGGAAAAGGCGACCGTGTGTAGGCTCCATCGAACTTTTGCTGGCGGATTTTCGGCCAGCAAAAGATTGAGAGCATTTTTTTGGGATGCTGACAATTTTTGTCCCCTCCCATCGCTGGCAAAAGGTATTATTTTGGATTCCTCGATTTCCAGGGATCGCCGTCTTCCTCCTTTACGACGAAACGCGTAAAGCAATTTACTTAGAGAAGATGACAAAAAATCTAAACGATCTCCGCCGATTCTATCCTCTAAACATAATAAGAGATTTAGCAGATAGAAGGCGACACTTTTCCTATTCCCCTCGTACACCAATATTCCCGCGCCTTTCTACTCGGATCATCTTCGGATCGAGGCCGCGCCAAGTAAGATGTTTATAAATGCCCACATTCCCAGCTCATAATGATGTGCCACGACAACGCCTGGCACAGTCCCCGTTTGCGTTTCAAGATGACACTCGTTACTTCCACATTCAGCCGGCGTCTGCGATCTCATCACGCCGCTCCTCGCATAATTCACCTCCGATCTCCCCCGGGGTCCGCAAGGTTATACGGCTGCCTTTCATTAGTTTTCAAAAGTGCGTTATTTGCATTCTAAAGTCGGCTTTCTTTTTTTCTTTTTCTTTTTTCGATTGCTGAGCGCTTGTAATTCTTTTTTTTTTTTTTCTTCGCTGGATGCAGGTGTCACTTTTTCAGCTTTAAAAAAAATAAAAATAAAACGAAGTGTTATTGAAAATTAAAGCAGCTTAAAAATGAAGTTTAACCGTTTCCGGGCCGCCCCCCCCCCCCCCCTGCAATCTAATTGGTTTTCGGAATCTGTTTTGTTTCATTTTATTTATTTTCAAATTCTAATCAAATTTTCTGCATTTGGTTTAATTGAATTCGACCAAATTTTGGAAAATTTGAATCAAATTTGATTCGGCATTCAAATTTATTATATTTGAATTTACAGCTACATTCTTTCTATTTTATTCTATTGTTTTTTTTCTATTCTGTTCTGTTATTTTCTATTCTATTCTGTTCTTTTCTATTCTGTTCTTTTCTATTCCGTTCTTTTCTATTCTATTCTGTTATTTTCTATTCTGTTCTTTTCTATTCTATTCTGTTCTTTTCTATTCTATTCTGTTATTTTATATTCCGTTCTTTTCTATTCTATTCTGTTCTTTTCTATTCTATTCTGTTCTTTTCTATTCCGTTCTTTTCTATTCTATTCTGCTATTTTCCATTCTATTCTGTTATTTTCCATTCTATTCTGTTCTATTCTATTATTTTCTATTCCATTCTTTTCTATTCTATTGTTATTTTCTATTCTATTCTATTCTATTCTGTTCTTTTCTATTCTATTCTGTTATTTTCTATTCTGTTCTTTTCTATTCTATTCTGTTATTTTATATTCCGTTCTTTTCTATTCTATTCTGTTATTTTCTATTCTATTCTGTTCTTTTCTATTCTATTCTGTTATTTTCTATTCCGTTCTTTTCTATTCTATTCTGTTCTTTTCTATTCTGTTCTTTTCTTTTCTATTCTGTTCTTTTCTGTTCTATTCTATTCTGTTGAGAGTTCTCAAAACATCTGTCCAGTAGCGGTGGAGAACCACGTGTCTAGCTGGGACCTGCTGATCTGCTGTGTCCAATCACAGCCCGGAGCCCTGTGCTGACCATCAACACAGAGCTCTTTACAGAGGGAAACAAGCAGGGAAGAGAAACAAAGAGATCTTTAGTAAAAAGCAGCACACAGTACCAGTGGCGGCCGGTCCATAAGTGGAGCCCTCTAATCTCCATGCACTGCCCTTCCCCCCATCTCCATGCGAGGCGTCGGACTCATAGGTTTCTATGAGTTTTTTTTTTTTGAAGCACCGGCTAATGTTGGGGTCCAGTAGATGCCTGAGGTTCTAATTGGCTTCAAAAAGGTTGGGCTCGGGGAGCAGTGACATTAGTGAATCAATATTCGCTATTGGCTTCTGGCTTCTCCTCCCAGCCAATCAGGACAGGAGGCAGATCTTAACACCGGATTATCCAGTAGGAGAAGCCGGGGGAGCCGCAACCTGGATGGGGTAAGTGCAGATGGGGGGTTTGTTTACCGCCCCCCCCCCCCCCCCCCCCCAAAAAAAATGGAGCACCAGCCGCCACTGTACAATACACAAATTAGCACTTGTTAGGCACACATTTAACCGCTTCCCGACCACCTCCTGCACATTTACGTCGACAGAATGGCACGGCTGGGCAAAAGCATATACGGGTACGTCCCCTTTAATTGCCCAGCCATGGGGTCGCGCGCGCCGCTGGCGGCGCGCTCACGACCCGGTCGGGAGCTCTGTGACAACGGCCGCGGGACCAGCGGACCCGATCACCGCTGGTTGTAGTATATTGTGTCTAATATATGTATATATATATATATATATATATATATATATATGTATACATGTGTATATATATATATATATATATATGTTATATATATATTTATTATATGTAGTGTTTTTATTTAGGCATTCTAAAGACAAGGTTATTCTAGGCAGACCGCTTTAGTAGCCGTTATCTAATTGCGCATATTAAAAGAGGGTTTGTTGGTCAAAGGACAAATGGCCAGACCAGAATTACTCCACATATGAAAGGGAACAGATAATGATTATCTTAATCTAATCAGTATTCACACATATCAAAGGGGGAATATGCAAGAATGTAAATTGGGGCAGCTTTATAATTACAACTATTCACAACGTGGGGTTGTCTCCGGTCACTCTGAAAGACCGGGGCAGATCAAAGCATTTAATGGAAACGCCTAATCAAATTGCTCAGACATTCAGTGTGTGTGGGGGGGATATAACAGGACGTTCAATCTGTTTAGAAGTGTGTGTTCTTACGAAGGCACCCAAGAGTCACATGTTTCCATGGGGCTCTAAATATTACTAGCAATGTCGTGATATGAACTCTGTTGGATTTTTGTCATCTGTAAGACTGTTCAGTTTTGGAAGTCAATAAAATCTCTCTCTGGGAGAATCGGGTTTTGCTGCGGAGACAATACTTTTAATAACTATATACCATCTACGAGGAAGGAACGATTATATTAGATCACTACATCCGGGTCACGGCACCAATGTAGTGATCTAATATAATCGTTCCTTCCTCGTAGATGGTATATAGTTATTAAAAGTATTGTCTCCGCAGCAAAACCCGATTCTCCCAGAGAGAGATTTTATTGACTTCCAAAACTGAACAGTCTTACAGATGACAAAAATCCAACAGAGTTCATATCACGACATTGCTAGTAATATTTAGAGCCCCATGGAAACATGTGACTCTTGGGTGCCTTCGTAAGAACACACACTTCTAAACAGATTGAACGTCCTGTTATATCCCCCCCACATACACTGAATGTCTGAGCAATTTGATTAGGCGTTTCCATTAAATGCTTTGATCTGCCCCGGTCTTTCAGAGTGACCGGAGACAACCCCACGTTGTGAATAGTTGTAATTATAAAGCTGCCCCAATTTACATTCTTGCATATTCCCCCTTTGATATGTGTGAATACTGATTAGATTAAGATAATCATTATCTGTTCCCTTTCATATGTGGAGTAATTCTGGTCTGGCCATTTGTCCTTTGACCAACAAACCCTCTTTTAATATGCGCAATTAGATAACGGCTACTAAAGCGGTCTGCCTAGAATAACCTTGTCTTTAGAATGCCTAAATAAAAACACTACATATAATAAATATATATATAACATATATATATATATATATATATATACACATGTATACATATATATATATAATATATATATATATACATATATTAGACACAATATACTACACTGGTGTCCCGCGATCGGGTCACAGAGCTGAAGAACGGGGAGAGGTCTGTGTAAACAAACCTCTCCCCGCGCTTCCTACACTGCCTGTCACTGATCGGCTGTTCCCTGTCATCGGGAAAGCCGATCAATGACGTCAGACGTCAGCCCCGCCCCCTAATGTAAAAAAAAAACACACACGTCACAGACCATAACCCCTCCCCGCCCCCTAGTGGTTAACTCTTTCACTGCCACTGTCATTTATACAGGAATCAATGCATTTTAATAGCACTGATTTCTGTATAAATGACAATGGTCCCAAAAATGTGTCAAAAATGTCCGATGTGCCCGCCATAATCTCGCAGTCCCGATAAAAATCGCTGATCGCCGCCATTACTAGTAAAAAAAAAAATATTAATAAAAATGCTATAAAACTATCCCCTATTTTGTAGATGCTATAACTTTTGCGCAAACCAATCAATAAACGGTTATTGCGATTTTTTTTTTACCAAAAATATGTATATATATATATTATATATTTTTTGGGGATATTTATTATAGCAAAAAGTAAAAAACATAGATTTTTTTTTCAAAATTGTCACTCTATTTTTGTTTATAGCGCAAAAAATAAAAACCGCAGGGGCGATCAAATACCACCAAAAGAAAGCTCTATTTGTGGGAAAAAAAGGACACCAATTTGGATTGGGAGCCACGTCGCACGACTGCGCAATTGTCAGTTAAAGCGAAGCAGCGCCAAATCGCAAAAAGGGGCCTGGTCCTTTGGCTGCAAATTGGTCCGGGGCTGAAGTGGTTAACCCCCTTAGTTACCTGAGATGTTAACCCCTTCCCTACCAGTGTCATTAGTACAGTGACAGTGTATAATATTATCACTGATCACTGTATTAGTGTCACTGGAGACGTCAGTGGCAGTTCCCCCCCCCCCCCGCGTCAGTTAGTGTCAGATTGTCCGCAGCACTATCACAGTCCCATTATAAGTCTCTGATCACCGCCATTACTCGTATTAAAATAATAAAATTCCAGTACATATCCCATAGTTTATAGATGGTATAACTTCCATGCAAACGAATCAATATACACTTACTGGGATTTTTTTTTAGTGCCCCATCAATGATGCCAGTGGGAGGAATAGTGCCCCATCATTGGTGTCAGTGGGAAGAATACTGCCTTGTTGTTGGTGTCAGTGGCAGGAACTATGGCCCACTGATGCCAATGGTGGGAAATAATAATGCCCTAAGAGACAGATAAAAGCAAGCAAAGGTCTTTGGAGACCAGTTTGGACCACTGGTACAGGTAATAATTAACATGGTAGCCCAAATCAGCATAAGCAGTAGCAACACCACCCCGAGGACCTGGCAGGCCATGAGAGGGAATTTACGAAATAAAGGAAAGAACTATATTGCTCTCGTGACCTTATGGTGGCTTTGCTAAACCTAGACTGGTTAGGAGGTCTTACTCCAAAGAGAAGATCTTAAGCAACATAAGTCGGTAAAGGGATCTTCGCCGGCTAATGTTGGGGCCCAGAAGATGTCAGTTGGTTTACATAAGACGGTGATGGTCTCCTGCAGGCAATGAAAATGCAGTATTGTTTTCTTTTGACTGTTCAAGGCACCACTGATTAGCCAGGGGAAAGCTTAATGGACTGCTGAGGTGGCGATATATGGGAAAGAGTCAAGAGTTAAGGGCAACAGGCCTTAGGAAAGAGAGAGGGAACAAAGAGTGGGCTAATTATTATTTTTTATTGTACTCATTAATTATTCATGAATTATGTAATAATTCTTTTTTTATATATATTGATAAAAATATAACTTTTTAAATATGTTATGAATTGTTATTTTTATTAAATTTTTTATTGTATTCATTCATTATTTATTAATTATGTAATAATTCATTTTTTAAATATATTGATAAAAATATAACTTTTTAAATATGTTATGAATTATTATTTTTATTCATTTTTTTTATTTTATTCATTCATTATTTATTAATTGTGTAAAAATTTTACTTTTATGTCATTAACTTTTTTTTAATAATAACAAAATGTAATTTATTTTATTTTATTTTTTAATTTAATTTTTTTTTCTTTTTTTTTATGTTTTACTGGATTTTTACCTCCCCTATATTTATTCCCAGACCTCTGTAGTCCTTTTCTCTTGCTCTCCGCTGAAGGCTCCGGCTCATTGAGATGCGTGGCATGCGGAATATTATGTAGCGAAAAAGACGAGGTCACGGCGATGCGACTGGTCAGCGGAAATACAAATGCTCATTTGATTCTGTAGCAAAAGATCATCATTTAAATCATTAGCGCCTCCGCGGTTCTGCTTAATGATCTGTGTCCTTGCTGCCAAAATAAGGAGGAACTTGGCCCATTAATACCGTAACCTTTCCAGACGTTTGTATCGGCGGCGGCCGCGGCGTAATAAGATTTCCTGCTAATGTAGGGGTCGCAGGCAAAGGCACGCTCTCATCAAACTCCATGATTCAATCCGGTAACATGGCGCAACTTTCCCGCCGACGACTCCTGTAATGTGCGAGCCGAGCAACTGGGAAATGGTGACAAACTTCCGTACCCAAAATTGTCCATGGGCGATGCTTTTTTTTTTTGTGTTTGTTTCAATATATCTTTATTTGGTCAATACAAAGAACAGAAACCAGGTCTAAGTACCTATAACATATCAAAATCATGACTAGTGTAGTCCCCATGTTCCCCCACTTGCTGTAAACCATTTAAACTCCAACCCACCTTGACCCACCTCAAATGATGAGGCCACGCCTTTCTTTATGGAGTAAAATGGCCATAACAGCCTTTATTAACAAACCAATTAACCGCTTAAGGACCGCCTCCTGCAGATATACGTCGGCAGAATGGCACGGCTGGGCACATCAACGTACAGGTACGTTGTCCTTTAAGAGCCCAGCTGTGGGTCGCGCGCGACCCGGTCCTGAGCTCCGTGGCTGCGGGACCACCGGACCCGATCGCCGCTGGTGTCCCGCGATTGGGTCACAGCGCTGAAGAACGGGGAGAGGTCTGTGTAAACAAACCTCTCCCCGTGCTTCCTAGTGACACTGTCACTGATCGTCTGTTCCCTGTCATAGGGAAAGACGATCAGTGACGTCACATGCCAAGCCACGCCCCCCTACAGTTAGAAAACACACACAGGGCTCACTTAACCCCTCCCCGCCCCCTAGTGGTTAACTCCTTCACTGCCAGTGTCATTTACACAGGAATCAATGCATTTAAATAGCACTGATTGCTGTATAAATGACAATGGTCCCAAAAATGTGTCAAAAATGTCTGATGTGTCCGCCATAATGTCGCAGTCACAATAAAAATCGCTGATCGCCGCCATTACTAGTAAAAAAAATAATATTAATAAAAATGCTATAAAACTATCTCCTATTTTGTAAACGCTATAACTTTTGCGCAAACCAATTAATAATCACTAATTGCGATTTTTTTTTTTTACCAAAAATATGTAGACGAATACGTATCGGCCTAAACTGAGGAAAAAAAAATGTTTTTTTATATATTTTTTGGGGATATTTATTATAGCAAAAAGTAAAAAATATTGAATTTTTTTTCAAAAATTGTCGCTCTATTTTTGTTTATAGCGCAAAAAATAAAAACCGCAGAGGTGATCAAATACCACCAAAAGAAAGCTCTATTTGTGGGAAAAAAAAAGGACGTCAACTTTGTTTGGGAGCCACGTCGCACGACCGCGCAATTGTCAGTTAAAATGACGCAGTGCCGAATCGCAAAAAGGGGCCTGGTCCTTTGGCTGCAAATTGGTCCGGGGCTTAAGTGGTTAAATAACTCTGCTTCAAATAAATATATATATAACATATAAACACATTTTAAACCCCAGTCTGGTGGTCTCCACATTCCACTATAAATTACCAACCAGGCACTGAGGTACCATTTAACCCGATAGGCCTCCAGCTGTAGCCGCTCAGAGACGACCCCCTCCTACAGTGCAACCATTACCGTCTTCCAGGCTTCTGCTGGAATACACCGGAGGGGCACATACTATCGATGAGCCCCCCCAACCCCTTTTTATCACCTCCGTTTACTGCCACCCTCAAAGACCACCAGAAAGAACACAGCCACCCCCAAAGTCTTTCCATCTCAGCTGTTATGACGACCTTCTTTGCTTCCAGAAACAGAAGAAAACACACGCACAACACACCCACAAACCACATATATATATATATATATATATATATATATATATATAGGGATGGAGGGCGGGAAAACTGCCTCCTCCTTCAGCTTCCTTCACACACTGACGCGTTTTGGCTCCGCCCCCCCTCTTAAATAAGACCACTCCTCTCCATTGAACTTCTTAGCTCACTTCCTCTCCCCTCTCACTACTTCCTATTACCACACAAATGAACCTCTTAATGTGTCTCTTAACCACATGCCGACCGGGCCATAGCCGAAAGACGGGTACAGCGCGGTCGGCTTATTCTGGGTGGACGTCCGTGGGACGTCCTCCCAGAATTTTGCTCCCGTGCGCCCCCTGGCGCGCGCACTCGGGAACATCCATGACACGCATCACGGATCACGGTAAACGGCCGCTGATAGCGGCCGTTTACCACATGATCGCTCCGACAAATGACGGAGTGATCACATGTAAACAAACTGGCGTCACGTCATGACGCCAGTTCCTCCCTCCCCTCTCTGTACCGATCGGGAGACGCGGAGAGGGGGAGAGATGGCAGCAGCTGTGGGCTGGATGGGTAGTGCCCACAGCGCTGCTCTGTGCAATACTCTGCCAACACTGTGCAATACTCTGCCAACACTGTGCAATACTCTGCCAATAATGTGCAATACTCTGCCAATGCTGTGCAACACTGTGCAATACTCTGCCAATACTCTGCCAATACTCTGCCAATACTCGCCAATACTCTGCCAATACTCGCCAATACTCACCAATACTCACCAATACTCTGCCAATACTCGCCAATACTCTGCCAATACTCTGCCAATACTCGCCAATACTCTGCCAGTACTCGCCAACACTCACCAATACTCTGCCAATACTCGCCAATACTCGCCAATACTCTGCAATAAAATTTAATAGAAACAAAGAATTATTTATTTATTTTTATCGAATTTTCAGTCTTTTTTGATTTATAGCGCAAAAAATAAAAAACCCAGTGGTGATTAAATACCACCCAAAGAAAGCTCTATTTGTGTGAAAAAAAGGACAAAAAAATTCATTTGGGTACAGTGTTGCATGACTGAGTAATTGTCATTCAAAGTGTGAGAGCACCGAAAGCTGAAAATTGGTCTGGTTAGGAAGGGGGTTTAAGTGCCCAGTGGTCAAGTGGTTAAAGACACACTGTAATGCCCGGCCCTTTACTATTATTCCTTGCAGTCACTTTCGCTCCGGGCCTCACTTTGCAGTTGGTCAAATGTTTTAGTATTAATAACACAATTTGTCAAAAGCCTGATGGGCAACCAGAGAGAAAGGAACTGGAAGAGGGGAAGGCGGTGAGGAGGGTAATGGCGGAAGGAGGTAGGGCAATGGAAGGGCAAGAAAGCAGAAGAGGACCAATAGGATATGATGGTGATGGTCAGGCTTGACACCCTGAGGAAGCTAATTTCACTTAGGTATTGGTACACCACGGATGTGTTTTTTTATGCCCATATCAGAGTGGTATGTTTAGAGATAGCGTGTTGAGTTCTGAAGGTTATCACTAGACCATGGAGAGTGGTGGCTAGTTTGCGTGATGCAGTTGTATGAGAAGGTATTGATTGTAAATACTAGGGTTGTCCCGATACCACTTTTTTAAGACTGAGTACAAGTACCGATACTTTTTTTCAAGTACTCGCCGATACCGATTACCAATACTTTTTTTTTAATGTTATGTGACAGTTTTCAAAGCACAATACAGATTAGGTGGCACTGATATGCAGCACTGATAAACACTGATAGATGGTGGACACTGACAGATGGAACTGATGGCTGACACTGACAGATGGCACTGATGGCTGGCACTGACAGATGGCACTGATGGCTGGCACTGACAGGTGGCTAGCATGTCCAATGTTTTACAAGCGTTGGACTTTACAGTTGTAAAGCCAGCTGCTTTTCTCCGGATGATAGACATGGGAACTGTCAAATGAATTGTGGGTTCTCATAACACAGAGAACAATTCGAATCCAACTACAAATATCGAATTTCAATTTCAAGTTACGAATCGTTACGAATAGTTACGAATCGTTAGTAAATCCAACTACAAATATCGAAATTCAACTAATATGAAAGAAATTATAATAGCGGATATAACGAATGCTTCGAATGAATTCGAGATTCAGTATATCTAATATAGAGAACTGTTCCTGCACAAAGTGTAATTTTTGCAGGAAAAAAAGCTATTTAAAATCACTTGCGGCTAATAAAAAGTTGGCTACGTAACACAGAGAACAGTCATTTATTGATAAAAAAAAAAAAGCGTGGGGTCCCCCCCAAATATCCATACCAGACCCTTCAGGTCTGGGATGGATTTTAAGGGGAACCCCGGCCAAAAAAAAAAAAATGGCGTGGGGTCCCCCTCAAAATCCATACCAGACCCTTTATCCGAGCACGCAACCTGGCAGGCCGCAGGAAAAGAGGGGGGGCGAGAGCGGCTCCCCCCTCCCGCCTGAACCGTACCAGGCCACATGCCCTCAACATTGGGAGGGTGCTTTGGGGGTCTGAGACCCCCAAAGCACCTTGTCCCCATGTTGATGGGGACAAGGGCCTCATCCCCACAACCCTGGCCGGTGGTTGTGGGGGTCTGCGGGCGGGGGGTTATCGGAATCTGGAAGCCCCCTTTAACAAGGGGACTCCCAGATCCCGCCACCCCCCCTGTGTGAAATGGTATGGGGTACCCCTACCATTTCACCAAAAAAGGTGACAAAAATTGTAAAAATTACAGGAGACGGAGGGCACCTGGTAACCCCGCCCCTCTGACGCACGGGGACATCATGGGGACTTCCCTATGGCTTTCCCCATGACGTCAGAGGGGGGGCGGGGTCACCAGGTGCCGTCCGTTATAAAAGACCTGTCAGACGGAGCGAAGCCTCACACAGCGGGAGCCTCCCATTGCGCGGAGCGGCCCGAGAACAGACGCCGACGCCGATGCCGGACGAGAAGGACGAGAAGACCGGAGCAAGAAGAAGCGAATCGGAGGAAGAAGATGCCGGAAGGAAAAGATGCAGAAAGGAAGACCAGAAGAAAAAAGAAAGAAGATTTTAATAAAGGAATTGTCAAAGACCGTCTCCTGTAATTTTTACCATTTTTGTCACTTTTTTGGTGAAATGGTAGGGGTACTTTTGTACCCCCTTACCATTTCACACAGGGGGGGGCGGGATCTGGGGGTCCCCTTGTTAAAGGGGGCTTCCAGATTCCGATAAGCCCCCCGCCCGCAGACCCCCACAACCAATGGCCAGGGTTGTGGGGATGAGGCCCTTGTCCCCATCAACATGTCTGAGACCCCCAAAGCACCCTCCCAATGTTGAGGGCATGTGGCCTGGTACGGTTCAGGCGGGAGGGGGGGCGCTCTCATCCCCCCCTCTTTTTCCTGCGGCCTGCCAGGTTGCGTGCTCAGATAAAGGGTCTGGTATGGATTTTGAGGGGGACCCCACGCCATTTTTTTTGGCTGGGGTTCCCCTTAAAATCCATCCCAGACCTGAAGGGTCTGGGTATGGATATTTAGGGGGACCCCACGCCATTTTTTTTTTTTTTGGCTGGGGTTCCTCTTAATATCCATAGCAGACCTGAAGGGCCTGGTTATTGAATTTTGAACATAGCCGCGAGTGATTTTAAATAGCTTTTTTTCCTGCAAAAATTACACTGTGCAGGAACAGTTCTCTATATTAGATATACTGAATCTCGAATGCATTCAAATCATTCGAAGCATTCGTTATATCCGCTATTATAATTTCTTTCATATTAGTTGAAATTAGATATTTGTTAGTTGTTGTATTTGAATTGTTCTCTGTGTTACGGGAACCGGCAATTAGCCGCAAGTGATTTTAAATAGCCTTTTTTTCCTGCAAAAATGACACTTTGTACAGAGACAGTTCGAAGCACGGGAAACATGCCCCCCCTTCATAGACATACTATATATATATACTATATCTTTCTTCTGGTCTTCCTTCTTCCTTTCTTCATCCTTCGGTTTCTTCATCTTCTCCTTCCGGCATCTTCTTCCATCTTCTTCTTCCTCCGATCCGCTTCTTCTTGCTCCGGTCTTCTCGTCCTTCTCGTCCGGCGTCGACGTCTCTTCTGGACTGCTCCTCGCAATGGGAGGCTCCCGCTGTGTGAGGCTTCGCTCCGGCTGACAGGTCTTTTATAACGGAGGGCACCTGGTGACCCCGCCCCCCATCTGACGTCATGGGGAAAGCCATAGGGAAGTCCCCATGACGTCCCCGTGCATCAGAGGGGGCGGGGTTACCAGGTGCCCTCCGTTATAAAAGACCTGTCAGCCGGAGCGAAGCCTCACACAGCGGGAGCCTCCCATTGCGAGGAGCGGCCCAGAAGAGACGCCGACGCCGGACGAGAAGGACGAGAAGACCGGAGCAAGAAGAAGCGGATCGAAGGAAGGAGAAGATGGAAGAAGATGCCGGAAGGAGAAGATGAAGAAACCGAAGGATGACGAAAGGAAGAAGGAAGACCAGAAGAAAGAAGAAAGAAGATTTTAATAAAGGAATTGTCAAAGACCGGGGGGGCGGGATCTGGGGGTCCCCTTGTTAAAGGGGACTTCCAGATTCCGATAAGCCCCCCGCCCGCAGACCCCCACAACCACCGGCCAGGGTTGTGGGGATGAGGCCCTTGTCCTCATCAACATGGGGACAAGGTGCTTTGGGGGTCTCAGACCCCCAAAGCACCCTCCCAATGTTGAGGGCATGTGGCCTGGTTCAGGCGAGAGGGGGGGCCGCTCTCGTCTCCCCCTCTTTTCCTGCAGCCTGCCAGGTTGCGTGCTCGGATAAGGGTCTGGTATGGATTTTGAGGGGGACCCCACGCCATTTTTTTTTTTTTTTTTGGCTGGGGTTCCCCTTAAAATCCAGCCCAGACCTGAAGGGTCTGGTATGGATATTTAGGGGGGACCCCACGCCATTTTTTTTTTTTTGGCTGGGGTCCCCCTTAATATCTATACCAGACCTGAAGGGCCTGGTTATTGAATTTGGGGGGACCCCTACGCTTTTTTTTTTTATATCAATGAATGACTGTTCTCTGTGTTACGGAGCCGACAATTCATTTGCCGGCAATAGCCGCGAGTGATTTTAAATAGCTTTTTTTTCTGCAAAAATGACAATTTGTCATTCAAATTCATTCGAATTCATTCGAATTCATTCGAATTCATTCGAATCATTCGTTATATCCGCTATAATAATTTCTTTCATATTAGTTGAAATTCGATATTTGGTAGCCGGATTCGAATAAATTCGGCGACGAAATTCGTAAACGGAATTTCGTATTCCGTACGGAAATTCGTATTCGAAAAAATTCATACTACGGATTTGTAAATTCGTACGAATTTCGAAAAATTTGTACGAATTACGAATTCATACGAAACTAATCGCACATGTCTACCGGATGAACCACCACAACGGTTGGCCAGCTTCACCCTCCCGCAGGATAGATGTGTGAGTTCACAGTAACAGCAAGACAAGTGGTCAGCCATAGAGATTAGCCCAGTGTGGGTGAAACGTGTAAAGAAGTAGATCTTGGTCAGCCTTCCTGCAGTTTGTCCTGGAATAGTAAAGTTTTACAAGACTTTATGGCTGTGCTGCCAGCTAGTTTTCTCTAGATGAGCCACCAAAATAGTTGGCTAGCTTCATCCCCATGTGGGAGTTCACAGCACCACCCAGACGAGTGGTCAGCCCTAGAGAAGAGCCCAGTGTGGGTGAAAAGTGTAAGATGGGGTTCTAGTTGAGCCTTTCTGC